>JBBDGP010000037.1:5770000-6370000 GCA_037952835.1 Lithobates septentrionalis | reverse complement strand
TCGATACAACTGTTAATGATGTTTGTTAAGTGAGTTATTGTAAAATAAATCTTTACTTATTTTTATTGTTTCATAATCCATACTTTCACACAATTGTATTGTGCTTCAGAACATCTGCATAGAGCAACGAATCTCAGAAATAATTAATTAGTCAGCTTAATTATTTTCATTTTTTTTAATATATATTGGAGGCACTGTTATACATTGATCGATTAAATAATCGATCAGGATAACTTAATTAATTGCTCAAACGTCCTGACCACCCAATATGCATTGCCCAGTAGTCATTAATGTATGTCCTAAATAACTTGTAAGTGTGTGGAGGACTTTTCAAAAGTGTAAATGGAGATTGCAGTGAATGTGCAGGCCTGACAGGTAAGATTTTGAGAAACGGATACACATACAAGATTTTTCTGTATAATGGACAGGTGTGTATAAGACTTGATCCTCCCCCAAAAATGTAACTGTGCTAAAAGTGCAAATCTAGGTACTTTTATTAAAACAATATATTTTTTAATACCTTTTTTATGTTATTACTATAACAAGGAGGCTTTAATGTTGTGCATTTTGTAGACTCAAACTACAAACTGCTCAGGTATGAACATGGCCTTATGCTATGTTGGTGCTGGGAGGAAAGTTTTATCTACTTTGCTTCCATTTTAGAAGTTTGCAATACTCAAAAAGTTTGTATCATTTTGAACAAGACCATGTGCTAACCAGTGTATTTTTAATACAGCTGTCACAGTATAACCACATTGTACCCATCCTGCCCTGTTGCGCCACAGTAGCAGAAGTTTTACACGCAGCAGTTTGGATGTATGGATGATGGATGTAAAAAAAAATAACAGAAGGATCTTTTTCATTGCCCCTCAAGATTGCATTCATTTAGACCTGAAGATTTCAATGACTTGATGTGATCAAGGGTCAATTCAGAAATCCTTATACTAAACATTCAGCACAACAATTTTCAGGCATATAAGGTTAAAAAAGCCTAATAAATAACGCTACTTCATTACAATGCAAGATAAAATGCTATTACTCTGTATGCATGTTTAACTGATTTGAATACAAAGATACAAAAAAAAAAAAATATTCATAATTCAGTCACCCAACTTGTTTGCGATATATCCAGGTTCCCATGGGGCCTATTAGCTCAAAGTTAGCAGAAAGATAAAAGGACTGGCCAATTCAAGCAAAACTCAGGTTTTCATATAATTATTCACTCTTATGCCCTGTACACACGGTCAGATTTTCCAACGGAAAATGTGTGATAGGTCCTTGTTGTCGGAAATTCTGACCGTGTGTGGGCTCCATCACACATTTTCCATCGGAATTTCCGACACACAAAGTTTGAGAGCAGGCTATAAAATTTTCCGACAACAAAATCCGTTGTCGGAAATTCAGATCTGGTGTACACAAATCCGACGGACAAAGTGCCACGCATGCTCAGAATAAATTAAGAGAGGAAAGCTATTGGCTACTGCCCCGTTTATAGTCCGGACGTACGTGTTTTACGTCACCGCGTTCAGAACTATTGGATTTTCCGATAACTTTGTGTGACCGTGTGTATGCAAAACAAGTTTGAGCCAACATCCGTCGGAAAAAATCCATGGACTTTGTTGTCGAAATGTCCGATCAATGTCTGACCGTGTGTACGGGGCATAACATGTTTAGCTACTCATGTCTCTTCCACTTTTTGGAATCCTCCCCCCCTCCGGTGTCACATTTGGCACCTTTCAGGGGGGAGGAGGGAGCAGATACCTGTCTAATACAGTTATTGGCTCCCACTTCCTGGCATAGATCACCGTGGTGATTGCGGTGACCTACGCCACTTCCGCCGCCTAACCCGTCCTCCCCTGCTGTATTCTGTGAGACACAGAATACAGCAGGAACCTGTGAGGACGCGCAGCGCGGCTCGCGCATGCGCAGTAGGGAACCAGGAAGTGAAGCCGCACGGCTTCACTTCCTTATTCCCTTACCGAGGATGGCGGCGGCAGCCACACAGAGCCGAAGGACGGATCGGCTTCGGTTGCCGACACCGCGGGCTCCCTGGACAGGTAAGTGTCCATATATTAAAAATCAGCAGCTGCAGTATTTGTAGCTGCTGGCTTTTAATATTTTTTTTTCAGCAAACCTCCGCTTTAAAGGTTTCCCTTCCAACAAGACCCATTTTGCCAGCACACACTGTTGCACTCTTTTTTTATTATATTTTATGGTGAGCCTTATTTCCTTATGTCTCAGGCTGCAAGGATCTTCTTTTCTTTTGACCAGTGAACAAAGGAGGTCACTTGGAGAACAAAAACATAAAAGAATCCTAGAAGCTGAAAGAGTTAGCACATAATTACCCTTAGGCAGTTTGATTGGCACAGACGCCCGATGTGGTTGATGTGGTTGTTCAAAGGATTGGCACAAGTCCTCTGCTTTAGTAAAACATTCAATTACCTTTTTCGTGGCTTTGAATTGCCACTTTTTTGGTTCAATGTGATAAAATTGGTGTCTAGCGTCAGCTGGTAGTCAGATCCAATTGGGGAATATTCTTTTTTGGCCACTAAGTGGAATGTAGAGCTTGGGGCAGGGATGTCATCTAGATGTATCACATGTAGCTGACATCTGAGCACCCCATGCCTTTTTGGCACAAGCCAATAAACACACAGACCATGTTCAAAGTAATATATAGATTATTACAATGGGAAGCCCTGACACATAAGTGATCACCTTTCTCTTAAAAGCTTAGTTTTTATGGAGTCTTTTTTCACTATTAGCAAACGAGAAAATTGAGTACTGTCTGTGATACTTTTTTTTTTTTGCACTAACATCACTCACCTCAAGTCACTATTAGCAATAGACACATGTCACTTGACTGGCCCTCTTGGGTCCTTGATTTTGAGGTATTGTATTCATTCCCTTTTGGGGTTGCTGACTTATTTATACTCACTGCTCATGCTCATTATCTGTTTCATATGCTATGCTCTGACCCTTATACTAGCCTTGATGCTACTTAGTATTGACCCAACTTGGTCTGAGCTTTACAGTTACCCCATCTCTTCCCTAACACATCTCCCTTCTTCTTTTATTATTTTCTGTCATTCTTATTATGTTCACTTACACTCTCCATGGTTTTGTTCTTTTGGGCCCCGTTGTTTGTCCCGGCCTTGGGTCTGCCCCTCTATCAGCTCCCAGACAGAGCTTACCCCTAGGACCTAATCTCATCTGGCTGTGATCTTTGAGATACCTGCGCCATTTATCGTGTCTTTTCTGTGCATCTTTGTGAACATTTGGTTGCGTAAGTATACCTTTTATATGGATGAATTTTTACTGCCTTTGGTGGTTTCATCTACATATACAGGAGTTTATTTTATATAGAATTGCTTATGACATGGCCTCTCCACAGATATTCACAAACCAAATTTTGTCTGTCTCCTGATGAAGTGGGCACTACTTCATGAAACACGTAGAGATTACATTCTGAATGTGCATCAATTCAAGTACCCTTGTAATTTTGTATATATGTAACTCAACAGGAATACATGTACACTGTGTCTTTTGCATCTTTATATACACAAAGTCTATCATTTTATGTTTGATTTTAAATTGAACATTTAATACATTTTGCATTTTTTTTACATTTTGGAATCAATTTTATTTGGCACAACTCATGAAAGTCCCAGGGGCAAAAATTTCTTTTTTGATTTTCATATACATTATATTACCAAGAGTATTGGGAGACCTGCCTTCACACGCACATGAACTTTAATGGCATCCCAGTCTTAGTCCGTAGGGTTCAATACTGAGTTGGCCCACCCTTTGCAGCTATAACAGCTTCAAAGTTCAAACAGCTTTGAAACAGCTTTAAAGTTCACGTGCGTGTAAAGACAGGTGTCCCGATACTTTTGGAAATATCGTGTATCCTAGGGACCAAGTTCTGCCATTGTCTTAGCAACTGTGGCCTTTTCTTTGTTCGTAATATGTTTCTGCAGATCTAGGTGGCAAAAGGGGATACATGGAATCCATGGCTTAGTTTTTATTGCCAGGTTTAGAAAATCATACCTGGGTGTAGACATAACTAGAAATGTAACAAACCACAAAAAGTGTAGCAGTCATATATGTAAAGTAAACACTGAACACCCAAGTTTGAAGACATTTTTGAGGTAAAGTGGTCAAAATAACTGAAACTACATGTTCCAAACATTCCAAATAAAATATAACATTTTTCTATCATTACTTGAATCAGAATGAACATCTTCACACACATCATCATACTAATAGTAACAGCTACAAATGTAACCATAGTGTACATCAATACATTTATTTAGCAGAGCTAAAATGTTATTCCTGTGCTGCAAAAGCTAGTTGATATTGGGAAAAATCGTACTGTATTCCTCAGGGCAACACAATTGCTGACAATCACAAAGACTCCTCAAAAAGACGGAAATTTAGCATCAAAGACTAACATGTGGAGAACCAGTCACCATGGCAACTGCTTATGTCTGCCCAAGTCGCTAAAACATGCAAAGCTGCTGATTTGAATCACATTGTTGGAAGTTCCTACCCTGTCTATGTGTGTCCTATTAAGAAAATACACCAAAAAAATTGCAGGTAATTCGTTATTTGTAGCAAAATAAGAAAAAAAGTAGTAATCCGTGCATTGCAAACAACGTTGAGGTATGATTACAGCTCACTTTAATAAAAAGACCATGTTGTACTTCATTGCTTGGCACAGTGGAGGCTGGCAGGGGAAGGAAGGAATTAAACATCAAAAAGGCAGATGTGAAAATTGCGCTATTTGTTCAAAGCTCGTGTCATTTCGGCATAGCCTGATGGTGATGACTCACTGGCACTAAAGCTTAAAATGTATTTTAAAGGTAATTCCTATGTGTTTACCTGTAACCTTCTAAATGACACATATTTTGACAGGACAGTACTGGTTTGTTTGATCCTCAGCGGGACATAGCCTTGTTGAAATAATCAAAGAGCCGCTAGCTGGCTTCCTCTCACAATAACCCTAGTGATTGTGTAAGGGCAATGTGGACATTAAATTGTAAACATCTTCAGGGTGATCTACTTATAATTGTAGTGTTGCTCTAAGCAAAAAGGGAAGATATATATTGTCCCGCTGATGCTCAGGAATGGGGTGCCGGCATGAAACATCACCAACCAGTAGTGTGTAATGTACTAGTAGTGTGTAAATCACCACTCTCCCAGTCCAGTCTGCGTTGTTAACGTGTGAGATGGACTCCGCCTTATGCCCTGTACACACGGTCGGACTTTCCGACATAAAATGTGCGATGGGAGCTTCTTGTCCGAAATTCTCACCGTGTGTAGGCTCCATCGGAATTTCCGTCGCACAAAATTTGAGATCTGGTTCTCAAATTTTCCGACAACAAAATCCGTTGTCGTAAATTCCGATCGTGTGTACACAATTCCGCCGCACAAAGTTCCACGCATGCTCAGAATCAAGCAGAAGAGCCGCACTGGCTATTGAACTTCATTTTTCTCGGCTCGTCGTAAGTGTTGTACGTCACCGCGTTCTTGACGTTCGGAAATTCCGACAACTTTGTGTGACCGTGTGTATGAAAGACAAGTTTGAGTCAACATCCGTCTGAAAAAATCCATGGATTTTACGGGGCATTACATCACTCCAGAAGCCAGACCCTCTGACATGTTGCCCCACCCACCGGGGCTTAGTCATAGAGGTAAAGGTTAGACGCTGGACAGAAGAACTTATCCACCACTGGCCGTGAAGTTGAGGAGATAAACATGTGCAAGTTATTAATTGATGATGTGAATTAATAAGATATGGGGAAATAGAATCAGTCTATAACTAAGGCTGGCCATACATTATACAATTTTCTTGTACAACTTTCCTTTAGATTTACCAAAACCATATAAGGTCAAACTTAAACCTTGTTAATTTGTATGCAATTAGGCAGGCCCTTGCACTACATAGTTGAGTCTGAAGGAAACTTAATAAGAAAATTGTATAATGCTTGGCCAGCTTAAGCCCCCCAGTGGGTGGGGCGAAACATGTCAGAGGGTGTGGCTTGTGGCGTGGTATAAGGCTGAGGCCATCTCACACATGTTAACAACATAGACTTGACTGGTAGAGCATACTACACACTACTGGATGTTGATATTTCATGTCAACACCGCATTCCTGAGCACCAGCGGGACAATATACATCTTACTTAGCGCAGCACTACAAATAAAGGCAGGCCAAAAATGAGCTACATGGTCGAGTTGCCAGAAAGAAGCCTTTACTGCACCAATGCCACAAAAAAGCCCAGTAACAATATGCCCGACAATACCTTGACACGCCTCACAGTTTCTTGGGTGACGGGACCAAAATAGATCTTTATGATCAAAACCATAAGAAGAAAGTACACTATATTACCAAAAGTATTGGAACGCCTGCCTTTACACACACATGAACTTTAACGGCATCCCAGTCTTAGTCCGTAGGGTTCAATATTGAGTGGGCCTATCCTTTGCAGCTATAACAACTTCAGGCAGGCCAGTCAAATTCCTCCACCCCAAACTCGCTCATCCGTGTCTTTATGGGCCTTGCTTTTCTGCACTGGTCCAAATCATTTGGTGGAGGGGGGATTATGGTTTGGGGTTGTTTTACAGGGGTTGGGCTTGGCCCCTTAGTTCCAGTGAAGTGAACTCTTAAGGCATTAGCATACCAAGACATTTTGGACAATTTCATGCTCCCAACTTTGTGGGAAGAGTTTGGGGATGGCCCCTTCCTGTTCCAACATGACTGTGCACCATTGCACAAAGCATGGTCTATAATGACATGGATGAGCGCGTTTGGGGTGGAGGAACTTGACTGGTCTGCACAGAGTCCTGACCTCAACCCGATAGAAAAACTTTGGGATGAATTAGAGCGTAGACTGTGAACCAGGCCTTCTTTCCAACATCACTGCCTTCCAGAAGCGCATCAATGCGCTTCTGGAACAATGGTCAAACATTCCCTTAGACACACTGCTAAACCATGTGGACCACCTTTCCAGAAAAGTTAACGCTGTTATAGCTGCAAAGGGTGGGCCAACTTTATATTGAACCATATGGACTAAGACTGGGATGCCTATAAAGTTCATGTGCGTTTAGGGCAGGCATCCCAATATTTTTGGTAATATAGTGTACATCCCCACTGTGAAGCATGGTGATGGCTCACTGATGTTTCGGGGGTGTGTAAGCTCTAAAGGCATGGGAAATCTTGTGAAAATTGATGGCAAGGTGAATGCAGCATGTTATCAGAAAATACTGGCAGACAATTTGCATTCCTCTGCACGAAAGCTGCTCATGGGATCCTCTTGGACTTCGGGGGACAGGGATTGATAAGACTGGATCTATGTATCTGCACTTTATGCACTGTACAGTGTAAAGTGCCGACACATATTTTGAGCCAATATAAATACTAGAAATAAAAATATAATCTTGTGCAATTATATGGAGTATATGGAACATGGGGATTAGAGTAAAGAGATTGAGACATAACTTGATCACCATGGCACCACATCCATAATGTATGATTAGAAAAAAAAAAAGAAAGAAAAGTATAGGACTTTAATGGTTGCCATCCATAATCCCAAAATCAAAGAAATGAGTACTTCAAAAGTAAAAAAACATACAAAAGTTTATTGGCAACACTGATCAGTTAAAATTAATTCCGTAAAAACATATGCGAAATGTGTTAGACTGTAAACATTGCATTTTCTATCTATATACACAACGAATATCTGCATAAACTGAGACCTGTGTACATCCACCCCATATACTTATGTTACATAAGAAGGTGATAACAGAAGTCTTCCATCTACAGGGTCGGATACAGGAATCAGTAATCCCTTGTGAGGATCTCTATGTGTTTCGCCAACAGGCTTCTTCAGGGGATAGTGATTAGTGATATATACAGGCAAAAAGCCAGTACTAGAGTAACAAAATACTTGGTTCGAGGAGAGAGAGGGGAGGACCACAAACTTAGTCACAGAGAGAAGGTGCCGCATCCGGACCAACCCAGCTGGACGGGGATCCTAATGGGGCAATCTGTTCCCTTCAAAAGTATTAGTAGGTGCCCATCTGCCAGTGACTGATCCGAAACACACCACCACAGCCCCCTTCAAGAGGAACATAGGGATTAAACTATCTCTGCTGTCACTTTTAAAATGCTCTACACAGAACAATTTACATTAAGTGGTCGCACTAGCCAGCCACTGATTTTTGATGTCAATTACTCTGTGCTGTATACACATTTATACGTCATTTTAGATTTGATGGAATTCTTAGGCATTTTTTTTTCAGTTTGCATGCAAACATTTATTTATCCAGGTATTAGAAGTGTTATTTTGCATGTCCTTAAAGTATGTATAGACAAAGCTTTTTTTAGTACAGTAGAAAAGGGTTAAAACCTCTGTCAGTATATTTTTGCTGTCTGTGTTCCTCTGGGGAGATTTTGCTTCGCCTCCTGTCCAAGAGACTTAACAGGAAGTGGGAGGAAAGCTCTATAAAGTGTAAGAAATGACTCTCAGACAGTAGACATCCCCATTGGCAGATTTACCCTCATTTCTAGTTCTGGTGATAACTAAATTTTGGATTTTCCCTCACTTTCTGTTTTGGCGACAATGGTCACCAGAAAAAATTAGACAGGGTAAATTTATTAAGCAGGCACACAGACAGCAATACAAGCTGACAGTCGTTCTATTGTATCTAAAGCTAGAAAAAAATTTTGGTTATACATAAACTTTAATGTTGATTGACATCCAGAACTTCCTGTGCTCCATTTTTTTTTTTTTATACATTTTATAAGTGGACACACCTAGAATGAGTGAATTTAAAAATTAAATCCAAAGTCAAAACTTCTTACACCTAAAATGCTGAACATACAAGGTATGTAAAATCTGTGATTACCCTTTACACTCAAATTACGATATACTTAATACCCAAAAGCTAAGGAAGCACTCTATATGAAAAATTATAAATTAAAATGTTAGAATTCATATATTGTAAATTCATTCAAACAGAAAAAAAGTGTGTGTGAAAGTACATAAAATGTTCACCTAATTAACTTTTTCACACCTGAATTGAAAAAAAAGTACAAATCCCCATCCTTGTGCCACCACATAGGCTGTCTTTGCTATTTTCATGTTTCTAGTTTTAAACCTTTCTGAGTTATTGACTGGGAATTAGCATATATGGATATAAAAAGTCTACACAACCCTGCTAAAATGTCAATTTTCTTTGATGTACAAAAATGGGACAAAGATAAATAATTTCAGAACGTTTTCCACCTTTAATGATAATAACTCAATTGAATTGTGCACAACCTCTTGGAACTCTGGATGTAGCTGTATTCAGAATTAAGCAATCACATTAAAACTCATGTTAAATAGGAGTCAGTACACACCTGCCATCATTTAAAGTGCCTCTGATTAACACCAAATAAAGTTCAGCTGTTCTAGCATGTCTTTCCTGACATTTTCTTAGTCGCATCCTACAGCAAAAGCCATGGTCCGCAGAGAGCTTCTAAAGCATCAGAGGGATCTCATTGTTAAAAGGTATCAGTCAGAAAAAGGGTACAAAATAATTTCCAAGGCATTAGATATACGATGGAACACAGTGAAGACAGTCATCATGAAGTGGAGAAAATATGGCACAACAGTGACATTACCAAGAACTGGATGTCCCTCCAAATTTGATGAAAAGACGAGAAGAAAACTGGTCAGGGAGGCTGCCAAGAGGCCTACAGCAACATTAAAGGAGCTGCAGGAATATCTGGCAAGTACTGGCTGTGTGGTACATGTGACAACAATCTCCCGTATTCTTCATATGTCTAGGCCAGGGATATGCAATTAGCGGACCTCCAGCTGTTGCAAAACTACAAGTCCCATCATGCTCTGCCTCTGGGTGTCATGCTTGTGGCTGTCAGATTCTTGCTATGCCTCATGGGACTTGTAGTAGCTGGAGATCCACTAATTGCATATCCCTGGTCTAGGCTATGGGGTGGAGTGGCAAGACGGAAGCCTTTTCTTACGAAGAAAAATATCCAAGCCTGGTTAATTTTGCAAAAACACATCTGAAATCTCCCAAAAGCATGTGGGAAAATGTGTCATGGTCTGATGAAACCAAGGTTGAACTTTTTGGCCATAATTCCAAAAGATATGTTTGGCGCAAACAACAACAACAACACCGCACATCACCAAAAAAAACCATACCCACAGTGAAGCATGGTGGTGGCAGCATCATGCTTTGGGGCTCTTTTTCTTTAGCTGGAACAGGGGTCTTAGTCAAGGTAGAGGGAATTATGAACAGTTCCAAATATCAGTCAATATTGGCAAAAATCCCCCAGGCTTCTGCTAGAAACCTGAACATGAAGAGGAACTTCATCTTTCAGCATGACAGCGAACTAAAGCATACATCTAAATCAACAAAGGAATGGCTTCACCAGAAAAAGATTAAAGTTTTGGAATGGCCCAGCCAGAGCCCAAATCTGATTGAAAATATGTGGGGTGATCTGAAGAGGACTGTGCAAGGAGATGCCCTCACAATCTGACAGATTTGGGGTGTTTTTGCAAAGAAGAGTGGGCACATATTACCAAGTCAAATTGTTCATGCTGATAGACTCATACCCAAAAAGACTGAGTGCTACAATAAAATCAAACGGTGCTTCAACCAAGTATTAGTTTAAGGGTGTGCACACTTCTGCAACCACATTATTTTATTTTTTTATTTCTACTTCCCTCCAACTAAAAGATTTCAGTTTGTTGTTCAACTGAGTTGTACAGTTTATAGGTCACATTAAAGGTGGAAAAAGTTTTGAAATGATTTATCTTTGTCTTTTTTTTATATCACAGAAACCTGACATTTTAACAGGGGTGTGTAGACTTTTTATATCCACTGTAGATTGAAAAGCCAGAGTGAAGTCAGAACTTGTTCAAGGTCAGTAACTCAGACAGCACTGGAAAGTCATTGGATGGAAATGCCAATCAGACAACTAGCATCTTCGAAAGGAGAGCTCAGCAGGAGATGCCTTTTTTTATATTTTCTTTAGGTTTCTTTTAGGAAAAAACTTAGACAAAAATCACAGTAAGCATGTTGTACATGACAGGTACAGTTACACTGCAGTAACAGCAATCACCTAGTTGTGTTAGTTTATCTTGCATTTTACTATGAAAATTTCACTTTTGCCTCGTCCACTATAATCAAAAGCTTTTTAAGTAATTTCCATTTTTGTGGTGATACGTCATACCTTTGCAAAAACTGTAGTTTTAAGGAACCACTGCTTCAGATACTTTTGCTCCACCTTTGCTCCAGAGCGCCAAGAACAACCATGTTCATCCACCTGCTCATTGGCAAGCACTGTCTTATCTACGGGATCCCAGTTCACCAAGGCCTGCAATAAGAAAAGCACATCTACTGTCAGAGCATAAATCTATTCTCTTGTAATCCTTTAGTCCCTTCACAGAATGTAAACAATAAAGAAAGGCTACAAATGAATAACATGATCTGAAGTAACAGGTGATTTAATCAGAAAATGTTTGTAGTTGGTCTTCACCTCCTTACAATGCCTGCAGCTACAGAACTCAGTGAGGGATTGTTTAAAAGCTTACTTATTGCTTGTTAAAAACATGTACTGTATACATGCTTCAAAGTCAGCAGTTTGGCAGAAGATTCTCCTTATATAGCAGTCCTGCAATCCTATGCATTTTTTCTTAAACTGGAAACAGCATTTAAAAATTTGGGACTGTCAAATGTGTATTTTTCAAAAGAAAGGGGGAATTTTGACTTACCTGCAAATTCCATATCTTAGCGTACAGTACAGCAGGGTAGGCAATAACAGGCAACAGGACTGTGCCAACAGGGCTCCCACATATAAAGGTTAGCTAACCCAGCCTCTCAGGGTTATTGCAAGCAGCATAGCTGGAGCTACCACCACCAAGGATTGGACTTGTAAATGTTAAGACAGGAAGATGTAATTAGCAGACCAAGTGGTGGAACTATAATGGCAGGCATTGCAGGCATGATAATAGACCGGCCCAAAGTTTTCCAACAAATTTGTGAAAAGAGCTCAAAACAATGCTGGAGGGGGATTGATAAAAGGGTAGTAGGCCCCTGAGGCAAATCAATTTATCCATCTGGGAAAGATGAGAATAAAGGCAGGCTGCCACTAATGAGAATGAAAAAAAAAAAAATCGCAATAAGCGTATATTGATTGGTTTGCACAAAATTTATAGCATCTACAAAATAGGGAATAGATTTATGGAATTTTTATTATTATTTTTTTTTTACTAGTAATGGCGGTGATCTGCGATTTTTATTGGGACTGCGACACTGTGGCGGCCAGATCAGACACTTTTTTGGGTCACTGACATGTATACAGTGATTAATGCTATAAAAATGCACTGATTACTGTATAAATATCAATGGCAAGGAAGGGGTTAACACTAGGGGGCGATCAAGGGGTTACGTGTGTCCCCTAGGTGTGTTTCTAACCGTGAGGGGATGTGACTGACTAGAGGAGGAGCCAGATCGCTGTTCCTACTTAGTAGGAACACACGATTTGTCTCTTCTCTCCTGTCAGAACAGGGATTTGTGTGTTTACACACACAAATCCTCATTCTGGCTCTTGTGCCTGTGATCACGGGTGGCCGGCGGCGATCGCGCCTGCCAGCCACGCGCATTGACACCCCCGCCGTGCAGCGGGTGAGTGTGCACCTCCTATGGCTCTTAAAGGAGCCACCCTGGGGGTACGGCGATTCACGCAGCGGTGCTACTCTGCCGCCATATATCTGCGTGAGCCGGTCAGCAAGTGGTTAAAGAGAATTGGGAAAGGTTCCTCAAGGGAGAGCACAGGTGGCACCGAGGCAGGCCCAAAGGTGTGAAAACTGAACAGAGGGCTTGCTAAAGGAGAGATACACTGAGAGGTATTTTTGATATGGTCAGAGGGTGGTTTCTGCCAAGCAGAGAACCCAAAATTAAGGTGCAAAAAACACAAAAAGGAGGTTGAGCCAAGAATGAAGACAGAGGATTCTATTTTGTTCTGCTTATTTTAGTATCTTTTCTTTTATAATGTTTGAAGAAAGGACAGGTGGAAGACCAGTCTACTTAAAAAGAAATAAAACCCAGTTCTTGGGGATTCTGAATGGAAGATCAACCAAAAAACTTAGTTACAGAGTGTGTTCTGAGCACAAAAATTTCTGTTTGTACATCAGGCAACCAACATTTCCAGATATACCATGTATAGAATAATAAACTCAGAACTCTTTTCATATGTTCAAATCCCTGTGTTAACAGACATTGTGGTAATGCCAGAGCCTGTGAAGCAAAGGCAGAAGGAGGCCTTGCGGATATGGAAATTTTCTATTGGAAAGGATTTTATGTCTTCTGTTTGTAGGGTTATTATGCCTGAGAACCTGGTTACTATAATCAGAGTGATGAAGGGAGAATCCCTGGCAATATGCTTTGGATCCTGGTATTACAGAAGAAAGAGCAAGAATTAGCCTGGGTTAAAGTGTTATTAAACCCAGACTATAAAAAAAATGCTCATTACATGCTATATAAGAGTGTGTGCATACTCACAAAGCCACAAACCATTTCTTTTGTGATGAATGAAACATACCTGGTCCATCTTGTCTTTAGCTGTTCCTCTCTATGTCCTCATTGCAGGCTGAGATTGTGAAGACCAGCTGGTGTCCTCTACTGAGCATTCTTATATTTCAGTTCCCTTCTAAGCACTTCATTAATTCTTTTTTCCTATCCGTGCAGCCCACATAACTAGAGAGTCACACATGTGGGCATATACACAGTGGTAAATGATACTCCTTTACCTACATCTCCATGACAGGGGCGGATCTGGGGGGGCAACAGGGCAATTGCCCCCCCTGAAAATAGTGTGCAGGATGTCAGTGACTTAGCAGGCTGCCGCTGTGTTTAAGATGACTTCATCTCTCACCAGTGGCGACATTATACTGTGCCCCCCCCAATTAAAATGCCTTTTTCTTCTGTAGCTTGTGCTGATGCCGATCCCCCTTGCACATTCCATCAGCGCTGCTGCCATAGGACACAGGGCAGCGGTGTCGAAACTGACAGGCTCTGTGAAGGGAGTGACAAAGGCAGAGTCTCAGCTGTGGGATATTTCCACCCCACCTTCTCCTCCTTGAGCCGAGCAGCTCTTTCAGAGAGGACCGTGAAAGGAGAAGAGGAGAAGAGGGACCACGAGGCTGTCGGGTGGAGGGAGCCAGAGAGAAAGTGCCAGTTATTCTACTATATATCCTCAAGGTAAGAATTTAGCTCCAGGTGGGGGGGGGGTGAGGGGGGCGGGGATGCAGGCTTTCATAGAGGAACAGGACCTTATCACTTGCTGCTCCCACCCTGTGCTCCTCTCCACCTGGTTGCATCCACTCTGTCCTCCCCTCCACCTGGCTGCTCCCACCCTGCCCTCCCCTCCACCTGACTGCTCCCACCCTGCCCTCCACCTGACTGCTCCCACTCTGCCCTCCCCTCCACCTGGCTGCTCCCACCCTGTCCTCCCCTCCACCTGGCTGCATCCACCCTGTCCTTCCCTCCACCTGGCTGCTCCCACCCTGTCCCCCCCTCCACCTGGCTGCTCCCACCCTGTCCTCCCCTCCACCTGGCTGCATCCACCCTGTCATCCCCTCCACCTGGCTGCTCCCACCCTGTCCTCCCCTCCACCTGGCTGCTCCCACCCTGTCCTCCCCTCCACCTGGCTGCTCCCACCCTGTCCTTCCCTCCACTTGGCTGCTCCCACCCTGTGCTCCCCTCCAACTGGCTGCATCCACCCTGTGCTCCCCTCCACCTGGCTGCATCCACCCTGTCCTCCCCTCCACCTGGCTGCTCCTATCCTGTCCTCCCCTCCACCTTGCTGATCCCACCCTGCCCTCCCCTCCACCTGGCTGCTCTCACTCTGTCCTCCACTCCACCCGGCTGCATCCACCCTGTCCTCCCTTCCACCTGGCTGCATCCACCCAGTGCTCCCCTCCACCTGGCTGCATCCACCCTGTCCTCCCCTCCACCTGGCTGCTCCCACCCTGTCCTCCCCTCCACCTGGCTGCATGCACCCTGTCCTCCCCTCCACCCGGCTGCATCCACCCTGTCCTCCCTCCATTCGGTTGCATCCACCCTGTCCTCCCCTCCACCTGGCTGCATCCACCCTGTCCTCCCCTCCACCTGGCTGCTCCCATCCTGTCCTCCCCTCCACCTGGCTGCTCCCACTCTGTCCTTCCCTCCACCTGGTTGCATCTACCCTGTCCTCCTCTCCAGCTGGCTGGTACCACTCTGTCCTCCCCTCCACCTGCCTGCATCCATCCTGTCCTCCCCTCCACCTGGCTGCATCCACCCTGTCCTCTCCTCCACCTGGCTGCATCCACCCTGTTCTCTCCTCCACCTGGCTGCATCCACCCTGTCCTCTCCACCACCTGGTTGCATCCACCCTGTCCTCCCCTCCACCTGGCTGCTCCCACTTTGTCCTCCCTTCCACCTGGCTGCTCGCTGTGTATTTATATGTGTGTGTGTGTATATATAATTGCATTTTATAGTTTTGTCTACTTTTGCCTACTTTTGTCCCTGTCCCCCCCATGTGCCCCCCTAAATATGAAAGTTGGAGATGCCACTGTCTCTCACCGCCCCCTTGCATCACCGCATTTCTGCATCTAAAAGAAGACTGCCATTACTGTGCAGGCGCGGTGTTGGAAGGCAACATGTTTTATTTCATGAATGCAAGAGGTGTTTGAAATATGAACTATGGCTATACCAAACCTTCGCATTCTTGGGGCCTGTCTGGAATATAACAAGTTGCACATCAAAGCTTTGTAGCATATCAGAATATTCATCTGAAAGAAGCAAGGCTGAACAAAAGCTTGGCTCCTTAATTTTTTTTTTGTTATTTGTTTATTCATTTATTTTATTTTTGTTCTGTTCAGGTCGAAAAAATGTGAGGTTTGGTCCACCTGAAAGAGGGGTCATTGGCCATGTCTTCAATTAGCAGCTGAATACATTTTGTTCAAGACAAGAGTTGGCAGGAAGCCATTCTAGCCGCTGGAGTTATGGGGCGTATACACGGTCAGACTTTTCGACCGGACTGGTCTGACGGACGCCGACGGACCAAATCCGGCGAACAATCCGATCGTGTGTGGGCTTCACCAGACCTTCAGCTGACTTTTCCAGTTGCAAATCTGACGGACTTTAGATTTGGAACATGCTTCATATCTTTACGTCGTAACTTTACCGGACCCAGAAATTCGCTCGTCTGTATGCTAGTCCGATGGACAAAAACTGACGCTAGGGCAGCTATTGGTTACTGGCTATCAACTTCCTTATTTTAGTCCGGTGTACGTCATCACGTACAAATCCGTCGGACTTTGGTGTGATCGTGTGTAGGCAAGTCTGTTCATTAGAAAGTCCGTTAAAAGTCCGCCAAAAGTCCGTTGAAAGTCTGTCGGACAGGCTGTCGGACTTTTGTAGCTGAAAAGTCAGACCGTGTGTACACGGCATTATTGTAGTTTTTTTCTTTCTTTCTTAGTTTTTATTTTCATTCAGGTGGAAAAAGTTCCAAAAAGTTTAGGCTTTGTCCACCTGAAAGGGGAGTTAGTGCATAGGTCTTATGGTATAGATAAATGCATTGTTTTTTTAGCGTTTAAAATGAACATTTTTGAGAAGCAACATTCACGTTAATTTTTTAAATTTTTGCTCATACAATGGGGATCCATTTTAGAGTGGGTTCATCCTAAAAAAAAATCATGGTTGTTTTGATAATTTGTTCAGAGTTGCAGAAACCAGGAATACTAAGTTCCTAGGTTCCAAGGAGGGAACTATGAGTAAAGATAGCAAACGAGCAGATATTGTGGATAAGAATTTGATTCTGCTCTTGTTTTTCACTTCCAGAGTCCTGGTGGAGTGAGATTGGAGAGGTTTCTGGAACAGAGATGAAAGATGTTCATCGGGTTGGCAGTTTGTCTGTGCCACACCACACCACAAATTTGTTCTGATAAACATTCAGGAGAGAAGGGACAAATGGAAAGATTCAGATTAAAACTTGCAATATAAGGTTTCTTTTTCTTATGGACAATTTAGTGCTAATGCTGCATCGAAAGACTTTGCCCAGCCACAAGACTGGTGAAACATTTTGCCGGAGTCTCTACTGTCATTTATGAATGCAAACGTACTGTGAATACAAGTGCAATGGGTTGGAAGTTGGGGAAGGAATATAACCTATCCAATCCGTCAGAACAAGAAATGTAAAATATGTTTTTATTTTATGGAATTGAAGGAGGAATTGAAAGAAGGAAAGGTTTTTAATGTGACATAACTGAATTAATATGGTGCAGGTATTGAGGAGGCTGGCACTTATGCATAATAAGGTGTCTGTTGGCTAGACCAGAGGGTGCCAGAGGGTGCCAGGTGACACAGCAATGGGGTGAAAATTTCCTTGTAGGGGAGGTGTCTCAATCTTAGCAGTCCTACAGAGAGGTTCTCGGTTACTGGACATGTGGGACACCAGAGCTGGATATGGGGAGATACGCCTGGTTGATGTCTCACCTGAGAGGTTGGAACCTTGCACAGGTAATGCAAGTGAATACACACAGGAGCATGCTCCGTTAGATAAAGAGAACAAACGTTGGCTACCAGGATACAGTATAACTTCACCACATGGCACTTCAACATCTCACAGTGGTTGATAAAAGCCTATTACCCTGTGCTGAGTATACACTGGATCAAGTGCAGTCATTGTACCAGTGGCTTACTCCCAGAGATGTGCGCACACAGAAGGCATTCAGGACGTTTATTTCTGAAGAGTAACCGAAAGAGGAGGGATGTATTCAGCACTATATTGGGGGGAATAGGAGCTGGGATGGGTGTTGTTAATGGAGTGGACATCGGTATCCTGAGGACGAGTTTGTTTCTTTGTCCTAAAGGATACCGATGTAATGCTAGTCATGGAACTAGGGTGTTTCTTGAACCTAGCAATATGTAGGGGTGCATGGTCTCTGAAATCCAGTCACAGGGATGGATCAGTGCCATCTGTCATCAATGCCACGTATTAGTGTCATCTGTCATCAGTACCACGTATTAGTGCCATCTGTCATCAGTGCCACGTATTCGTGCCATCTGTCATCAGTGCCACGTGTCATCTGTCATCAGTGCCACATATTAGTGCCATCTGTCATCAGTGTCACGTGTCATCAGTGCCACGTATTAGTGCCATCTGTCATCAGTGTCATCAGTGCCACGTATCAGTGCCATCTGTCATCAGTGCCACGTGTCATTGTCCTGGTGCTCCAGGGCCTTCAAAAGTGTAATAGGTAGTCAACAAGTTAGATGTGTAATTTATGCTCCTAGAACCCCTGACGGTGCTCCCTGCATGTTGGGCCTCTCTATGTGGCCAGGCTGTGAAAAAGTCCCACACATGTTGTATCGTAATACTCAGGAGGAGTAGCAGAATGTATTTTGGGGTGTCATTTGTGGTATACACATGCCATGTGAGAGAAATAACCTATTACAATGACAATTTTGTGGGGGAAAAAAAATCTTCATTTTGCAAAGAATTGTGGGAAAAAATGACAACATCAAAAAGCTCACCATGCATCTTACTAAATACCTTGGAATGTCTACTTTCAAAAAAGGGGTCATTTGGGGGGTATTTGTACTTCCCTGACTTGTTTGGGTCACAAGAAATGAGATAGGCCGTCATACATCAGGTGTGATCAATTTTTTATGATTTGCACCACAGCTTGTAGACTATATAACTTTCACAAAGACCAAATAATATCCACTAATTTGGGTTATTTTTACCAAAGATATGTAGCAGTATAAATTGTGGCCAAAATTTATGAAGAAAAATTAATAATTTGCAAAATTTTATCACAGAAACTAAGAAAAATTCACTTTTTTCATTTATAGCACAAAAAATAAAAAACCCAGAGATGATCAAATACCACCAAAAGAAAGCTCTATTTATATGAAAAAAGGACAAAAAATTCATTTGGGTACAGTATTACATGACTGAGTAATTGTCATTCAAAGTGTGAGAGCGCTGAAAGCTGAAAATTGGTCTGGGCAGGAGGGGGGTTTAAATGGCCATTTGTCAAGTGGTTAAGGCCAGGGAGCAATTAAGACCTTTGAGGTCAGTGCTATGGAATCCTATGTCTAAGTTACAACAAGAGTAACTTGCTAAATATAGAGACAAGGTTTAACACATCCAGAATAATGCACATTCGACATAGAAATAGAATATTTCAGATGAAAATGTTTATCTCTGGATCGAAAGATCGTTGAGAAGTGTACAAGGGACGATAACATTATTATTATTGTCATTACTATTATTCAGGATTTATATAGCGCCAACAGTTTGCAAATACAATTCAATACAGTAGGAATCAGAGGGGGGGGAGCAAGTTATACAAAAGGTAATAACTGTAGGGGATGAGCTGATGGAGAATATAAAAGTGCAGTTGCTAGGTGGAGGCAGAATAGTCTTCTTTGTAGAGAACGTTTTCAGGGATCGCCTAAAATTGGATAGGATAGGAGATAGTTGAACAAACTGGGGTAGGGAATTGCAAAGGATAGGAGAGGCTTGGGAGAAGTCCTGTAGGCGAGCATGGGAGATGATGACAAGGGAACTAGAGAGCAGGAGGTCTTGGCAGGAACAAAGAGAATGATTTGGTTGGTATTTTGAGACTAGGTTAGTGATGCAGCTGGGAGCAGAGTTGCGGATGGCTTTGCAAGTTATTGTTCATATTTTGAATTTAATTTGTTGGGTGAGTGGCAGCCAATGGAGGAATTTGCAGACGCTGAGTCGTTTTTAAGGTGGATGAGTCTGGCAGCAGCATTCATGATGGACTAAATAGGGGCTAGCCTATTTATAGGTAAACCAATAAGGAGGGAGTTGCAATGGTTGAGGCAAGAGATAACTAGGTAGTGAATTAGAAGCTTTGTGGTGTCATTGGTTAGAAAGGGGTGTATTTTGGAGATGTTGCAGAGATTGAGGTGGCAAGCTTTGAAAGTGATTGGATGAGGGGCCGAAAGGAGAGTTCAGAGTCCGGGATTACACCTAGCACATGGAGTGAGCTGAGAGGTAGAGAGAGATTTGGGTGTCGTCAACGAAGAAATTATATTGAAAGCCATGGGAGGCTATCAGCTGACTCAGGGAGGAGGTGTAGATTGAGAACAGGAGAGGTCCAAGAACAGAACCTTGGGGGACCCTGGGAGAAAGGAAGAGCATAGGTGAAAGTAGAATTGTAAGTGACACTGAAGGTATGCTGTGATAGGTAGGATAAAAGCCAGCTAAGAGCACAGTCACAGAGACCAAAGGAGTAAAGTTTTTTTTGAGAAGGAGGAGGTGGTCAACTGTTTTAAAGGCAGCCGAAAGGTCCAGAAGTAGGAGTACAGAATAGCGTCCATTGGTTACTGCTGTTAGTGTCATTTGTGAGTTTTAGGAGAGCAATTTCTGTGGAGTGTTGAGGGTGAAATCCAAACTAAAAGGGATAAAGAAGGTTATTCTTAATGAGGTGGTAACTCAGTTGGTCGTAGACCAGGCGTTCAAGGCGTTTGGAGGAAAAGGGGAGCAAGGAGATGGGGAGTAGGTAAAGATTGGTAATCTCCAAGGAAGGCTTTTTAGGTATGGAGGTATCTTGTGCATGTTTTAGAGAGTTGGGGAAGATTCCAGAAGAGAGGGAGAGATTGAAGATGTGTGTTAGAGAGAGTAGGATAGAGTCAGAGGATGACCGCAGTATTTGAGAAGGAACTAGGTCCAGGGGACAGGTGGGCATTAGAAATAAGTTTAGCAACCTCATTTATAGTAGCAGGGTTTAGGAAGGAGAGTGTTGATTGTACCTGTGGACATGGGGTGTTAAGTGCGGGGACATCTGTAAAGTGAAGATTTCATCACAAATTGAATCTAGTCTGTTTAGGCTGTCTTGGATCTGGTAAGCCAGCAGATGAGTAAGGTATGTTTACATACTGTGACAGGGTCTAATTGTGGCCTAGATGGGTGACCCTGTCGAAGGGAATTGAGGGTTACAGAGTCATCATTACCACATTATGATGATAAGAAGACTACCTTTGGCAACTCTGTTTTCTTGAGCTGCAAAAGAATGTAAATCTGATCCCCAGCAAGAAGCTGTCTTTTTACATTACAAAAATGTTTATTAGAGTGTTCAACAGTTTTTATTAGCACAGAACAACAATGAAAAAATTTCCAGTGTAAGTGAAAGAGCAAAAAAGGAAGCATATAAGAGCAAATCAAAACAGAAGATTAATCGTCATCATAACAACAAACAGAATGAATAACTGCGGGCTGTGGTGATGTAATCAAGTAGGAGAAAGCCCTATTGTACAAGGTCTGCTTTACCTATTGGAGAAATGCAATCCACAACCTAGGAGTGGGAGTGGCATCGGCACTAAATAGTAGGCCAGCAAACACAAGGACAAATGGAGTCCAACAGTAGCAGGAGTGTAAAGGAAGAAGGGCAGGACAAGGTCGGGGGGGAGAAGGAGTCTCGCAGGATACAGCCACATGTCCACAGCTAAAAGCTGCTTAGCGATCGCCAAGTCGAAAGCAAAGATCGGACCAGGTTCAAACTGTCGCTGTGGGCAACCCAAAGTTCCTACACCTTCAGAAATTTTGCATGGGTGTCATTAAAAACAGAGGTGAGCTTCTTTTGTACCATAGTCCCCATCAGGCGCTGCTTAACCCCTGCAAGGCTAATAAATTGTTGTATCCAGGTTTTAGCCAGTGTCTGGAGAGCTGCCAGTAAAAGAAAGATTACGATTTTCCTGATTTCCAGACAGTGTTGCAAAAGGCTTGTGAAGCAAAGCCTCCCATGGATCCCAGGCCAAATGTCCATTCAGTACAGTTCTGATCACTGTGTATACCTGGGTCCTAAAGTGGATCACCTTGGGGGAGGTCCACCGGATGTGAAGCAAAGTGCCACGCTCTCTACAGCCCTGAAAACACATCAGAGACAAACTGGGAGCAAATCAATAGAAGCGATCAGGGGTCAAGTACCACCGGGAAAGCAGTTAAAATTTTCTGAGCAAGGATATTCTGAGAGCATTCAGAAGAGGTGGGCCAAATACTATTCCAGGCAGCCTCATCCAGGGACTTGCAAAGCTGGATTTTTCCATAAGCACTATTATTGGTGTGTTAGGAATGACCCCCCCCCCCCCCCATGCACAGGATTGGTTGAATTTCCTGCTTTGCTGGACTGAAATATAATCAGCGCAAGGAAGATACTAAGTATTACTTTCGAGGTCTGTATTGAGAAATTGGGCGAGTAGGAAAACCTTGAGAGGACTTCCCGAGGCCCAGAATACTTGTGTATAATCAACATCTTCTAGCACAAAGAGACCTGTCTTTGGGCTATGAGTAGAAATAAGCCAAAGTATTCCAGACAAAGCTGGAGTTGGAGAGCAACACTTTGGGAGATGATTACCCAGCCATAGGCTCTAACATGTAAACTGTCCTATGGATGTTTCTGAATAAATGGAGGGAGAAGAATCTTTTAAATATCAGTACACCTGTATGAGTTCATAGGTGGTTCAGAAGGGTTTCAGAACCTTAGAGGACACTCTAGGAATAGAGAATAGCCCAGTGGCCAAGGACAGCATGAATAATTACTGTGTATGTTTTTGGCCCAAGACAGAACTAACAATTCTCGTTGAGGTATCATGAACCTGTGAGAGTACAACTTTATTAATCTGTCCTCTTAAGGTAGAATGACTATTACCTAAATCTAGAAATAGTGCAAGGAGTCCTGCAAGCCTTGGACAGGAGAGAAAAAGAAAAGATGGTGCAGGGGTAGAGTTATTAAAGGAGACGTAGGGCCAAAGCTCTTTTAGCCCTACTTCTCCTGTAGATCACAGAAGTGCACTTCGCTCTGCACTCCTGTGGCCCATTTTCAGCAAAAAAAAATTTTTTTTAAAGGCAACCTGTTATGAGAGGAAAATGGAAGCTGTCCTGACCTCTCCCTTTGCTAGACATCTGGCTGTCATGCTGATTGTTTGGCTTCATTACTATGAGCCAATGATCTAAAAAAGTATAAAGAAACAGAATTCTGACTTTTATTTGTTGCATTATAGTTCCAAGTCAATGACTTAGAAGTAATAGCATTTTCAGAAAAAGGCCAACAATGGCAGCCCCCAATATTACTTTACTGACATAACGGTGTTCATTATATAATAAAATCAGTATTTTAGATATCTGCATTGTGCAATGATATAACTGTCATGATCATTAGATATTAGACAAACAGAATGCACAGCATAATTTCAAAAATACCTCCTTAAAAAGAACATTGAGCTGTGATGAGCAGCTAGGAACCAAATACGATAATAACAGCAAGAGGAACAAATGTTCTCCTGGGCTCATTCAATCAGAACACCAGCTCCTGGATGAAAATCACTATGATTCATCCAGGCATTCCGAGCTGGCCAGTTTAATTCCTTTTTGGAAAGAAGACAAATTCTACAAGGAAACACCGAAACAGCTTTGTCACAACATACGAAGCAGAGGGACATGCAAATGGGGACAAAACTTTACGGTGAGTGCAAAAGACTAAGATTGGTAAGGAAGAAAAATCAATATTGCAAATATGTGCATTGTGCAATAATCTGCTACAGCTATCATGATCCTATTAAAGATCAGGTTCTCAAAAACCATGACAGTAATTAGTCAAACAAAAGGCACATCAAAATTTCAAAAATAACTCTCTTAATTAACTGCAAAAAGAACATTGAGCTGTGATGGGCAGCCAGGAACCAAATACAATAATAACAGCGAGAGGAACAAATGTTCTCCTGAGCTCATTCAATCAGAACGCCAGCTCCTGGATGAAAATCACTATAATTCATTTAGACTTTACGAGTTGGCCAAATTAATTCCTTTTTGGAAAGAAGACAAATTCTACAAGGAAACACCAAAACAGCTTTGTCACAACATTTGAAGCAAGGGACATGCGAATGGGGGACAAAACTTTCTGGTAACAGGAAACTGCTAAAAAAACAAAAATTAAGAACTAAAGGCAAGACTTTTTTTTTATTTGAATATTGATCAGGGGCTAGAAACACTTTCAGGTTTTTATTGCCTTTTGTGTCCCCGTTAGAGGGATTTCCTCTCTCTAATTGTCCCAATCACTATTCTCCCAAGAATGAAAATGAGGGTAAACTCCAAATTTTAAACAGCCACCAGAAGAGGAATAGAGAGAAAATCTTCCAATGCAAACACCTGTTACAGAAACAACTTAGAGGGGATGTCCTTCATATTGGAAAGATATTCCCTAATGACCTGTTGAGTCTACAGGACAGGAAGTGAAGGGGAATCCCTAAAATTAGACACAGATGGCAAAAACAGCTATTTAACCATTCCCTGCACTATAAAAAATTAAATAAAAAGATTTGCCTTAAAAGCACTTTCACACTCACAGAGCCCGGGCGTCAGCAGTAAAGCGCCGCTATTTTTAGCGGTGCTTTATCATAATTTTAGCGGCGCTTTTAACCCCCCGCTAGTGGTCGAAAAAGGGTTAAAAGCTTTGCAGGCGCTTCAGTGGCGCTGCCCATTGACTTCAATGGGCAGGGGCATTTTAGGAGCGGTGTATACACCGCTCCTAAAGCTCTTCAAAGAAGCACACCACTCCAGTGTGAAAGCCCTCGGGCTTTCACGTGGGAGTGAAAGGAGAGGCGCTTTACAGGCGCTTTGTAGGTGCTATAGCACCTGTAAAGCGCCTCAGTGTGAAAGGGGTCTTAAAGTGGTTCTAAAGCCTAAACATTTTTATCTTAATGCATTCCTTGCATTAAGGTAAAAAAATGTTTAGTTAAAAGTATTGCCCCATCTCACCTCCCCCCCAATACTTACCTGAGTCCTCACGTGATCCAGCGATGTGCCTGTCTGCAGCTGCTCTCTCCTTTTACTTCCTGGTTTCAAGGGCTTTGTTGAGGCAAAGGGATACAATGGCTCCTGCTGCTGTCAGTTAAATCTTCTGACAAGGGAGTGGGGGCAGGGCCAACCACACTGTCTGTGGACAAACCAAGAAGAGGAGGAGCCAGATGTTTCGGCGGGGGACCAAAGAAGAGGAGGTTCAGGGTCGCTCTGTGCAATTAAATTGCACAGAGCAGGCAAGTATAAACCCGTTTGTTATTCTAAGAAAAAGAGTTTACAAACACATTATACTGTAATGCCCCATACACACCATTAGAAATTCTGCCAGCAAAAGTCAGATGAGAGCTTTTAGTCAGAAATTCCGACCGTGTGTATGCTCCATTGAACTTTTGCTAGCAGAATTCCAGCCAGCAAAAGATTGAGAGCAGGTTCTCTATTTTTCGGTTGGAAAAAGTTCCTATCTGAAAATGCATTTGTCTGTATGCAATTCGGACGCGCAAAAAATCACGCATGCTCGGAAACAATTCGAAGCATGCTCGGAAGCATTGAACTTCATTTTCTCGGCTCATCGTAGTGTTGTACGTCACCGCGTTCTTGACGGTCGAAAGTTCAGAGAACTTTGTGTGACCGTGTGTATGCAAGGCAAGCTTGAGCGGAATTCCGTCAGAAAAACCATCCAAGTTTTTTCTGACGGAATTTCTGATCATGTGTACGCGGCATTAGACTTTAAACTTATTACCTTTCAATTTCATACAGTTGTAGGCTAATTCATGTTTATTAAGGCCCAGTTCACATTATCGTGTAGTAGAACTGAGTGTTCCCACTACGCGATTTTGACATGCGCTTTTCATGCAATTCTGCATGTAACATAGTGTCCTGCTAGTCACGGCTGCTTTCATCCTCTCCCAGTCTTCTATCCAGGTTCGGTCTGTTCAGCTGCTTGAATGGCCTGCGTGCGTAAGTCACATCATCACGGCACAGGAGAGTGCAAGCGAAGTTTAACCACTTGCTTACTGGACACCTAACCCCCCTCCTGCCCAGACCAATTTTGAGCTTTTAGCGCTGTCAGTCTTTGAACGACAATTGCGTGGTCATACAACACTGTACCCAAATGAAATTTTTATCATTTTTTCCCCACAAATAGAGCTTTCTTTTGGTGGTATTTGATCGCCTCTGTTTTTGTTATTTTTGATAAAAAAAAGTTTAAAAAGACCATTTTTTAAAATAAAACACAAAACCGTTTTATATTTTGTTAATACTTTTGAAAACAGTTAATTTTTCTCCTTCATTGATGTACGCTGATTAGGCTGCACTGATGGGCACTGATAGGCTGCACTGATAAGGGGGCACTGATGGGCACTAATAGGCGGCACTGATGAGGTGGCACTGGTGGGCACTGAGAGGTGGCACTGATGGGCAGCACTGAATGGCATTGTTAGGTGGCACTGATAGCTGGCAGTGATGGGCACTGAAGGGTGGCAGTGATGGGCACTGATCGGCACTGGTAGGTGACACCGATAGGCAGCACTGTTAGGTGGCACTGATGAGGCACTGATTGGCACCACTGGTGGGCATTGATAGGTGGCACTGATTGCTGGCACTTATGCACTGATTCGTGGCACTGTGTGGGCACTGGCAGGTTGCACTGGAAGGTGGTGCTGGTGGACACAGATGAGGCAGCTTCGCCTCTTCGGGACTGATGTCCCTTGCACCGAAGCCGGTAGTTGGCTTTTTTTTCTCCTCACGCTGTCTATTGACAGCCTCACGGCAAAGCAGATCCGCGCTGTAGCCGTCATTCGGCTATGGCGTGGATCTGAAGGGGTTAATGTACATTATCGCTGACAGGCAGGTAGAAGCATTTATGAAAGAATAGACCAACAGGGTACTGACAGGATTGTAGACGTTATATTGTATGTGTATGTATCGCCTAGGCTTCTCATTGGCACATGGGGAGGGTTTAATAAACAGTGTCTGAAACAAACTTTGTCTCAACAGGAGCACAGCCAATGAGCTTCAATGTGTTAGTAAAACCGTACATATCATCACAACTACTTTGTGCATTCAGGTGGATTATACCATGTTTTTTTTCAAGACAAATTGGGCTTTCATTGGGTGGTAAACGGTAATGAATGTCTGCTGATTTTTTTTTTTTTATATATATAGCAAAGGAAAACTGGCCTACGTTAGTTAAAAAATAATCATTTTTTTTTTAAGTTTAGCCAAAATAAATTTTCCTGCTCCTAACGATCGCAGTGATACCACATGTGTTAGTTGTTGTTTGTACCCATACTACAGCCCTTTTTTATTTTATTCTAATTTTTTTGTATCTTTCCTATTTTATTTAAATTTTTTTACACATGGTTGTTTTTTTTATTCTCTGCAAGGAGAGAGAGATACAATGTATCTTTCTCCTCCATCCAGCGAGAGAAAACATGGGGGCAGGCTTCACAGTGACTGATCACTATGATAGCCAATCAGGCTATCACAGAGATCAGGTGACCCGGAATTTGGAGCTGTATCCCGCTCTCACGGCCCACTCCCAGCAGGAAAAAAGATATGTGAATATGCAGCCACACAGAAAAAAGCCCAGTCCAGTGAGGCCGCATATTTGCGTACCCTCAGCGCCAAGGGGTTGACAAGTTCTGAGCTGGGTTTAGGAGCCTTGAGATTTTGTAGAGCTTTAGGTGACCTAAAGCCCAAGACCTTAGTCCACATTTTACCTGTTAGCAAGATTAATGAATTCGTTTCCACAGGCCTTTTTATATGCTTAGGCTAGGTTGACACCTATGCGTTTTACAGTGTGTTTTCAGTTTTGCAGAAACGCATCACATTCCATTTAACCACTTCAAAACTGGGCACTTTCATCCCCTTCCTGCCCAGGCCAATTTTCAGCAGCGCTGTCACATTTTGAATGACAATTGCATGATCATGCAACACTGGACCCGTATGAAATTTTTATCTTAGTTTTTCTTAGTTTCTGTTATAAAATTTTGCAAATAAGTGATTTTTCTCCTTGACTGATGTGCGCTAATGCGCACTCATGAGGCTGCACTTATGGCCACTGATAAGTGGCATTGATGGGCACTGACATGCAGCACTGTTAATCAGGGCAGTTATGATCAGTGCCCTGATTATCAGTGTAAATGTGTGCTGTCAAAATTTCCAGTTACCGGCTCTCCTCTCCTCATGCTGCGACATGCTGAGGAAAGGAACACCGATAACCGGCAAGTTTGTTTACATGTGGATAGCTGTGAATAGACACAGCTAAGCACATGGTTCCCCCTATACTCATTCTCATGGGGGGTGGGATCTGGGGGTTCCCTTGTTAAAGGGGGCCTCCAGATTCCGATAAGTCCCCTGCCCGAAGATTCCCACAACCACCGGCCAGGGTTGTGGGGAAGAGGCCCTTGTCCCCATCAACATGAGGTGCTTTGAAGGGGGGGGGGGCAGCCCCCCATGTTGAGAGCATGTACCCTGGTATGGTTCAGGAGGGGGGGGGCGCTCACTCGTCCCCCCTCCCCCTTCCTGGCCTGCCAGGGCACATGCCTTTAAGAGCATGTGCCCTGGTATGAAGTGGGGGGGGGGCAGCCCCCCCATGTTGAGGGCATTTGCCCTGGTATGGTTCAGGAGGGGCGCTCACTCTTCCCCTCTCCCCCTCTCTGGCCTGCCAGGCTGCATGCTCGGATAAGGGTCTGGTATGAATTTAAGGGGGGAGGGGGGACACCACGCCGTTTTTTCACAATTTTTTTTTTATTGCTAGCAATGTTTTTTTGCTGTGGGGTTACCCTTAAAATCTGTACCAGACCTGAAAGGGCTGGGAATGGATTGGGAGGGCCCCCACGCCGTTTTTTTCACAATATTTTTTAGTTGCCGGCAATGTTTTTTCTTTTTTAACATTCAGCTGTCAGCGAGGAACCTCACTGACAGATGAGGAGTCACCTGTTGTTTGGGACATGACGGCCGGCTTCCTGGCACGCTCCTTAACAACCAGCTAATGTTAAAGACGGCGGTGGCTGCCAGCTTTGCATTTGAACCGCATGTAAATTGCAGCTGAACCGCTGCTTTGGAAATTCAAAGCAGACATGTCTGAACTTAGTCTAAGTCTGTGTCCGAGTTTTCTATTTGATTTTATGTAATGTAAGGTAAGGTAATGAAAGAAAAAAAATATTTTGATGAAAAACTGTTTTTGTCCATTAAAAATCTGTTTCTAAGCAACACAGAACCTCGAACAATAACTAAGTGTGTGTTCGCTCTACCTAGCAAGTCTGAAGCAGAAAAAAAATGCTCAGCTAACCAAACTCCTATAATGTGATGAGGGCTTCCTTGATCTGTAATAATAAAGTGTTGTATATCCCTGAAATAAAGTAGATGGAATAGGCACATTCACAGGGCATAGCTGCAGTATTCCAATATAACATTTGTGTGGGTGTGGTTCCCTGAACGCACACAGGGTGTCCTCTGCTGTCAGAATACAGCGATGTTTGCTGAAATCTATAAAATAAATATAACTGACCTTGAGATGCAATAACTGAAGTGAGGTTACACTTAACTGAGGTTATGACTGAAGGCAAAACTTTTTTTTTTTTTTTTAGATAGAGCTAGACCCCTTTCACACTGACTCGGTTTTCAAGAGTTTTAGCGCTAGAAATAGCCTCTAAATAATGCCTGAAAACTGCCTCCTATTCATTTCAGTGTGTCTTTTCACACTGGCGCTTGCGGGACGTTTGGAAAATTCCTGCAAGCAGCATCTTTGGGGCGGTTTGGGAGCACTGTATACAGCGTTCCCAAAATGCCCTGATCATTGAAATGAAAAGGCAGCGCTTCCAAGTGTCTGAAAAGCGATTTGGAAGCGCCTCAACAAATCACTTTTAACCCCTTCTTTGTGGTTAAAAGTGCCACTCTAGCGGCCGAAAAGCGCCGCTTAAACAGTGCTAGAGCGCGGCTAAAACAAGCGGCACTTTAGCACTAATGCGGCCACGGCTCAGTGTGAAAGGGGTCTTAAGAGAGATTAGAACACCTGTCCATTTTTCATTTCTATCTGTGTACCCAGCAGGAAGATTCACTCTCTGTATTTGTTCTGGCAGCCATGATCATCGAAAGCAAAAAGGAAAATCTAAATTTTTTTAGTGGTCACCATACCAGGAATAAAAGAGAAATCTTCCAGTGGGGACCCTGGTGACTGCCTGTTGTGGCTATAAGACAGGGATAGAGATGAGCCTGGGCATCTTCCAAACTCATCTCAACTCAAACTCCAAGGAGTTGAGGGCCAGGGCATTCCCTCCCCTACACATGGCCTGCAGGTGTAAAAAAAAAAAAATATAGCAGATTCTGGCATTCAGCTAGAAAGGATTTTAAGGGGGTGTCCAAGCTCATTATAGGCAGAGAGTGAAAGCAAATCTCCCCAATGGGATACAAATGGCAACAAATTTCAACAAGCAGTTTATCTGTTACTTACCTCTTTCTGGTATACAAGTCCAGATTCATACATTTTGGCAAACAGATACTGAGTCCATTTGTAATAATCTGCTGAACATGTGGTAACCTCCTGTAAATAAACAAAAAATAATAAACAAGAGAACATACTGAACAATTTGTATCAAACATTGTATCAATCATATTTATTAACATTATTATTATTTATTACAGGTACTTATATAGCGGCATTCATTTAAACAGAGCCATACACATACAGGAGCATCTCATAAAATTAGAATATCATCAAAAATTAATTTATTTCAGTAATTCAATTAAAAAAGTAAAACTCTTATATTTTTTATAGATGCGTTACACAAGGAGCAGTATATTTCAGGCATTTATTTCTTTTAATTTTTATGATTATGGCTTACAGCTAGTGAAAACCCAAAATTCAGTATCTCAGAAACTTAGATTATTGCATAAGACCAATAAAAAAAAGGAAAAAAATTTAAAAAAAGAGGATTTTTAATAGGGAAATGTTGGCTTATTGAAAAGTATGTCCATGTACAGTATAGTATGCACTCAATACTTGGTCGGGGCTCCTTTTGCATGAATTACTGCATCAATGCAGCGTGGCAGGGAGGCGATCAGCCCGAGCTGTTAGAGAAGCCCAGGTTGCTTTGATAGCAGCCTTCAGCTCGTCTGCATTGTTGGGTCTGGTGTCTCTCATCTTCCTCTTGACAATACCCCACAGATTCTCTATGGGGGTTAGGTACTCCCTGAGTTCCTTCCACTCATACAGTATTAAAACCCCTTAACGTACATTTTAGGATGCACCACTCTCTCTTTGTTCTCCTTTCTTTCTCTTGTATCTCTCTCTATCCTAATTTCTTGTTTTTTTCCCCCCATCCCTCTCTCTAGTCGTCTCTTGTTCTCTTATTCTTTATCTCCCTTTTTCTTTGTTCTTCCCCCTCTTTTCCTCTCCCTTCCATGTAGTCTCTATTTTTTTCCCTTCTCTTACTCCTTGGTGGGGGGGGGGGGGGGGGGATGAGTGGCAGTGCTTTGGGGGAGTTCTGATCAGCCAACTTAGGTGCTCTAGATCAAGGTCATCTGCCGATCTGAGAACTGTAGTGAGGACTTTTAATGGCAACTCTAATCACAGGTAGTGTTACTCACTGTGTCTCTGGCTTTACTATGTCTCCATCCCTGTGGGGTCTCGCAGCAGTGACACTTATGCCAAAATCAGGAGATGGGGTCTCCTCCAGCCCCTCCCACTTCACATTCCTCGCCAATCAGCTGACCTCTAGTCTCTGCCCCCCAGCCATGCCGTGAACTGAATGGGCAGCTGCGAAGAGGCTGAGTGGGTGGCCGTGGGCTCCAGGAACAGCCCAGCTGGGCGGCCGCGAAAAGGCTGGGAGAGCGGTGTTGGCTTCAGGAACATCCCAGGATTTGGTGACCCCTGGTAAACCGTCATTCGACCCCCGAGGGGGTCCCGACCCCCAGGTTGAGAACCACTGCTGTACATGGACATACTTTTCAGTAAGCCAACATTTCTGTATTAAAAATCCTTTTTTTTTATTGGTTTTATGTAATTTTCTAATTTTCTGAGATACTGAATTTGGGATTTTCACTAGCTGTAAGCCATAATCATCCAAATTAAAAGAAATAAATGCTTGAAATGTATCACTCTGTGTGTAACACATCTATATAAAATATAGGAGTTTCACTTTTTTGAATTGAATTACTGAAATAAATACATTTTTTGAGGATATTCTAATTTTATGAGATGCAACTGTATTTATTGTACATTCATAACACTTTATAAAAAAAAAATGATCAAGCATACTAATACATGAAGTTAAAGCGTTATTAAACCCAAAGCCAAAAATGTAATATATTGCAGCTTACCAATCATTACATGTGGTAGCTGCATTCTATTTTTATTTTTTTGGTCTCCCCCCTGTTTTCCCCTGGTGATCTGGCCAGTAACTTCTTGTTTTATACAGACACCACTCTGGATGAAAAAGTACAGTGGGCAGATTTGGACAGCAGCATTGTCAATCCGGGGGGAGGGGAGTGTTAGAAGAACTAGCAGATTTAGATACTAACAAACTGAAGCCAAACTCCAACTAGTACTTTCCAATCAGTTAGGCCCCTTTCACACTGGAGCGGTTTTCAGGCAGTATTGCGCTAAAAATACCGCCTGAAAACCGCCCCTAAACAGCCTCCGCTGTTTGTTCAGTGTGAAAGCCGGAGGGCTTTCACACTGAAGCGGTGCGCAGGCAGGGCGGTGAAAAAAATCCTGCAAACCGCTTTTTTGGAGCGGGGAAGGAGCGGTGTATTCACTGCTCCTTCCCCGCTCCTGCCCATTGAAATCAATGGGACAGCGTGGCTATACCGCGGCAATACCGCGGCTATAGCCGCGCTGTACAAGGGATTTTAACCCTTTTTCAGCCACCAGCGGGGGGTAAAACCGCACCGCTAGCGGCCGAATACCGCTGCAAGAACGACGGTACAGCAGCGCTAAAAATAGCGCTGTTGTACCGCCGACGCCCCCACCGCCCCAGTGTGAAAGGGGCCTTAAAGCAAACTGTTTTTTTTTTTTTCTTTTTGGAATAAAGGTTTTTAATAATTTAATAAAAACTGATTATTTGAAGCACTCATGCCAGTGTTAAATGGTTTGTCTCATCCCTGTAACTGCAACAGAGCTTTTTTGTTCAAAAACAACAGACTTACTGGCTGGATCACCAGGTGAAAATAGAAGAAAGAAAGCCTAAAAATGGAAAACGAATACAGCCACCACATCTAAGAATTGTTACGTTGCACTAAATGTGTGCATAAATGTGTGCTTTAATTATTTAAATTAATATAAAGATTAATCTAGCTTTTGTCACTATTATACTCTAAATTGTGAATTGTATTTACTGTAGCTCTATAAATAGAATTCCAGCAAGTGTTGAAGGGGAAGCTCACTTGTTAAGTGGAAGAGTGTTTAGGGACTCTGATGTCATTCGGTATTCCAGCTTGTGACAACAAGTTTGAAGAATCAGCATGAACCTCACAAGTTATGCTTCACCTAGAACACAACTGTGGAGACTGGGGAATGAAACAGATGGTGAAACTGATGCTGTCAACTCGCCTGTGAGCAAGGGAGCTGTGAAATGATGCTATAAGAAAGCTGCATGGGACTTTGCAACTCCATCATGTGGGCTCAGTCTGCATCACCGTCTATGGCAGCAAGGACACATCTACCAAAAACTACAACTAGAATACAAACCCAATGCTGAGTAAAGAAATAATAACTGTAATATTAAAACTTACAATCATACTAACATCTAAACATCTAAACTTACAACGCTACTTCCAAAGATGTGAGGGTAGATACAGTAACTCCATCAGCATTTTCAAGACCTTTCTTGGTCTCCAGATGCATTTTTAATATAATTTTTTAACATAATAAGGGGGTCAACGCTAAAGAAAAGAAATGGGCAGCTTGCAATAGGTAAATATACAGTACCCAAACAAACCAACAAAGAAAACAATGCAGCGCCTCTAAATAAAGAATATTACAAACTTAAAGTCATGGAAAAGACTTGTTTTTTTTCTTATAAAAATAATAAACATGTTATACTTACCTTCCCTGTTGCAGTGGATTTGCACAGAGCAGCCTGGATCCTTTACTTCTCAGGTCCCTCATGGGGGCACCCCAGCTGAGTCACAGCTCCGTGTGTCCATAGAGACACGGAGCTCTGACCCGGGGCATAGAATGCATGAAGATAAAAAACCTTATGCCTTTACAACCCCTTTAAAGAATGTGCTACCAACACAGCATTCATAATGTGCAAAAACCATTCACAATATTCAAAAATGATCATAAAAATAAATCAGAGTGAATAAAAGTCCAAAGCAAAAAAAGAGTCCAAAATATATGATAAATATCACCGCAAAGAAAGTGTCTTCCACCAGCTAATGAAAATCCTCTCCACCACGCATGAGCAACAGAACTATGCACTCACCGACATTAAAGCTACCAGAGGAAAGCAGCAACATGCGTGTTTGTGTCAACAGGATCCTTCACTCGTGGTCAACCAGCTCCATTCTCACAATGGGGACGCCCTGCAGTACTGATTTTCATCACTGGAGACAGTCAGAAGGTTTGTTTGATACTGTCTGGGGAAAAAAGCACTGACGACACAGAGCCACAAGCAGGGGACCACATATAGTGTAGTATATTTATAAGAAAAAATAGATTTCACATAAAAAAGTAAAAGGCTTCATCCAAATGAAAATAAAACAATTGTCATGACAAATAAAACCATGCACTAACAAAGAGAGCCACCAGTTCCAAGCATGGAAGGGACGTCAAAATAAACACAAGAAAAAAAGACCTCTCCTGCGCTCAGGTGTCCATGAACTGGATATGTGGTGCAGCCACATTTCGACCTCTATCACCCCCGAACACCAGGAGGCAACTAAAACAAAGAGAAGAGGGTGTAGGGGAGGGCGGAAATCCAAAGAGAGATCAAAAACATCAGAGAGCCACTCAACTATAAAAATTTTCAATTTGTCCAAATGTGAGTTCCTTGATACAGAGCTCGAATTGCTTAGAAGGGGGCTCAATTATGCTCCTGAGAGCTCTCCAAACCTGTTTGAGCTCTTTATCGATCTCAATAAGTTTGTGCTGTGAAGTACCATTTAAGGTTGAAGGAACTAAATGGAACGACAAATGAGGGTCCAGAAACGACTATCCCCATTGCCCATGCTGAACCTCTTGACAAGGAGATATTGGAGATTTTGGAGGAGCTGTACCTGGAAGGAGGTCAAGAATCTGTGGGAGTCTCTCCTCCCCTAACCCTGGAGGGTGGGACAATTAACACTAATTTCAGACCAAAATCCAGCTTCTATCCCCACTGGAACAAGGGGAATTTTATACACACGTTCTATGAAGTGGTGATGGAGGAATTCAGGAAAATCTGTGGGGACAAGAAACGGAAGTATACTAAAGACCACAGAGCTAGCTTGGAGGGCCCTTTGGATAGTTTGAAAAAGTTTGAAAAAGAACTCTGAAATAGTCATAAGAAAAGCAGACAAAGGTGGAGGTCTGGTGATTCAAGATAGAGATCAATATCTAGAGGAAGCATATAGACTGATTGGTGATACCAACACCTATGAGAGACTTACTTGGGATCCTACAGCTAACTATAACATGGAATTAAAAGCGCTTCTGGATAAAGCATTATCAGATCAAGTCCTGACTAAAAACGAGTACTACTTTCTGTATTCCAAGCACCCAGTGGTCCCCCACTTCTACCATATCCCAAAGATACACAAAGATATGGAGAAGCCCCCAGGAAGACCCATTATAGCAGGGATCGACAGCTTGACCAGTAATCTGGGCAACTATATTGATTACTTCCTCCAGGGATTGGTAGTTAACCTGCCATCATACGTTAAGGACTCAGGCCATGCTCTAGAGGTACTTAGTGCTTACACTTGGGAGCAGGGCTATAGATGGTTATCACTCAATGTGACATCTCTATACACCTCTATCCAGCATGAGTTCGGTCTTAGAGCTATCGAATATTATGTAGCAGAAGCACACTTATTTGATCCCAGGCAAGTTTGTTTCATTTATGAATGCATCGAGTTCACTTTGACCCACAATTACTTCACTTTCTTGGACAGGCACTATAGGCAGATAAGGGGTACAGCTATGGGTGCAAGGTTCGCCCCCAACTATGCGAACCTGTTTATGGGTTATTGGGAACTCAACCACATCTGGGCCAATAACCCTTATGGGAAGAACCTAGTTTTGTACTCGCGGTACATAGATGATATTCTTATCATCTGGAGTGGTACCGATGAGGAGCTGAAAGGATTTCTTGCACATTGTGCAGGAAACCTCTATGGGATTTCCTTTACCCATGTGGTGGACGATAAGTTCCTGATTTTCCTGGACCTAGAGCTACAGGTGGACGACACTGGGACCATCTTCTCAAAAACCCACTTTAAACCGAGCGCCGGTAATTCATATCTCCACGCCCGGAGCCATCATCACCCTAGATGGATTAGGAATGTCCCCTTTGGTCAGTTTTGCAGGCTTAGGCGAACCTGCACCCTGAAGCAAGATTACGAAGAACAGAGCCTTATCCTTAAGAACAAGTTCAAGGAAAAGGGCTATGAAGAGGAGCATATAGAGGAGGCATTCCAAAAGCACATTGTGCTGTACGACAATACTTGTGTTGGCGAAGAAGAAAAAAAGATAAACCCACATGTGGACGAACAACCACAAGTACGGTTTTGCACTAGGTATAACAACAAGGCCCCCATAATACAAAAAATCCTCAAAAAGAATTGGAGAATCCTTGAATCAGATCCCATCTTAAAGACAAGCCTTCCTTCGCATCCTAATTTGGTCTTTAGGAGACCGAAGGACCTTAGGAGCATTATTGCCCCTAGTAGGGTGAGAAAACAAAGAAATGGAGGACTCAGCAGCACTTGGAGTACAATTTTTGACCAGAAGGGCAGTTACAGATGTGGGAGCAGAAATTGTGGGAACTGCGTGCCACAGAAAGAAAGAAGTCTTTGGAACAGACGGTAGGGTCCACAAGATTAAGCAGTTCATTAACTGCGGTACTCCGTATGTCATCTACTGTCTTCTGTGCCCTTGTGGCCTCCTTTATGTTGGACAGACGTCAAGAGTCATGAGGATAAGAATGAACGAGCACAGGAGTAGCATCCTGATAGAAAAGGACAACTACTCAATACCGAGACATTTCAAAGAAACCCACAGTAGCAGCACAGAGGGCCTCAAAGTGTTCGGCATAGAAGCAATGCCGAGCGACCTAGATAGTGGTAAAAAATATCAAATGCTGTGTAATAGAGAGGCCTTCTGGATATTTTCCCTAGGAACTTTGGCCCCGAAAGGTCTGAACGAGGAAATCGAACTACACAATGTTTCATAATTCCTTCAGTTCCCGTCCAAGCTGTCGAGTCATTGTTAGCATCAGTCAGATAATTATGGTGTGACTTCTCTAGTGTGTTCTTCGCCTCCACTATGTTGGTAGGAGTGTATTTTTGGGGTTTATGGGATGCACTAAGGTCAAGGACTAGGAATTGGGTAGACCATTTGGCAGGTGTAGTAATAGGTTTTAGCCGTTAGTTATCTGTTTAGAAGCTAGTTATTAGGTTGTGGTTGGTTTTTAGATAGTCGCCTATTGGCTTATTTGACAACATGATGTACCTTTTGTCATTTTATGTAATTTACCGCCATTGGAGTTTAGTGTATATTCCCACCAGATGCTAGCGGGCAATGGTGCCTCTCTCTCTCTCTCGTTTATGGCATGCCGGTCCGCAGAGGTATCCTCCAGGGTATATGCTGAGGCGATGGGTACCACTGTCATTTGGCATATTATGTTTTACTTTTATATGTTTTATATACATATTTGTCACTATATTTATATATATTTCCTATCTACATGGAGTGGGGTGTAGCCTCTTATGCCCCGTACACACGGTCGGACTTTGTTCGGACATTCCGACAACAAAATCCTAGGATTTTTTCCGACGGATGTTGGCTCAAACTTGTTTTGTCTACACACGATCGCACAAAGTTGTCGGAAAATCCGATCATTCTGAACGCGGTGACGTAAAACACGTACGTCGGGACTATAAACGGGGCAGTGGCCAATAGCTTTCATCTCTTTATTTATTCTGAGCATGCGTGGCACTTTGTCCGTCGGATTTGTGTACACACGATCGGAATTTCCGACAACGGATTTTGTTGTCGGAAAATTTTATCTCCTGCTGTCCAACTTTGTGTGTCGGAAAATCCGATGGAACATGTCCGATGGAGCCCACACACGGTCGGAATTTCCGACAACAAGCTCCGATCGGACATTTTCCATTGGAAAATCCGACCGTGTGTACGGGGCATTAGTAGGAACACTCTATTGCTGTGTCTAATGGTGACTAATATTGGTATAGGCTGATGAGGTTCAGTATTCACTTTGAGATCCCATATGTATTTTTATGTATTTTTTACTATGTATTATTTATTACTTTATAATCCTTCCCCCTTTAGATTAGTATCATGCTGATATCATGACGACTAATTGCTACGGACTTCCATGTGTTGTTTTTTTAACTTTAAGTATATTATATGTTACATTCCAATCTATGAATTTTATAGATATGGTATGATCTACTGCACCTTGGAAGGATACTTCTGCGGACTTCTTTTATTGATCTAACAATTTTACATTATGATCAACATTATAGGTTTGGATTCCATTTTCCACTTCCCTTTTTCCACTTCCCTATTTTGGAATTGATATTTATATCATTTTCAATTCTATTTTTATTTTAATTAATTTTTTAAATTATACATTTTCCCCCCTCTATTTTTTACTAATGGTTTTTGGCTTAGAGAAAAGTGGGCTGAGCGCTGTTAGTAGCCCCCGCCAGAATGCTGCCTGTCCTGTACAGTCAGATCCCGTCTCTGCCAATGGTAGTAGTGGAGCGAGTAGTGGAGAGCGCGCGGCCTTACTGAGATGCGCGCGCACTATTTACTATAGGTATGACGGTCGGAAGCAGTGGGTGGAACGCAAACACACCCACGCTCCCGGGCCGTGCTCCTGGCGCACAGTGACCTCTGACGCCTGTGGAGGAGGGGGAAATGACGCCACGATCGGCCGGAAGTTGCGGGTGGAACACAGGAACCCCCGCACTTCCTGGTCCTTTGAATGGCGTGCGTTCCACACACGGTATGCGGCACTACTATGGCTCCTGGGAGCCGGAGAAGCCCTGCACCATCCACCCCAGTAGATCGGAGGCATGGGGACACAATTAGAGCTGCATGCAGGAGGTGAGGTGTTTTTGTTCTGGCGCGCCCAATCCCCCTTCCCCTGCCCTGTTGTATATAGTCTATGCTGAGAGTGAAATTGATCTGCTGGCTCAGTTATTTTATATTTATATTTATTTTTATTTCATTTTTTTTTTTTTTTTTTATTTATTATTATTATTATTATTTTTATTTTTATAGCAGATAACATAGAGTGATGTTTGCTCTATTTATTTTGGCTACAAATGGAGAATCACACTCAGAGGGATGGGTTAGGGAGGGTTAACCCGAATGGGTGAGTGGTGCCTAATATCTGTGGGAGGGGGCGTTGTCACTAATTGGGTGGGACAGACACAGGCACATACATACATTTATAGAGAGAGCAATTCGAGAGACCAACCATTGCCCGCTTAGGCTCTGAAGAAAGGGGTGCTCCCCCGAAACGCATAAGCCATCAGCCATTTGCACCGGTCTGATCCTCTCGGCAACAGGTCCTGGGGTGTAGATCCACAGAAACAGCGCTTTTGCGCCCTTTTGAAAGCTATCTTTATTAGCTCATTTGTGAGTATAATTTTTACTGTTTTTATGCTGCATTAAAGTTTATCAGTGGTAATGCACTAGGTTGGTGCGCCCTCTTTCTTTTCTGAGGGACGTCAAAATGTCAGCGTGTCCAACGTGTTTCATGTGCAAGCATGTCTTCAGGCCACGCGTACTAGTGCCCCCTGAAGATTGTGAGAATGGAGCTGGTTAACCACGAGTAAAGGATCCTGTTGACATAAACGCGCATGCTGCTGCTTTTCTCTGGCAGCTTTAATGCCAGTGAGTGCATTTTAGTTCTGTTGCTCACGCATGGTGGAGAGGATTTCCATTAGCTGGTGGAAGACACTTTCTTTGCGGTGATATTTATCACAGATTTTGGACTGTTTTGCATTAGACTTTTATTTACACCGATTTATGTCAAGGCCTTATGCCCACGGACATTTTTACAGCCACTTTTTGAGTGTTTTTTGCAGCTTAAAAACGCCTCTCCAGGTTAGCCTATAGCCTCATGCCCACCATGGCATTTTTCAGCTGTAAGTGGCATAGGCGTTTTTAAGCTCCAAAAAAAAACCCAGGACCAGTGCGTTCTGAGGCTCCAGCGCTAGAGCTGTAGAAACGCCAGATACCGGTAAAAGGTGTTAAAAGCGATTTAACGGGGCTTAACGTTGTATACACAGCGTTCTGCACCGTCCCGCGTTTCTCTGTCTCTATTCAAAATCAATGGTTCCCTATGGGAGCCCATTGAAGTGAATAGATGTCTCACCAGAAGTCGGATCAAGATGATCTGACTTGCGGTGCGACTTGTGTGTTGAGAATCTTGAAGGGGAACCCTGCCAAAATTTTGCGTGAGGTTCCTCCCCCCCCAAGATCCATACCAGACCCTTATCCGAGCACACAGCCTGGCAGGTCAGGAAAGGGGAGGTGGACGAGCGAGCCCCCCCCCCTCCTTGACCATACCAGGCCACATGCCCTCAGTAAGGGCAAAAGCACCCACCCCCCATGTTGAGGGAAGTTGCCCCAGATCGGAATCCTAGATGGAGAAATTCCGTGCAAGGAAACGTCTCTGTGGGATGACAAGTGTGTCCAAATGTAAGAGAGGTCCCGCTCGTGAAGATTACACCCAGCGGGACCTCTAAATCTCTCAGGCAGTGGACACACCCCGTGTGTCTACAGAGGTGTGTGCGACATCCTCCCCATCGAGAGGTGGAGGTGTTTTAAATTTTTGTGCTTGAGTGCGGTTTGTATCCATGTTTTCCTGTGTATTTTCACTTTCTCGTAAAACACCTCCACCTCTCGATGGGGAAGATGGCGCACACACCTCTTTAGACACACAGGTAAAAATTACCCAAGTGGAGTCAGTGGCGCCACTCCTAAACAACCTAGACAATCAAATTTTCGGCCACCAGCCTCCAAAGGACAAAACACCAGTGACCCCCAGACCAACACACAACACGGCACAAAGTCACACAGACCAATTTATAGTTCGCCCCTCTTTCAGGAACTTTTGATATAATTATATATACAATTGATATAATTAATCTCACCCAACATACCTTTACAACAACAGAACTTGAGGTCCTAGGGTTAGGACTCAATTTCTGTCCAACACAGGATTTGGATCATTTTGAATGTGTCAAAGACATCAATCTATTCTCTAGAAAGCTCAACTTTAAATCATATTGGCATGACCAAACTACTCGCCCTAAGAAGAACCCTAACATATAATGGTCCCGCATGGACTATAGGATGTAGAAAATTCTGGAACAGCTGGAAAAGGAAGGGGGAGTATGGGATGACCCTAGAGAGATGTATCAGATTCTAACCAGTGCAGAAGAATCAGACACCCCGTGAATATAAAAACAAGTCACAAAAATTTCCATCCTTTTCTAATTCCAACCTCAAATCATTTGTTGATCGAACAACTGAAGATATTCAAAAATTACATAAAAAATCTAACAAATCAAATTTAACCTCTACCTAAAGACTAGCCCTAAATCCTATCAAAGCGAGACAAGACATAATAATTAAACCCTCAGACAAGGCAGGCAACCTTGTCATACAAACCACAGAAGAATACATGGCTATATGCCACAAGATTCTGGAGGATCCCAATCTCACGGATCCACGATTTCCAACAGGAATTTTCCAGAATCATAGATGGAACTTTCTCCAGAAGTTTAATTTCTAAAAACACACGTGACTTCTTGAAAGTTCACCACTCCATCAACCCCACCTTTTATGCCCTACCTAAGACTCACAAATCCCATCAAAACCCACCTGGAAGACCAATTATCTCGGGGATAGGTAGTTTAACCCAACAAGCTAGCTCTTTAATTGACGACTATCTACGCCTCCATGTAGAAAACTTACCAACCTACCTAAAGGATACTATTCATGTACTCACAGTTCTGGAGGGTTTATCTGTCCCTACTCACACAATTTTGGCCTCAATTGATGTATAGGCCCTATACTCAAGTACCCCTCATGACAAGGGAGTCATGATGACTTCACTTTTTCTTAATGAAAGAGATCTCGACACTAATCCGTATAATACTTTCATCACTGAAATGCTGTATTTTATTTTGACACACAACGCATTCACCTTTGACGGCTCCCACTACCTTCAGGTGCAGGGGGTAGCAATGGGGACCAAGTGTGCCCCATCGTATGCCAACCTGTACCTGGGGGGGATGGGAGCATGAAGTGTTTGTGCCGGACCACTATTCGATGTACCTGCGCCACACTTTGTTGTGGCGCAGGTACATCGATGATATATTGATTTTTTGGACAACTTGTGTCATTCATTGAAAGGCTAAATCATAACAATTATAATTTATCAGTTACACTTAATTGGCATATCAATACTCTTCCTTTTCTGGATTTAATTATACACAAGGATGAAAAAGGAGCAATAACCACCAACCTTTACCACAAGGATACAGAGGGTAATTTTCTATTGCATTTGTGCAGTGCCCACCCCTCTCATCTAATTGAATCCATCCCTAAGGGACAATATTTACGAGCTAAGCGCAACTGTAGCAGCGAAGAGGACTTTGAAGCACAAGCCTCTTGCCTACAGAAACGTTTCCTGGATCGAGGCTACAGTAAGAAATCTTTAAAAAGGGCCTATAGCAATGCAAAGGATAACTCCCGAGACCTACTATTATTTCAGGGAGAAACTCCAACATCCTCTGATTCACAAGGTAAACAACCCATTACAAAGTATAACAATCAACATCAAGCTCTAAAATCCATTTTTAGCACACATTGGCATTTCCTATGAGATGATCCATCTCTAAGGCTACTTCCAGACTGAGGCATTGTGAGCGTCGGCGGTAAAGCTGAAATACAAAAATACAAGTATTGCCATCACGCATCCTATGCTTGCACGGGCGTTCAGCCTTTGTTTTTATGCCGGCTTTTTTAAATCTAACGATTTTTATACTTGTATTTTTGTATTAAGACCTTTGGTCTATCCAAATAATAAACTCCTTACTATTACTACTACACTATTGGAGTTTTCCCCTTTTTTTCTCTTATTCACGGATCCTCTGAATCACGAGTCTCCCTCCTGACGCTGCAGCAGTAAGATCAGCTTTGAGTGGGTGGTGCTCGCAAACAAGACCCGGACATCGATATTCATCTGTCCCTGCAGAGGGTTATATCTGCAAGCTCGTATGACCTCGCCACAGAGGAGGTCCAACAAGTGCGGTAAGGGTACATCCTTTACTCCTCTCCCGCAACTATTGGTGGCTTGGAAGTGTTTCTACATCTTTCACCTTTCTACCCTGATGTGACAGACCAAAGGAACGGCTTATCCCCTTCATATACTCTGTTTCTGCTAATTTGTCTTTCATGGACTGAATGTGGTGTCTTTCAAGCGATTGGGGGTCCAATCGCACTTTTTGAACTTTCACTTCTTTTTTACCAATTTTTTATGGAGATATGATATAATTTATAACCTTTAATTTGTTGTTTTGTTATTTCTCTGCACTGGGATTTAAACATATTACAGCTCCAGGTATTATCCCAAGGAGCTTTTCAGTCGCAAAACCTCATTACATGTTATATTTATGCTAGCGCACAATTTTAGTCTAGTCACTTTTCCCTCCAGAAAAATAAAGATCCATGTGGGTCCTTTCCCCGCGGCACCTTTCAATATGGAAATTGTGACCTTTGTAGGTTTATCCAACCAGGGAAGAGCGTTCCCCTGCCTACAAGTGAAAATCTAACCATATATCATTTTGTAAATTGTGACACCATTGGCATAGTATATTTGCTCACATGTGGCTGTGGAAGCCACTATGTGGGTAAAACAAAACAGAATTTTTGGAAACGCATTAAGGATCATGTTACAAATAGGAATCATTGAAAAACCTATACCCAGACACTTTGCACAATTCCATGATTATAAAACAGATTCTTTAAAATTCCAGGTACTTGCCAGAATTCACCCCCCGGTAAGAGGGGGTGATTTTGACCAAAACATTTTACAGGTAGAGGCCAAATGGATATTTAATATAAAAGCTACCAGGGGTTAAATTATGCTATTAGTTATAACCCCTTTCTCTAGACATCTGACCTCTACTGACAGCGAATAACCCTTTATGTTTTTCCATCATAATCCCCTTCTTTACAGGTCCCCCCTTCCTTTTTCTCCCCCACCTTTTCCCCCCTTTCCCCCTCCCCTCAGTTCCCTTCCCCTCCCCCCCCTCTTACCCCGCACCCCCCTTTCCCCTCCTTCTGTTCCCCCCCTCTTATTCATAGGTATTTACTTATTCTTATTTTCATTTCCTTCTTATTTTTACTTCACATAATGCACTCATTTATAATCTAAAATTACATTGTTAATGAGACTCTGTGAGGGGTGTATCACCATACACCTGCTGCGATATACAACGTATATATGTTTTCTGGGTGTCTGCAAACACTGTATAAATGTCCAGCGTTGCCTCATATGAAAGACTAGGGACAGGTTAATTTAAGGTTACATATCTCCATATATATATTTTTGCTTTTTTACTACAATGAATACTAAATGTTTTATTAGATTAAATTATATATTTGTATTACTCTATTGTTATTTTTGATATTTGCTCTGTGTTTTTTCACTTTCTCTTTTACTTTCTTTTTTTTTTTTTTTTACAGATTTTATTACACCTCATTCGGTCCAATGAGCTTCGCCTTGCCCGTGTCTGTCCACTGCCTGAGGGATTTAGAGGTCATGCTGGGTGTAATCTTCATGAGCGGGACCTCTCTTACATTTGGACACACTTGTCATCCTACAGAGGCGTTTCCTTGCACGAAATTTCTCCATCTAGGATTCCCATCTGGGGCAACTTTCGGGATTCCCCGCTTCTGGTTTTCCCCACTTCCGCCCTTGTGGAACGCATACAGTGCTTATGACGCACATCCGGTGCGTGTCATTTCCGGCGCTGAGCCTATTGTGCTCCACCCTCTGCTTTCAGGTGTGGCCTCGGTCTCTCTAAACTGATTTGTATCAGCTGGAGAGCCCCTGCTGCACTCCATCTGGAAACCTGCAAGTTGAGGTTATGGATCACGGAGGCACATGCTTTAGATATAGTATGCGCCTCACTTGGCCCCTTCTGTGCACAGATGAGCCCTCCCCCGTCCCTCCGGATCCCAAGGAACCTATCTGGATCCACTATCCGGGCGACGCGGGCTGCCTCAGGGATCCTTCCCCCATTTTCTCCCCCAGCAATCATGGCAGACTCCCAGACACATGTATGAATACCCTTCTTTGTGCAAGCCTCCACTCAGCAGTCCTTTCTCCCCCCCCCCTTCTTGTGTGGGGACGCTGGAAGGAGACAGGCTTACCAAGTGAAACAGGTAAGAATCCATTTGTTGGATTTTAAAACATTCCCTATTTGGTTGCTGGCTTTATTTTAAATAGAGTATCATCTCTTTTCCTTTTCCCCCTCTCCTTGTCAGATCATATTGAGACTAATCTATATGTACATGATTGTGGAGATTTGAGGATCCAAAGATAAATTGATGCACCATATACCTATGGTTACCCCATATTCCTTTTATCCATAATATGTGCATTCCTTACCCTGGATCTCTGTAACTAGATGAAGATTTCCTTTATAACATCAGGTATGACCTCTAATTAAAATCTTTGGCCTGCACACTTATGTTTATAAATACACCATCAGCATGAATATTGATACATATGCATTCAGGAGTCTGCCCTGCTTGTCCCAGTGAGCATAGGGAGGTTATCCCCACGGGCTCCCCAGGCCTTTCCTCCACTGGACCAGGTTGTCAAGTCTTCTAAGTTTCACAGTTTTAAAGGTAAACCAATTAACAATTGTAAAATGGTTTTTCATCTTGTAATCTTATAATTTGCAAAGACTCTGAGCCTTTTTTGGCTTTCCCCTTATTTATGAGATACCACTGGATATCAAATAGTCTGTATGTAACTTTATATTAAAAAATTAATTATTGTATTAACCTTAAAACGGTTAATTGTGACTATTTTCACAAACCCCTAAAGTCAATGCTTTTTATGTTTTTTATATCTATGTAAAATGTTAACATTTGTTAAAATCGATTTATAACTCAACTCAACTGTCAATATTGTACTCTCCGGTTACTGCAATACCTGTAGTATTTTTGTGCTATTTCAAGGCCCTGACAAAGCGGGGTTCCCGCGAAACGCGTAGGCCACACTTTTTTGATCCACCATACCAGGATCAGCATGCCCTGGACCCAATTAACAGTAACTGTATCTGTGTAACTGTCATATGCTTTTAATTATATGAAAAATAAAGCACTTGCCGACCGTTGCATGCCGATATACATCGGCACAATGGTAGCGGTGGGCAAATGGGCGTACCTGTACGTCCGCTTTAATTGGCGGGGCTAGCGGGCGCGCGCGCCCACCACGTACAGTGTGGCCATGTCCACGGGACCAGCGGATTCGATGCCCGCCGGTCTCCCAGCGATCGTGTCACGGAGCCGCAGAACGAGGAAGTGCCTATGTAAACAAGGCATTTCCCCATTCTACCTTGTGACATGACAGAGATCACAGCTCCCTTTCATCGGGAGCAGTGATCGCTGTCATGTGAGTGAAAGCCCATCCCCCCAGTTAGAATCACTCCCTAGGACACACTTAACCCCTTCATCGCCCCCTAGTGTTTAACCCCCCTGCCAGTGTCATTTACATAGTAATCAGTGCATTTTTATAGCACTTATCGCTGTATAAATGACAATGGTGCCAAAATAGTTACAAAAGCGTCCGCTGTGTCCGCCATAATGTCGCATTTACGATAAAAATCGCAGATCACCGCCATTACTAATAAAAAAAAAAATAATAATAAAAATGCCATAAAACTTTCCCCTATTTTGTAGAGGTTATAACTTTTACGCAAACCAATCAATATACGCTTATTGTGATTTTTTTACCAAAAATATGTAGAAGAATACATATCGGCCTAAACTGAGGAAAAAATTTGTTTTCTTATATATTTTTGGGGGATATTTATTATAGCAAAAAGTAAAAAATATTGCTTTTTTTTCCTAAATTGTCGCTCTTTTTTTGTTTATAGCGCAAAAAATAAGAACCGCAGAGGTTATCAAATACCACCAAAAGAAAGCTCTATTTGTGGGAAAAAAGGACGTCAATTTTGTTTGGGTGCAACATCGCATGACCACGCAATTGTCAGTTAAAGCGACGCAGTGCCGCATCGCAAAAAGTGCTCTGGTCAGGAAGGGGTAAAATCTTCCGGGGCTGAAGCGGTTAAATACGTTTCTTTTAAAGTGGTATATAGTCTTGTTTAGACCCTACAAAGTCCCACCCCATCCTATCATTACTCTTGATTTATACTCTCTCTTTGGGATGGTACCTATGTAGGTCTATAGTTATTTCACATCCACTCCCATCCTTATGCAGTTTAAGTTTGTAATATTCTGTATTTGGAGGCACTGCATTGTTTTCTTTGTTAATATATATTTAACATTCAACAGCTGCTTTTTTTTAACAATAACCGTTATGACAGAACATTTTATAAAAAGTAGTTCATACTCCTGTCATAATATCATTTATATCCAAGGCATTATTTGGAAATTCTATACTGCACCTATCCTAATAGTACAGCAAACCATTTTAAAATGTGTTTCCACTTTTGAAGCCAAATTGACATAACACCTACTTTATATATGTTACATGCTCTGACATAACATAAAGTGGTATTAAACCAAAAACCAATGTACCAATTGTGGCTGGAGAAGATTATCATGTGCTAGACTTCTTGACATAAAGATTTTGATGGCAAGCAGCCAATACCAAGCTAGTGCTAGCATTTTTTAAAACTTCTTCACTCCTCTGGACTGCTAAATGCATGTATTCTCATACAGGAGGCAGCTGCAGAAGCTTACACTGGTTAGCATAGTTTATACTGATTAGTGAAAGAGAATAGGGAGTCTGTCTAACTTGCACTGACATCCTAAATTTATATTTTGCAAATTAGAATAGAAAAGGCCTATTTGACCTAAATATGTACTGAACAGTCACTAAAGGATAAAAAGGGTTCAAATGGTATTTTATTTTAAAAAAAAACACAACTCTTTATTATACATATTTTTTTTTTAAGCAAACTAAATGTCATTCAGCCAGGGTTTAAAAGGCACATGCCACAATATGTTCAGAACAATTATTTCTTCACAGTTGGGAATAAGGCTTGAAGAGCAATTACATCTGGGCACACCTCTCCCAGCTGATCTTGGGCAGGCCGAGTTCACCAGTAATTGAAACGCCACAATGCCAAGCAGGTCTGACTTACATGATATTGATTTCCACTGTTCGAAAATAGCAAAGGCCAAATCCAGTAGTTATCAGGCTGTTAGAGCATTATCTAGTTATATATTATACCTGAAGCAAGTTACCTAAAGTATATTTAAAGCCAAAGCTTTCTTTTTTTTGTTTTGGATAGTGGGGAAGCGCTAAAGCCACTGTAAAGTTTTTATTGCTGTCTGTGTCTCCGCTGGGGAGATTTGTCCCTTTTATTTGTTCTGGCAACAGTAAGTGATGGGAAATCCAGAATTTTACCATTGTCACCCTAATGCCCTGTACACACGACCGGTTTTGCCGTCGGAATAAACTCTGAAGGTTTTTCCGACGGAATTCCACTCAAGCTGTCTTGCATACACACGGTCACACCAAATTCCGACCGTCAAGAACGCGGTGACGTACAACACGTACGACGGGACAACACGTACGACATCTTGTACTTGCTTCAGAGCATGTGTCATTTTTGGTACGTCGGAACAGCATACAGACGAGCGGTTTCCCCTATAGGAATTTGTTCCGTCGGAAAAATATAGAACTTGTTCTCTATCTAAGTCCGTCTGAATTTTCGACGTAAAAAGTCCGATGGGGCATACACACGGTCGGAATATACTAAGAAAAGCTCCCGTCTGACTTTTTCTGTCGGAAATTCCGACCGTGTGTACGGGGCATAACAGGAAGGGAGAAGAAACATTCCTGTGGAAACATATATTCCAGTAACTGGTTTCTAAAAGGGCATTTACCCTCACTCTGGAGAGATTTCCTCTCAGTCCCTGTTGCATTTGTATAACTATTCCATGTGCTATCCAAAATCCAATACTGAAAACAAGGAAAAAAAGGTATACTTCAACTTTCCAAACTAACCGTCAGAACAGTAAAATCTAAAAAGATGCACAATGTGTTTAATCCTTTTCATTTAATGATTGGTTTATGACCAAGAGCTCAATGACCAAGAGTTTAGAGTATAAAGATCTACAATTCCATCTTGGTTTGGTCTTCGGTAATATATTGAAATTTTACTGTTCCACAAGCTGAATTTTCTCCAGCTGAATATCAAAGTTCTACAAAGTGCTTTATTAGCAGCCTTGAAACTATGTAGCAAAGATTCTAAATTATTGTTATTATGTTCATACATCAAACAATACTATTTGGAAAGCCTGTTAAAAGAAATGCAATTTAATTCACAGAGTGCACACTATGACAGCAATACTCTCTTTTGTTATTACGTAGTCTTCAGCTTGCACTCTAACCTGCCTGTTGAAATTACATTCATTATGCAGGAAACAGAACCTTCCAATACTGCTTCTTATTACACTGTCAAAGCTTAGACCAAAACCTGCCCTCTAATGCAACACATGAAGAGCCTAGGTACATTAGGTGGCACTTAAACAGCAGTGCTAAAACATACTTCTGATTATGGGAAAAAAGGCATTTCAAGGCTCTGCTATTTGTAGCCCCATTCAGATTAACCATGAAAAAAACATATCATCATGAATACTTGATCTGAGATCAATACAACCCTGTGACATACAACACTGTAGTTAAAGCAGAACCGAACTCTCTCAATCAACATGAGCTATTTTTAATTCCTTTGGGACTAGACTTAGTAAATAGATAGGAAGGTATATTATATTTACTTGTTTTAAACTTTTTTTTACATTTCTTCAGTTTGTAAAGGAAATTTGTAAGATCTGTATATTCTTGTATTCTATTTTGTATGTATTGCACAGTGCACTCACTGTGCACACCGCACTAATAATGTTTTCATTACATGTTTGCTTTCTTTCAAGTCCTGATTAAAATTAGCCTTTTTATGTTACGCCCCTTGTTACCATAAAAGTACAATGTAATATTAATGTGATACCTACGTAATCATGTGTATAAAAACCTTCAGATGCGTAAAAAAAAATGAACAGTTATTTCAGAAAGATGCTGAGTGTATCCTTTGTGTCTGTTCCCTACTGCAGTAGTTATTAATAATTTGGAACCACTAATCAATATGAGGATAGGAGTTGCTCATCTATAAAATATCCAGAACAGTTTGCGAGCTTTGCCTAGGAGGGAATTCATAGGTGGTCCTTTGCTTACATTTGAGTCATCAGACTTCCTTGATCGGTAAGGCATTTTCGGGACAAAGGGTACCTATTTTACACCCTTTTAATCGAACGGTATTGATTGGTAGTTATATGTCATGTCATCACTGTCTACTGTCCATCAGAGTGTTATAGATAAGAAAGGGAAGAATAGTGCTGTTAACAGGTTATATGAAGCACACATCTGCTGTAAGGGATCCGCAATGGGTAACAGGGTTACCAAAGTCCACAGGGACTAACAATCATGCACATTAAACAGCTAAAGAAACAGCTATCTATGTGAGCAGAATGGATCAAGGGTAACAGACAAATTAACACTAGACATAAAGGCAAATTTTGATGTTAAGTCGTGGGATGAATCTAGGGTCTGGCACCACAACTAGTAAATTCTAACATGAGAAAAGGCCAAAACAGAGAAATGAAAGTCAACCTGTATAAGAATAACATAATTTTTGGCCCTGGCCCAAAACAGAATATTTTATATGTGGTCAGACAGGGAAGCTGGGATGAGAATTATGGCTGCCTGTCTAATCATAGGGGCTATAGTAGGTTAAGTACGGGATGCAAGGTATATCAGAGAACAAAATAAGGAAAGCAGAATTTAGGGAGGTAAAACTAACTTAAGCAGGGACATTTTGAAGAGAGTTAAAAGAAAGTGAAAGAAAAATATGCATGTGTACAAATGGGAAAAATGTCAACGATTTTAAAGTGATAATCATGTATGTGTGTGAATGGTTGTGCTGGGACTCTTAGTTCTATTGTGTGCCCTGTTAGCTCTGTGCAGATGTGCCCCCCTCCCTTTTCTCTTTCTCATGAAAGAATGTGCTGGATGACACATTAGTGCTAAGGACACCCATGATATGACTATACGTATATCAGAACAATATGTGCCGGGTTATTTAATCTGATAAACAATGTGATCCCGGTTATTTTTAATCTGTTTTCCAAACATAGAAAAATGAAGGTTAAAGAGGAGCAGGCAGTCTGGTCACATAATTTGTAATAAAAACATCTTTGCCATTCTGAAGCTTCCCTCCAACCACTTTGCATATTATTTTATATATACTGTGATTCTGTACTTGCCAAATATGCTGCAGAAATCTCCCTCCACTGAGGCTGGCTGCATCCATTTTAACTGTGGGCAGCTGAAGCTACTGCCTGTTCACTTGCTGGATTTACACAGACACAACTCCAGCTCTGGAGCCCTGCAGCTCTCACTGGCTCTCTTATGATTCATCCGCCCTCGCTTCCAAGCAAACTTTCAGGAGAGTGAGAGAGAGCTGTGCATGATGTCATAAGCCTAGGCTAATGAGCAGACAAGAAACAGGAAGTGGGCTGTATAAGGTATTTACTGGCAGAAAAAAACATTTTTACTATCCAAAGTTAAAACAACAAGGGCAGAAAATTTAATAGATGGAAAGTTGAAAAAAATGACTGAAGTTCCGCTTTAAATTTAAAAGTGCACACAGTATAGAATAAAACAAATTAAATATCCTTTGATAGTGGAAACAGTGCAAACAGAAAATAAGTAAAACGTCCTCCTTTGTGGAGATGTATTAAAATTAGGGTGTGATTAGTACAATCATATTAACATTTGTACATAAGTTTCATATAACAGTGAATAATTGACTTCAATAATAGAGTATTTACTGGTAAGACCACCAGGGTGGTTTCATAACTGGCCTTACCTTTAAATATTCTGATTCTTATACCACTTTCACACAGAGATTATCACTAATTTTTGATATGATATATTGATATATGATATATTGATATGATGTATTGATTTTTTTTTAATATGTATATATTTTAATTGGTTTAGACAACCTTTAGTTGGAAATGAAATACAGGTTATATGGAAAATTTGTAATATGGGATTACTTTAGATTAAGATGAGGTAATTAATTATAATACAACTGCCATAATACTTAACAAAGCCAAGACAGATGGGATACATAAGAACTTTTTCTAAAGAAATGAAATATAAAGGTCTGATAATAACTTGATGTGTGGTCCATGATGTGAGAGTAATAAATACATTTAAAATATAACAGACCCATCACGCCAAGTTCACACACACTGTTAGGACAGATGCCACCTGCAGCCAACTGTTGTATAATTTTTGATCTGGCTGATGATTTTCTGTTCTTTCATATACAGATTGTTGGTACTTTTTGTTTTTATTAATTTTTACTTTTGAAATCCAAAGCAGTGTGGATTGGGAAATGACGTGTCCCTTTTCTTTGTAAGTGCAGTGGTAAGCTGAAGAAAACTTTGAATTTACAGACATCATGTATGACTGCATGGTACTGTTATCATTTATTATGTTGTGCGATCAGGAAAATAATGTAAGGTGGAAACTAAGGACTTGTGTTACCTTACAAAAACTAACAACAGAGCAAGCAATGAGAAATTATAATATTGCTATGAAAAGTTTGTCTTTTTGAAACATCAATCTGGAGTTCTTACACAAAAAGCACGATAGGAAAAAAACAAGCCACTGAGATATATTTATGCAATGTGGACCCAGTAATGAAGGGTTCGCCCAGCTATATCAGAGTAGCAGTAGAAAGGTACTACTGGACAAAGCTACTGGAGAAAGTTATTCTGTGCAGCAAATATTGCAAACAGTATTATATTGTTGTTTATGTGCAAATCCAACAATGAAAAATGCATACATTTAAATCCAGCCATCTTAATGCCTGTATTGGAGGATACTGGAGACAATGAAAAACCACATGTTAAATTGATGATGTAGGAATCATTTGCCGTTAGTTCAGTTATGGACACACTCCCTGAAGACACAGATATTAAATTTTTTGTAGGTTTGATCCCAGTTTTATACTTAGGATGGCAATACCCATACTGAGTATGCAGTTTATCACCCAGGATACTCTGTATTTAGAGTCATTGGATCCTTCTTCCCTAGCTCAAGAAGCAGAGCGCCATGCTTTAGCAAAGTCTGTGAGCAACTAAAAGAGTATATATTTATATAGATAGTACAGATTTAGAGAGCTTTCGGTTCCGATTGAAGGGCCAGAAGTTTGTTTTTACTTCGGCAGGTAAACCAATCAAGCATGCTAAGTTAATTGATTGGCTGTCTTCGGCCTTCTAGCTTCCTGCTGAGGTAGCCATACTAACATTAAAAATCACACATGGAAGAAAACCAGGTGACTAAGGATGGCAGCATTACAGCCCTGGACACTTGCGGGGTCTGTGCAACTCAGATTCCACCCTAGTTCTGGCCCAGTAGAGCTGGGATTAACATTTAAACTTTAACCGCTTCGGCCCGGAAGATTTTACCCCCTTCCAGACCAGAGCACGTTTTACAATTTAGCACTGCGTCGCTTTAACTGACAATTGCGCGGTCGTTCGAAGCTGTACCCAAACAAAATTTGCATCCTTTTTTTCCCACAAATAGAGCTTTCTTTTGGTGGCATTTGATCACATCTGCGGTTTTTATTTTTTGCACTATAAACAAAAAAAATAGTGACAATTTTGAAAAAAAAAAAAAAACAATATTTTTGACTTTTTACTATAATAAATATCCCCAATTTAAAAAAAAAAACAAAACAAATTTCTTCATCAGTTTAGGCCAATATATATTCTTCTACATATTTTTGGCAAAAAAAAAAAAAAAACGCAATAAGCGTATATTGATTGGTTTGCGCTAAAGGTATAGCGTCTGCAAACTATGGGAAAGATTTATGGCAGTGATCTGCGATTTTTAGCGGTACTGCAACATTGTGACGGACAGATTGGAGACTTTTGACACTTTTTTGGGACCATTGGCATTTATACAGCGATCAGTGCTATAAAAATGCACTGATTACTGTGTAAATGTCACTGGCAGGGAAGGGGTTAACACTAGGGGGCAATCAAGGGGTTAATTGTGTGTTCCCTCACTGTGTTTCTAACTGTATGGGGCTAGGATTGACTAGGAGAGGAGCCATATCGTTTTTCCTACTTAGTAGTAACAAATGGTATGGCTCCTCTCCTCCAACAGCACAGGGGTTTGGGTGTTTTTACACACAAATCCCTGTACTCGCGCTCGTGCACGCAATTGCGCATGGCCAGCGGCGATCGTGCCTGCAGGCCACACGCATCGTGTCCCCCGCTGTGTGGCGAGCACACGCGCGCCCTCTGGTGGCCAAAAAAGGGTAGGACGTACCCAATACGCAATTTCGTCCAGGAGAGCCATTGTGCCGCAATATATCTGCGTGACATGGTCGGCAAGTGGTTAAGAACCCCAGAACGAGAAGAACAAGTGGTCCACAGGGGGACAACTTCTTATGAAACAGGACTTTGGAAAAGGGGAAACAGGACTTTGGAAAAGGGTGATCTTTTATGTCTGCCAGCCACTCTTTTCCCTCCAGCATGACACATGGACCGTGTCATCAGTGAAAAGCAGTTATGGCTATCTTAGTAAATAAGTGTGGGATAGCGCCAGGGTTCTCCACAGTTGTTTTTATAATATACCACTTCTTGTTTTACCTGTTACCGAAGGTGTTACCAAAAGCTGAACTTCCCTTCCAGAGATTACAAAAAGATATCCAGATGCCCAAGTCAGGATCTTATGAGTATGCATTTTGTCTGTATGGACATGTTTTCTGGATGTCCAGTGGAATGCTACTGCAAAGGCCACAGTAAAAAGTGTTATCAGAAGTAGTTTGTAAGTACAGAGTCCCAGAAGCTAGAGAGAGTAACAGAGGAACTATTTTAATGGGAGAGTCCTTACAAAAAGTTATGAGGTTTTATTTTACACCCCCTACTGTCTACATTGTAGCGGAAAAAGTAGCTTAGGAAACTAGAAAACTATGGCTTGAATGTCTTCATATATTTTTTATTAAGCCCGTAAGGGGATATTGGACTCTTTCCCCATGAGATTTGGTTAGGGAGTGTGTTGCTCACTTGTCTCAGCAGCTGAAGCTCTCCACTCGGATCTCACAGAGAATGTTGCTGATCTTTTAAGGTTTTTGGAAAACGTATTTATGTGTTTGGAAGGATCTGATAAACTAAAGCCAGGTGACGTGTGTATTGCTAAGAGACACACATTATATATATATATATATATATATATATATGTAGGAAGGCCAGTATGGTGGCCTGAATTTATGGGAGGAGCCCGGCGGGTATTTAAGCAGCCCGCTCACCTGTGGTGCTTGTCGGTTTCCTGTGCGCGATATACGTCACTAGGCCGACTATTCGAATACCAGCGTCCGCAAGTTCTTGCCTCGCAAGTTCCCGTACTCGCAATTTCCGTGCTCGAGAGTTTCGAAGTCTGTGTTTACCGATTCGTAGTTCGTACCACGCGTCTGGCTTGGCTGTCGCAGGTCAGTCAAAGTTCAGTAGGTCCACCCTGCACCAGGTTGGACGATATCCCCCCAGGTTACAGTCAACCAAAAAATAAGAGCTCAAAGACAGGAGATTCTCACCAGATCAACCATGTCTCAGGCCGGCAGCGAAGACTTCACGGCCCCTCTGTCACCTTCCCCGGTCTCAGAGAGCGGCAGCGTGCAGTCCCTCAGGGGATGGACTATCCCCAAACTGACGGCAGAGCTCAGACGCAGAGGTGTGCCCTTCCCCGCCACAGCGAGGAAAGGCGAGCTGTTCAAACTCCTCTTTCCCCCACCAGCAGCAGAACCTAGTACCCAACAGGCATCCCTCCAGTCAATATCTTCAGCCATCTCACAACTACACACGATGGTGTCATCCCTGGCTACCTCGGTCACAGACGTCCAAACCAGGGTGGCACTCCTGGAGGCTCGACCGGCCGCGGCTGTCCCCGACCCAGCCGCAACCCAAACCTTAACACCCCTTCCTGCAGGTACCTCAGGCTGGAGCCCCATTGTCTACCCCTCCCATTTGGTTCCAACCAGCATCAGGAAGGACATTTAGGACGGCAGGGACGTCAACCTGGCCTCTCTCCTTATTTCAGTGCACAATCTGGCAGAAAATAAGGCCTACTCCTGGGGTGACATATCGGTGGTCCTTAAAGCCAAAGACCCCAGATTGAACCGCAAGTTATCTGTCCCAGAATTCACCTTGGCCTTTGGCATGCTGAGAGACGTCCTATGCTCAGCCGCCCCCATCAGAAGGGAAGAGCTGGACTTGTACCTCCATACGGTAGTAGACTTGGGCTACAAGTATGGAGGATTTTCCTTTTACGACTACCACCGTTCCTTTTCCACAAAGGCTGCCGCCAGACTCACACAGTTCCAAACAACAACAAATTGGAGTCTCATGGACACAGAGCTCTTCTGCCGCCATTTTGCCGGCTTACGCTCACCCCTGTGTGCGATTTGCCAGTCCTCCACCCACACTGCCACCTGGTGCGCCAATGCGGCGATCAGACGTCCCTTCGAGTTTCCCTCTACCTCCGGTGCACTTCAGGGTCAGTCGCCCCCTGAACAAACGCCTCAGGTGGACAAATTCGGACGCCCAGTCCGAACCGTGGGAGGGGCAGCCATCTGCAATAATTACAATTACGGGTCCTGCAACTTCAGCCAGTGCCGCCTACTCCACATCTGCACCTTATGCCAAAGAGCGCACCCAAGAAACTTGTGCGAAGTCAAACAACAAAAGAGGGCATGACTAAGCCGGATCAACGTCTTATGGCTAGGACTCTACCTCACCTCACATCCCACCCCTTCCCTGGCCACCTACCTTATCCAGGGCTTCACAGTAGGCTTTCACACCGGCCTCATTTCACTACCCCACACTACTTACGAATGTGGGAATCTTCGTTCAGCAGCCATTGACGAACAAGCCATAGATCGGCTCTTACAAGCAGAAGTAGACCGAGAGTACGTTATAGGCCCTTTCACTCAGCCCCCTTTCAGCACTTGGAGAGTCAGCCCTATTGGGCTTGTCAAGGGCAAATTCACGAATAAATTACGTTTGGTGTACGACCTGTCTGCGCCTCATTCTTCCCACATCCCCAGTCTCAATTCCCTGATCCCCTCCGAAGAATTCTCCCTAAAATATTCCTCCGTCGACATGGCAATACAAGCAGTCATCAAAGCAGGTACAGGTGCCTGGCTCTCCAAAGCCGACATCTCGGATGCCTTCAAGCTTCTGCCCATCCACCCATCCCTTTGGTGCTGGCATGGCATCAAGTGGAAGGAGGCATATTATTTTGCCACAAAACTAACCTTCGGTTCAAAGAGTAGTCCTTGGCTCTTCGACACATTCGCTCAGTCCCTTGTTTGGATACTGTTACACAAGGGTCAATGCCAAGAAGTCATCCATTACCTGGAAGACTTCCTACTAATAGAACCTCCCAGCAAGCCCCCAGGAGACCTCGACAAACTCAGAGTGATATTTGGAAATCTCAATGTTCCCATCGCCGAGCACAAAGTCGACGGCCCAGCACACATCATCACCTTTCTCGGGGTCAACTTAGACACCTGCGCTATGCAAGCCAGTCTCCCCCTCGACAAACTAACCCGCATTAGGGCTGTCCTTCACAAATTCACCCACACCAAGGGCTGTACCAAAAAACAATTGCAATCTCTCCTGGGAATGCTTAATTTCGCCATGCGAATTATTCCACAAGGCCGCACCTTCGTGTCACGCCTGCTCAGATTCCTGTCAGAAACTCAAAACCCCGATCAGATCCTAAATCTAGACTCCGCAGCAATAGCGGACCTATCTATGTGGGAGGAATTCCTGTCCGCCTGGAATGGCATATCCCTATTTATACCCATGGTTTCGGCCCTGTCACCCCAGGTGGTGACAGACGCTGCAGCCTCCACAGGTTTCGCGGCAATTTTTGGCCACCAATGGTTTTCAGGACCCTGGCCTCAACAGATACTGTTGATACCCGGCTTTATCCGAACATCTTCCCTCTTCGAACTCTATCCCATAGTGGCAGCTGCACAACTCTGGGGCCACCATTGGACAGGGCAAACCGTAGTCTTCACCACAGACAATCAGGCCACGGCAGACATCATCAACAAAGGCAGGTCCAAGTCCCTAGCAGTCATGTCCTTCGTGCGCAGATTGGTACAACTGTCTTTACAGCATCAGTTTAACATACACTGTGCATTTATCCCCGGCAGATACAATTTAGCTGCTGACGCACTGTCACGTTTTAATTACACCTCCTTTTTCAAACAGGTTCCCGAAGCCGAACCAGTATCGGCCCCTATCCCTGTCTGGTCACAGCTGACCCTGGACTAGTTCAACATTTACACGGAGCAACGCAGCTCATCAATCATTCACTCTCTCACAACACACTCAAAGCCTACCAGACAGCTTGGAAGGCGTTCAATAAATTCCTCACATCCTGCCGTAAAGGACCAACAGATGTAAAACAGGTACTGGCCTTTACTTCATACTGCCACACTCAGCTGGCCTTATCTTACAATACCATTCGGCTATACCTAGCCGGCATACAACATTTCTTGACGCTTGAAGACCCCACGAAATCTTCACTGTTCTCATCACACGCTATACGAGCCATCCTAAGGGGCATTCAGAAACAACAACCAGTCATCAGCACCAAGCGCTTACCCATTACGGGGCCCATCTTCAGGGACATGTCGACTATTCTGGCTACTTCGCCATTTGGTCTGCTCCCCAGCACGGTCCTACAAGCAGCCATATATTTGGCTTACTACGGGTTCTTGCGACCTGGCGAATTCACCTATAACAAACCCACAGACCAAGTACTATGCACTTGCTTCGCTACCAAGACCATTTCATCCTTCACCTCGAGGTCTCTAAAACCCAGCAAACAGGCTCTGGAGTGGACATTCACCTCTACAAAACCAATAACAGCTGGTGTCCAGTCACCATACTCAACCGACTCCTGTCACTCCTGCCTGAACAACCGGAGACCAGTCCTCTTCTACCATTCCCAGTTAAACCCTTAAGCGCCTGTCAGTTTGTAAAACACATAAGGATACTTCTCCGCAATCTCCACCTTAACCCCAGTCAGTATTCCGGAAACTCCTTTCGCATCGGAGTAGCCTCTGCAGCATCCCGCCACGGGGTTCCAGACCACGTCATCAAAAGACTAGGCAGGTGGAAATCAGCCTGCTTCGCCCGGTATATCCCCAATCCTCAAGTAGAGATGGCACAGGCATTCTCCAAATTGGCTCAATGAATAACTGAAAACCAATAAAATATTATACCCCTACCTGAATGTTTTTGCCCCCTTATTTTGGCATACCGGCCATTAGACCAAGGCACACTTTCAGGTCCACTTCATATGGTAAGTCCACACTTCCAGGTTTATTTCCGATGGTAAGTCTTATCTTAACTATAAATGTTATCTATGTCCATATCGGACATAGGGCTCCAACCATAAGTAGGAAGGCCAGTATGGTGGCCTGAATTTATGGGAGGAGCCCGGGGGGTATTTAAGCAGCCCGCTCACCTGTGGTGCTTGTCGGTTTCCTGTGCGCGATACCCACCCTCCCATCCCCATTTCACAGCATTTCTCAACTATTCATTTCTCTTTACAGAATAATCATTTCTTAAATGTTATCTATGTCCATATCGGACATAGGGCTCCAACCATAAATATATGTGTGTGTGTGTGTGAGGAAATGTTTGGAGACACAATACAGTGTCTATTTCCTTGTCAAAAGAAGTTTATTGAGTATACAATATTATAAAGATACATAAAGTAAGTTTACAAGGATCTATAAAGTAAGCTCATTGTTTACAGTAGGGTTTATATAGGTAAATATCATGAAATTTCAAATATTAAACCTTGGGTTCACGTAAACCTAAATTAAAGATATATATCATTTCTTTAGTTACTTTTGTAGGTATTTAAATGATTTATACCTACTATACATATTGTTTACAGGTAGAGTGTATATAGGTCAAATAAATTCTGATAATGAGCTTTAATCGTAAGGTGGAGAAAAGGAAAGAGAAAGAAGAAAAAGGGTAGAAAGGCAGAGGTATGGTCCACAAGGTTGTCCCGCTCGTCAGTTTATTATTCTTTTTAGTTCTCTTTGAAGCCTTAAAATGGGTGTCTCTGTAAGTCATTTAATCTGTTACCATGGCAACAGGACAGAGTCATTGAAATTTGACAGGAACTGTTGTTTTATCCAAGGATGCCAACGTTTTTCAAATTTTGGAATTTGATTTTGATCGATGGCTACCATCTTAGCATGGGACATTGTATTATTCATTCTGTGAATTGTTTCTGCTAGTACCAATGTAGGAGATTTCCATGCCTTGGCCACTGTTTGTTTTGCAGCCGTTATTAGTTGGATCATAAGTTTGAATTGAGAGAGTGTTAACCATTCCGGTTTTAGATTAAGTAAAGTTATATATGGATCTGGTTGTATTATTTTTTTAAATATTTTAGATGCAATCACAAAGACTTCCTTCCAGAAGGTTTGGATTACTGGGCACGTCCTCCATATGTGTAAATGTGTGCCTATATCTGGGCATCCTCGAAAACAAAGAGCTGAGATATTAGGTGAATATTTTGCCACTCTAGCAGGTACAAGGTACCAGCGAGTTAGGACCTTATAATTTGTCTCCAGTGCTAAGATGTTGGGTGAAGATGACTTAGCTGTGAGCCATATGTTAGACCAGTCCGTGTCTTCTAAAGTTCGCCCCAGGTCCTCCACCCACCTCTGAACGTAAGAGGGTCTATTAAGATTTACTACTCCATATAATTGATTATAAAGTGATGAAATTGTACCTTTAGCAAATGGATCTTTTGTACAGATTGATTCAAAAATGGATAATTGGGATAATGGTGTATCCCCCTTTAGGAATGGTGTATAGAAATTTTTGATTTGGAGATATCTAAATATCTCAGAGTTTGGTAGATCATATTTTTCTCTAAGCGATGGGAATGAAAGGAATGATTTAGATGCTATGAAGTCATTTAGTGTCTGAATGCCTGATGTTGTCCAAGCTTTAAAAGAATTTGGGTAGATCCATGCCGGATAAAAGGCCGGATTTCTGATAAAAGAAAGGAGAGGATTGTGTGGAGATTGTAACTGATATTTGGTTTTTAGTTTATCCCAGAGAGATAAGAAGTGTTTAGTTATGGGATTATGAATTTTAAAGCGGTCTTTAGGATCAAGCCATAACAAGTTTGATATTAATAGAGGGTCATTTTCTGAAGCCTCTATAAATACCCATAATGGAATTTCCTGTTTTGCATGGTATTTGGACAGACTGCCCAAATGTGCTGCTCTGTAGTAGTTAGTAAAATTAGGGTATCCCAGGCCTCCTTTATTTTTGGGAAGATGTAGTGTGTGTATAGGTATACGTGGTTTAGAAGAGCCCCATATAAACGCAGTTGCTCTTTTTTGTACTATTCTCAAAAAATAGGAAGGAATTGGAATAGGGAGGACTCTGAATAGATAAAGCAATTTGGGTAGAATAGTCATTTTGATTGCATTAATCTTCCCTATCCAGGATAAAGGAAGTTGCGACCATTGTTTTATTAGATTTGTGATCTGTCTTAATACAGGAGGATAATTGGTTGAGAATAAGTCAGAAAGGGATGCTGTTAAATGAATTCCAAGATATGGGATTGATTTTTCTGCCCATGTGAATGGGAGTGCAGCCCTAGCCGGGATCAATTCCATGTTTGTGAGCGAAATATTAAGCACTAGGCATTTCTTAGGATTAATCATAAGGCCGGATAGGGCTGCAAATCCATCAAGAGCTGGTATTAAGTTAGGACCAGAGACCTGTGGTGATGATAGAAAAAGTAATATATCGTCTGCAAATATACATAATTTGTGTGTAATACCTCCTACTTCAATGCCAGTTATAGTTTGGTTTGTTCTGATGTATTGGGCCATGGGTTCGAGTATAAGGGCAAATAATAAGGGAGATAATGGGCAACCCTGTCGGGTACCTCTTTCGATATTAAAGGCATCAGTTTTGTATCCAGCATATTTTATATAGGCTTTGGGTTTATTATATAATGCTTTGATCCATGTTAAAAAGTGGGGTCCAAAACCCCATTTTTGTAATGAATATTGCATATATTGCCAGGATACTGTGTCAAATGCCCTCTTAATATCGAGAGATAGAAAACATAAAGGGATTTTCCGTTTTTTAGCAATATGTGCCAATAACACTGCCCTGCGTACATTATCGCCTGCCTGTCTATTTGGCATGAAGCCTACTTGATCTCTATGTATTAATTTTCCTATAATGCTATTGAGGCGTTTTGCTATTATTTTTGCTAATAATTTAATATCAAGGTTTAACAGAGAGATAGGCCGATAATTCACACAGGAGGTAGCGGGATGGTGGTGAAACAAAGAGACCAAATCTGATAATCAGAGTGTCCAGCCAAAGATGCATTGATGCATAGGTGATAGGTGGGAACAGGTGTGTACCAAACACAGTGAGGAATCCATGCGGGGATGGGGTCCATAGCTGCCAAGCCCCCGCAGCCATGTCCCCAACGTCAGACGCTGGCCCACAGATGGGGAGAGAAGGGGAGAATGCCGACAGCCCAGGAACCAAGCCATTAATGGTCCCACCGGCGGCGGCGGCGACCAAATCACCCCCCAATGGGCCAGGGGATAGTGATCACTCGGACGGCACTCCCTTTTCTCTTTGTTCTCCAACTTTTCCATTCAACCATGTAACCATGCTCTAAATGTTTTTATATTATGTATTATGTATTGATTCCTTGTTGGAACATGTATGTATGTATATTTCTTCTGGTTTCAATGAATTGTAGTAGTTGTACGAATGGTTTTATATATAGCATCATGCATTGAATTATTCGAATACAGAAACTCTATAACCATTTGATTCTAATAAAAGCTATTAATTTCATTCCCGCTCCCGAGTGTCTATATATAAAGTCCCGCTACCTCTTTTTTTTTTTTTTTATCATTCTTCATTCAACCGGGATGGAGGGGGGGACCTGAACGGCACCCCTATACCTCATATAAAGTCCCACTAATTCCCTCATTTTCTTCCCAATTATTATTGCCATTAGTGTTTCTTGCCGAAAAGAATGTCCTTCTAGAAGTTTGTTAAAAGTTTCAGTGAGAATGGGAGAGAGTATTTCTGAGAATGTTTTATAGTATAAAGCCGAGTAGCCGTCTGGGCCTGGTCTTTTGTTAAGTTTTAGGTCTTTTATGGCGTTAGCAACTTCATCTATAGTTATAGGCTCATCCAAACTGCTTTTTTGATTCTGAGACAACTCAGGTAAGGTTATTTTTGAGAAGAAGGATTCAGCCTCTGTAGGATTAAATTCATTGTTTGTCTTGTATAAAGTTGCGAGATGTGAGTGAAATTTATGGACTATTTTAACTGGATTACAAGTATAAACATTTTTTGAATACAGTGTCTATTTCATGTACAGTTGACAAAACTTGAAGGAAAAGTCACCTGGATCCACACCAGACACTGCAAAAATTACTAAATGAAAGCATATCTATGCTTGATTTGGTTTCCTCTTTGAATCACAGTCTGGGGTAATATTTATTCAAATGCTTTACTTGTAAAGGATATATATATACCGTATATACTCGAGTATAAGTCGTTCCGAGTTTAAGTCGAGGCCCTAATTTACCACAAAAAAATGGGAAAAACGTATTGACCCGAGTATAAGACGAGGGTGAGAAATGCACAGCTACTGTGGGTGGAAAAGAGGGTCAACAGTGCCCATTTGCATGCCTCACTGTGCCCATTTGCAGCCATAGGTCCCCTGAACTTCGAACTTGGTAGTTAAGGGTTCCTAGATGCCCCCTAGCTGCAGCCAAAATTTGGGGTCTCTGAACCCAAAGGGTCCCGAAATGACATTGCTGCAGATGGACAGAGTTGACCAAATTTGGGGCCCCGTATCTCGGGGCCACTTAGTGCTAAGAACCCCAAATTTGGTGTGCAAACCCAGTGGAACTAGCACCATAAAATTTCCAAAGCTGGGGTTTCTAGCACCAAGTGGCCCCGAGATACAGGGCCCCAAAAATCAGTTCAGAAAATGTCAAGCACTTTTCTGCAGCAGAGAATGACATTTTCCGAACAGATTTTGGGGCCCCATATCTCGGGGCCACTTAGTGCTAGGAACTTCATCTTTGGATATGTTATGGTACCAGTTCCACTGGGTTTGCACACCAAATTTGGGGTTCCTAGCACCAAGTGGCCCTGAGATACGGTGCCCCAAATTTGGTTCCGAAATGAAATTTTTTGCTGCAGAAAAGTGCTTGACTCGAGTATAAGTCGAGGGGGGGCACTTTCAGCACAAAAAAATGTGCTGAAAAACTCGACTTATACTCGAGTATATACGGTATATATATATATATATATATATATATATATATATATATATATATATATATATATATACACAGTATCTTACAAAAGTGAGTATACCCCTCACATTTTTGTAAATATTTTATTATATATTTTCATGTGATAACAATGAAATGACACTTTGCTACAATGTAAAGTAGTGAGTGTACAGCTTGTATAACAGTGTAAATTTGCTGTCCCTTCAAAAAAACTCAACACAGCCATTAATGTCTAAACCGCTGGCAACAAAAGTGAGTACACCCCTAAGTGAAAATGTCCAAATTGGGCCCAATTAGCCATTTCCCTCCCCGGTGTCATGTGACTCGTTAGTGTTATAAGATCTCAGGTGTGAGTGGGGTGCAAGTGTGTTAAATTTGGTGTTATCGCTCTCACTCTCTCATACTGGTCACTGGGAAGTTCAACATAGCATCTCATGACAAAGAACTCTCTGAGATCTGAAAAAAAGAATTGTTGCTCTACATAAAGATGGCCTAGGCTATAAGAAGATTACCAAGACCCTGAAACTGAGCTGCAGCACGGTGGCCAAGAGCATACAAAGGTTTAACAGCACAGGTTCCACTCAGAACAGGCCTCGCTATGGTTGATCAAAGAAGTTGAGTGCACATGCTCAGCGTCATACCAAGAGGTTGACTTTGGAAAATAGACATATAAGTGCCAGCGTTGCTGCAGAGGTTGGAGGGGGTCAGCCTGTCAGTGCTCAAACCATACACTGCACACTGCATCAAATTGGTCTGCATGGCTGTCGTCCCAGAAGGAAACTTCTTCTAATGATGATACACAAGAAAGCCCGCAAACAGTTTGCTGAAGACAAGCAGACTAAGGACATGGATTACTGGAACTATGTTCTGTGGTCTGATGAGACCAAGATAAACTTATTTGGTTCAGATGGTGTCAAGCGTGTGTCGCGGCAACCAGGGGAGGAGTACAAAGACAAGTGTGTCTTGCCTACAGTCAAGCATGGTGGTGGGAGTGTCATGGTCTGGGGTTGCATGAGTGCTGCCGGCACTGGGGAGCTACAGTTCATTGAGGGAACCATGAATGCCAACATGTACTGTGACATACTGAAGCAGAGAATGATCCTCTCCCTTTGGAGACTGGGCCGTAGGGCAGTGTTCCAACATAACGACCCCAAACACACCTCCAAGACAACCACTGCCTTGCTAAAGAAGCTGAGGGTAAAGGTGATGGACTGGCCAAGCATGTCTCCAGACCTAAACCCTATAAGCATCTGTGGGGCATCCTCAAACAGAAGGTGGAAGAGCGCAAGGTCTCCAATATCCACCAGCTTCATGATATCGTCATGGAGGACTGGAAGAGGACTCCAGTGGCAACCTGTGAAGCTCTGGTGAACTCCATGCCCAAGAGGGTTAAGGCAGTGCTGAAAAATAATGGAGGCCACACAAAATATTGACACTTTGGGCCCAATTTGGACATTTTCACTTAGGGGTGTACTCACTTTTGTTGCCAGCGGTTTAGACATTATTGGCTGTGTGTTGAGTTATTTTGATGGGACAGCAAATTTACACTGTTATACAAGCTGTACACTCACTACTTTACATTGTAGCAAAGTGTAATTTCTTCAGTGTTGTCACACGAAAAGATATAATAAAATATTTACAAAAATGTGAGGGGTGTACTCACTTTTGTGAGATACTGTATATATATATATATATATATATATATATATATATATATATAATGTGTTTCAAAAAGTAGTTTAGCCATGTTGACGTCATATTGTATTTTATTCGTCTTCCATTTTATGTATAATTGTCTGTGTTTACCTATGCTGATAAGTCGGCATGTCCACAATTAAAGTGGGCGTAAACCCACTGATCACCCAGATTAATCTAAAGGCACAGAATGAAGCAGTATAGATAGATACACATCCTGAATGTATCCTTTTTTTTTTTACTCAGATACTTTTTACTGTGAAATGTATCAAAGCATGTATCCTTACCTTTAAAATCTTGCCCCCTTTCGCTGTAGGAGCCCAGCAAAACTCGGGAATCTGTGGGTGGGTCTCTTTGCCGGCGCTCGGGGGCAGAGTCATGACATCACGACTCCCCGCTGACCTCTATACTCCCCGTCACCAGGCAACATCGCAAGGCCGAACCTCGCGCCTGAATAAAAAGTGCGCGCAGATCAGTCCTGACTGCGCGCACACCACAAGCAAAGCACGCTCGCGGCCCCCACTACTGTGCGCATATCACATCTACTCTGCGCCAGTGGAGGATTCCTGGTCAATAGCTTTATGAAGCTGGAATCAGACACACCCCCTCTGCTCTCATGCTTGTGCATGAGAGAAAGAAATGAGATATCAAGCAGTGGGGGATTTGGGTTACAAACTTAGCTGTGTGTTGTTTTTTATTTCAGTAAAAAAAAAAAAAAGCAAGAGGATTGCTCAGAGCTGGATTAACTCTTCGTGGCAAGACTAGGCACAAATGACTTCACATCCTATACTGTACCAGGTAGAAGTACATTTTTTTTTCAGTTTTACATCCACTTTAAGCTAGAAGGCCATTCTGGCCACAGGAGTGTACAGATAAAATTACTCATCAATCAATGAATTATCAATCATTTGTTTTTCACATTGAGAAGTCATTTTTGTAATGATAAAGCTGCTCTCAGCTATTATATACTCCACAATGAAGTTTGCCTCTTTGGCTGGGACTACCTCCACCTAAGCGTGTGAAGGTTCCAGGTTAAAAGAGGATAGCAGGTATAGTTAATGATCAAAATGTTGATCAAGGAAGGCCTCCTGATTCTCGGAGGAGACTTCAATATAAGCCCAGATCCTTTACTAGACACATCCCACGCGAGATCCACACATTCCTATGCGTTCCTCAAGCACTTTCACAAGGTCCTCCAGTCTCATCTACTAGTAGATTGCTGGCGAACATTGCACCCCTCAGATCGTGATTACAGTTACTACTCTAAGATACATGACGTTTATACTTGTATTAATCAAATTTACGTAGATCGCCACACCCTAGAATTCCTCCAAACAGCATCAATTGGGAACATTTCTATCTCAGACCACGCCCCGGTCTCGGTGGTCCTTGCCCTGTCTTTGGGTGGACACAGGACCTGGACGTGGAGACTAAACGGTAATTTACTTGATGACGAAGTGGTAGTAGAGAAGGTCTCGGACACTTTAACCCACTACTTCAAAGAGAACTTATCCGGCGACACAAGTGAAGGGATAATCTGGGAGGCCCATAAGGCAGTAGCTAGGGGAGAATTAATCTCCCAAGGCACAAGACTTAAGAAGGAGCGCCAGGCTGATTTTTTAAGAGTGCACACAGCTTTACAAAAAGCTGAACTCCAACATGAAGCGAATGGGAGCCCTGAGGAGTTAAACAAACTTACAGAATTACGCGATCTATTTCTACGTCTTTTAGATAGACAAACTAGGAAACAATTCCGATATATGTCTCATAAATTCTATGAACAAGGGAACAAATGTGGGCGAATGTTAGCGCGGGCACTCAGGAAGAGACAGGCACAGATGTACGTGCAACAACTGCAATCTACTTCTGGACTGCTGACAGTGCAGTCCTCTAAGATCGCTTCGGGGTTCCGAGATTACTATGCTAAACTGTACAATTTAGATTCCGAGCTCCCTCCCAATACGCGTGATGCTAAACAACTCACGATACAGGAATACCTCTACTCAGCAGGCCTTCCTTCGCTTACTGAAGACCAGGTATTGACTTTAGAACTCCCAATCACGACGGCGGAGATAGAAGCGACGGTGGAATCCTTGCCCAATGGTAAGAGCCCTGGCCCGGATGGCTTCACCAAAGAATATTATAAAACCTTTCTCCCCTAATTGGCAACTCCTATGAGCAAATACTTCAATCCCATTGCAGACGGTAAGGCCATCCCTTCGGAAGCCTTGTTGGCCCACATCACTGTAATACCAAAAGAAGGCAAGGATCCCGCCGTCCCCCAAAGCTATCGCCCCATCTCACTCCTCAATCTAGACATTAAACTATTGGCAAAAATCTTAGCTAACAGACTCAAACACCTAATACCAAGAATTATCCACCCAGACCAGACAGGATTCATAACCGGCAGGGAGGCCAGAGACAACTCACTAAGAGCGGTTCAACTAATACACTGGGCTCGTTCGCGCCCCAACCCACTACCTTACTTAATCTTATCCACAGACGCGGAAAAAGCATTTGACCGCGTCGACTGGTCATACCTTAAAGCAGTACTTGACACACTCGGACTAGGCCCGAGAATGCTGACATCCGTTTTAGCATTATATTCTACACCATGCGCACAGGTTAAGGTCAATGGAACACTTTCTTCCCGCTTCCCCATTAGAAACGGCACAAGACAGGGGTGTCCCCTATTGCCCCTGTTGTTCGCTCTGGTGCTGGAGCCATTTCTCCGCACTGTGAGAGCCAACCGAGACATCTCGGGGCTTCAAGTAGGAAATACGGAACACAAACTCTCAGCATATGCTGATGATGTACTGTTCCACCTTTCAGACCCCCTAATATCGCTGCCTAATCTAATGAAGGAACTGAAGAAGTTTGGGTCAATTTCCAACTTCAAAATTAACCTCACAAAATCCGAAATTCTCCCCATTTCTCTACCCCCCCACTTGACCACGAATCTCAAAACTGCCTTCCCCTTTACTTGGGCTAATTCTTCACTAAGATACCTTGGGGTGAAACTCACGGACCGTTATGAAACCTTATATGAGGCTAACTATCCCCAGCTGTTGACCACGATCAAAGAGGACCTTTCGCTCTGGACACAGGCCGCCTTCACGTGGCTGGGCCGAGTAAACATTATAAAGATGAATGTACTGCCACGGATACTTTTTTACCTACAAATGTTACCAATCCCCCTTCCCGGGGTCTTCTTTGATCGTTTGTCCAGCATGTTCTCTGACTTCATCTGGAATACACGTAAACCTAGAATAGCCTTACGGACTCTCAAACGCTCGAACAAAGAAGGTGGCCTTGGTATCCCCAACATAAAAAAGATACTATCAAGTCATATCCCTTCAGAGGATACTTAACTGGCGTTTCCATACTCAATCGAAACTTTGGGTCACCTTAGAGAAATCCCTGGCAGGCAGGAACCTAGCTTATGCACCATGGCTGCCTCGAGAGTATAGGGGGTTATCTGAATCGACTTCCCCACTGATGACACAGGTTTTGTCGATCTGGGACAGAATAAATACATTGCTGCATTTGGCCCCCCCTATGTCAACGCTGGCGCCACTAGGAGGATTTCAGTGGTTCCCTCCAGGAGAGCAAATGGCCTTTTTTAAGCCATGGGTAGATGATGGAAATGCCAGTTGCGGAAAACTCATGAAAGATGGCAAAAGTATGCGATACGATGAATTACTGGGAGGGGGTAATGGCCCATGACTTAACTTCTGGAGATACAGACAGCTACATCATTTCTTCGAGAAACATGGCCACACGATCAGGGATCCCTCCACCTCCACCCCATTGGAACGCCTCTTCACCGAAGAGGAATCTGCCCCTCATTTGGTATCTGAGCTATATCGACTCTTAGGTTCGGCAGCTCCACAACCTAAACCCGCATATATCCGGCGATGGTAAAATGACTTAGGACAAGAATTCACTGAAACCCAACTAAACCATTTATTCTACCTTACCCACTCATCCTCTATAGATTCCCAAACTCAGGAGACGAACTTCAAGCTCACCGTGTACCGGCGGACTTGGCCCGCATATACCCAGCTGTGTCAGAAGACTGCCCCCTAATCAAACCCTTTTGGGAAGAAATATGGGATCAAATAAAAACTATAACGAACATAGAGGTTCCTCTCTTTCCAAAGCACTTTCTATTGCATATACCTCCGATCACACAAAAAAACTGTGCTGCCCCATCTGATAAATGCAGCAAGTCGCCTACTTCCCATTCACTGGAAGAAATCCAGTATTCCTACAAAAGAACAGTGGATTGCTAAGGTAAATGCGGTCAGAGAGGCTGAGGAATGGATAGCAACCTGCCGAAGTACACAAGAAAAATATTCCCTGATCTGGGCATCTTGGAACGAATTTGTAACTGACCCTAATCAGGTTCCCTCCAGCTTAGATACTGCTTTACTAGAATTGGCAGACCCGTCTCTCTCAACTCGTAGAACATTGAGAACCTAGTGAGGAGACTCTACAGAGACCAAGAAAATGGAATCTGGACATAAGAAGGTGGTGAGACCGGGGTGGCGCACTCGATGCGGGAGAACCTTTAAGCTGGTACACAGGTACGATTTGGACACTCCTTACCCCCTCTCCCTCCTCCCCGTCTTCTTTTTCTTTTTTTTTATTTCACCCTTTTACTTTATAAAAGTTGACAGTTTTGTAGTCATTTAAATACCGGTTGAGATAATAGGTGATTGGACGGAATTCAGGACATGGATCCTGTAAACCCTTCAGGTCCATGCGATTTACCCCTGATGATACGGAGAATTTGGTATCCCTGCTGGAGAAACGAATCATTCTTGCCTGTTACTTGGCTCCCAGGGTGTGTGGGGGGCAGGGGGTGGTATGCTGGAGACCACGGGGTCCCCCCCACTCTGCCCTGATCGCATACCGGGGTCCGCAAACTCAAACTACCAGGTTGATGACCAATCTCCGGACTTATAGCTCGAGAATGTGCCGTACGCGGCATAATAAGTTAACTCCTCACTTATTTGTACAACTTTCGTAGCGATGTTACAATTGACTGTCTCCACACTCCTACATTGACCCTCAACCGGTATACATCACTTAGCAATTACATGTGTGACCAAATAGATTCACTATGGTGATAACTACCTCTGCTTATCTGACTTATTTGAATTGATACAATGCAACAGACCCTGCGAGGTCAGAATTCATGTTACACCAAAAATTGTTGTACATGTCAAGTCATGTTTCTTTAATAAAATAAATACTGATTATTAAAAAAGATATACTGTACATACTATTAAAGGGTGAATAGAGATCAAATGTCTTCCTTCAAAATAAAATTTCATTTTAAGAACGTTTTTTTGATTTTCTAATCGTTAGTGGGATCAAGTCGACGTTCATTTTCAACCACAGTGACGGGAAAATTTGGAAATAGAAAACTTCTTGGTCAAAGGAATTTTCAGACAGTGTATGTGGTTTTCGTTCAGAAATTACTTTCATTTTAAAAACAGAATGTTAAAAACAAGTGAAAATTTCAAACAACATTCTTTCATTCAGCGAATATACAAAGATTTTTTGTCTGAATATTCTCGTCTGAAAATTGATCTGTGTGGCCAGAATAAGGCTCGCTACACACCTAGTTTGCTTTTGATCTGTTTCTGCAGTGCTTTTTGCTGTGCGTTTTGATTTTTGCGCACGTGATTTTGCAGCGATTTGCGTTTTTGCATTTTTTTGGCCAATTTGTTGTTGAGCAGATTAAAAAACACAAATTGCTGCAAAAACGCATTAAATGCTTTTCTGTAGCTTCTCCATTGAAATATATTGAACCAAAAAAGCACCGTTTTTGCGTTAAAAAAAAAAAAGTCCCTGACCCTTTCCAAATACGCAGCGGTTGAAAAAAGCATAGATGTGAACGTGTCCAATGGGAAACCATGTTAATGAACTGCAGTGCGCTTCTGCAAAAAAGCACCAAAAAACAGGTCTAAGACGTTTAGTAACATAATGGGGTTAAAAAAAACTAAAATTAGCCCTTTACAGTACAAAAAAAAAAAGAAGCAGACAATCACTACTGTAAGGGGTTCATTTTTTTTACTGTAGAACTGTGAAAGTAACATCTACAGTAGCGATTATTTGCTCTTTTTGTACTATAAAGGGCTCGTTTTCGTTTTTTTAACCCCATTATGTTACTGGCCGATTAATCGATTATGAAAATAGTAATCGATTAATTTCATAATCGATTAGTTGTCGATTAATCGATTAGTTGTTTCAGCCCTACTATTTTGTATGTATTGCACAAAGCACTCACTGCAAATGGCACTAGTAATGTTTTCATTACATGTTTGCATTCTTTTGAGTCCTGATTAGAATTAGCCTGCCTATGTTACCATAAAAGTACAATCTAATATTAATGTAAAACCTACGTAATCATGTGTATAAAAACCTTTAATTGCGTCAAATAAAACAGAACAGTTGTTTTGGAATGATGCTGAGTATATCTTTTGTGTTGGTTCCCTACTGTAGTAGTTATTATTAATTTGGAACCACTAATCAATAGAAGGATAGGAGTTGCCTATCTATAAAATATCCAGAACAAGTTGCTTCCTGGTTGCTGGCCTAGGCAAATGATATCCCAGGGGTCTTCATTGGCAATTTTTTTTCTTTCATCTGGAGGAGGGGCAGAGGAGCTTTCTCAGCTAAGCAGCCCCTCCTGCCTGCGTGCCTGAGCTACAAGCAGATGCATTCCAGCAAAATAAGCTACATAAACCATAAATGATAGCAGCGATACCAGATATGTGTATGTTAGTTGTTGTTTGTGCTCGTAGTACAGCCCAAAAACAATAGTGCACATTTTTTTTTTCTTTTAACCACTTCAATACCATGCACTTTCGCCCCTTTCTGCCCAGGACAATTTTCAGCTTTCAGCGCTGTCGCACTTTGAATGACAATTGTACCCAAAATAAGTTTTTAGCATTTTCTTCCCACAAATAGAGCTTTCTTTTGGTGGTATTTGATCACCTCTGGGGTTTTTATTTTTTGCTAAACGAACTAAAAAATACCCAAATTTTTGAAAAAGAAAGTTTTTCTCAGTTTCTGACATAAAATTTTGTTTTCCCCTTCACTGACGGACACTAATGAGGCGGCACTGATAAGGTGGCACTGATGGGCACTGATATGTAAAATCGATGGGCACTGATATGCAGCACCGATGGGCATCAATAGGCGGCACTGATATGCAGCACTGATAGGCGGCAGTGATGGGCACTGATAGGTGGAACCGATGGGCACTGACAGGCGGCACTGATGGGCACTGATAGGCGGCACTGATAGGTGGTACTGATTGGCACTGACAGGTGGCACTGATGGGCAGCACTGATGAGGTACTGATGTGTTACTGACAGCTGTTACTGTTGGGCACTGAAATGGGCACTGATTGGCACTGTGGTGGGCACTGATTGATTGGTCACAGCAGATCACGTGGTAAGAAGCTTCTGACAGATCGGAGTCATACTGACACGCCGCACCCATGATCGCCACGCTGCGCGCCCCCACGGGCGCACGCCCGCATATTATCCTGCTGGACGTCATATGATGCCCAGTCAGGATAACAGAACCACTTCCCCGGCTGTCAATATGCTATTGACCGGGCGGGAAGTGGTTAATCCTACCTAAAACACACTGACACTGACACTAATTAACAAAAAAAAAATACTGACCCTGATCTTGACCCAAACACTAACCCTGGTATTGACCTAGATCAAACCTTGATCTAGGTATTTTTTTTGTATTTTTTTTATTATTATTGTTTTTTATTTATTTTTTTACACACTTTTTTTTTATCTGCAAGAACAGAGAGATATGATGTAGCGCTCACCTCCATTCACAGAAAGAGAAAACACAGGGGTGGGCTTCACAGTAACAGGTCACTATGATAGCCAATCAGAGGCTATCACAACGATCAGGTGACCTGGAATTATGAGTTCCAGGTCCCAAGCGTTAGTACGGGGCCTGGTGCTCTCAGTGAGACAAAGGGAGATACACAAATATGTGGCCCCACGGGAAAAAGCCCAGTCCAGTGGGGCTGCATATTTGCGTACGCTTGGCATGAAGGGGTTATTAATGTTTTCCACCAATATTTGCACAACTTTCTCCCAAGATTCACATATTTTCCACATAAGATGTGATTAAAATATAAGTGTATCTTAGGTGGAAGTTGGAAATAAGCATCATGCCACTGCCACCTGTATGGCCACTTGTGGAATGTGGCGGATGTGCATAAATCACAAGGCAGGTTTTACAGATACAAATCTTTTGGAATGTAAACCTATAAACATATGAGGATTTTAATGATATTTGCCTGGAGCTATGTTTTATTAAATCTAGCACCTTTAAAGCGTTAAATATTTAGTGCAAATAAAGTGATAAAATACCAATTTTATTCCTGGTATTAATGCTACAAAATGTGGTAAAGTTCCAAAGTGGTGAAAAAAATTAGATCACTGAATATGTATTTATAAGCATAATTTTAATTGAGGGCAGACTGATTAAAAACATAAGAATGACGTGCAGTATCTATAATTTGTCCACTTTTTGGCACGGAAGTGCAGGAGGTGTCAGATGCTGTGACAGCGTGATGTGTGAGGGAGTGTGAGAACAGCGGACCGGACTCCCATCCCCCCATTCTGTGACCGAGAGCGGCAGCGGGTGACCCAGGGACTGAGAGCAGCAGCAGGAGCGGGACATTGTGATGGTGGAGCGGGAGTAACTGGGGAGAGTATCACCCCACAGATGCGAACAGAGGAGGTGGGAGTAAATCCAGCAGGACCAGGAGGTGGAAGGCTGACCGGGAGAGGCGGCGGGTATGTGCAACTGCAGACCAGAGGAGAGAGTGCAAAGGGGAGTGTGACAGACGGACTAGAGAAGCGACAGGTACTATGTTCTGATATAAAAATATTGGCAAAGGTAATGGCTACCAGGCTAAAAAAATATATATCAGAACTGGTGCACCCGGATCAGTCAGGGTTTATCCCCAATAGAGCCACTAGTATTAATATCAGGAGGGCCTACCTGAACCTCCAGTCACCGGCGGAGGTGGGAGGCTCCAGAGCGGTCCTCGCTTTGGATATTGCCAAGGCGTTTGATAGCCTGGAGTGGGGATACCTCTGGTGGGTACTGGAGAAGTTTGGGTTTGGTCCTAAATTTATCGAATGGGTTAAGACCCTGTACTGTCATCCAAAAGCTAGGTTAAAAATTAATAGAGAATATACGGAGTGGTTCTCCCTGGAGAGAGGGACGAGGCAGGGGTGTCCTCTCTTGCCTCTGCTATTTGCTCTAGCGATGGAGCCGCTGGCAGAGGCGATAAGACACTCGTCTGGTATACAGGGATTTGGGGAGAGAATTAGGCGGGAAAAAGTGGCACTTTATGCTGACGACATGCTGATTTTTCTTGGGGACACAGGGCCATCCCTCGAAAAGGCAATACAACTAGTGGAAAGATTTGGGAATTCTTCAGGCCTGGTGGTCAACTGGGAGAAATCAACGTTGCTCCCATTAGACTCAACGTATAATATCCAAAGGGGAGGTATGTCGAGGTTGAGGGTAGCGGAGAGGATGCGCTACCTGGGCATAATTATTTCATCTGACCCGGCACAATATTTAGTGGATAATCTAGTCCCGCTGCTGGAAAAATTCAGAAGAAAAAGCGCGGTTTGGTGTCAGCTTCCTTTATCCCTGGCAGGCAGAGTCAACCTGATTAAGATGGTCTGGATGCCACAATTATTATATGTACTCCACCACTCCCCAGTCTGGATTGGGAAGAGCTGGTTCAAAAAAATAGAAACCCTATTTAGAGAACTAATATGGAAGAAAGGGCAGGCAAGAATCAAATTGCAAACACTCCAGCGCCCGGTTGGGGAAGGGGGATTGGCAGTGCCACATCCCTATAGTTATTTCCTGGCGGCACAACTACAACAACTGGGAGGCTGTGAATGTCAGGCCCTGGTGAACCCCAACGCGAAAGTTATGCTCTATGATTCCCCATATGGGTCTTTGGCAGAGGCATTAGAGGCGGGGATATTTCAGGAGGGATCTCCAACACATAAATTGATCTTTAAAGTATGGCGGGCTACTAAGAGGATTATGGGATATGAAGGCCATACGGAATTCTCGCCTATATGGAATAATAGGGAACTGAGGGAGTTGATTACAGTGGAAAAAAACTGGACATGGGTTCGTCACGGAATAAGCAGATTGGTACAGTTATACGAGGGCAAAAATTTGAAATCTTTCTCTGAACTAAGGGGGGAATATGGGATCCCAAACAACACTTTTTACACATACCTGCAGATTAGGCATGCACTTAACTGTCAATTCAGTAAATCCCCATTAGAATGGTGCAATATACCCCTTTTAAATAGAATCATAGGAGCAAATACCACCAAGGGTCTGATAGCATCAATAAATGGTCAAATCTCCGAAAGGCTACTTAACCTGAGTACGACCCTGGATATTAAGGAGAAATGGGCGGGGGAGGTTGGAGAGATAACGGACAGTCAGTGGAAGGGAATTTTGAAGGCCAGCCCATCAATATCGATATCTCCATCGCAACAGGTATCGCACCTATTTCTCATACATAGGGTTTACTACACTCCCAAGAGACTGTTTAGCTTTGGTCGAAGACCGGACGATAAATGTCCTAGATGTTTGGATACTGGCGACCTAATTCATATGGTATGGAGATGCCCAAGGTTGACGAGATACTGGTCAGAGGTAATTAGAACGGTGGAAGTCAGGTTTAAAACAAAGTTGAAGCAGGAGGCCAGGGAGTGTATCCTCGGACTGCTGGGAGAAAATGGGGGGAGTAATAATAAGCAAATCGCCATAGGTAGGTGCCTTTACCAAGCCAGGAAATTAATAGCACAGTCTTGGCTATCCAATACACCCCCAACTATAGAAGACTGGACCAGGACAGTGGACAAGCTAGTTTGGGCAGAAAAAACAGTTTATATTAGGAGACATAGTTATCAAAAATTTTTAAAAATCTGGAGCCCCTGGCTACATTGGTTGGGTGTAACCCCTTGACCTGAATTAATTGTTGGAATTTCGCAAAAAAAATGTGGGACTATTTGCTAAGACGGTTTCGAGGTAATGAAGACTCAATGCCATAAGACTCAACAGCTGAAGAGACACTAGTAATAATTAGAGGTCAGGCAACCTTTCAATATAGCTCATTATTAGGGGAGGGGTGGGAAGGAGTGGGGGGGGGGTGGAGGGGGGGGTAGACAAGCACCAGAATGTAAAGTGTTTCTGTACAATCTGTGTTGATGGACTGATGCTTATAAGTGTTTGGAAAAAATATATACTGTTTTCCTATATTTTACCTCTGTATGTAACGAGGAAAAGTTTAATAAAGAATATTGAATTTAAAAAAAAAAAGAGAAGCGACAGGACTGAAGGTTACTGTCTGACTGCTGAAAGTGTCAAATTACAAGGGGCGGCTGTGCAGAGCTACACAGAGAGACACAAATAATAAAAAACTGACTGACAGTGTATGTGAGTACCTGTGTATTGTGAGTACCAGTGTTTGTGAGTACCTGTGTGCTGTGAGTACCCATGTGCTGTGAGTACCCATGTGCTGTGAGTACCCGTGTGCTGTGAGTACCCGTGTGCTGTGAGTACCCGTGTGCTGTGAGTACCCGTGTGCTGTGAGTACCCGAGTGCTGTGGGTACCTGTGTGCTGTGAGTACCCGAGTGCTGTGGGTACCCGAGTGCTGTGAGTGCCCGTGTGCTGTGAGTACCTGCGTGCTGTGGAGTATTAGTGTCAGGAAGCTAGTTGTTAGTTAATTGCACAGAGCAGAATTTCCAATCCCCATTAAATTAGTGGGAATGATGACCGGTGGGTATGGAGATGCGACTCGGTATACATCTTGCGGTATGTATGCGTTCCTTAATCAACCGACTGAGGGCGAATACTGCTGTGCAAAATGCAAGAACGATGTTTCCCTGGAAGCCCAGGTCCAGAATCTAAGGAAGCAACCGTCAACACTGAAAAGACTCTCCATACTTAAGGAGAGTTGGGATTGTACCCAGCAGGTGCCAGCAGGGGCCAGCACAGAGGCAGGTAGAGACAGAGAGGTGCAAGCACCAGAGCAGAGTAGACGGGTGACAGTCAGGAAGGGTAGAGGGGAAAGAGTCAAGGAGGCCGATCCTGGGCTGGAACTTCCCAATAAGTACACCCCGTTGCATGATATTGCGGAAACCAGTCAGAAACCAGCATTGCTGGAGTGGAGTGACGCCTCTAGCTGCCAGGGGAATAACTCCTCCAGTAAGGAAGTGAGGACGGGGGGTAAAGCCAAGGAAAAAGAAAGAGATTCTGGTGGTAGGGGACTCAATTCTCAGAAGGACAGAGAGGGCAATTTGTCACAAAGACCTGAAGTGCTGAACTGTATGTTGTCTTCCAGGCGCTCGGGTTCGGCACATCACAGATCTTGTGAACAGATTACTGGGAGGGGCTGGGGAAGACCCGGCTGTCATGGTGCACGTTGGCACCAATGACAAAGTCAGAGGAAGATGGAGTCTCCTAAAAAAAAAGATTTTAGGGACTTGGGAGCTAAATTGAGGATTAGGACCTCCAAGGTAGTATTCTCAGAAAAACTACCAATACCTTGAGCCATACCAGAGAGGCAGCGGGAGATTAGGGAAGTACACAAGTGGCTGAGGAGCTGGTGTAGAAAGGGGGGGTTCGGGATCCTGGAGAACTGGGCCGACTTCTCAGTCGGTTACTGGCTATTTAGCAGGGACAGACTAAACCTAAATAGGGAAAGTGCAGATCGGCTGGGAGAGAAGATGGGCGACAAGTTAGAGGGGCTTTTAAACTAGGCGACTGGGGTTGGGGGGGAGGGCAGTTGTAGAGATAGCCAGCGTGGAACAAATTCTGGAGGGTAGTATTGGGGGCAATATTAGTAGGTTGACTAAAGCACCTAAGCCTGAGGTAAGTATAGTAACAAGTTCTATTTGCAACCTCAGAACACCCAATAAGGAGATAGTATGCGTCCGGACAAAACTACGTGGCTTGTTCACTAATGCCAGGAATCTGGCATAACTAGAGCTGCTATTGTACGAGGAGGATTTAGATTTTGTGGGAATTAAAGAGACTTGGTTCAACAGCTCTCATGATTGGCTGGCAACCATTCAAGGGTATTCCCTATATCGCAGAGATAGGAGGGTAAAAAAGGGGGAGGGGTATGCCTGTATATCAAGAATGATGTAAAAGTGAATGTGAAAGACATCACAAATGGAGCAAGGGAGGAGGTGAAATCCTTATGGGTAGAGCTACAAAGGAAGGAAACCAAGGGGAAAGTAATACTAGGAGTATGCTATAGGCCCCCTAACCAGAGGGAGGAGGGGGAGGTGAATCTCCTATCACAGCTTGAAATGGCGGCAAGGATAGAAAGTGTCATTATAATGGGGGATTTTAATTATCCAGACATAGACTGGGCGAAAGGAACAGCGCATTAGTCTAAGGCTCGCCATTTCCTAAATGTCTTGTAGCACAATTTCATAGGTCAGATGGTAAATGTACCAACAAGAAACAAAGCCTTACTAGACCTACTGATTACTAACAATACAGACTTGATCACAGAAATGGAAATACGAGGCAATTTAGGAAACAGCGATCACAGGTCAATTTGTTTCAGTATAAATCACACAAATAGGAAACGTAAGGGGAATAGAAAGACACTGAATTTCAAAAGAGACAACTTTCCTAAACTACGCTCCTTACTAGAAGATATTAAATGGGATAAAATCTAAGGAACAATGAACACAGAAGAAAAATGGGTGTGCTTTAAGAGCATATTAAAAAGGGGTATTAGCCTTCTGAGGTCAGGGGATTGAGGGTGGGATGCTTGGAGGAGAAGTTGTCCCTGTACACAGACGACGCTTTACTTTTCTTGAATAATGCAGGTCCGTCACTCTCTTTGACGTGTTTGGCGCGTTCTTGGGTATACAGATTAACTGGTCCAAGTCTATCCTCTTCCCAATTGACGATCAGGTAATTAATTTAGCCCCTTCCTCCCCACTACAATGGGTTGAGGAGTTTAAGTATCTGGGAGTGCAGGTGACTAGACGAATAGCTGGCTTTTTTGACCGGACTCTACAACCATTCTTAACATCACTCAAAACGTGTTGCTCATCATGGTCTGGGCTCCCACTGAATTTACTAGGCCGAATCAATTTGGTAAAAATGATGCTTCTCCCGGCTAGTTGTCTCCTGCCCAACCCCTTTGGGGCAATCCTGCACTCTCCCATTTCCGTACCATTCAGGATTCCCAGCTGCGGGCACAATATGGGATCAAGACTGTTGGGGATAGTATTGTCATGAGAAGGTTTACCCGTTGGTGGCGCTATCGGTCTCTTGGATCGCAGTACCAGTGTCCACCAGCGGGTGTCTTCCAACACCTAGGACCTGTAGTAAGAGGACTCACCTGCTGGTGGTACTGTTGCATCCTTGGGCCGTAGTACCGGTGTCCACCAGCGGGTGTACTCCGGCAGTGTGAAGCAGACAGCACCCTCTGCGCTCAGGTGTAACATGAGGTCAATTACTGCAGCTTTATAAATACCCGGCAAGCCCTCACATGCTTGCCTTGGTATCTCTCTCCCTGTGCCCTGATCTTGCTGCCTGTATCTTGTCCTTGAGCCTGCATCTGTCCTGACCTGATCCGATCCCTATCCTGAGCCCATCCTGTTCTTGTCCCTCCAGTTTCCTGGTTTCCCTGGATCCCTGCCCTGCAGCCTTATCCATCCTCTCCCTGTCCTGTTGGTTTCCCGTCCTTTCCCATCTGACTGACCTCCTTGTGTATGACCTCGGCAAGGCTTTTGTTACGATTACGGTATTTCCCATCCATTTGTATATACCATTGGTTTGTGGGTCTGTGGTTGGTTTGCACTGTATATATTTCACTTATTTGTCACCCGTTTAATAATAAACACCCTTATTTTTCACTTACATGTGTTTCTGGTTTCCTCTGTGCAGTCCACACAGTCTGGTCTACTAAATTTCCTGATAGTATACCAAGGCCATCCCTGACCAGACATGGCTGCATTGTGGAACCATCCGGGTTGTTAGTTCTGCTAATATGGATTTCAATGAAATCAGTTATTATTCCCTGCTGGCAGAAGATGATGGTGAATATTGTCGCCAGATTTTGAAAGGGTGGACTAGTGACCAGCTGATGGAAACTATCCGATCAGCTCATTCCTTAGTGGATCAGGGGTATATGTCATTTGAAGATGTTCAGCCCCTGATCCAGTTATGTGCAAAACCATCCCTGTCATGCATTCCCGAAGGGAGCGATGATTTTTCTCCCCCCTTCAATTATGGCCAAGTCGAATCCCTGGTATGGTTATTAGAAGATGATCCAGCCTTTTTTATGGAACATTATTCGGCTTGTTCACAGCAGGTGTTGTCTGATTGCATCTATTCAATGCAATCCCTGGGTAGTCAGGCCGGGTGTGAATCAGCATTTGTTCAACCTGTACTACAGACATGGTCAGATCACCTGCACTTAGCTAAACCTCAACATTCCAGCCCTGCCATCAAACACTTGCCTTCCCAAAAATCTATCTCCCCGTCACCCATGGCAACCTCAGCTACAGCCCAGTTTTCTCAGCTCCCTACCAAATACTACTACCCAGTCTCCAAGTGCTGCGCCTATCCTGCCTTTAATCCACCTGTCTCTTCTCCTCCACTTGTAACAACCCCACAGAACCCTCTTCTAGCCACTGTTCCTTGGTCTTCCTTTTGCCCAGCTACATACTTCGATTAGGACCCTGCACCTACGTACAAAGCTGCAGTGGCTAAACCAAAAAAGAAACGAAAGTTCTTCCCGACCCACACCATCCTGTCAGTAACCCAACCTGCCTCCACACAAACCAACCTGTTCCAGCCTGATGTCTCGATGCCTGCCTTCCAGCCCAAAGTCTCGGTGCCTGCCTTCCAGCCTGATGTGCCTACCCTCCAGTCTGATGTGCCCGTTTCCCAGTCTGATGTCTTGATCCCTGCCATAGCTGCAGTGGCTAAACCAAAAAAGAAACGAAAGTTCTTCCCGACCCACACCATCCTGCCAGTAACCCGACCTGCCTCCACACAAACCAACCTGTTCCAGCCTGATGTCTCGATGCCTGCCTTCCAGCCCAAAGTCTCGGTGCCTGCCTTCCAGCCTGATGTGCCTGCCTTCCAGCCTGATGTGTCTACCTTCCAGTCTGATGTGCCCGCTTCCCAGTCTGATGTCTTGATGCCTGCCTTCCAGCCCACAGTCTCGGTGCCTGCCTTCCAGCCTGATGTGCCTACCTTCCAGTCTGATGTGCCTGCTTCCCAGTCTGATGTCTTGATGCCTGCCTTCCAGCCCAAAGTCTCAGGGCCTGCCTTCCAGTCTGATGTGCCTGCCTTCCAGTCTGATGTGCCTACCTTCAAGTCTGATGTACCCGCTTTCCAGTCTGATGTCTTGATGCCTGCCTTCCAGCCCAAAGTCTCGGTGCCTGCCTTCCAGCCTGATGTGAATACCTTCCAGTCTGATGTGTCCACTTTCCAGTCTGATGTACCCGCTTTCCAGTCTGATGTCCCGGTGCCTGCCTTCCAGCCTGATGTGCCTGCCTTCCAGCCTGATGTGCCTACCTTCCAGCCTGATGTGTCTACCTTCCAGTCTGATGTGCCCGCTTCCCAGTCTGATGTCTTGATGCCTGCCTTCCAGCCCAAAGTCTCGGTGCCTGCCTTCCAGTCTGATGTGCCTAACTTCCAGTCTGATGTGTCCACTTTTCCAGTCTGATGTACCCGCTTTCCAGTCTGAAGTCTCAGTGCCTGCCTTCCAGCCTGATGTGCCTACCTTCCAGTCAGATGTGTCCGCTTTCCAGTCTGATGTCTTGATCCCTGCCAAAGCTGCAGTGGCTAAACCAAAAAAGAAACTAAAGTTCTTCCCGACCCACACCATCCTGCCAGTAACCCAACCTGTTTTCACACAAACCAACCTGTTCCAGCCTGATGTCTCGATGCCTGCCTTCCAGCCCAAAGTCTCGGTGCCTGCCTTCCAGCCTGATGTGCCTGCCTTCCAGTCTGATGTGCCCGCTTCCCAGTCTGATGTCCTGATGCCTGCCTTCCAGCCCAAAGTCTCGGTGCCTGCCTTCCGACCTGATGTGCCTGCCTTCCAGCCTGATGTGTCTACCTTCCAGTCTGATGTGCCTGCTTCCCAGTCTGATGTCTTGATGCCTGCCTTCCAGCCCACAATCTCTATGCCTGCCTTCCAGCCTGATGTGCCTACCTTCCAGTCTGATGTGCCTGCTTCCCAGTCTGATGTCTTGATGCCTGCCTTCCAGCCCAAAGTCTCAGGGCCTGCCTTCCAGTCTGATGTGCCTGCCTTCCAGTCTGATGTGCCTACCTTCAAGTCTGATGTACCCGCTTTCCAGTCTGATGTCTTGATGCCTGCCTTCCAGCCCAAAGTCTCGGTGCCCGCCTTCCAGCCTGATGTGAATACCTTCCAGTCTGATGTGTCCACTTTCCAGTCTGATGTCCCGGTGCCTGCCTTCCAGCCTGATGTGCCTGCCTTCCAGCCTGATGTGTCTGCCTTCCAGTCTGATGTGCCCGCTTCCCAGTCTGTCTTGATGCCTGACTTCCAGCCCAAAGTCTCGGTGCCTGCCTTCCAGTCTGATGTGCCTAACTTCCAGTCTGATGTGTCCACTTTTCCAGTCTGATGTACCCGCTTTCCAGTCTGAAGTCTCAGTGCCTGCCTTTCAGCCTGATGTGCCTACCTTCCAGTCAGATGTGTCCGCTTTCCAGTCTGATGTCTTGATGCCTGCCTTCCAGCCCGAAGTCTCGGTGCCTGCCTTCCAGCCTGATGTATCTACCTTCCAGTCTGATGTGCCCACTTTCCAGCCTGATGTCTCGATGCCTGCCTTTCAGTCTGATGTGCCCACTTTCCAGTCGGTACCCGCTTTCCAGTCTGATGTGCCCGCCTTCCAGCCTGGTGTCTCAGTGCCTGCCCTCCAGCCTGATGTCTCGGTGCCTGCCCTCCAGCCTGATGTCTCGGTGCCTGCCTTCCAGCTTGATGTCTCCACTTCCCAGTCTGATGTGCCTGCTTCCCAGTCTGATGTCCCCGCTTCCCAGTCTGATGTGCCCGCTTCCCAGTCTGATGTCCTGATGCCTGTCTTCCAGCACGAAGTCTTGGTGCATGCCTTCCAGTCTGCTGGGCCCGCTTCCCTGTCTGATGTGCCCGCTTCCCAGTCTGATGTGCCCGCTTCCCAGTCTGATGTGCCCGCTTCCCAGTCTGATGTCCTGATGCCTGCCTTCCAGCCCGAAGTCTTGGTGCATGCCTTCCAGTCTGATGTGCCCGCTTTCCAGTCTGATGTGCCCGCTTCCCAGTCTGATGTGCCCGTTTCCCAGTCTGATGTCCTGATGCCTGTCTTCCAGCCCGAAGTCTTGGTGCATGTCTTCCAGCCTGATGTGCACGCTTCCCAGCCTGATGTGCCCGCCTTCCTGCCTGATGTGCCCACCTTCCAGCCTGATGTCTCGGTGCCTGCCTTCCAGCTTGATGTCTCCACTTCCCCGTTTGATGTGCCCGCTTCTCAGTCTTATGTCTTGGTACCTGCCTTCCAGCCTGGTGTCTCATTGCCTGCCTTCCAGCCAGATGTCTTGATATTGGTGTGTCAGCCTGGAGTTTCGGTGCCCGTGAGTAAGCCTGGAGTTTCGGTGCCCGTTTGTCAGCCTGGAGTTTCGGTGCCCGTTACCCAGTCTGCTGAAACGGTGCCCGTTACCCAGTCTGCTGAACCGGTGCCCGTTACCCAGTCTGCTGAACCGGTGCCCTTGACCCACTCTGCTGAACCGGTGCCCTTGACCCAGTCTGCTGAACCGGAGTCCGTTAAGCCAGTGCCCGTTATTCGGCTTGCCAGACCAGTGCCCGGTGTCCAGCTCGCTGAACCGGGGCCCGTTACCCAGCCCACTGGGCCGGGGCCCGTTACCCAGTTTGTTGAGCCGGTGCCTGTGATCCAACCTGCCCTTACGGTGCTCGCTGTTTGGCCTGACGACCCGGAGCTTGCTGTCCAGCTCGACGACCCGGAGCCCGCTGTCATCTCGGATGTGCCCGCTGTCATCTCGGATGTGCACGCTGTCTGCTCGGATGTGCCGCTGTCCAGTTTGATGTACCCGATGCCCAGCCTGATGTGCCCTCATCTGTTGTTCGGTTTGAGGCCATGAACTTTGGACAATTTCATCTTGTTGGAGCGTCCGGGTGTACTCCGGCAGTGTGGAGCAGACAGCACCCTCTGCGCTCAGGTGTAACATGAGGTCAATTACTGCAGCCTTATAAATACCCGGCAAACCCTCACATGCTTGCCTTGGTATCTCTCTCCCTGTGCCCTGATCTTGCTGCCTGTATCTTGTCCTTGAGCCTGCATCTGTCCTGACCTGATCCGATCCCTATCCTGAGTCCATCCTGTTCTTGTCCCTCCGGTTTCCTGGTTTCCCTGGATCCCTGCCCTGCAGCCTATCCATCCATCCTCTCCCTGTCCTGTTAGTTCCCCGTCCTTTCCCATCTGACTGACCTCCTTGTGTATGACCTCGGCCCGGCTTTTGTTACGATTACGGCATTTCCCATCCATTTGTATATACCATTTGTTAGTGGGTCTGTGGTTGGTTTGCACTGTATATATTTCACTTATTTGTCACCCATTTAATAATAAACACCCTTATTTTTCACTTACATGTGTTTCTGGTTTCCTCTGTGCAGTCCACACAGTCTGGTCTACTAAATTCCCTGATAAGTATGCCCATGGGTGTCCAGGCTGGATGCTGTTTCTGTATTTTCAGCTGTGACATGCTGGTGCGACCCAGTTCCCTCGTAATCCTATACTCAAAGCTGATCCTATTGAGGACCTTTTAGCTCCTGGGGACCTAGATAAACCACTAGCGGCACTGTATAGCGCCCTCATTTGTATTGATATACCTAGAATGGAAAAGCTTTGGGAATACTGGAAGGAGGACATTCCCTCCCTAGATAAAGAGGACTGGGAAGATAGCCTAGAACAGGGTCTTAAGCTTGTAACTTCATCGGATCTATTATACTCCTGTAAGGCTGCAGAGAATGTTTCCAGAATGAGATCCTACCTGTCCTCGTTGCCAACTCTAACCGGGTTCATATATACATATGTTCTGGGAATGCCCTTCCATAATGACATACTGGAAGGCGGGCTTTGATGAAATTAACCTCTGGCTACAACTTGACCTAATCCCTACTCCCTCTTTGGCCATATTGAGCATCCCCAATGACGACCAGCGCTCCCATCATTCTAAGCTTCTTATAGCCTATCTCCTCTACTATGCCAAAAAAGAGATTTTACTGAAATGGTCATGCTCAGACCAACCAGCGGTGTCCGCTTGGGAGTCCATGGTAAACGCAGCCCTGCCCTTATACAAAATGAAGAACTCTAGTGGGGAATGTGGCGCTGTTCATAAGGTGTGTATTGGTAGGGAGTGTATACTATTAAGATAATGATCTGAAAAAAACTATAAATAAATATAAAACAAAACTGTTCAGGTGCATATCTTAATTGTCAAGCATCACATGGTGTGAAAGGCAGAGGTGCAGAATGTGTGTAAGATAATCATAAAGAAAATACGTGCAAATCAAAAAAAAATTTTTAAATTATACCAATAGGTGAATGTGCGTTTTGGTGATGTGAGTAAGCAAAAATGCAAAAAAAACGCATGAAAATGTCAGAATAAAGCACAAATAACAACAATAGTGCGGTGAATAATAATGCACCAAAATATTCATAAATCAAGTCCACATGATGTGAGTGTCCAAAACTAAAAAACAGTGTGGAAAATCTTGGCAATCCAAAAAAACAAAAAAAAAAAATTATATTTCATAAAATATCTGTATAAGTGATGATGGTTTGTGACTCTTCTTCTGGAACCCCCACTTGTGTCCCCACTCACCGAAAGACCCAACCCCTGCAGGGGTAATGGGCAAATGTAGATGAATCTCCTCCTGAAATCCGGTCAGTGTCTCCCTCTAAGGATCCGGGATCCCCTTCCTGTTGTGTGTTGCCTCAATTTCCGTGCCGGGGGACAACATAGGGCAGGGGGAGACCCCGACGAATGCCTGCTGATAGATGTTTGCCAGGTGGAGCCAAATAGTCACAGTGGACCAAATGATTAAAATGTAGGAGATCAGAAGTGGAAGTGAGGCTGATTTTCTTCCAGAATCCTCAGTTCCAGCGGTCCAGGACACATTGCAGTTTCTCAGCCACAATAACCGGGTATTACAGGAGGCGGTATCCAAGGCACAAGCAGACAGTAAGAGGACCAGAAATCAGATCAATAAAAGCCTTGATTAATAGTAGTAAATCTGCATCAATATCCAAAGCCACTACCAGATGTCAGTTATATTCCCAGTAGTTCCAATAGGATATGTAGAAGAAACAAAAATGCTCACATAGCGTGATACTGCTAAACATCTTTTTTTGAACCATCCAAACATCCCCTTAAAACCATGCGTACCAAAATTTAATTTAATTTAATAGCACACAGGGAGCGCTCCTGACAGGTTTTCACGACTGGAGGACGCAATCAGGCACAGTGCACTTTGTTATCTTTGCTCAATGTTTATTAAATTTTGGTACGCATGGTTTTAAGGGGATGTTTGGATGGTTCAAATAAAGATGTTTAGCAGTATCACGCTATGCGAGCATTTTTGTTTCTTCTACATATCCTATTGGAACTACTGGGAATAATACTGACATCTGGTAGTCGCTTTGGATATTGATGCAGATTTACTACTATTAATCAAGGCTTTTATTGATCTGATTTCTGGTCCTCTTACTGTCTGCTTGTGCCTTGGATACCGCCTCCTGTAATACCCGGTTATTGTGGCTGAGAAACTGCAATGTGTCCTGGACCGCTGGAACTGAGGATTCTGGAAGAAAATCAGCCTCACTTCCACTTCTGATCTCCTACATTTTAATCATTTGGTCCACTGTGACTATTTGGCTCCACCTGGCAAACATCTATCAGCAGGCATTCGTCGGGGTCTCCCCCTGCCCTATGTTGTCCCCCGGCACGGAAATTGAGGCAACACACAACAGGAAGGGGATCCCGGATCCTTAGAGGGAGACACTGACCGGATTTCAGGAGGAGATTCATCTACATTTGCCCATTACCCCTGCGGGGGTTGGGTCTTTCGGTGAGTGGGGACACAAGTGGGGGTTCCAGAAGAAGAATCACAAACCATCATCACTTATACAGATATTTTATGAAATATAATTTTTTTTTTTTTTGTTTTTTTGGATTGCCAAGATTTTCCACACTGTTTTTTAGTTTTGGACACTCACATCATGTGGACTTGATTTATGAATATTTTGGTGCATTATTATTCACCACACTATTGTTGTTATTTGTGCTTTATTCTGACATTTTCATGCGTTTTTTTTTGCATTTTTGCTTACTCACATCACCAAAACGCACATTCACCTATTGGTATAATTTAAAAAAAATTTTTTGATTTGCACGTATTTTCTTTATGATTTTCTTTATGATTATCTTACACACATTCTGCACCTCTGCCTTTCACACCATGTGATGCTTGACAATTAAGATATGCACCTGAACAGTTTTGTTTTATATTTATTTATAGTTTTTTTCAGATCATTATCTTAATAGTATACACTCCCTATCAATACACACCTTATGAACAGCGCCACATTCCCCACTAGAGTTCTTCATTTGCCTTTGGATTACACTTCGGTGTCTGTCCATTTTTTTGGGGGGGGGCTGCAGTTCTGCTTTACATACCGTCCTAAGCGCGGAATATTCTAGTCCTTATACAAAATGACCTACTCAAATAGGGGTTACCATTGGAAATTTGAGAAAGTGTGGTCCCCCTGGACATTGAACTGAACTTCCACTGGTGGGGGGTTGGGTCCGGATGTCGGATATACCCTATTTTATGCTACCAATGCTTCCCCTTGGTGATACAATAACGTGCAAGGTTGTGTGCAAAAGTAATGATTGTCAGCTCTCTATATTGCAGTTTTGCTGTACCATGATTGATCATCTTGTTTATGATACTAAGCGGTTTCTTTACATATGCTGTAAAAGGTAATCTTCTCAATAAAGCACATCTGTTTGTTAAAAAATTAGCCAGTGCATCCCATTGGGAAATAAATTTAAAAGCGCTAAAAAAAAGTCCCCGGTGGTTTAACTCCAACGTAACAATGCATATAAAAGCAAAGGAGAAGGCTTTCCAAAATATACAAAGCTGAGGGGTCATCATCAGCATTACAACTTTTCAAAGCATGCAATAAGAAATGTAAGGGTTCAATCAGGGCGGCTAAGATAGAACACGAAAGGCACATAGCGGAGGAGAATAAAAAAAATCCCAATATATTCTTTAAAGAGGGAGTCCCGCGAAAAAAAAAATTAAATGTCAGCAGCTACAAATACTGCAGCTGCTGACTTTTAAAATAAGGACACTTACCTGTCTCAGGGTCCAGCGATGTCGGCACCCGAGGCCGAACCGTCTCTTGGCTCTTGGGTGCTGCCGCCACCATCTTCTGTAAGGGAATCAGGAAATTAAGCCTTGCTCCCTTGAAGCCGTGGGAGTCTATGCCCGGAAGTGGGTGCAAATACCTGTATTAGACAGGTATCTGCACCCCCCTCCCCCCTGAAAGTTGCCAAATGTGACACCGGAGGGGGGGAGGGTTCCAAAAAGTGGAGGTTCAATTTTTGTGTGAACCTCCGCTTTAAGTATATAAATAGTAAGAGGGGGAGGTCAGATCATATTGGCCCCATAAAGAATGATGAAGGGAATCTGGTTACAAAGGATAGAGAGATGGCGAAGGTTTTGAATTTATTCTTCTCTTCGGTCTTAATAGGGGGCTTCAGTAACCAAAACTGCAAGGTTTATCCTCATGACACGTCACAGGAAGCACCCTTTTGGCTAACAAAGGACAGAATTAGAAATAGACTTGGAAAACTTAACATTAATAAGTCACTGGGACCCACCAGATGGCTTGCAACCGAAGGTCCTTAAGGAACTCAGTCAAGTAATTGCCAGACCATCTACTGACTGGTATAGTACCAGCTAATTGGAGAAAATTCAATGTAGCACCAATATTTAAAAAAGGACCAAGATATATCCCTGAGAACTACAGACCAGTTAGCCTAATGTCAATACTATGCAAGCTCCTGGAGGGGATGATAAGGGATTATATACAAGATTTTAGTCATGAAAACTGTATTATTAGCAGTAATCATCAGCATGGATTCATGAAGAAGCGTTCTTGCAAAACCAATCTATTAACCTTCTAAGATGAGGTGAGCTGCCATCTATATAAGGGCCCTTTCACACTGGGGCGGGGGCGGCGTCGGCGGTAAAGCGCTTTACTGTCGTTGGTTTTTAACCCTTTCTCGGCCGCTAGCGGGGGTAAAACTGCCCCGCTAGCGGCCGAGAAAGGGTTAAAAACCACCGGAAAGCTCCTCTGCTGAGGCGCTTTGCCGGCGGTATAGCCGCGCTGTCCCATTGATTTCAATGGGCAGGAGCGGTGAAGGAGCGGTATACATTCTGCTCCGAAGATGCTGCTAGCAGGACTTTTTTTCCCGTCCTGCTAGCGCACCGCTCCAGTGTGAAAGCCCTCGGGGCTTTCACACTGGAGAGACAGCAGCGGCTGTTTCGGGTTGGTTTGCAGGCGCTATTATTAGCGCAATAGCGCTTGCAAACCGCCCCGGTGTGAAAGGGCCCTCAAGGAAGGCCTGTAGACGTGGTGTATCTGGATTTTGCAAAGGCATTTGATACAGTTCCCCATAAAGATTTACTGTACAAACTAAGGTCTGTCAGCATGGGCCAAAGGGTGAGTACATGGTTTTGAAAACTGGCTACAGGGGTGAGTTCAGAGGGTGGTAATAAATGGGGAGTACTCGGAATGGACCAGTGTGGAAAGTGGGGTCACCCAGGGTTCTGTCCTAGGACCAATCCTATTTAATTTATTCATAAACGATATGGAGGATGGGATAAACAGCTCCTTCTCAGTATTTGCGGACGATACTAAGCTAAGCAGGGCAATAATTTCTCCGCAGGATGTGGAAACCTTGCAAGAAAATCTGAACAAATTAATGGGGTGGGCAACTACATGGCAAATGAGGTTTAATGTAGAAAAATATAAAATAATGCATTTGGGTGCCAAAAATATGAATGCAATCTACTCACTAGAGGGAGAACCTCTGCGGGAATCTAGGATGGAAAAGGACCTGGGGTCTTAGTAGATGACAGGCTCAGCAAAGACATGCAATGCCAAGCTGCTGCAAGCAAAGCCAACAGAATATTGACATGTATTAAAAAGGGGATTAACGCCAGAGATAAAACAATAATTCTCCCACTCTATAAGACTCTGGTCCAGCCACACCTGGAGTATGCCATCCAGTTCTGGGCTCCAGTCCTCTGGAAGGATTGGAACTGGAGAGGGTCCAGAGAAGGGCAACAAATCTAATTAAAGATGAGTTCCAGCCACAAAAAGTACTGTAGCTGCTGACTTTTTTTAAGGACACTTACCTGTCCAGGGAGCCTGCGATGTCGGCCCCCTGAGGCCAATTCGACCACCGGCTCGTCTGCAGCCATTACAACTAAGGGAAACCGTCAGTGGAGCCTTCAGGCTTCACAGCCAGTTTTCTACTGCGCATGCGTGAGTTGCGCGGCGCATTGTGAATGGCCACCTTGTCTTCTGGCACACACACAGGTCCCAGAAGGCAGCGGGGGAGAAGGAGGAGGGCTCACCGCAGAAGAGTACATGACGTACTTCGCCGCGGCTGGGCTAGGACGGAAGCACACTTTGTACTTCTAAAAAAGTAGGAAAGAAAAAAAAATATATAGTTATACAAAAACGAGGGGTGGACGGGGTGGTCTTTAGTTTAAGACCACATTGTAAAAGTTGGTGGAACTCGGCTTTAAGGGACTGAAAGACCTTAGTTATGAGGAAAGATTATGAGCACTGAACTTCTTCTCTCTGGAGAAGATATGCTTGAGAGGGGATATGATTTCAATGTGCAAATACTGTACTGGTGACCCCACAATAGGGATAAAACTTTTCCACACAAGGGAACTTAAAAAGACACGAGGCCATTCATTAAATTAGAAGAAAAGTGTTTAACTTTAAACTGTGTAGAGGGTTCTTTACTGTAAGAGCGGTAAGGATGTGGAATTCTCTTCCACAAGCAGTGGTTTCAGCAGGGAGCATAGATAATTAAAAAAAAAACTATTAGATAGACACCTAAACAACCACAACATACAGGGATATACAATGTAATATTGACATAAAAGCACACACAGGTTGGACTTGATGAACTTGGGTCTTTTTTCAACCTCACCAACTTTGTAACTATGTGGGATTCAGTTACATTTCCAAAACTAAAAATCCAACAATTTTATGCAGTATCTGAACAGAGAATTCCAATTAGTGGGTGAAACAAAGCATCCTGTATCATTCTATGGTAGGCCACGCCATAAAGCTGAAGTCCAAAATTGGGTTTATTCAAATCTTGTGTATAAAAGCCACCACATTTTAGGGGCAACACATCGACCCTTCATTAGGGTTGAAATACAAAGAATAAATAATAATGTTACATCAAATATGATAACACAGAGTATGAAACTACATCCCAAATGTTATAGAAGTATTGGAAGGACAATTGCTGAATCCATAATGTTAAATCACAAAACAAAAAACCTCTGAATTGGTGGTATTCAAAATATAAAAATCTAATCATAAAAATAATGCATAAAAGTGGCATTAAAACCAGAACAGAGCAATAATAGGATTTTTAATACAGCTTACCTGTAAAATCCTTCTATTGGAGTACATCACGGGACACAGAGCAGCTATAGTAATTACTATGTGGGTTATACGCCACCTATAGGTGAATGGACACTGGCACACCCAAAAGACAGGAAGTCCCCCTCTATATAACCCCTCCCATACAGGAAGTACTTCAGTTTTGTAGCAAAGCAATGTATATCCTAGCAAGAGGGGAGGGACCTCTGTGTCCCATGATGTACTCCAAGAAAAGGATTTTACAGGTAAGCTGTATTAAAAATCCTATTTTATTTATCGTACATCACAGGACACAGAGCAGCCATAGTAATTACTATGTGGGATGTCCCAAAGCAAAGCCCCTGAGGGGAGGGAGACACATATCAAAGCAGGCCACCATCAGGCGTGAGAACCTATACTGCTGCTCGCAGTACACTTTGCCCAAAAGCGGCATCCTCCTCCCCGTTACATCCAACTGGTAAAATTTAGTAAATGTATGTACTGACGACCAAGTTGCGGCCTTGCAAATCTGAGCCATAGAGGCCTGGTGACACACTGCCCATGAAGCACTCACTCCCCTGGTAGAGTGCGCTCTAATTTGAAAAGGTGGAACCCTTCTTTTCCATCCATAAGCCTGAATTAGAATTGAATGAGAGACACTCATATGAGAGAAGACAGAAACAGCTGCACACCCCGAGTGAAAATATTAAATAAGAGGATTGTCCCTCATGAGGGGTTTTCCAGGCAGCAAGAGATAATTGAAAAAATACTGAAGAAATGGCATAATTTAAATTTTTATTATTATGACAAAGTATCAAAAAATACTGCTTTGGACATGAGTAGTCAAAACATGAGCTGTAGTACACAAATAATAAATACTAAAAGCAAAGTCACTAACATGTTAGTGTACAATGATAATACACTGTGGTCGAGCACCATAAAAAGAAATGGTACATGAGTCTTGTATTATGAATCCTGACTCGTTTCGACCCCCACGGGTCTTCTTCAGAGGATTTTTATAAGCTGTAAAGAAGATTAAGAAATAAAGTGAAAAACAATAATAATAAGTATTTTCATATATATTTACCGATCACATTGTATTAAGCCATATTGAATAGCCTCTGTGTAGAATGCGTAGAATGCTTGATCCCAGCGTCTACAAACAGTTGGCACCGTCAACAAAGGAAGCTAACTGCTCGTGCGTGCCTTACGAGGAGTCACACTGCAGGTAATCCCAAAATTTCAGCCAGGCAGCGGAGAGGGATGAGCAATACCTGTAGTGGAAGTATTATGTGTAATGAATGAGCGGCTCAAGAGGATAATTAACCACTTCCCGCCCGCCCTATGGCGGATTGACGTCCGGGAAGTGGTTCTGTTATCCTGACTGGACGTTATATGACGTCCAGCAGGATAACATGCCGCAGCGCGCCCCCGGGAGCGCGCATCGCGGCGATCGGTGGAGCGGTGTGTCAGTCTGACACACCGCTACACCGATCTTGGTAAAGAGCCTCCGGCATGCTGTGGCAGAGGCTTCACCTTCGCTGAACCGGCAGACTGGGGACAGATGGTCCAGCTAATCAGGAGAAAAAAAGAACAAGGGAGGAGGCCAACGGCTGAAAATACATAGCACATAGATGTCAGTGCACTGCATATTAGTACATGTTACAGTATATACACACTACTTGTGGCAGGTATACATAAATACAATTGTGACAAACATAAATAAACATGATTTTAGAAGAAATCTTTTTAAGCTGTGGGCTATTGGGGTGCAATATGGAGTCCACATATTATTGGGGATAATTGAATATATTGCTGATAATATTCTAAGTGAATTCGCATTGATAATGTAACAAATAAAGCAGGGCCACATAAATTAATGTCGTCACACTTGTCCAATGGGGAAAAACATATAAAGGCATCCAAAAGCCAATAAATTAAGATGTTGGGCAAGAAACCTATCCTGGCTTAATGTCCAGGGGGTCGTTTGACCAGCATGTCCATCATTAGTTACAAAGTGAAATAGAATAAAATAAACAGGAGCATATAAATTACCAAAAGAGTAAAAAAAAGTTTGAGGATAATAAAAATGTAGTTGTATTAATTGAAATGATGCATCTATCCCTAGATGGTATTCGGGTTTGGGGATGCCATTATCAGTGTGTTTTACCTGAGGAAAATCCTCGTAAAAAGGGAGCAAACGAGATAGATTCGTTGAGGCCAGGAGGTGACGTGGCCTGTAACTGGAATATCCATTTCTGTTCATTTTGTAATAAGACCTTGTTCCAGTCGCCGCATCCTGTGAAGGGCTGTAAACGTTACTTTGGGTACTGTATAACCATGTGCAAGAACGGCATGTCTCCCCACAGGAAGATATGGGTTGCCTATTTGCATGCTGTACATATGTTTGGATATACGTCTCCAAAATTCCTGCTTCGTTTTGCCTATATAATAGGCGCCACATTCACACTCCATGAAATATACCACACCTCGAGTCTGGCAATTCACGAAGTGTGCGGGCTTGAATGTTCCTCCTTTGGGAAGATGAAAGATCTTTTCCTTTCTTATTAGTGGACAATAAGAGCAATGCCCACATGGAAATGAACAAAATACCTATTTGGGTGATCCCAGTCTGCATATATTAGTTGCTCCAGCAGTGGGTGTAAAGGGAAAGCATATGGGCACTGTGAAGGCCTCAAAGAACCCAAAGAAGAAAAGGTGGCCTCAGCCACCTCCACTGGGGGGAACGTGTATGCAGAACGGACCAATTCCGTAAGGCATTGGACTGGCTGTTTTTGGAATTGTGAGGCTGAGAAGGGCTCCTCTGAGATTGAATCCTCAGAAGAGGTGTTATCTGCCTGCCCTTCTTCCCAGTCACCCAATGGCACCTCAATGTCATCTGCCCGTTTCTGTTCCAATACTGGAAGGTCAGGAGGGGAAGAAGGGAACCTTTCGTGTTTTTTCCAGGACTGGAAGACAGACGCGATCATGTCGGCTATTTTCCCCTCCAAACCAGCTAATGCTGAAGCCAAATCGTCCTTGGTGACATACGCAGTGGCTGAAATGTTGGATGTAGCCACTATGCCTGACAGCCTCAATGGCTCAGACTGGCCAGTTGTCTCTGGCCTTTCAGGGGAGGATAGTACTGTGGAAGCATGACTAAGATCCTCAGAACCTGACAGGGGCGCCCTTGCGCTCCTCCCTGCTGTATTCCCCCCAACTTTCCTTCTGAAAGACATAGTCCTAAGCACAAATTGCAGAGGTACTCACAATATGCATCCACTGCTGAGCTGTAGTCCAGCAAAAAAATGCCACTTTCACTGCTCAGCCTAATGCCCAGTAGGCGTGCCTTCGAATGCCTGTATCCACACCTATACGGTGCTTACATGCCCCAGTATGCTCTGTGTCCCTCCATCAGCCATGGACTCTTCACAGAGTCACAAACTTTATAGCCACGAGCCTGTGCCTGCGCTGTGTGCTACGTGCACGCTCGCCCTCCACGTGCACGCCAGCTGCGCCTAAGCCACGCCCCCTGCATCCTACGTGGCCTTTTAACCAGAGCTGACTTCTGTGTGGACGAGACGGTCCCATTATCGGAATAGCTCAGGGGAGAGAGGGGCTGCGTTACTGTGGGGGGATGCCGGACGCCCCGCTCAGGAGGAGGGCGGTCCCGGGGTCTTTCGGCGGACAACTGGCAGACCAGGATGAGGGGCAATGCTGTCTCCAAAGGAGCACTGCCAGACACAGAAAAACGAAGGGGAGATGGAAAGCATGACAGGTAAACATCAGGTATGTTACAATACACCGTCTAGTGGTGAAAAAACAGGCAAGGCATTCGCTACTCAGAAGAAATCCCTTAAAGTGAACCATATGCGTTCCTTTCCCAGGTTTTTTCTTCTGTTTTTTTTTTTAAACTTACCATTCCCGCCGCAGGATACTGCTGGAATACACAGCCAGACCCAATCTTCACCCATCATGGCGGGCCAGGTCGCAAGCGAACCTTCAAGGACCCGGTCCCCCTTGCATACTGGGGTCCACACCCTAGGACCTGTACAGTACCCTGCCAGGACAACCTTTGGTTTAGTCATGTATCCAAGGGCCTGGATCCCAGGGTCCAGCCCTCCAAAGAGGAGCATTACAGGCAAAAACCTTCCTCAAGGCTCGGGTACCATCCATCTTGGCCTTACTTTTGCCACCTTGAATGGATCCGACTGCATAGCCCCTTGATCCTGCCAAGGATTTCTCCAACGGGGCTGTCCTTATTATAGTACTTCAATCCACCGTGACCAACACCTTGAGACAATGGAGAAAAAACTGAGGTACTTACTGTATGGGAGGGTTTATATAGAGGGGGACTTCCTGTCTTTTGGGTGTGCCAGTGTCCATTCACCTATAGGTGGCGTATAACCCACATAGTAATTACTATGGCTGCTCTGTGTCCTGTGATGTATGATAAAGAAATCAGCAATATTAAGAATGACTGTTAATTGGCAATAATCATAATTTAATGTCCATATGCTGTGGGAACATCTCCTGAAAAGGTATCACGTGCAGCAAAGTATAATAGACTGAATGCTGGAATTAAGAAAATCATGCTGACTATTGGATAAATAGACTATGTGTATCCTGAATCAATCAAGTCATATAAATAATGGTCATATTGTCAAAATTCATACTGGTAACGCTCAGTGATAAAATAAAATGACATAAAAATACCCTAGAACCAGCTGATGGATAATACTCTATAATAAGTTCTTATTCTCCCAGGTGGAAACAATTCATCTGTTGGATATGTTTACCCAACAGAAGCAAAGAAACAGTGTGTTGACTCCAGTGATAATTGAGACTCTGTTAAAAAAGAATTAAACGAAAAATAGTGTGAATGTTGTAAACTGTGAGAGGTTGTGTGAATGAGTGACTCAGGGCATCTACTTCCATTAAATAGTGACTTGGCACAGCAACATTCAGCAGCTGGTTCAAGCAGAAAACAGTTATGCTGACATTCTGTGTTTCAAAAATCAAAAGGCTCAATGATTTCACCTGCAGGGAGCTGAAGGGGGCAGGGAATAGGGAATGAGTTGCAATAATTACTGCAAGAGGCTAAGGAGGCGGAGTCTGAAGTAGGAGGGGGCGGAATAAAAAGAGGACGTCTGAAGAACGTGGATGGTGTTTGAACAGAACACGAGTGACAACACTACGGGAGGCTGGGGGTCAGAGTCTGAGGTGGGAGGTGTACAGAGTAGCGTTCTAGATTATTTTTCTTGGCATGGGGGGTTAGCCTTGAGCATGCATAGAACAAATACATATGCTTATCTCTATACACCCTACCTTGACGAAGAACTTCATTACCATAGTCAGACTACTTAGCAACCAGCAACTGTTGTTGTTGTAATATTTCTATATACACTGCTCAAAAAAATTAAAGGAACACTTTGAAAACAAATCAGATCTCAATGGGGAAAAATATCATGCTGGATATCTATACTGATCTGGACTGAGTAATGTGCTAGGAATTAAATGATGCCACATCATTTGATGGAAATGAAAATGATCAACCTACAGTGGGCTGAATTCAAAGACACCCTAAAAATCAAAGTGAAAAAAATGATGCAGTAGGCTAGTCCATTTAGCTGATATTTCATTGCAGCAACTCAAAATGATACTCAGTAGTTCGTATGGCCCCCACGTGCTTGTATGCATGCCTGATAACATCGGGGCAGGCTCCTAATGAGACGACAGATGGTGTCCTCGGGCATTTCCCCGTAAATATGGACCAGGACATCACTGAGCTCCTAAACAGACTGAGGTGCAACCTGGCTGCATCGGATAGACCGACACAATGTCCCAGAGGTGTTCTATTGGATTTAGGTAAGGCAAGCGTGGGGGTCATTCAATGGTATCAATTCCATCATTTTCCAGGAACTGGTTCATACTCTCGCCACATGAGGCCAGGCATTGTCAACAGGAGGAACCCAAGGCCCACTGCACCAGCGTAGGGTCTGATAATGGGTCCAAGGATTTCTCGATACCTAATGGCAGTCAGGTGCCATTATCTAGCCTTTAGAGCAGGGGACTCAAAGTTTGAGACCCCTACTTTAGAGGTCTGTGCGTCCCTCCATGGATATGCCTCCCCAGACCATCTCTGACCCACCATCAAACTGGTTATGCTGAACAACGTTACAGGCAGCATAACATTTTCCACAGATTTTACAGACCATTTCACATCTGTCTCATGTGCTCAGGGTGAATCTGCTCTCATCTGTGAAAAGAACAGGGCACCAGTGGCGAACCTGCCAATTCTGGTGTTCAATGGCAAATGCCAATCAAGCTCCACGGTGCCGGGCAGTGAGCACAGGGCCCACTAGAGCAGGGTTTCTCAACCCGAGGTACACTTACCCCTGGGGGTACGTGCACCAAAGGCAGGGGGTACGCCCAGTGTCTCCTGAGTCCCGCACAGCCGTTTCCCACACACATACAGTTGTAGCGCGGCACTGTGGCATACCATTGAGAGGGGCGGTCCGCCCCATTTGCCAAACATTGGGGGGGTGTCAGGCCGGCGGCGCTGCCCACAAGTCCCGAGTCCATCGCACTGCCCTCAAGATCAGGGTCAGTAGGCGGCCCCACATCCTCCCATCTCCCGGCTGCTCCCCCTCTCCAGCACGCCTCGAATCTCCTGCCATGTACAGAGAACGTGTCTGGATGATGACTGCTGCGGCTCCTTGATATCCTCTCCACTGTGCAATCCTACACATACAGGCAAAAAAATGTAATGCGAGTCCTGCCTGTCACTTCCCACATCCGTGTGTCTGCTCACTGCCAGCCATCAGTGTCCCCTATCAGTGCCAGCCATCAGCTCCTATCAGTGCCAGCCATCAGCCTCTTATCAGTGCCAGCCATCAGCCTCTTATCAGTGCCAGCCATCAGCCTCTTATCAGTTCCAGCCATCAACCTCTTATCAGTTCCAGCCATCAGCCTTCTATCAGTGCCAGCTATCAGCCGCCTATCAGTGCCAGCCATCAGCCTCTTATCAGTGCCAGCCATCAACCTCTTATCACTTCCAGCCATCAGCCTTCTATCAGTGCCAGCCATCAGCCGCCTATCAGTGCCAGCCATCAGCCTCCTATCAGTGCCAGCCATCAGCCTCCTATCAGTGCAAGCCATCAGCCTCCGATCAGTGCTCCTTATCAGTGCCAGCCATCAATGCCCCCTATCAGTGCCAGCTATCAGTATGAGCCATCAGTTCCCCCTATCAGTGCCAGCCATCAGCCTCCTATTAGTTTCAGCCATCTATCATGCCAGCCATCAGCCGCCTATCAGTGCCAGCCATCAGCCTCCTATCAGTGCCCCCTATCAGTGCCAGTCATCAGCCTCCTATCAGTGCCCCCTATCAGTGCCAGCCATCAGCCTATCAGTGCCCATTATCAGTGCCAGTCATCAGCCTCCTATCAGTGCCCCCTATCAGTGCCAGCTATCAGTAACAGCTATCAGTGCCCCCTATCAGTGCCAGCCATCAGCCTCCTATCAGTGCCAGCCATCAGCCGCCTATCAATGCCCCCTATCAGTGCCAGCCATCAGCCTCCTATCAGTGCCAGCCATCAGCCTCCGATCAGTGCTCCCTATCAGTGCCAGCCATCAATGCCCCATATCAGTGCCAGCTATCAGTATCAGCCATCAGTTCCCCCTATCAGTGCCAGCCATCAGCCTCCTATCAGTGCCAGTCATTAGCCTCTTATCAGTTTCAGCCATCTATCAGTGCCAGCCATCAGCCGCCTATCAGTGCCAGCCATCAGCCTCCTATCAGTGCCAGCTATCGGCCTCCTATCAGTGCCAGTCATCAGCCTCCTATCAGTGCCTCCTATCAGAGCCAGCCATCAGCCTCCAATCAGTGCCCATTATCAGTGTCAGTCATCAGCCTCTTATCAGTGCCCCCTATCAGTGCCAGCTATCAGGATCAGCCATCAGTGCCCCCTATCAGTGCCAGCCATCAGCCTCCTTTCAGTGCCAGCCATCAGCCTCTTATCAGTTCCAGCCATCAGCCTTCTATCAGTGCCAGCCATCAGCCTCCTATCAGTGCCAGCCATCAGCCTCCTATCAGTGCCCCCTATCAGTGCCAGCTATCAGCCTCCTATCAGTACCAGCTATCAGTATCAGCCATCAGTGCCCCCTATCAGTGCCTCCTATCAGTGCTCCTTATTAGTGCTCTCTATAAGTGCGGCCTCATCAGTGCCTCCTATCAGTGCCAGCCATCAGCCTCCTATCAGTGCCAGCCATCAGTGCCGCCTAGCAATGCCTCCTATCAGTGCCCATTAGTGCCTTATATCAGTGCCACCTATCAGTGCCTCCTCATCAATGCCCCCATATCAGTGCAGCCTTATCAATGCCTCCTATCAGTGCCCCCTATCAGTAACAGCCATCAGTGCCCCCTATCAGTGCCAGCCATCAGCCTCCTATCAGTGCCAGCCATCAGCCGCCTATCAATGCCCCCTATCAGTGCCAGCCATCAGCCTCCTATCAGTGCCAGCCATCAGCCCCCGATCAGTGCTCCCTATCACTGCCAGCCATCAATGCCCCCTTTCAGTGCCAGCTATCAGTAAAAGCCATCAGTTCCCCCTATCAGTGCCAGCCATCAGCCTCCTATCAGTGCCAGTCATTAGCCTCTTATCAGTTTCAGCCATCTATCAGTGCCAGCCATCAGCCTCCTATCAGTGCCAGCTATCGGCCTCCCATCAGTGCCAGTCATCAGCCTCCTATCAGTGCCCCCTATCAGAGCCAGCCATCAGCCTCCTATCAGTGCCCATTATCAGTGTCAGTCATCAGCCTCTTATCAGTGCCCCCTATCAGTGCCAGCTATCAGTATCAGCCATCAGTGCCCCCTATCAGTGCCAGCCATCAGCCTCCTATCAGTGCCAGCCATCAGCCTCTTATCAGTTCCAGCCATCAGCCTTCTATCAGTGCCAGCCATCAGCCTCCTATCAGTGCCAGCCATCAGCCTCCTATCAGTGCCCCCTATCAGTGCCAGCTATCAGCCTCCTATCAGTACCAGCTATCAGTATCAGCCATCAGTGCCCCCTATCAGTGCCAGCCATCAGTGCCTCCTATCAGTGCTTCTTATTAGTGCTCTCTATAAGTGCGGCCTCATCAGTGTCTCCTATCAGTGCCAGCCATCAGCCTCCTATCAGTGCCAGCCATCAGTGCCACCTAGCAATGCCTCCTATCAGTGCCCATTAGTGCCACCTATCAGTGCAGCCTCATCAGTGCCTCCTCATCAATGCCCCCATATCAGTGCAGCCTTATCAATGCCTCCTATCAGTGCCCCCTATCAGTGACAGCTATTAGTGCCATCCATCAGTGCCTCCAATCCGTGCCAGCTATCAGCCTCCTATCAGTGCCAGCCATCAGCCTCCTATCAGTGCCAGCCATCAGCCTCCTATCAGTGCCAGCCATCAGCCTCCTATCAGTGCTAGCCATCAGCCTCCTATCAGTGTCAGCCATCAGCCTATCAGTGCCCCTATCAATGCCAGCCATTAGCCTCCTATCAGTGCCCTCTATCAGTGCCAGCCATCAATGCCTCCTATCAGTGCCCATTAGTGCCTCATATCAGTGCCATCTATCAGTGCAGCCTCATCAATGCCCCAATATCAGTGCAGCCTCATCAGTGCCTCCTATTAGTGCCCCCTATCAGTGCCAGCCAATAGTGCCCTCTATTAGTGCCAGCTATCAGTGCCAGCCATCAGTGCTTCCTATTAGTGTCAACCACCAGCCTCCTATCAATGCCAGCCACCAGGCTCCTATCAGTGCCAACCATCAGCCTCCTATTAGTGCCAGCTATCAATGCCAGTCATCAGCCTCCTATCAGTGCCCCTTACCCCTTATCAGTGCCAGCCATCAGTACCTCCTATCAGTGCCAGCCATCAGCAGCACCTCCTATCAGTGCTAGCTATCAGTGCCAGCCATCAGTGCCACCTATCAGTGCTGCCTATCAGTGCCAACCATCAGCCTCCTATCGGTGCCAGCCATCAGTGCCTCCTATCAGTGCCTCCTCTCAGTGCCCCTATCAGTGCCAGCCATCAGCCTCCTATCAGTGTCAGCCATCAGCCTCCTATCAGTGCCAGCTATCAATGCCAGTCATCAGCCACCTATGAGTGCCAGCCATCAGTGCCCCTTATCAGTGCCAGCCATCAGCCTATCAGTGCCTCCTATCAGTGCCAGCTATCAGTGCCAGCCATTAGTGCCTCATATCAGTGCCATTTATCAGTGCAGCCTCATCAGTGCCACCTCATCAATGCCCCCTATCAATGCAGCCTCATCTGTGCCAACCATCAGCCTCCTATCAGTGCCTATCAGTGCCAGCCATCAGTGCCCCCATCAGTACCAGCTATCAGTGCAAGCCATCTGTGACTCCTATTAGTGCCTCCTTTCAGTGCCCCTATCAGTGCCAGCCATCAGCCTCCTATCAGAGTCAGCCATCAGCCTCCTATCAGTGCCAGCTATCAGTGCCTCCTATCAGTGCCTCCTTTCAGTGCCCCTATCAGTGCCAGCCATCAGCCTCCTATCAGTGTCAGCCATCAGCCTCCTATCAGTGCCAGCTACCAATGCCAGTCATCAGCCACCTATGAGTGTCAGCCATCAGTGCCCCTTATCAGTGCCTCCTACCAGTGCCAGCTATCAGTGCCCGCCATTAGTGCCTCATATCAGTGCCATTTATCAGTGCAGCCTCATCAGTGCCACCTCATCAATGCCCCCTATCAATGCAGCCTCATCAGTGCCAACCATCAGCCTCCTATCAGTGCCAGCCATCAGTACCAGCTATCAGTGCAAGCCATCTGTGACTCCTATTAGTGCCTCCCATCAATGCCAGCCATAAGTGCCGCCTATCAATGCCTCCCATCAGTGCCGCCTAGCAGTGCCCATTAGAGCCTCCTATCAGTGCCACCTATCAGTGCAGCCTCATCAGTGCCTCCTATCAGTGCCCATCAGTGCAGCCTCATCAGTGCCACCGATCAGTGCCTTCAGTGTAGCCTCATCATTGCCGCCTATCAGCGCACCCTCATCAGTGCCACCTATCAGCACCGCCTCATCAGTGCCGCCTATCAGTGCAGCCCCATCAGTGCCGCTTATCAGTGCAGCCTCATCAGTATATGTGTGTGTGTATCTGTCATTGCAGTATGCATACATACAATGATATTGCTCACAAACAGAGAGAAATCATCACAAATACATACTGACATTACACACACACACACAAACCATGACACCCAAACAATAGAAATTACTTTCTCGAGACAGGGGTACTTAGGAATTTTTTCAGACCTGCAGGGGTACTTCACTGTAAAAGGTTGAGAAACACTGCACTAGTGGATGTCAGGCCCACAGGCTATCCTCATGAAGTGTGTTTCTGATTGGTCAGAGACATTCAAACCAGTGGCCTGCTGAAGGTTATTTTGTAGGGCTCGGGCAGTGCTCATCCTGTTCCTCCTTGCACAAATGAGCAGATACCGGTCCTGCTGATGGAATAAGGACCTACTACGGCCCTGTCCAGCTCTCCTAGAGTAACTGCCTGTCTCATAATCTCCTCCATGCATACAGATCTTCCTTTAATATACATATATTCTCAATACAGATAATCCCTAGGTCTAGATAGCCCCCCAGTACAGCTCTCCTTCAGTACAGATATCCCCAGTATGGCCAGATCCCCCTCCCCAGTACAGATGTCTATCAATACAACTCTGTTCTCACTACAGCTCTCCCCTAGTACAGCCCTGGACAGTGTAGCCAGTACTCGTCTCCCTCACTACAGTTTTACCCCCAGTACAGATCCTCCCCAAGACATGGCTCTACCTCAGTACAGCTCTAATCTCAATATCCCCCCTCCATAACACATTCACCGGACCAGGTAATTCAGAGTAAGAGGAAGTCCTACTGTGGCTGGGTCATGTGACTGGAACCGAGGAAGCGCTAAGAACAGCCTCCCTCACTATGAACTACCTGTCTCTCAGAGATCTGTCAAGTTGCAGAAGAGGTTCCTGCTTCAGAAGCTCAGCAGTTGTTAACACTTGCTGCTGCAGATGCTTTGTTGGGGAAGGGGGTTCTGGAGCCAGATATCACTGGCAATACCTGCTGGCTAGCTGGAAAAGGTGACAAAATAGTGAATGGGGAGCAATAACAGCTCCTCTGTGAGTACAATTGGCCATACACTAGTAGATAATCCTTCAAAAAAATGTTGTTTTAGGGAACAATAATTCACTTTTTAATTGTTGGTAGGGTCAAATTAACATTTGTTGATGAGAAAATTTGGAGGAGCTGGGTGAAACTTCTTTCTCAAATTCATTTCTAAAAGCAAATGTGGTTTTTGTTTCACAAATAGTTTATTGATTTTTTTGGAGAATTTCAAACTGCATTAGAAGAGGCATAACAATAGTACATGGAATAAGAGTGTATACAAAGGTGTAACCACAGGTGAAGGACATCGGAGCCCAAAGTGAAAAGATGAATGTTCAGCATGGGCTATAACAAAATTAGAATTCTAAGTTTAGCACAGGATGTAAAAAATAACAGCGATTCCGATGAAGAATGCCCCATGGTACGAATTATGTACTGTAACTTCAAAAGTATGTGTGTGTATGTATGAGTGTGTGTGTGTGTGTGTGGGGGGGGGGGGGGACCAGTTCATGGCTAAGGCACAAGAGTAGAGAAGGAGTGGTGGAGAGAGGCAGAAGAAGCCAAGAGTGAGGTAAACAAGGGGAAGCAAAGATGTAGAGAGGATGCCTACTGGGAGGAGAGGGGAAGAAAAAGGAGAAAGGAAGGTTTGGGAAAAAACCCACATGGCCAGTCAAAGGGTTAAAGGGTAGTCACAAGAAAGGTCACACCGACAGCAGGGATCTATCTATGCCTAGGTGAGAGTTGTAAGGTATCCAAGGGCCCCAGACCTTCAGGAACTTGGCATGCGAGTCTTCAAGTATAGAAGTGAGCTTTTCGTGGACAATAGTCTCCATCAATCTGTGTTGGACTTGAGGAACTGTTGTTTCAAAGCTCTAGCCAATGTTTGTGGAGGCACAAGGAACACAAATCCCACCAGATTCTACTGAGGTTTAGTGAGGGATGGGATTGGCTTGTGTAGCAAAACCTCCCAGGGATTGCGGGCCAATGAGGTATTTATGACCGCCCTATTCATAGAGTATACCCTTGTCCAAAATCGAGTCGCTTTGGGGCATAAAAATCTGACAAGGAAAAAAGTGCCGTGTTCCCTACAGCCCCAAAAGCACATCGGAGAGCCAGTGGGGACAAATTTTGACATGTACCAACGCGATAGTACTTTGTAGGCGTTTGCTTGGGCTAAAATATTACAAGAGCATTTGGAAGTAGAAAGCCAGATTTAGTTCCATGTGGCTGGGTCTGAGGGAGTAGTGAGATCTTTTTCCCAATGTTTCCACATAGGAAAGTTTGCGAGATGAAAGAGAATTGAGAAGGGAGGAGTAATGCCCTGTACACACGGTCAGACATTGATCGGATATTCCAACAACAAAATCCATCGTTTTTTTTCCAATGGATGTTGGCTCAAACTTGTCTTGCATACACACGGTCGCACAAAGTTGTCGGAATTTCCGAACGTTGTGAACGCGGTGACGTAAAACACGTATGTCGGGACTATAAACGGGGTAGTAGCCAATAGCTTTCGTCTCTTAATTTATTCTGAGCATGTGTGGCACTTTGTGCGTCGGATTTGTGCACACACGATCAGAATTTAACCGATCGGATTTTGTCGTCGGAAAATTTTATAGCCTGCTCTCAAACTTTGTGTGTCGGAAATTCCGACAGAAAAAGTCCGATGGAGCCCACACACGATCGGAATTTCCGACAACACAATCCTATCGCACTTTTTCCGTTGGAAAATCCGACCGTGTGTACAGGGAATAAAGGTCAGAGACTAGCCCTTTCAGATCGGGGTCTTTGCAGGAACAGTTTTCAAACGCTGTGAGACATTTAGGGGGCCTTAAATGGCATCTGAGGAGGCTATGAACAAAGTGACTTATTTGAGAGTATCAACAAGCCTCAGTGGCTGGCAATTGACAGCGTTGTTGAAGGTGTTGGAAAGATTTGACTCTGTCTAGAGCAAGGAACTTGTAAATGTATTTGGTCCCTCTTTCATGCCATCAGCGGAAGGCTCCAGGATTGTCATGAGCTGGGAGAAAGTGGGGGGTGTCAATGATGCCCGAAAGGAGCAGGTGAGGAGAGAACAAGTTGTCGTTGTATTTAACTGAATCCCATTAGCGTAAGGAATGTACCAGTGAGGGGCCCGAAAGTTTAGGCCTATAGCGAGGGGGCCTAATAGATTATAGGTAGGGAGAGGAAAGCATTCAATAATAGCCAAGTGTACCCAAATGGGCATTTCGGCGATAGTTTGGAGAGGTGAGAGCCTGCCAGCTTTTTAATCATTTGGAGTCGGTTCACACCACAATTTCTGCGTTCTAGATGTGTTTCTGCAAGTGCGTTTTTAATGCGTTCCACTGCATTTTTTATGCGTTTTCCTTTTTTATTTTTTTTCATCTAAATTGAGGACATGTGTGTTCCGGTGCTTTTTTGATGAATTTTGCCACGTTCCAGATGGGATCCATTCAGAAATAAGGCAACATGTTCTACTTTTGTTGACTGCACTGGAACTCACTGCACTGGTGTGAACTAGGGCTATTGGAATCTATATTAAACACTGGCCATGCATTTTTTGATGCAGAATAAAAACACACTGGTGTATACCAACCCTACAGAACAACTATTTTCTGCTTGAACTAGCTGCTGAACATTGCTGTGTCAGGTCATTTCTCACAGTTTACATCATTCACACTATTTCTTCTTATTCATCTCTTTCTTATGGAGTCTCAATTATCACTGGAATCTACACACTCTGTATCTTTGCAGCTAGGTAAACATATTACCTTAACATTGTTTCCATCTGGAAGAATAACAACTCATTATAATCAGCTGGTACATCATTCAGTTTCTATTTCAGATTATTTTTATGTCATTTTATTTTACCACCATAAGTGCTATCTGTATGAATTTTGAAAATGTTAGCAGTATGACCTTTATTTAAAGGACTCTATTGATTCTAATTCTATTTATTCAATACTCCATGATTTTCCTGCTTGTGATTCCTTTTGGACAGACATTTCCACAGCAAATGGACATTGTATTATGAATATTGCCATAACACCATTAAAGGGATTGTAAAGGCTCGTTTTTTTTTTTTCTTTAAAAATAACAAACATGTTATACTTATCTCCTCTGTGCAGTTGGTCTTGCACAGAGCAGCCCAGATCCTCCTCTTCTCGGGTCCCTCTTCAGTGCTCCTAGCCCCTCCCTCCTTTGAGTGTCCCTCAGCCAGCAGCTTGCTACAGGGGGCACCCAAGCTGAGTCAGAGCTCCGTGTATCTTTTTAGACATGGAGCCCCGACCTGGCCTCGTCCCCTATCTCCCCTGATTGGCTGAATGATTTGATTGACAGCTGCGGGAGCCAATGGCGCCACTGCTGTCTCAGCCAATCAGGAGGAGTGCCCTGGTTGGCTGAGTGGATCGTGGGTATATCTGGAGAGAGAAGGGGCTCAGATAGATAATTAGGGGGGTGCAGGGGGGCTGCTACACACAGAAGGTTTTTTATCTTAATGCATAGAATACATTAAGGTAAAAAAACCTTCTGCCTTTACAACTCCTTAAACAATATTTTATTAAAGGGCACTTATATTGCTCTTTTTTTATCCCTCGTTCACATTAAATGCAGCTCTGAAATCACACGATTTCAAAACCGCAGTAGTGTGACTTCAGGTGAGACTTGGAAGTCATCTGTGCAGCTTCATGCGCATCTATGCAGGTCGCACGCAAAATCGGCAAAAGTGGTGCAGGATATACTTTTTCAAATCAATGCAGCACCGCAAAGTCGGCGTCGCACCGATTTGAACAGTACCAACGCTGACAATAGGGTGCAACTTATCATGCGATTTGGCCTAATGCCACTTCTTTGTATTACTTTTATGAGTAGATCTGTAAAGCTAGAATACCACCAATTCACTGTTTTGTTTTAAGAGTAGTACTGACTTTAAAAAAAAACAAAAACATTTATACTCACCTAGGTGGATGCAGCATCGATCCGATGCTGCATCTGCCCCCTGTGGCATTGCAGTGAGAAATGAGCAATCAAACGCTGCCGATTCCTCACTTCTCCCCTCCGCTCTGAGCAGAGAGCCGTGACTGTCAATCACCGGCTCACTGGAGCACTGGGCTGTGGAGGGGACGGCTGGTGCTGGCTCAGGCTTTTAGCGGATCTCTGAGAGGCAGAGCCAGCTTCTAGTCCAGGCATCTGGGGTCCAGGCATTTGGGTGGATCTCGACCATATGTTCGGGATCATTATGAAGCCTGGACCTGCACTGTGGGTCACAGGAATGCAGGACTAAATGCACTCCTGTGACCTAAAGAAGTATTGCCAAAGTAGCTTTGGCTATACTTCTCCTTTACTTCTGTTAACATCATGGATTCAGCAATTGCCCTTTCAATACCTTTATTACATTTCTGATTCATTTAAAAAAGACAGTTTAATGAAATTTTGTTTTTTTTACACAATATTAACATTTTAATAATTAACAGTAATCTGTCTATATCAGCTGTATAATTAAAGCAGTATTAAATCCAAAAGCAAATGTTTATTATATTGCAGCTTACCATTTTTTAGATGTGATGGCTGCACTAGTTTTCTTTTTTAGGCTTTCTTTCTTCTATTTTGACCTGGTGATCTGCCCAGTATGTCTGTTTTTCATAAGAGCAAGATCACTTCAAGATGTATCAGTTAACCACTTGAGCCCCGGACCATTATGCTGCCTAAGGACCAGAGGTCTTTTTCCAATTTGGCACTGCGTCGCTTTAACTGCTAATTGCGCGGTCATGCAATGCTGTACCCAAACGAAATTTGCGTCCTTTTCTTCCCACAAATAGAGCTTTCTTTTGATGGTATTTGATCACCTCTGCGGTTTTTATTTTTTGCGCTATAAATGGAAAAAGACCGAAAATTTTGAAAAAAAATGATATTTTCTACTTTTTGTTATAAAAAAAATCCAATAAACTCAATTTTAGTCATACATTTAGGCCAAAATGTATTCGGCCACATGTTTTTGGTAAAAAAAATGTCAATAAGCGTATATTTATTGGTTTGCGCAAAAGTTATAGCGTCTACAAACTAGGGTACATTTTCTGTAATTTACACAGCTTTTAGTTTATGACTGCCTATGTCATTTCTTGAGGTGCTAAAATGGCAGGGCAGTACAAAACCCCCCCAAATGACCCCATTGTGGAAAGTAGACACCCCAAGGAAATTGCTGAGAGGCATGTTGAACCCATTGAATATTTTTTTTTTTTGTCCCAAGTGATTGAATAATGACAAAAAAAAATAAAAAATATTTACAAAAAGTTGTCACTAAATGATATATTGCTCACACAGGCCATGGGCCTATGTGGAATTGCACCCCAAAATACATTCTGCTGCTTCTCCTGAATATGGGGATACCACATGTGTGGGACTTTTTGGGAGCCTAGCCGCGTACGGGGCCCCGAAATCCAATCACCGCCTTCAGGATTTCTAAGGGCGTAAATTTATGATTTCACTCTTTACTGCCTATCACAGTTTCGGAGGCCATGGAATGCCCAGGTGGCACAAAACCCCCCCAAATGACCCCATTTTGGAAAGTAGACACCCCAAGCTATTTCCAGAGAGGCATATTGAGTCCATGGAATATTTTATATTTTGACACAAGTTGCGGGAAAGTGACACATTTTTTTTTTTTTTTTTTGCACAAAGTTGTCACTAAATGATATATTGCTCACACAGGCCATGGGCATATGTGGAATTGCACCCCAAAATACATTTAGCTACTTCTCCTGAGTACGGGGATACCACATGTGTGGGGCTTTTTGGGAGCCTAGCCGTGTACGGGACCCCGAAAACCAATCACCGCCTTCAGGATTTCTAAGGGTGAAAATTTTTGATTTCACTCTTCACTGCCTATCACAGTTTCGGAGGCCATGGAATGCCCAGGTGGCACAAAACCCCCCCAAATGACCCCATTTTGGAAAGTAGACACCCCAAGCTATTTGCTGAGAGGCATGGTGAGTATTTTGCAGCTCTCATTTGTTTTTGAAAATGAAGAAAGACAAGAAAAAACTTTTTTTTTTTTCTTTTTTCAATTTTCAAAACTTTGTGACAAAAAGTGAGGTCTGCAAAATACTCACTATACCTCTCATCAAATAGCTTGGGGTGTCTACTTTCCAAAATGGGGTCATTTGGGGGGGGTTTGTGCCACCTGGGCATTCCATGGTCTCCGAAACTGTGATAAGCAGTCAAGAGAGAAATCAAAAATTCACGCCCTTAGAAAGCCTGAAGGCGGTGCTTGGTTTTCGGGGTTCCGTACGCGGCTAGGCTCCCAAAAAGTCTCACACATGTGGTATCCCCGTACTCAGGAGAAGCAGCAGAATGTATTTTGGGGTATAATTTCACATATTCCCATGGCATGTTTGAGCAATATATCATTTAGTGACAATTTTGTGCAAAAAAAAAAAAAAATTGTCTCTTTCCCGCAACTTGTGTCGCAATATAAAATATTCCATGGACTCGACATGCCTCTCAGCAAATAGCTTGGGGTGTCTACTTTCCAAAATGGGGTCATTTGGGGGGGTTTTGAACTGTCCTGGCATTTTATGCACAACATTTAGAAGCTTATGTCACACATCACCCACTCTTCTAACCACTTGAAGACAAAGCCCTTTCTGACACTTATTGTTTACATGAAAAAGTTTTTTTTTTTTTGCAAGAAAATTACTTTGAACCCCCAAACATTATATATTTTTTTAAAGCAAATGCCCTACAGATTAAAATGGTGGGTGTTTCATTTTTTTTTTTCACACAGTATTTGCGCAGCGATTTTTCAAACGCATTTTTTGGGGAAAAAACACACTTTTTTAAATTTTAATGCACTAAAACACACTATATTGCCCAAATGTTTGATGAAATAAAAAAGATGATCTTAGGCCGAGTACATGGATACCAAACATGACATGCTTTACAATTGCGCACAAACGTGCAGTGGCAACAAAATAAATACATTTTTAAAAGCCTTTAAAAGCCTTTACAGGTTACCACTTTAGATTTACAGAGGAGGTCTACTGCAAAAATTACTGCCCTCGATCTAACCTTCGCGGTGATACCTCACATGCATGGTGCAATTGCTGTTTACGTTTGACGACAGACCGCCGCTTGCGTTCGCCTTAGTGCGAGAGCAGGGGGCGACAGGGGTGCTTTTTTTTTTTTTTTTTTTTTCTTTATTATTTTTTTGCTTTTTTATCTTATTTTTAAACTGTTCCTTTCATTTTTATTTTTTTTTAATCATTTTTATTGTTATCTCGGGGAATGTAAATATCCCCTATGATAGCAATAGGTAGTGACAGGTACTCTTTTTTGAAAAAATTGGGGTCTATTAGACCCTAGATCTCTCCTCTGCCCTCAAAGCATCTGACCACACCAAGATCGGTGTGATAAAATGCTTCCCCAATTTCCCAATGGCGCTATTTACATCCAGCGAAATCTAAGTCATAAAATGCTCGCAGCTTCCGGTTTCTTAGGCCATAGAGATGTTTGGAGCCACTCTGGTCTCTGATCAGCTCTATGGTCAGCTGGCTGAATCACCGGCTGCATTTTCAGGTTCCCTGTTGAGACAGGAGAGCCAGAGAAAAACACGGAAGACGGTGGGGGGGGGCATTCCCTCCCACGGCTTGTAAAAGCAGTCTAGAGGCTAATTAGCCGCTAGGATTGCTTTTACATGAAAGCCGACCACTGGCTGAAAAGAATGATACCAAGATGATACCTAAACCTGCAGGCATCATTCTGGTATAACCACTCAAAGTTGTGAATGGCGTACCTGAAGACAAAAAAATGGTTAACAATAAAGCACAGTAAACGGTAAAGTATAAAAAATTGCATACCTGAAAAGCAAACATGATAAAACATAATAACAATAAAACATTGCAGAATAGAATACAGTAAAAAAGAGCAGAACAATAGAGAGAATAGAGAGAGAGAGAACAATAAAACGACAACTATTTTTTTTTATTTTATATATATATATATATATATATTTTTTTTTTACACTTTTTTTGTAACTAACTTTTATAACTGTAACCGGTTCCAGGTTCGGGTCTCTCAAAATGCGATGGCATCTTGGGAGACCCTGTGAAAGTGTGCCTAGTCTGTGCAATGCTGTACCCTATGCTAATACTCAACTAGTGAATGGTAGCGTTCAAAACATTCACCAATGCAAAAACCAGGATTGTCAGGACAGGAGGGACAATAATAGCGGGTGTCACGCCTATATCCGCACTTGCTGCAGACACAATATCTTTTTTGGGGGCGTTCGCTGGGTAGGGGTACTCGGGAGGACATAAAGAAAATGCCTCTCATGCAGCCGACTGCATTTGGTTGGGGATGTGAATGGGGGAAGTACGGGCGCTGCAGAAGCGGTGGGTTCCCAATTAGGATTGGCGAATGCAGTAGGAAGGGCACTATGGGCACGACGGGCCTGTGTTTGTCTTTTTGGTGGCAGCGGGACACTACTTGTGCTTGCCACCTCACCAGCTTGAACTGCACTTATGGGACTCGCCACGTCACCAAGTGTTACTGCAGTGCTGGTTTGACTACGACCGGGGTGTACTAGGCCGCTGGCGCTTGCCAGTTCACCAAAACGCTACCAAAAAATCTGTTGGCGATCGCAGGGATCAGGCCTGACTCTGCGAACGCTGCAGTTATGCGTTTTAGTCTTTTGTAAGTGACAGTGATCGATCGATACTGCACTTGGGTGGGCTGGGCTGGGCCGGGCGGAGGGGCAAAACGCAGGTGCTAGCAGGTATCTGGGCTGATCCCGCTAACACTGCGTTTGTGAGAACCCTAAACTGCTGGGGATGCTAGTATAGATCTGATCGGATCAGATATTGATCCGTTCAGATACTATACCACTAAGGGTGGTGTACAGTGCGTGCGTGGGTGTTAGCGGTACTGGCGCTAACCTGACGCTGCCTGGGGCTGGTGCTTGCCAGTTCACCAAAATACTACCAAAAAAACTGTTAGCGATCGCAGGGATCAGGCCTGACTCTGCGAACGCTGCAGTTATGCATTTAGTGTTTTGTAAGTGTCAGTGATCGATCGATACTGCACTTGGGTGGGCTGGGCCGGGCGGAGGGGCAAAACGCAGGTGCTAGCAGGTATCTGGGCTGATTCCGCTAACACTGCGTTTTTGGGAACCCTAAACTGCTGGGGACACTAGTATAGATCTGATCGGATCAGATATTGATCCGTTCAGATACTATACCACTAAGGGAGGCGTATGCTGCGTGCGTGGGTGTTAGCGTTACTGGCGCTAACCTGACCCTGCCTGGGGCTGGTGCTTGCCAGTTCACCAAAATACTACCAAAAAACTGTTAGCGATCGCAGGGATCAGGCCTGACTCTGCGAACGCTGCAGTTATGCGTTTAGTCTTTTGTAAGTGACAGTGATCGATCGATACTGCACTTGGGTGGGCTGGGCTGGGCCGGGCGGAGGGGCAAAACGCAGGTGCTAGCAGGTATCTGGGCTGATCCCGCTAACACTGCGTTTTTGGGAACCCTAAACTGCTGGGGACGCTAGTATAGATCTGATCGGATCAGATATTGATGCGTTCAGATACTATACCACTAAGGGAGGTGTATGCTGCGTGCGTGGGTGTTAGCGGTACTGGCGCTAATCTGACGCTGCCTGGGGCGACGCATATCACCGCCGGGCGATCAGGGGGCTAAACCTTTATTCGGTAATAAACGGCGGGTGCCCTGACACTATAAAAAATAAACAAACTAACCAGCGTCAACCGTAACGGTTATACGGTGATCAGTGGTGAAAGGGTTAACTAGGGGCAATCAAGGGGTTAAAACATTTATTCGGTAGTATATGGGGGTCCCTGACGCTATAAAACGCTGACGGCGAACCTAAATATTTATGTCCCTAACTAGCGTCACCAGCGACACTAATACAGCGATCAGAAAAATGATCGCTTAGTGACACTGGTGACAGGGGGTGATCAAGGGGTTAAAACTTTATTAGGGGGGGTTAGGGGGGTACCCTAGACCTAAAGGGGGGTAACAGTATCTGTCCCAACACTGTAACTGTCACAAACTGACACTATGCAGTAATCAGAAAAAAAAAAAAAAAAAACTGCTGGTGTCAGTTTGTGACAGGGGGGGGGGGTGATTGGGGGGGGATCGGGGGGCGATCGGGGGGGGGGGATCGGGGTGTTTTGTGTGCCTGGCATGTTCTACTGTGTGTGTGTGTGTTGGTGCACTCACATTGATGTCTTCTCTCCTCGGGCCGGAACGGAAATTACCGAGCCGAGGAGAGATGACATCATTTCCTTTGCTGCTGTTTAGCATACAGCAGCAAAGGAATGATTCGATTGGCCGGCGGCGATCGCGAGGGGGGGGCCACGAACGGATGGTCTCCCCCTCACCACCGATCGCCGCTGGACAAACGACGACCGCCTCGGGCACCGGGGGGGGTCCGATCGGACCCCCCACCCGCGGAAGGCAAATCACGTACCCTGTACGTGATTTTGCCTGTCCGTGCCACTTTGCCGACGTACATCGGCGTGAGGCGGTCGTCAAGTGGTTAACAGGGATGAGACAAACCATTTAAAAAATAATTCCATTTTGTTGAGAAAACAACATTCCCCTCTGGGTGATCTATGTACATTGCAGGGATTTTAACAAACTTTTTTGAAGATTCCTACCTTTTATTATTCTGAAGGAATAGCTGTTTGTTTGTCTGTCTGTGTCCATGTGCTTAGTGAATCTGTATGGGAGTGTTTATAATTATCAATCTGCTGCTACACCTGCAGGGTTTTAATGAGGAAAGCTGCAGGATCTGCATCCCTTTAGACGTGATTTCCCTTAGGAAATAGCTCACCAAAAAATGATCTTTTTGGTGCAGGGGATGCCCAAAATCTGATTTGTATCTTGGTGCAGACTTCTGGGAAAATCAGTAAGCCAATCACCCAAGTAGGAAAACACATTTCTGGGGGGGCGTTCTGTACACCATCTGTATATAGAATGCCTCCAGGTAGCCATATTGCAGCTGCAGATTGAAAAGAAAAGGTAACTTTTAATAACATTCCATTACAATATGACGCAGTTGTATAAGCTCTATCTTTTGCTCATTTTTTTTTTTCCCCCAGGAAAGTGGAGTTACTTTGGCAGCAGTACTTACAACGATCAACTTTTTTTATGTACTGTAAAACCTTTTTCCCTAAAGGAAAAAAAACTGTTTGCTGTAACTGCTTATAAAGTGTTAGCTGGAGTTTGGCTCCAATGTGTAAATTTACATATAAAACTCCCTCCCCCCAGACTGACAATGCTGCTGTCCAAAGGTGCCCTCAGTATTCTCATTCATCCAGAGTGGATGCCCTCTAATACAGGAGGTGTATTACTGGCCAGATCACCAGGTGAAAATAGAGGGGAAAAACTAAAAACTAAAAGAAAAATGAAAAACATGTGTCCAGCTCCGTGCATGTAGATCAGGGGCCGGGCGCATGGATGGATTAGAGGGGCGGCACCCCTGTGGCCCATATGGATGGGCCGCCACTGGCTGACCGTATAACTTACATATATGGCGGCAAGGTGGCTCTGCTTACTGATTATATACAGTGGGAGCTGATCTGTGAGTACCGCGGACTCGATTCTGCCGGCACCCGCCAATCATTAGGCAGAGAGCCAGAACGGCGGTCTGCCTATGTAAACAAGGCAGATCGCTGTTCTGACAGGAGAGAAGGCATGGATTCTGTGTCTCTGCAAAGCGGGGACTAAGATCCATGTCTTCCCCTAGTAAAAGCACCTCCTGCAGTACACTAAAACACTGACTACTAACACAGTTAACCCTTTGATCGCCCCTGATGTTTAGCCCCTTTCCAGCCAGTGTCATTAGTACAGTGACAGTGCATATTTTTAGCACCGATCACTGTATTAGTATCACTGGTCTCCAAAAAGTGTCAATTAGTGTCCGACTGTCCACTGCAATATCGCAGTCCCGCTAGAAGTTTCCGATCGCCACCATTACTAGTAAAAAAATTAATACAAATATCCCATAGTTTGTAGACGTTATAACTTTTGCGCAAACCAATCAATATACACTTATTGGGATTTTTTTTTTTACCAAAAAATGTAGCAGAATACGTATTGGCCTAAATTTATGAAGAAATTAGATTTTTTTTAAATTTTTCTAATGGATATTTTTTATAGCAGAAAGTAAACCATATTGCTTTTTTTTCAAAATTGTCACTTTTTTTTGTTTATAGCGCAAGAAATAAAAACTGCAGAGATGATCAAATACCACCAAAAGAAAACTCTGTGGGAAAAAGGGCATACATTTTATTTGGGTACAGTATTCCATGACCACACAATTGTCAGTTAAAGTAAGGCAGTACCATATCGCAAAAAAAAAAAAGTGGCCTGGTCAGGGGGGGGGGGGGGGGGGTAAATCTTCCAGGGGTCATGGGGTTAATACTGCTTTAAGCATTATTATTATTTCTTTATGTTATTTTTCAGCCCTGATGGAGGGGGCAATGTGTAGCCCTGAAACATGTTGGCTTTTTCTCTTTTACACAAGTTACATTTAGAATAAACTTAATTTTGGACTTGAACATTATGGTTTGGTGCTTCAATTCTAGATTTAACAGTCCCCGTTTTAACTAGAGATGCACCGATAATACCATTTTTTTTATACTGAGTACCGATACTTTTTTTTAGGACTCGCCGATACCAATTACCGATACCTACTGCAACTGCTTTGTTTTCACATCAGCTGTCAGCAATGGTACAAAGCAATAAAAAGTTATTTACAAATTAAATAAATAGATTTTTTTTAAATTTTGCGCTTTTTCAATGTGAAATGTGTAAATATATGTTAATATATATGTGTAAAATATTCACTAACAAAGCAAACAAAAAAGTTTTAATTGTTTATCGTTTATAAAATAGACATGAACAAAAAAAAAAGCAGGAAAATAATTAAATGGAAGAGGATAGGGAGTTAATTAAGGCTGATTAGAGAAAATGAAGGGTTAATAAAGGGTTAAACAGAGGAACATTTGTTCGTCCCTTTGATCTGCAGATGAAGAAACAGAAAGATTTAAAAAGAAACAATGTTTCTTTTTTGTTTAGTGTTTCAGTGGCTGAGCAATGTTGTTAATAAACATTGCCGTCTGCTTTTTTTTTTTTGACGGCTCCAAATACCGGACTTCTTTAACACTTCAGCTATCAACAGGGGACACCCACTGACAGCTCAAAGAACCGAGCCTCGGTTGCATTTGCAGGAATACCGATACTTGTGCAAATACTCGGTATCAATACTGATACTAGTATCGGTGCAACCCTAATTTTAACCTAATAAGTTGATTGTGGTGTGTGAGGCTGTCTACCTATTATTCCGATACCTCACAGTTATACCATTAGTAGACCATTGAATAAAAGCAAAAAGACAAAACCATTGTTTCACCAAACCTCAGGGTTCCAGTGCCACTAACCCACTCCCTAAGCATTCTATGGTAGGCACCATGATTTTGTCATACAAACAGGAAAAAAGCTATTCATCTGTAGGACCACTGCCAACACATTACTGAAAGCTATGCACAGCTTGCTGTTTTAAAAGTCAGATGATTGACATCACACTTGTATAATAGAATGCCTAGGCTTCACTAGCTGGACATACTGTACATACGGTGTGCTATTGTTATCTAGGACATGTTTTTTTTGTAAAAGAACAAATTTAAATGTGTGAAAACAGACCAGTACTCTTGCATAACATTACTCCTGGATTCACGCCTTTGTACTTGCAACAACACGTTAAGAGAATATTTACACCTTTGCGTATGTTAACACAATGAACAAAATAATGGACCTGAACTAATTGTGGCAATGCAGAGAATATTAATACATCTCTTGAAAAAAGGAGAACAATCCTCATATCAGGCACCGAACCTGCATACCAAAGGATCAGGTTCTGGAGTGTTATGGTGTTCAGCTGTCTCTCTGTCACGTCTACAGTCTCTGAAAACAGAAAAAAAAACGTATGGGGGGGGGGGGGGGGGGATATTATATAGCTGTGAAAAAAATACATTTTTGGGGGGGGGGGGGGGGGGGGGGGTTAATTAAAGCACCTATTTCACTTTTTTGATTCCCTCGAAACAGAACAGACTTTCAGTCATATGCCATGATGCCGGGTTCACAATACCAGCTTTGATCTTGCTATATCCTCACATGTCCCCCTGTCTGTGAGTACGTTTATATTAGCATTAGCATTTCATTAAAATCTTGCTTATATTATACTGTTCCTGTGGAAGCTGTCTTTTTCCGTGTGTCAATGCTACACTTGTGCAAACTTGGTGGAGCAAGGCTTGGCATTTTACAAGTTTTCCCATGTGACTTGCTCTCTCCTCCATCACTTTAGTTCACTGAATCTATTTCATTTATGTTTTCTTGCTTTTTTTTATTTATTTTTTTCCTTTTGAAGATTTATTTTCTCTTGATTGTGCTGTTGCCTTGCAAGTTTTTCTCTCCACTCTTCGGGTGGGCAGAAACCTAGCCCACAATGAGATTTATATATACTGTCTATATGCATATTGCTCTCTCTTTATTTGACATAATATCATATTTTTTTTTGGCATAATCGTTTGAGCTTTTCTCCTATCATACATGCAGACCTTATATTTGTGTACAGAAAAATCTGTACACAATTTTAGAGATTTCCTCTCACTTCAAATTTATTTGACATTTCTCAGGACAGAAAACAAAAGTATATCTACCCACTCCCGTGAGTACATAGGCAGAATGTAATACCTGACACTATTAAAATAAAATAAAAAGGCTTTGCATAGGTTTGGGTTCTCATGAGTTTGGCTTAGAGGTAGAAGTATTTATTTATTGACCCTATGTATATTTCCCATTGATTGATTATAATTATACACTATGACTAAGGGCTTGAAACATGTAACCATCTCCTTGCCGTCATCTGTAAAACAGGAATGGTGCCCCCTGGTAGAAGATGTTGGCTCAAATAGGGTCTAAGCGACAGCTGGCCTTCATCAGCCCTCTTAAAACTAGGGATGGGCCAGAGACCCTAGAGGTCTCTGTTTACTTTACTGCAAACTGTCACCATGTCATGGCCCTCAATATCGCACCATCAAGGTGACAGCAGGAACAGAATGGATATGATATGGAGCCTGTACACTAAGCAGCAGGCAGAAGAACGGTCAGGTCCAGGCAGATGCCAAGGCAAGAAGCAGACAAGAGAGTAGTCTGGTTCAGGCAAGGGTCTTGGCAGGTGGCAAACAAGACTAGTCAGGTTCAAGCAGTGGTCGAAGCAGGTAGCAATCAGAGTAGTCAGGGCAATCCTGGTCGACATCGGTGATGCAATCTCACAGGTAAGTATTACAGCTCTTTGCACAATGGTAAGCTAGCAATAGGACGCACACTAACCAGTTCAAAGGCGGACACTTTAATACCCTTTTGGTCGAGGGAACACCCATTGTCATTTCAGGGAAACTCTGAAGGTCCTAACAAGGATTCTGCAAGTCGCAGCTGGTTTTGCGAGTACCATTGAAAGTCCTGGCAGGAAGTACCATAACAGAAATACAATAAAGATGGTATTTGTAATGCTAGGAGGGAGTGTTTGTCTGTTATTACTTTTCTGCTGGATTTTGGAGGAAGTTGCTGTAAATCCTGTACAGTGTAAAGCTTCCAATTAATTGCTGGCTAAGCTGTCTTATGCTACAATTTTCAATCAAAATTTGATTCTAAAATTAAGCTCCTATTGGAGTACTTAATACATAAATATGTAGCTAAATGCAATACCTGTTTTTTACCCTCTCCTGAGTTTTACAGAATACCCTTAATTATGTACCGTGCAAAACACCAATGTCTTTTTAAAATGACCCTAAGTGCTTTATTTCCCTTCCTTTCTGAATCCCACTATTTCAAACGCCCTTACTATAGGGATGGAAAAATGTATGGCAATGGAAAGCTTAGCCCTGTTCCCCACCTTCGTTGTATATGGATCAGTGGCGGTGCATCCATTAAGGGCGCACAGGCTCCGTCCCCTCTCTCCAGCCACCCCCTCTATGTAAAATGGATAGATTCATGCATTGCATGAATCTATCCATGGCTGCCACTGCCACCCCCTATTCAGGCATCTGGACCCTTTTTGGACGCAGGGTGCCTGAATTACAGCATCGTGGGTGTTTTTCTTCAAAAAAAGGTGAACTGAGAGCGCAGAGCATTACACTCGCAGTCCACCCAGATGTGTTAGAAAAGCAAATGAATATTCGCTTTTCTAACACTGAACCACCTCTCTGCCAATCAGGAGGAGCAGATCTAATACTGGTCACCTGTTTGGCTGAAGGCAGAGGTGATCCCATTGGCCACCTAGCAGAACAGGAAGAAGAGAGGCAGGGAGGACACAGGAGCCATCGCCTGACCCGCGCTACCTGTCCCACAGCTTGCCACCGTCACCACAATGGGGTAAGTGCTGGGCAGACAGTGAGCGGGTGGGGGGCACAGTGGCTGCATATTATGGGAACAGTTGGCTGCATATGATGGACACAATTGGCTGAATTTGCTGGGCACAGAGGCTGCATATGATGGGCACAGTTGGCTGCACATGATGGGTACAGTTGGCTGCATTTGCTGGGCACAGTTAGCTGCATATGATGGGCACAGTTGGCTGCATATTACGGGCACAGTTGGCTGCATATGATTGGCACAGTTGGCTGCATTTGCTGGGCACATTTGGCTGCATATGATGGGCACAGTTGGCTGCATATGATGGGCACAGTTGGCTGCATATGATGGGCACAGTTGGCTGCATTTGCTGGGCACGGTTGGCTGCATTTGCTGGGCACGGTTGGCTGCATATGATGGGCACGTTTGGCTGCATATGATGGGCACAGTGGCTGCATATGATGGGCACAGTGGCTGCATATGATGGGCACAGTTGGCTGCATTTGCTGGGCACAGTGGCTGCATATGATGGGCACAGTGGCTGCATATGATAGGCACAGTAGCTGCAATTGATGTTTTTGTTTCAGTATATTTCAGAATTTTTCAGTTCGTTTGTGCTCCCCCAAGAATTTTGAGCACCAGCCGCCACTGATATGGATGGTGCTACAAATGGGTAGGGGAGAGGCACAGATGCATGAAACGACATCTAAGATCGTTTTCTTATAATAAAAAAAAAGCTAAGCTTGTTATTATTTTTACTACAACCAAAGCCAAATAGCAAACCTTTTGGCAATTCAATATTTTGTTGGCACTCTATTCCAAAAATGACCCTAAATAAAAATATGTTTTCCTTACGAATCTTCTTTGGTCCATCATAATTCCACTTATCCTGATCTATTTAATACATAATACATTGAAATGGAAAATACAAAATTTAATTTCCCATTTCAAGTGAAATCTAATGTATATTGTGCAAAGATGTGCATTTGCATATATATATGCCTAAGAAAAACCTTTGTCAATGCTGATCTAATAAGAATGAGCATAATCAAATCTGCTCTGTTTGACAATGGTCTTGTTGCTTATTTACAAATCACCGACACACATTTCCATGCTCCAGGTTAGACTGACAACCACTTTACATGCATACTGATAACTGTATCTCTCCTTGCAATGTGTGACAGGGAATTTTCGAGTGGCAGGCACATAATGTAATGTGAACACTTAACAGGAAAATTCTTTTGTACTGACAGTATGTTCCAGTCTGCAAGCTCCTGTGAGAATACAATAAGCTGATTCTGCTTGGTGTTACTGTCATATAAAGTAAACAGCAGAGACAGCATGGAGATACAATAGCATTGTATGAGTGACTCGAATGTTACCAATATCACGCTGTGCTAGAGGAATTGCTAGTTTGCAAGATGTACTTCCTACATACTTGCAGATCTATTGTAAGTGGTGACATTCACAGAGGACAATAATGACACTTTCTGCAAGAGTGTTGCTAAGTAAAGAGATTTTGGGGAAAAAAAGTTATGTGGCAGTCTGAATGTTTAACCCATAAAATACGAGTTTACTCCTAAGCCTCTCACACACAATGGGGTTGATTTTCTAAAACTGGAGAGTTCAAAATTTGGTGCAGCTCTGTATAGAAACCAATCAGCTTCTAACTTCAGCTTGTTCAAATAAGCTTTGACAAAAAAAAAAACCTGGAACCCGATTGGTTTTTATGCAGAGCTGCACCAGATTATCCACTCTCCAGTTTGAGTTAATCAACCCCATAGCATCTGATTGTTTGATTAGAAATGTGTTGGACAATGCACGCCAACAAGATCCCACAGCTATAACATGTATCAACAGCACAGTGCTTCCTAATCAATATATGCAAGAAGCTGCAAGCTCTTATTTAGCTTCGACATCACCTGATGTAGCACAAGCATATTTAAAGCGGTGTTCCAGCTGAAAATTTTTTTTTTTTAAAGTCAGCAGCTACAAACACTGTAGCTGCTGACTTTTAATAAGCACACTTACCTGTTCAGGGTGCCTGCGATGTTGGCCGCCCGAGGCCGATAAGTCCATCGGATCGGGTCTCGGCGCCGCCATTCGAACTAAGGGAAACAGGCAGTGGAGCCTTGTGGCTTCACTGCCCGTTTCCTACTGCGCATGCGCAAATCGTGCGGTGCTTTGTGAATGGTTGGCTGTGTTCTGGGACACACACAGGTCCCAGAAGACAGCGCACCCCATTCCCCAGAAGAAAACGTGAGGAGGAGAAGAATGAAGACTACCGCGGAATAGGAAGTGGCAGATTAGGACGATCTGCCTAGCAACAGCCATTTTTTTCAATTTTTTTTTCACCTTTTTAGGAGCCTTTTTATGTAATTTTTTTTTAGTGTGGACCTCGGCTTTAAATATTTATCTGACACCAAAAAGCACAAAATTTAAACCATTCTCTAAACAACGCTAGTATTTTGTAACGAGTCACTGTTGATCTCCTGCAACTGTCATTCTAGCGGTTACCCTGGTCTTTGATATTGTTCTAGTTGCCTGTAGAATAGATGATGTGGTTGCATTTGTTTATTTATTTTAGGCCGATTACATTCCATTCTTTAATAACTTCAAAGTCTACCCCCAAAAATATATTATAGCAGTTTACCAGTCCTTAGCTGTGCTGGCAGCATTATTTATCTTTTTCAAGCTTATTTTTCCCATATTTTTACCCAGCGATCCTGCCAGTAACACTTTATCAATGGAGAAGTATTGTTGCCACCCTAGGCTGCTGGCTCCTGATTTGAACTACAGAACACTTCTAGTCTCCTCATCTCCATAACATGGGGGAGGTATTCTGTTGCTCACGGAAGTAAAACTGGGTGCTGATAAAACTGCTTGACACCACAAAGAGAGCAGGAAATTCAGTGCACAGTAAGGACATCTCAAAAAATTGTATTCATTTTCCTAGCTATCTGCTGTGAAATACAGAAATCAATTTTATGTTAAGTACTATACAAGCCTAAAGTTTTCAACCTTAAGGTTAGGTGAGCCTAAGTTCAATCGTACAAGGAACAGATGTTCGAAGGATACATTAGATTAGCTTGTCAGACACAATGTCCCAGGTCTTGGATATCTGCCATTTCCTTGACTGCAAAATTGATGACAACAATAATAATATAGCCAATTCACTGTTAAAGCCCAACTACAGCATTTCCGAGTATTTGACTTGAGTGTTATAACTAAGAAAAAATGCTGTAATGCCTTGGTATTACTCAGCTATAGAAAGATGTTAGATCCTCGTTGGGTGTTTTTTTCAACTGCCCCTGAACTCTCCTCTATGTTATCTTATCCAGTACATGTACACAGGGTCGTTTATAGTCGTTTCTAGGCAGTTGAGTTTAGAGGCATTTTTTGGAACGCAAGAAATTGCGTTCAGAAGCTGAGTTTACAGGCATTTCAAGCGCGAAACACAGCTAAACGCGGTAACTCGCGTTTGGCTGCGTTTTGTTTACAGGCGTTTTTTATTTTGGGCTATTGTTAAAAAAATGCTTCTAAACGCAAACGTGGCTAAACGCAGCATGTAAACGTGGCAAAACGGACGTTTTAAACATCGGTTACTTATCTGTCAAGTTAAATCGTACAGTAGAGGTTGTAAGAATGTCCCATGTACATGAAGCCTAAGGCCCTTTTCACACATGCGGACCGTTCAGGTCCACCTGTCACTTTTTTAGGCAGACCTGAACGAACGCTCCATGCAGGTCTATGGTGCGGGGACATGTGTGCTGACATCCGATCCGCTCCGTTCTGCTGAATCTAGATGGATGGAAACCCTATTTTCCATCTGTCTGGCTGGTCAGATCGGATAAAAACGGACAGGTGGCTTTCATCCAATCCCCCATAGAGGAGAGCAGAGCTCTGACAGGTCCGTCCCTACATAGTCAGCAGAGACAGACCTGTCATCCGCCGGCTCAGCGGGGATCAACAGAGCATTCCCTGCTGAGCAAGCAAAATGGACATGTGTGTGTGAAAGGGGCCTAAGGCCCCTTTCACACTTATACGACTTGTCCCACGATTTTGTACTGCAAAATCGTATGACAAGTCATTCTCCATGATTTTCAATGACTACCATTCATATTGTCACGACTTTAAGTCGTGCCGACTGGAAAGTAGTCCCTGCACTACTTTGGTCCAACTTCTATGCGAGTTGTACTCCATAGACCTCAATGTTAAACCCTGAAGTAGCATGCAAATCGTGCTTGAATAATATAGACACGATTTCAGCACAACTTTGTAAGCACAAGCCTGGCTCGCTGATCGGGAAAGGAAAACTTTTTTTCCTTTCGCGATCAGCGACAGGCAGTGCTGACAGCTGTCTGGTATGAATCATGAGGGGGAACGCCACGCCAAGTTTTAAATGAAAAAAAAAACGGTGTGGGTTCCCCCCCAGGGGCATACCAGGCCCTTAGGTCTGGTATGGATCTAAGGGGAACCCCCCACGCCGAAAAATCGGCGTGGGGTCCCCCCCAAAATCCATACCAGACACTTATCCGAGCACGCAGCCCGGCCGGTCAGGAATGGGGGTGGGGACGAGCGAGCGCCCCCCCCCCCTCCTGGACCGCACCAGGCCGCATGCCCTCAACATGGGGGGTGGGTGCTTTGGGGCATGGGGGGCACCCTGTTGGAAGAGGACCCCCGAAGTCGGAAGAAGACCCCAGAGCTGCCTAATAAATTACTTTAAAAACCTGTGTACTGTGTTTTTTATTGACACTTTTTTGCCTAGGTGAATGGGTAGGGGTACCATGTACCCCATACTCATTCACATAGGGTGGGGGGCCGGGATCTGGGGGCCACCTTATTAAAGGGGGCTCCCGGATTCCGATAAGCCCCCCGCCCGCAGCCCCCGACAACCAACGGCCAGGGTTGTCGGGAAGAGGCCCTTGTCCTTATCAACATGGGGACAAGGTGCTTTGGGGTGCCCCAAAGCACCCACCCCCCATGTTGAGGGCATTGCGGCCTGGTACAGTCCAGGAGGGGGGGCGCTCGCTCGTCCCCACCCCCATTCCTGACCGGCCGGGCTGCGTGCTCGGATAAGGGTCTGGTATGGATTTTTGGGGGGACCCCCACGCCGATTTTTCGGCGTAGGGGGTTCCCCTTACAATCCATACCAGACCTAAGAGCCTGGTATACCCCTGGGGGGGAAAACACATGCCAGTTTTTTTATTTAAAACGTGGCGTGGAGTTCCCCCTTATGATTCATACCAACTACTGTATGTTTTCATTTGTTAATGCCAAAAATATGGCAAAGTCGTACAAAGTAGTACTGCTCCCAAATCGCAGTAAAATTGCGGCAAATCGCGGTAAAATCGCGGCGAAATCGCTGTAAAATCGCGCGACTTTGACGTTGTATAAGTATGAAAGGGGCCTAAGGGTGTGCCAACTGACTATGGAGCAACTGTACACAATGGAAGATAAGGCAGTAGGCCCTTGTACAGCTTACACATCACTCATTGCCTACACAGTGTATACAGTATAAACAACACAGATCAGATACACAGCACACAAAATATACAGCATACAAAACACACACTATATAAAGCATGAGCATAAACAGCAGAGAGTGTACACAGCATATACAGAATAGAGAACACACAGCATACATACACACAAAGGGCATATACACACAGGTATGCTGTATTTAAGAAAAAAAAAAAAAGCTAATATGGACAGCCCATTTACATCACAGGTAATTTTAACATGAGGATGAGATAGATTAACTCATTCACTTACCCTATCCCAGCTAAACGACAGGCCTATTTTTTCAAGCTGTTGCCTCATGTGTTCAATATTACTGCAAAAGAAAAATTAACAACATGAGTAGGTCACAGATGGGTGGTTTAACTTATAACTGTAAAATAATTAACTGAATTTTTCATTTATCCTTAAAAGTATAAAATACAAGCCACGTGGGGCTAAAAAAAGAGAAATGTACAAGTTGTGACAGTGTGGGGCTCTGCCACTATGTGAATATAGTTTATGAGGATAGAAATGACACAGGACTCTCAAAGATTCAGCTTGAGAAGCTCTATCAGGTGGTTTGTGAGCAGAGAAAACTGTGTCTTAAGTTTTCTCTGGATTTGCTAGTTACAGATCGGGGCTTGAAGGTTCCAAAGCGTCTTGGATGGGACAGAACCTTCAGTCCTGTGTCTGGGCTTTGCTAGATGCCTACAGCCTGTGTGAGTGCACAGGTGGGCAGGATCGTTATAAGCCGGATCTGAGTATAACTCAGTACAGCTGGTGCCATTCGGACACAAAGACTTGTGTGGAGATAGCAGTGTGCTCCAGCCAGGAGCCTGTCCTTTCTTGGGGGACAAGACCCTATGTTGAGGGGACTTCTTGCCCATAGGACTAGGAAAGTCAGGACAGCTACGTGGGTCCAGAGAGACCAAGAAAGCTGAGGTGACTAGCGGGTCCACAGATGGGGCTGGAGGACGTGCTGAGTTTCTGTGAGGTGAGAAAGCCCGAGGTGCTGGGAGAACCCTACCCAGAGGCCAGGAGTGGGGCCCATGCAGTGAGTGGCTACAAGCATAGGCTGAGTGAGCCTGAGGAACCCATGGTCTGGGAGACTGGACTGAGCAGCAGTGCTGCTGGCAAGAGAGCCAGGTGGCTCTGCATTTTCATTGTGTAAAGCTGGAAACCCCCTGCATGGGAAACCTTATGTTGTAAGGACATTCTTTTTGCTTTTTAATAAAAGTGGGCTGCCACAAGGTGGATGAAATCAACAAGCTGTAATATTTAGTCCTTACTGCATAGAACCATTGGTAACAATATACTAAAACATGGTTCTACTGGAACATGCTTGTTTACTCCTATGAGGGCAAAGCCCTACTGGAAACTTGTTCTGGTTTTTAACACCAAAAAAAAAACGCAATGGACCAGTGTGAAGACATACATAGAATTTAAAGGGATTCATTTTTTCTTGAGCTTTTCTTGTGCTAAAGGTGCCGATAATGTCCAACAATTAAATTCATGATATGAATTAAAAAGTCGTATATAATACAATTTAGTATAAAAATATATGGTTTTTTTTTGTTTGTTTTGTTTTTTAACTGTCATTTTAGGTTTCGGCCTAGTGCATGCTGAATTTTCGGTTTCGGCACCAAAATTTCCATTCAGTGCACCTCTAGAGAATACTTATACATACTTATCATTTGAGAAAATCTATGTATAAATGTAATGCTATTTGAGCCCAATGGATGGAATATATGCTTCCTCCTTTATCTTAGGACACCATATGACTTATCATAGGTGTATTTGCTATGAACCTTTTGTATCTGTATGGCTGATTTAGGTACATCTTTTGCTCGGGTCTAAATATTGTATATTTTGTACTTTTCTTTCTTCTATAGTTTTTTTTTTTTTTTACGTTTTGTCTTCTGCCCTGTGTGGCGGGTTGTTTTTGTGTTTTTCCACTTTAAAAACTTTTTTTTAAAGGTGAAGTCCAGCCTGAGCTTTTTAGGCTGAAGGTCTGAAGTCCTCTCTCTGCTGACGTCACTGCAATCAGTCGAGGCAGCGCGTCATCCTGACTTCCGAAGTCTGGATCTACCAGACGTCTTGACTGATGGCAGTCTCAGCGGGCCGCTGAGATGGCCGCTCCCTGCCCCTTCACAGCTCAGCGCTCCAATGAGCGTGGAGGAACAGAGCAGGAGAGATGCTGACTGACAGGCAGCATCTCTCCGCTCGGGGAGGAGTGAGAACCGAGCCATCAGCGATGTTCGGTGGCTCGGTTCTCAGTGCAGAGACACTGGGGGACAGGTGCATCAGTCTAATGCTGCATCCACCTAGGTAGGTATGAGTATTAAAAAAAAAAAACATACTTCTCTTTTAAAGAAAATCTGAATTAGAAAAAAATTGGGGTAGGGATGTTAAAAACTGCCTGGTGCTTTTTTCAAGGGTACAAACAGGCAAAAAAATTAAAAGAGAAGTATGTTTTTTTTTTTGATTCATACTTACCTATGTGGATGCAGCATCAGACCAATGCTGCAGCTGTCCCCCGCCGGCTCTGCACTTTGAACCGAGCCACCGAACACCGGTGATGGCTCGGTTTTCACAGATCCCAGAGAGGAGAGCTGCTGACTGTCAGTCAGCGTCTCTCCTCTCTGCTTCTCCACGCTCACTGGAGGGCTGAGCTGTGGAGGGTTGGGGAGAGGCTATCTCAGTGGCTCGCTAAGACTGCCATTAATCAAGGCAGCTGGCGGCTCCAGACTTAGGACTTTAGGATGACGCGCTGCCTCAACTGATGGCAGTGACGTCAGCGGAGAGCGGACTTTAGACCACTCTCTGCTGAAAACTGGTCACAGGAGTGCAAAACGAATTGCACTCCTGTGACCCAGAGGAGAAGCCCAGCCTAAAAAGCTCAGGCTGGACTTCTCCTTTAAGAACTACTGGATAAGTACTTATGTTTTCCCTAGAAAACAGACAGCAAATTCACAGATAATTTGCTAAACAGCTTTCAAACAGCAGACAGCACACTCAGTGACTCTAGAGTATCCTCAGTGGACCCATTATGTGAAATTTCTAATGCCACCTGATTTGCTTTTCAGATCTTCAGTGGGATTTGAAATGTTACTTCTTCAAACAGATAGACCTGAACACGCAATATCTACAGTATGTCAACTTTTGCTGCAGGAAACTTGTCTGCAGGCCCTAAAGTTTCTTTCCATCTGGGAGAAAAAAATTGAACACTTCCCAGGGGAACTGGATTTAGATAAAATATTGATGTTTATTCACAAAATGTTCTCCTTCAGGGCAAAAGAACATACACTAATTATAAGATCATATCTTGGTGGTATTGCCGCCATACGGTATTAACCAAAATGGATTTTTCTATCCCCGACACATGCTGGAGCTGCTTAGCGGCAACTAGAACGATGACCCACAGTACACTATTCTCCATGATCCCTCACCCTTACAAACAACTCAAAAAGGGTTTACCTCACCGTTTTCTGGTTTCTGCTCAAACTATTATATCTAGACACTGGCTTAATCCTTTTGCTACCAGCTATGTAAGGCCTACGGTGGCACAGAACTGCTTCCAGCTGGCCAGCTCAGTAAGCCTTACATCGCTTACATTTCCCCTTCTACCATAAGCTCATGCCCCCCTACCACTGCTGCTCTGTGTCCTGTTTCCTCTGCCTCCCCTGCTGCCCCTAGATCTTCTGATCTCTCCACCCTCTCTCTGACATTCCCCCACTGCTTTGATTGCCTCCGTCCCCACCGTTCTGATCCCACCTGGCAGCACCAATGCTCAGGAGGAAGGGCAGGTAGCTGGTGAACATATCATGTTTACTGACCCCATCCTTTCTCTGAATGAACACAGTGAGTGATCGGTACTAAAGCACAGCAAACAGTGTTTTCTATGCTTTCAGTTTGTGATTGAACAGAAAGCGATGTGCATTGCATTACATTCAGTGGAGCACATAGGAGACATGTAGGGTCTTTTAGACTCTAGGAGTCTCATTAAAGAGAACCTGTCACCAAAAAATGAATCACATAGGGGACTTTGAGTTGAGTTAAAAAACATGTTTTTTTAATTGTAAAAAAATATTAAAAACTGTTTCCTAACTTTTTTTAGCTGGCTCCTATATTCAAAGCAAATTTATCAAGTCCTGGTATAATGTATAGCCAGTCTTAGAGACCTCTGCCTGAAACTGTCTAAGCCAAAAACCACCAGGCAATTAGCATTAAAGGTTTCCTTTAAACTAAACATTGAAGTAGTCAATATTTCAGGACAGGCAGTGTTGCTCTGGGTATCTTTCCTACAGATCTATTCAGCACATATGAAGATGGAACCAATTTCTTTATCTTTTTTATGAAATGCTGCAAGAACTAAAAAAAAACAAAACACAATGGCTGTGATAGCTGGATATTTTCAGACTGTCCAAAGTACACATTGCTCCACAATAACTGGGCATTGCAGGTGAGCTGTGCTTTGGGTATCCTGTAACTATGAGTCATATTTCATTGTTCCTTTGACTCTGTATTCAAATACTGTTCAAACCAATCTCCATGTTAAGAAAAGAGATGAGCACGGCAATCACAAATGTCTCAATCTGCACCCAGCAAAGATTGCTTGCTATGTATACACTAAGCTGCTCCCTTCCCCAGCTCGCTGAATTGAAACCAAGCTTATGTAAAAAAACGACAAAACAAAGAAAAAGATTTAATCTGCTACTCAGCAAATACAAAGATAATTTATTCAGAATCATTAACACAAAAGCAATTATTTCCAGTTGCAATGTTTGGTAGCTTCACTGATCCATGATATACAAGCGTCACGCCTTTGTGAGATATGCAAAAAAGTCTACAGAGGAGAAAAACGTAATTTGGAGATGAATCCGTACACGAAAACGCCATGTAAAGTGGACAGATATTTGACTATTTGGTCACCTTTGTTCAACAAAGATGCCTTTTAGACATTGCAGATTTTTTACAAAACAGACATCATTTCCTTGTCTCCTTTTCCCACCATTTGCTTTAAAACCTAAGCTTTTGTTGACAGGGCTCTCCTGAAACTAAACTCCAGACAAATTGCTAAATACATATACGGTCATGGCCAAAAATATTGGCACCCCTGCATTTCTGTCAGATAATGCACCACTTTGCCCAGAAAATGGTTGCAATTACAAATGTTTAGGCATTTTCATGTTTATTTCTTTTGTTTGTATTGGTATGACACAAAAAAAGTAGAGAAACAAAAAGCCAAATCTGACACGTTCCGCACAAAACTCCAAAAATGGACTGAACAAAATTATTGGCACCTTCTCAAAATTGTAGGAAATAATTGCATTCCATGTTTGTGGTGCTCACATAATTTGTAAATAAACTTACTTGTATCAATTAACAGGTGCTGACAATATAGAAATCACATTGGCAACCAGTTAAAATGGTGAAAAATTGGCTCAACCTTTGTGTTGTGTGTCTCTGTGTGTCGCATGGAGAAGGGAAAAAGCAGCAAAGAATTGTCTGAGGATTTGATAACAAAAATTGTGTAAAAGCATGGACATTCTCAAGGTTACAAGTCTATCTCTAGAGATCTTAATGTTCCGGTGTCTACTGAGCACAATATTGTCAAGAAGTTTACAGCCCATGGCGCTGTAGCTAATCTCACTGGATGTGGACGAAAGTTGATCAAAGATTGCAACGACGGATTGTTCGAATGGTGGATAAAGAACCTTGATCAACTTCCAGATAAATTTGCACTGACCTTCAGGCACAGGGTCTGTGCCAGCTTGCCTTATATGTCGCCATTTGAATTAAAAGAGACGCTATGGAAGGAGACTCAGGAGGACCCCACTGCTGACACAAAACATAAAAAAGGCAGATTGGAGTTTGCCAAAACTTACCTGAGGAAGCCAAAATCCTTTTGGGAGAATGTGCTGTGGACAGACGAAATAAAAATACAGCTTTTTGGTAAAGCCCATCAAACATTCTACTGTTTTCAGAAAAAGAAATGAGGCATTTTAAAGAAAAGAATACAGTCCCTACAGTCAAACATGGTAGAGGTTCACTGATGTTTTTGGGTTGCTTTGCTGCTTCAGGCACTGGATGTTTTGACTGTTTTTTTGGCATTATGAAATTCTGGGTTGCAATGTAGGGTCCAGCGTCAGAAGTCATGGGTCTTACAGCAGGACAATGACCCAAAGCACACGTCAAAAAGCAACCAGAAATGGTTTAAGACAAAGTGCGGGAGAGTACTGAACTGGCCAGATCTAAATCCCATAGAGCACCTACGGAGAGATCTCAAAACAGCAGTTGGGAAAAGGAACCCTTCCAATCTGGGAGGCCTGGAGCAGTTGGCAAATGGAGAGTGGTCCAAAATTCCAGTAAGAAGCTCATTATTGGTTACAGAAAGCGATTAATTTCAGTTATTTATTCCAAGGGGTGTGCTACCAAATATTAAATTGAGGACGCCAATAATTTTGTCCAGTCCATTGTTAGATTTTTTTGTGGAATGTGTCAGATTTGGCTTTTTGTTTCTCCACTTTTTGTGTCATACCAATACAAACAAAAGAAATAAACATGAGAATGCCTAAACGGGGGTGACAATATTTTTGGCCATGACTGTATGATAGTTGGTATACCTGCCAAAGAATTTGTATTTTTGTCTGTCAGCAGAGTACACAGCTCTGCCAGTAGACCTGATTTTTCTTTTGCTAGAGTTGTGGTACACCGACAGGTCTACTCCCTACCTCTAGCCTGTGACTGGACAGTGAAAGAAGAAGCAGCAGAATGGTTAGCTCAACGCTCGGTTACTTTGCTCTCTCCACCTGTTTGCATGCTTATAAAAAAAAAAAAAAAAAACACAACTGTTTAAGTACTTGTGCTGCTTCATCTTGCAATCTGAGCTCTACTTTGCAGGGACTGCAGGAAGTGGATATCATAACAAATTCGGGGGCTAATGCCTAGTACACACTGGCTGAATATCCGGAGACATCGGCCGGTTCAATGAAAACCATCCGACATTCAGCCCATGTGTATGTCAGTCGGTCTGACGGAAGCTTCTGTCGGATGAGCATGCTGGAAAACCAGTAGCCGACTGGCTCCTGATCAGCGCTCTCAGCCAATGTCTGAGAGCGCTGATCGGAGTGTTCTGGTGGGGGGGGGTCTCCCTGTCAGAACACAACAGCTCAGCGGGGGAGATCGCTGTACTAACATCGAACTGTTAGTGCAGCAGCTCTGACCTGAGCTGTCAGTTTTTTTGCATTCAACCTGCTGGGTTGAACAAAAAAATAAATGGTGTGTGCCAGGCTTTACATTGCTTACATTAAAAAAAAATGTAAGGATGTATTAAGGAATACAGAGCTGCACTGATTTGTGTCTTCCAAACCAGTTTAATGATATATTGTGCAATTATTTTATGATTTAACCATACTACAGATTGTTGCAGAATATGCTGCTCTTCTGCAAAGACTAATAATAGTAAAAATATCTGACCACAAGAGGATCTTTTAGATTTTCAGCATACACATCAAACTATATGCACATATAAAATCAGCACAAAAATACAGGCTAATTATTTTTTGTTCTCTATACAGTCTTTTAAAAATACATTCATTAAAAAAGTATTGATTTTTTTCATTATATAAGAATCAGTAAGACACATTTTTAAAATAATTAGATGTAGCTTTTAACCACTTCAGCCCCAGAAGGATTTACCCCCTTCCTGACCAGAGCACTTTTTGCGATACGGTACTGCGTCGCTTTAACTGACAACTGCTTGGTCGTGCAACGTTGCACCCAAACAAAATCGATATAAATTTTTTTACCACAAATAGAGCTTTCTTTTGGTGGTATTTGATCACCTCTGCGAGTTTTATTTTTTGTGCTATAAACAAAAAAAGAGCAACAATTTTGAAAAAAAAAGCAATATTTTTTACTTTTTGCTATAATAAAAATCCCCAAAAAATATATAAAAAAACATTTCTTTTTCAGTTTAGGCCGATATGTATTCTTCTACATATTTTTGGTACAAAAAAAAAATCGCAATAAGCGTATATTGATTGGTTTGCGCTAAAGTTATAGTGTCTACAAAATAGGGGATAGATTTATGGCATTTTTATTATTTTTTTTTTATTAGTAATGGCGTCAATCTGCAATTTTTATCGTGACTGTGACATTATGGCGGACACATTGGACACTTTTGACACTATTTTGGGACCATTGTCATTTATAGAGCGATCAGTGCTATAAAAATGCACTGATTACTATGTAAATGACACTGGCAGGGAAGGGGTTAAACACTAGGGGGCTCAAGGGGGATCAAGGGGTTAAGTGTGTCCTAGGGAGTGATTCTAACTGTAGGGGGGATTGTCTCACTATAACATGACAGAGATCACTGTTCCCGATGACAGGGAGCAGTAGATCTCTGTCATGTTGCTAGGCAGAACAGGGAAATGCCTTGTTTACATAGGCATCTGCCCGTTCTGTCACTCCGTGACATGATCGCGGGCCCCCCGCGGAGATCGAGTCTGTGGGACCCGCAGGCACACTCACGGAGTATGTGACGGCCACGCTCACCCACTATTCAGCGATTTAAAGGGAACGTACCTGTACACCCATTTGCCCAGCCTTGCCATTGTGCCGACGTATATCCTCGTGCGCTGGTAGGCAAGGGGTTAACATTTACTTTGTAATTACACTGCTTTTTTTAACACACACTGTATGTTACTCATACAGTGTCAAAGTTGTACATGAGGACACTCTTGGAACCACTCCATCTTCCCACTTTACCTTTGGAGGTATCTGAGCTACTGGATGCCCCTTTCAAGGTGGAGGAACTTGCTGCAGCGGTGGGCTCCTTTCCCAACTGTAAGGCACCAGGATCAGATGGGCTGCCGGCTGAGTGGTACCAACAACATTAAGATTTACTCTCACAACGTTTGTTAACCCTTTATTGGGAGTGTTTGAAGACAGGTCAATTGCCTCCCTCACTGTACGAAGCATATATTGTTCTCATAGCCAAGCCTGATAAGGACCCCTTGCACTGTGCTTCATATCGGCCAATTTCACTATTAAATATTAATTTCAAAATCCTCACAAAAATGCTGGTCAACAGACTCATGTCGGTTGTATCACATTTAGTATTTGAAGACCAGACGGCGTTTATGCGTTTATTTTTGGATTTGGAAAAAGCCTTTGATTCCGTAGACTGGAATTACATGCAGGAAGTACTATGGCGGTTTGGCTTTGGTCCCACATTTCGTGAATGGATTAAGCTATTATATCATTCCCCAGTTGCGGCGGTTAAACTTATTGGGATAATTTGGAATTTGTTCCCGGTACCTAGGGGGACACACCAGGGATGTCCTCTGTCCTCTGTTTTATTATTAGTTACTTATGGAAACCCTGGCTGTAGCCTTACGTGTGTCCTCCAGGGTGAAGAGGATACAGGTGGGAGTGTTGGAGGAAAAAAGAGCTATATGCCGATGATTTGGTACTATTCCTGGTAGATCAGGGCTACTCGTTAGCCTCAGCTTTATCCATCTTAGATGCCTTCTCTCAGTTTTCTGGTCTTAAGGTAAACTGGGTAAGTCACAAATGTGACTGTTGCAGGTCCCATCTCCAACCCTGAGGGCCCGATAGACTGCCCACTGCAGTGGGTTGATCAGGTAAAATATTTGGGCATAATTATTTCACAGTCAGTTTTGGATTTTATCCCTCTTAATGCTACTCCAATTATACAAACTCTTAGGCATTGCACGCGAGCCTGGCGCAGCCTACCGTTATCCCTGATCGGTAGAATTAATCTGCTGAAAATGAAATTTCTCCCCTTATTTCTGTATATCTTCAGGAATTCTCCAGTTTGGATACCCAAGCATATTTTTCCAGACCATTGATAGAATCATTTTGGACTTCCTCTGGGATGGGGGGACACCGCGTGTTAGATTACAAGTGTTGCAACAGCCCTGGAAAGAAGGGGGGTTGGCTATACCCAATTTTGCCAGGTATTTCTTAGTTGGTATTTGCACATAGGTGGTTGTCTCAACCAGCTGATGATGCCGCGGTAACTCTAGAAGCTGCAGTGGTAGGATCTTATGAGGCATTGTTTTCTTTGCTATACAGGGGGAGGGGGGCTCCCTATCCCCTTACAGGATCCATGCGGTCAGTCATCCGAGCGTGGGATTTGGCTGGAGGGTCTCAACTGTGTGGTGTCTCCAAATACTCCCCTCTGGCATAATCCTTGGCTGTCTCATTTTTTCTCATATTCTGATCCAGTCACTTGGACCAGATATGGGATTAAAACAGTGGGAGTAGTGGTCGGAAATGGGATGTTGTTCGCATTCGGTGTGCTTAAAAGTATATACGGGCTCCCCAACTCGCACTTTTTCTGTTTTCTCCAGTTTAGGCATGCTTTTTCTGCCCAATTTGGGTCTTCAGATCTGGAGGTGCCAGTTGGGAACCTGGAGTCGCTGCTCAGAGCTAAAGATCTACCTAAAGCCCTGTCTATTATTTATAAGGAATTACAGGTACTATCACGGTTTTGGCCTCCTGTCGTGCTGCATGGTTGTCGGATTTCCCGCAGCTGGACAATGATGATTGGGACTATGCATGAAGCGCCTTGTTTGCTAGATTGGTGTCGGCACGTGATCACTTGATACAGTTCAAGTTCCTTCATAGGATAAACTACACTCCTGCTAAACTAGCGAGGATTTTCCCTGCTCATCCTTCGAACTGTTGGAGGTGCGATGCCCATGGAGCAGATTTTCTACACATTTTTTGGCATTTCCCGCACATCCGGCAGTTCTGGGTGGAGGTGGTGGACAGTGTTGGGTCGGTCACGACAATCACTATAAGACCGTCTATAGAGGTCTATCTGTTAGGCCTGGCAGATACGTTGGTACTCAAGCAGGCAATTCGCACTTTGCTCACCCTGCTCCTGTATTATGCACACAAAATGATTATTTTGTTCTGGAAGAAGCCTACGACCCCCACCATAATGGCCTGGAAGGCATTGATAAATAAGGCTTTGCCGTTGTATGAAGCCACATATCTAAACAGAGGGGTACCTGATAAGTTTAAAAAGTTATGAGGTGGTTGGATAGAAAATAGCTCCACAGCGTCTGATTAATTGTCCCTTGGTTAGGGGTGCCCTTTTTTTTTTTTTTTTGTGGCGAGATGCTGGGTCTTTATGGGTGCTTTGATATCTCTTGTTATCGCAAGGGGGATATATTATTGGGTTCTGTACTTATGTTGTGTGTATATATATATATATATATATATATATATATATATATATATATTTTTTTATTCTTCTTTCCTCACTATTTGCTCTGGGAAGACAACTGCTTTCATTTATCTGGGAGCTACATTGTATACTGGTGCTGTTGAATGGTAGTGCTGAATGTTTAATACGTTTTTTATGTTTGTAACTTTTATATGAAAAACTTCTAATAAATAGAATTAAAAAAAAAAAAAAAGTTGCACTTGAGGTAGAAGGCAATGAATGCATTTCTAACAAACAAAATTCATTGTTGTGGATGAATGGGTAACTCATATTATTTCAAAGTAAGTTGGCCATAGGTAGTTTGAATCTTGGCCGGTTCAGCAGGGACCAGCCATGATTGGATCCATCTATGGGCAGGCTGATTGTACCCAAGTTGATTCATCGACTGCCAGATATTGTATTCCATCAGCCACTGCACCCACAGCTGTTGAATACCCGAGAAGTAACTGCATTTTATTAACTGCAGTCAGTGTTCGGACAAGAATGTTTAGTACAGCATCTTTGATTTTCAGATTGATATTTGTTGAGCTGGGTCGTACTGACAGGGCTACCCATGGTTTGAATTTCCGCCGACATTCAAGATGTTTATAGACAGCATAAGTCAGTTCAACTCTTTGTCTGCCATTCCCTTGGTTTTAGTAGCTGAATGGAAAAGATTTGCCTAAAATTTGCAAATTATGACTTGAATTTGATCATATGGAAGGAAGCCTGTGCAGATCAGGGTGTGGTCCACTTTGGGATTTGCTACAGGAATGCTGGCAAGGAATAAAATAAAGAAGTATGAAGAAATAATTTACAATTTATACAGAATACTTGATGGTGCATTCAGTTCTATGCTTTGTGTAGCTCTCGAAGGTTGCGGCTTTCAAGGCTACATGACTCATAGTTTAACTCACAACTTCACATAAAATAGAATACAATTTACCCAGAGCAGCAATTACCCAAACAGAATATTTAATCTTGAAGGCTGTAAATATACTAGACAATAAGAGAATTTTGACAGATCTGCAGTAAGATATACAGTAATTACTTTTAAGCTAAAAGCACAAAGTGTAAATGTTTACAACCCTGCAGACTACAAACTGCCATGTTACGTAAACCACATTAAAAGGAAAAACCAATTATCTGAACAGTATTTGAAATATACTCTGTCATGCTTTAAGACTTAATAAAATTGGTCTAGAGTTTGAATTTACACATAAAGATGGTACAATCTAATCCATGCCATGTGATGATTGTATGTTGAATTAAATTCCCCTTTCCAGATGAAGGATATCTAGGAAAGTAACACTCCAGTGAGAAAATCAGGGGCAGACCATAAATATGTTGATTATTAGCAAATGAACTGGGAATAAAATATCACTTCAGGTCTATTGTCAGAATGTGCCCTCTTGTAGTTAAATCCTAGGCAGCAATATTACTTTCACACATAAGGACCAACATTTACAAATAATGTTCTGACAATTATTACTAGCAAACAAACACTGTAAAAGGAATCAAAATACAGGCCTAGAACTTTTAAAGTGTATGTCAGGGCCAAAAAAAATTAGCAGTACATGCACATTTCTCACGTTTTATCCATTAAAGGACCCTGCAAGTAATAAGACCCCTTTCACACTGGAGCGTTTTTCAGGCGTTTTTCAGGCGCTTTAGCGTTAAAAAAAAGCGCCTGTAAAGCGCCTGAAAGAAGCCTCATCTGCAATCCCATTCTGAAAGCCCGAGCCCTTTCACACTGCCAGCGCTCGATAAACACTTGTAAAGCGCCGCTTAAGACCCTTTTCACACTTGGGCGTTTTTCAGGCGCTGGCAGTTTGAAAGGGCTCGGGCCATCGGCCACCCAGCCCGGTGGCAAAAACACGAAAGCGCTGCAAAGAAGCTGCTTGCAGGACTTTTTTGATGCCCTGCCAGCGCAGCGCCCCAGTGTGAAAGCACTCGGGCTTTCACATTGGGATTACAGATGAGGCTTCTTTCAGGCGCTTTACAGGCGCTTTACAGGCGCTTTTTTAGCGCTAAAGCGCCTAAAAAAAGCCCTAGTGTGAAAGGGGTCTCGGTGTGAAAGCACTTGGGCTTTCACATTGGGATTGCAGATGAGGCTTCTTTCAGGCGCTTTACAGGCGCTTTTTTTTAACGCTAAAGCGCCTGAAAAACGCCCAGTGTGAAAGGAGTCTAAGAGAAAATACCTGTCCAAGTCCTGTTGAACGCAGACAACACACAGCATTTTTGTAGAGTGAGTGGTGTCAGCCCTGCCCTGTTGACTTTTGTCAGGAGTCAGGAGGCACGGATGCCTCCTCTTTTTTGCCACGCCCACGTGACACGCTGTATCAGCTGGGAGCATTTATATTCGCCTCACTTGGTGTTTGTCTTTCTGGCAACACCTCATATGCAAGCATTCACCAGTTGATTTTGGTTCCCTATTTCCTTGTGAACCAATAAGGTAAATCACCATAGGTTTCACCTATACTTTTAGCATTTTGTTCTTCATTTTCTTTGGTTCCTTCACTATCTCACCCAGGATATAATTTTCTTCTCTTTCTTTTCTACACCTTTCTTTCTTTCTCCTTCCTATTTGATGGTTTTTGAGTATCTGTTTTTTCATCTATGCTCAGTTTTTCCCTTCATCTGACCTGGTGTATGGGCTTTTCACACTCTTCATCAAAAATATTATACATTCAATATATATTACTGATCTCAATTCACAGAAGTTTTGGCTCACCATCACCCACATTTGCACATTTACCTTGGTGAATCTACAGTGCACCCTGCTTGTCCACGTGCCTCTACCTCAGCTCCGATGCCAGACCTTTTTAACGGCTCTGATCCTCTGTTCACATCTATGCAGTTGACGTGAGTATCTATAAGGATGTCCATCCTGTCCCTTACACATTATTTATTCCTATTATTCAGTTACAATATTATACCATATGGTTATGTTTCTTTATAGATCACCATAGCATTCGTCCCTGAAGAGTTGGTATACCCCAACGAAACGTGTCGGGCTTACATAGATGCATGATGTCCATACAGATGATTTTATGTCTCTTATTTTGTTTTACTCTAGACTTTCCAATATCATTCAGCCCTTCCAGTGGCCCATGTTGTGCAGGACTTGTTTTTACTTTATGATATGCCAAGTACTATGGCGTCAATATTTATATGCGGTTTTCAGCATGCCCTGTGTGTATGCAATTCTGTGTATGCATTTTTGTGTTATTCAGTATGTTATACATGACCTCACACGGTATAATAAAATGTTCTTTGCCAAGACTGCTTTTTGGTAAACATCTCTCATTCAAAAAACTCCCCCTTTTTTGTTGTAACCCATAAAAGCAACACTTTAATGTCACACATGTTTACTTTATATAGTGATTGGCCTCATTTAAAGTCCCACTGACCACTTTCCTTCTCTTTGTCAAATCCCCTAAACCCTTCCCTTATTCTGTTCTCCATAATATGATACTAGTCATTAAAGAGGAGCTCCAGGCTCCTTCAGAAAAAATTAAAAGTCAGCAGCTACAAATATGGTAGCTGCTGACTTGTAATATTAGGACACTTGCCTGTCTATGAATCCAGCAGCGTCTTCATCCCAGCTGATTTTTCAATCAGCGCTCGGGTGCTGCCACCATTTCTTGTAAGTGAAACCGGCAGTGAAGCTTGCACTTTGTAAATGGCCTGGCGGTGGAGAAAGGTGGAGGGGGGGGCGAACCTCCGAGTGACTTGGCCACGGCGAGATTAGCATATAGTGGCAGCGGGTACCTGTCAAAACCAGGTACCCGCTCCCCCCCGAAGGGTGCCAAATGTCACACAAGCAGAGCTTCCCCTTTTGGGTGAAGCTCCACTTTAGGTAGTCCAAGAAAAGATCTAGGGCTAATTAAACTTTTTGACATAACAGAGGAAGTATGCATATGACACAAGAAAGCCTTGAATTTCTGACCGGTATTTTTTTGCACTTGTCAAACTGACATAACAAAAACATTCAATAGCATATTGCACAGATCACCAGATAGCAAATAAGAGAAGTTCATTGTTAGGGTTTACATACGCTTTAAGACTGGTTGATTACATTAAATATGTGGGCTGACACAGAATTAATGTGTTCCTAAACCCAGGAACCTGCATTCTCTATATCTGGTTTCCCACAGTACACAGAACATGGAAATGCAAGTGTTTTAGTACATATAAACTGTTAAATACCTTTTCTCATCAGCAGTTAGAGCAGTCTTATGACTTTTGTCAGTGTCTGCTTAAAGCTTGTAGGAGGAGTTTTCATTCTCCCCCAATTGCCCTATGAGACTGCAGGACCCCTGACCCTCTGCCTGGACAGTGCTGATTGGCCCTGTGCTGATTATATGCACTCCCAAAAAAAAAACCTCTCTAGCAATACACAACAAACTGAGCATGTGCAGCTTCTCTCCTAGCCTCTGTCTTACCAGGAGATACAGTGGGGCAAAAAAAGTATTTAGTTAGCCACCAATTGTGCAAGTTCTCCCACTTAAAAAGATGAGAGAGGCCTGTAATTGTCATCATAGGTATACCTCAACTATGAGAGACAAATGTGGAAACAAATCCAGACAATCACATTGTCTGATTTTTGAAAGAATTTATTTGCAAATTATGGTGGAAAATAAGTATTTGGTCACCTACAAACAAGCAAGATTTCTGGCTCTCACAGACCTGTATCTTCTTTAAGAGGCTCCTCTGTCCTCCACTCATTACCTGTAATAATGGCACCTGTTTGAACTTGTTATCAGTATAAAAGACACCTGTCCACAACCTCAAACAGTCTCACTCCAAACTCCACTATGGTGAAGACCAAAGAGCTGTCGAAGGACACCAGAAACAAAATTGTAGACCTGCACCAGGCTGGGAAGACTGAATCTGCAATAGGCAAGCAGCTTGGTGTGAAGAAATCAACTGTGGGAGCAATAATTAGAAAATGGAAGACATACAAGACCACTGATAATCTCCCTCGATCTGGGGCTCCACACAAGATCTCACCCCGTGGGGTCAAAATGATCACAATAACGGTGAGCAAAAATCCCAGAACCACACAGGGGGACCTAGTGAATGACCTGCAGAGAGCTGGGACCAACGTTACAAAGGCTACCATCAGTAACACACTACCCTGCCAGGGACTCAGATCCTGCAGTGCCAGACGTGTCCCCCTGCTTAAGCCAGTACATATCCGGGCCCGTCTGAGGTTTGCTAGAGAGCATTTGGATGATCCAGAAGAGGATTGGGAGAATGTCATATGGTCAGATGAAACCAAAGTAGAACTGTTTGGTAGAAACACAACTTGTCATGTTTGAAGGAGAGAGAATGCTGAGTTGCAACCAAAGAACACCATACCTACTGTGAAGCATGGGGGTGGCAACATCATGCTTTGGGGCTGTTTCTCTGCAAAGGGAACAGGGCGACTCATCCGTGTACATGAAAGAATGAATGGGGCCATGTATCGTGAGATTTTGAGTGCAAACCTCCTCCCATCAGCAAACATGGATAGGTCTTTCAGCATGGCAATGATCCCAAACACACCGCCCAGGCAACAAAGGAGTGGCTTCATAAGAAGCATTTCAAGGTCCTGGAGTGGCCTAGCCAGTCTCCAGTTCTCAACCCCATGGAAAACCTTTGGAGGGAGTTGAAAGTCTGTGTTGCCCAGTAATAGTCACAAAACATCACTGCTCTAGAGGAGATCTGCATGGAGGAATGGGCCAACATACCAGCAACAGTGTGTGACAACCTTGAGAAGACTTACAGAAAACGTTTGACCTCTGTCATTGCCAACAAAGGATATATAACAAAGTATTGAGGTGAACTTTTGATATTGACCAAATACCTATTTTCCACCATAATTTGCAAATAAATTCTTTCAAAAATCAAACAATGTGATTGTCTGGATTTGTTTCCACATTTTGTTTCTCATAGTTGAGGTATACCTATGATGACAATTACAGGCCTCTCCCATCTTTTTAAGTGGGAGAACTTGCACAATTGGTGGCCGACTAAATACTTTTTTGCCCCACTGTAGATTGTGGACTGTGGAAGAAGGAGAGGAACAGAGAAGACATGATCAAACAGCCTTTTTACACAATGCACAGGATTAACCCCTTAGGTTCCACAGGGAGTATAACAAGCATGCTTTACTGCATATACAGACTGATTTTACTGTTGTGGGTTTAGTAACACTTTACAGCATTTGTTACCCCAACACTTCATATTTCTGATATATGCCTGCTCTACCATGTACTTGTATGAGAAAGCATCCTGTTCTCTTTGTATAGCTTCCTTTGAGTGAACTCTCTGGTGTTCCTGCCAGTCCCTCTGCTTTCCTATTAAAAACTGACCACACTAAGCAGGTGAGCACATTGTGGTCAGTTCTCTAGCTATGCTGGGAACTCAGTCTGCTCTCCTCCAATGATCAGACTTGTCCTGCATAACCTCCCCATTGGCAAGCTCAGTGTGCTGCTTCTCCTCCCCCCAGCTCTTATGCAGCTGAGAACATAGGGAACATGATCACATCTAAAAAAAGGAAAAAGGGTATTTATAATGTTTTTTTTATATCTACACAAACATGTTTTGCCTTTTTTTTCTATTTTAAACTGAATGGGGTGTTTTACAAGGTGATCATTTATAATCTATTTACGTTTCACCTGCTTATCTACTTCAATCTACTAAGCTGCCACAGTGATCCACTGATAGGCTCCATGTTGATGGAAATCTTGTGAGTCTCTGAGGCTGAAGCTGGGCCAATTTTCTGCTCACCCAATGAAAAACTATAGAGGTCTCCAAGCAGCAAATCATGAGGGTCTGTGTGTTAAAGTACACCTGTCATGAAAGAAGTACAGAAGCTGCACACTATAAATGAATTAGAGACAAATTGCAATATACCTTATCTCTATATATGCTACAGGTTGGTGTCAAAATATTGAAGCCAACAAATCAGCATGGTAGCCAGGGAATGGATGTTCTCAAAAAGAGAGCTTAAAGTGTTACTAAACCCAGGACCCTGCATTCACTATATCTGGTCTCCCACAGTACGTAGAACATGGAAATGCAATAGTTTTAGTAAATATAAACTGCTAAATACCTTTTCTCATCAGCAGTTAGGCTCGGTTCACACAGGGGCAAGACGATTTTAGCGCGACTTTGTACGGCGACTTCAACGCGGCTTCAACGCGACTTCAGCGTGACTTCAGCACGACTTTAAGCAAATTACAACGCGACTTCAAGTCGCCTCCAGGACAGGCGACTTTGGCTGTGGCCAATCACAGGATAATCAGCTCTCTGGGAGGGAGGGGTTTGCCTGGGCAAACTACATTTTTTCCCTGCAAAGTCACTTGACTGTAGAGAGAGATCCGACTTGGAGGCGACTTCCATTGATTTCTATGGTACAGGTCGCCTACCAAGTCGGATCCAAGTAGTACAGGGAGTACGCTCTGAAGTCGGAGCGACTTCAGTAGTGTCTATTAAGACGCTCCCATTCACTGTAATGTGAATCTCTTTCTGGGGCGACTTGGGGCGACTTGAGGGCTTACAAGTCGGATCCCAAGTCGTCCTAGTGTGAACCGAGCCTTAGAGCAGTCTTGTGGTTTGTATCAGTTTCTGAATAAAGATTGTAGGAGGAGTTTTCACTTTCCCCTGGTCCTCTGCCTGGACAGTGCTGATTGGCCCTGTGCTGATCACATGCACTCTCCAAAGAAAAAAAATCTCTAGCGAAACACACCAAACTGAGCATGTGCAGCCTGATTCCTAAAGCTCTGTTCTATCAGTAGATGGGTTGGAGTCAGTTAAAGAAGGGGAGGATGGCATAACAATTGCACGGTCATGCAACACTGTACCCATATGACATTTTTATCATTTTTTTCCACACAAATAGAGCTCTATTTTGGTGATATTTAATCACCGCTGGGTTTTTTGCTAAATAAACGAAAAAAGACCAAAAGTTTTGGGGGGGGGACACGTTATCATAGTAACACTGTACTTACTCTGGGAAGATGATCAGGATTTAAGAAACAAATAGCTCCGCGCTTAGGTAATAAAGGAACTGCAGCCCCCCCAGCACAGAATAACACCTATGTGAAATTCTAAGTAGTATAGAGTCCCAAAACGGGGTGATTGGCGCTGTTCCACTAAACCTCGTCTGATGTGCAGAAACTAGTGAGGTGTATCAAGTAAAAAATGTGAATAAATAAAAACTGAACATAAATTATTATATATGTAGGAATGATGAAATTACAAACGTGTGGGAAAACTATTCCTAGTGTATATGCGAAAAATACCCACATATATATGAAGTGCAGCGTGTATTATCACCTTACTAGATTAGAGGTGATCAAAAACAAAACATTATAGGTTGGTATAAAAAAAAAAAAGAGTGGTATGAATTCCCAAAAAAACCTCCAGAAAATCCTTAAAAAATAGCGTAAATATGTGCATAGAAAAGTATAAATACAGTGGCTTGCGAAAGTATTCGGCCCCCTTGAAGAATCACCAACAAGTGGGACACAATTGTGAAGTGGAACGAAATCTTTTGGATCTTTGAAACTTTTTTAACTAATAAAAAAATGAAAAGTGGGGCGTGCAAAATTATTCAGCCCCCTTACGTTAATACTTTGTAGAGCCACCTTTTGCTGCGATTACAGCTGCAAGTCGCTTGGGGTATGTCTCTATCAGTTTTGAACATCGAGAGACTGAAATTCTTGCCCATTCTTCCTTGCAAAACAGCTCGAGCTCAGTGAGGTTGGATGGAGATCGTTTGTGAACAGCAGTTTTCAGCTCTTTCCACAGATTCTCGATTGGATTCAGGTCTGGACTGTGACTTGGCCATTCTAACACCTGGATACGTTTATTTGTGAACCATTCCTTTGTAGATTTTGCTGTATGTTTGGGATCATTGTCTTGTTGGAAGATAAATCTCCGTCCCAGTTTCAGGTCTTTTGCAGACTCCAACAGGTTTTCATCCAGAATGGTCCTGTATTTGGCTGCATCCATCTTCCCCTCAATTTTTTTTTCCAAAATCTTTTTATTGGTTTTTAAAAAGAGAAACAAAAACAGATAAAGAGAACAAACAGTTAAACATACATTGGTCTAATATGATGTCTATGTGATCCTTGCAGGAATCACGCTGTCACCTTATTCATGAAAAATATATTATGAAATCAGTCATAGCGGTACAGTTTACTGGGTCATGAGGTGGTGCTATGTGCAGTTGTACATGGTAAAATAGCATATTGTAGATTATTGTGTACACCTGGCACCCGCTTGGGAGCTACTTTGTGATTGGGGTCTACTGAGAGGCCTCTGAAGCGGTGGAGGGATCTGCCAGCCACTTAGACCAGACTTTGCTATATTTGTTGGGGCAGCCTCTGTTGTCATATGTGTCCTTATACAGAGGTAAGCTATTGTTGATTAATTGTTTCCACATGGAGAGAGGAGGGGGGGTTGGTTTGCGCCAACTAAGGGCTATAGCTTTACGGGCATAGAACAGGAGCAATCCCACCAGTGTGCGTCCCGCCACCGTAGGAATTAGTTGTTCTACCAGGCCTAGTATGCAGATTGACATTGATGGTTGTAGTGGCACAGAGGTGATTTGTGTGATAAAGTCCAATATCTCCCTCCAGTATCGGACAATTGCCGGACAGGTCCAGAAGATGTGGGTGAAGTCCCCAGGAGTCCCACCACATCTCCAACATCCGGGAGGGGAGTCGGGGTTCATTTTGTGTAGTCTGTGAGGGGTAAAATATGCCCGATGGACTATCTTGAATTGGATCAGGCGATCTCTCAGAGAGACCAGGGAGCTAAATGGGAAATCCCATATGTCATCCCAGTCATCGTTGTCAAAATTGGGGATGTCATGGGACCATTTAGATCTTAGCTTTTCCATAGTTGGGAGGGAGGTGACAGTCAGGTGTGAATATAATTGAGAAGTGGGTTTTTTCGCACAATCTGTTCTAAGAAGGTCCTCCAGTGAAGATTGGACTAGTTGAGGAGGGGAGTTGGAGAATTGGTGACTGAAGGCATGGGAAAGTTGAAGGAATCGGAAAAAATAGGACTGTGGTATATTAAAATCGGAGTTTAGTTTGGAGAGCGGGACTAGGGATTGATTGGAGATAATCTGTGCCACCGTTTTAATGTTAAATTTGGTCCAGGCATGAGGCTCAGGTAGTTTATAGATGTGCTCCAGGGTTGGGTTTATCCAAAGGGGAGCATTGGGTGAGATTGCCTGTTGAGGGTATTTTTCTAATTTGAGACCTGCCTGACATGCACGCAGTGTAGTGCGCATGGAGGGTGTCAGTGGATAGGGGGCTCGAGGGCCTCGAAAAAGCAAAAATTTGAGCGCCTCTAGGGATCCCAGCACTGCCGTCTCGACCTGGGTAGCTGGGTTGGAGGTGTCCGGATTGAGCCACCAAGCAGCTGTTACTAGCTGGGCGGCCAGATAGTACTTGTATAGATCCGGACACGCCAAGCCACCTTGGGAGGTCGGGCGTATCAGTGTTGACCAGCTGTATCTGGGGGATTGGGACCCCCATAGGAAAGAGGCGAGGAGGCGATGTAGTTGTTTGAAAAAGGATTTAGGAATCCACTGTGGAGAGTGGCGAAATAAGTATGTAAATTTGGGGAGTATTTTCATTTTAAACAAATTAATGCGCCCCAACAGTGAAAGAGGCAACGATTCCCACGCCTTCAGCCGTTGCCGAGTCTCCTGAACCACCAGGGACAAGTTGAGGGGTAAGAACTGAGAAGCCTGCCTGGAGACCACCACCCCCAAGTATTTAAAATTCTCGACCCATTGTAGAGGGATGTCCGTGGGAGCTGTGTCACGGGCTGCAGGATCCACGGGGAACAGGAGAGATTTTGACCAGTTAACCCTGAGGCCCGTGACAGAGGAGAAGGAGTTGAGGACCTGTAGGGCTCCCTCGAGTGATGGACCCGCGTCATTGAGGAAGAGTAGGAGGTCATCCGCATACAGGGCGACCCTCTCCTCCAGCCAGCCAACCCGCAGTCCCCTAATGTGAGGAGAGGTGCGAAGGGCCTCAGTAAGTGGCTCCATCGCGATGGCAAATAAGGCCGGAGAGAGAGGGCAGCCCTGCCGCGTGCCCCTGGACAGATGGAAGGACCGTGACAGGCCCCCTCCCAGCTTAATAGCCGAGGTGGGGTCACGGTAGAGGACCCTCATCCATTCAATGAAGATCAGGGGGAACCCCATCCTGCGGAGGACCTCCCAGAGAAAAGGCCACTCGACCGTGTCGAAGGCCTTCTCAATGTCCAGGGAGGCCACCACTCTAGATCCTTCATTGAGATGTTGTGCGTGTATGTTGGTGAACAGACGCCTCAAGTTAACGTCTGTCGCTCTATTGGCCATGAAACCAGTCTGGTCAGTCTCAATGATAGATGGTAGTAGGGGCTGTAGTCTCGTGGTTAGTAATTTGGTGAGGATCTTGAAGTCTGTATTAAGTAGGGCGATTGGTCTGTAGGAGGCACAGGATGTGGGGTCTTTAGACACTTTATGAATGAGAATGACATGGGCATGGCCCATGGAAGCTGGGAGGGCACCATCAGTCAAACATTGGGAATAGAGCTGGGCCAATTTGGGGGCCAATAGGTCCCCATGAGTTTTGTAGAACTCAATGGGTAGTCCATCTGGGCCCGGAGACTTTCCCGCGGGAAAGGACTTAATCGCTTTCAGTACCTCTTCCGGGGTAATCGGCCTCACTAGGGATTATCTTCCCCTCAATTTTAACCATCTTCCCTGTCCCTGCTGAAGAAAAGCAGGCCCAAACCATGATGCTGCCACCACCATGTTTGACAGTGGGGATGGTGTGTTGAGTGTGATGAGCTGTGTTGCTTTTATGCCAAACATATCGTTTTGCATTGTGGCCAAAAAGTTTGATTTTGGTTTCATCGGACCAGAGCACCTTCTTCCACATGTTTGGTGTGTCTCCCAGGTGGCTTGTGGCAAACTTTAGACGAGACTTTTTATGGATATCTTTGAGAAATGGCTTTCTTCTTGCCACTCTTCCATAAAGGCCAGATTTGTGCAGTGTACGACTGATTGTTGTCCTATGGACAGACTCTCCCACCTCAGCTGTAGTTCTCTGCAGTTCATCCAGAGTGATCATGGGCCTCTTGGCTGCATCTCTGATCAGTCTTCTCCTTGTCTGAGCTGAAAGTTTAGAGGGACAGCCAGGTCTTGGTAGATTTGCAGTGGTCTGATACTCCTTCCATTTCAAAATGATCGCTTGCACAGTGCTCCTTGGGATGTTTAAAGCTTGGGAAATCTTTTTGTATCCAAATCCGGCTTTAAACTTCTCCACAACAGTATTACGGACCTGCCTGGTGTGTTCCTTGGTCTTCATGATGCTCTCTGCGCTTTCAACAGAACCCTGAGACTATCACAGAGCAGGTGCATTTATACAGAGACTTGATTACACACAGGTGGATTCTATTTATCACCATCAGTCATTTAGGACAACATTGGATCATTCAGAGATCCTCGCTGAACTTCTGGAGTGAGTTTGCTGCACTGAAAGTAAAGGGGCCACGTGATACGCATACGTCTTGCCTTTTTGCTTTACTTCCGGGTGTGCAGCGCTGCCTTTACTTCACTTTGTTTGACTGCCAACCAGTCAGCGGAGCACTGTTTGCTTCCTTTAATATTTTTAATAAAGCTAAGTTTTTTTACGGATTTACACGATGGGGCTCATTCTTGTTTTATATGGATGTATCTGCGGGGAGTGACTGGAACTGATCGGGATACCAGGAGTGGAGATCCGAACGGAGGACTGTCACCAGGGACCATTGCTGCAGGACACGGCTGATAGGCTTGATACCCCTGCAGGGGTGAATCCTTCCGGTGAGTGAGGGCACATTGGGGGGTCCTTTGGAAGGCTGGAAGAGTTTACAACACTAAGAGTACTGCTAGATGTTTGAAGAGACTTACTATTTGCACTTTAGGAAGAACGTTTTATGGATTTTTTCCTTTTTTTCTTTTGGGACATTTTTTGGACTGATGATTTAATAATTTTATGCGCATCTATGATTATAAGTTAGCAAATTTTTTATGCACATATTTATACTTTTTTATGCACATATTTACGCTATTTTTTAAGGATTTTCTGGAGGTTTTTTTGGGAATTCATACCACTCTTTTTTTTTTTTTTTTTTTTTTATACCAACCTATAATGTTTTGTTTTTGATCACCTCTAATCTAGTAAGGTGATAATACACGCTGCACTTCATATATATGTGGGTATTTTTCGCATATACACTAGGAATAGTTTTCCCACACGTTTGTAATTTCAACATTCCTACATATATAATAATTTATGTTCAGTTTTTATTTATTCACATTTTTTACTTGATACACCTCACTAGTTTCTGCACATCAGACGAGGTTTAGTGGAACAGCGCCAATCACCCCGTTTTGGGACTCTAAGATGATCAGGATTGTTTTGGTTTTTTTTGCACACTATGATTGCTTATAACAGTGAATATCATGGTTTTAAAAAAACATTTTTACGGAATGAAATTTGATTCATTCAGTGTTTACTATTGTGATTAGTCACAACTAATCACATGATTACAGATTGGCTGTTATTGACCAATCACAGAGTTCAACACAATAGTACACAATGAATAGAAGCCATCCATTGTGTACAATTGACATGTGATCTGCTGTGACTGCTCAAAGCGATCACAGGGTCACAGCAGCGGGAAGTAAACTGATCTATCGTTCGCCGTTTCCGGTGGACACAGCAGGTGACAAGATTGTGACGCAGCGTGGCGCATTCTGGGGAGGAAGTCTTATGATGTTCACCTGGATCTAGAGTGGTCCCGCCTGGCCGTCATTTGACTCTAGGCTGGCCGGAACTGATTAAGGAGACGGTCAGAGCTGGACACTAGCCTTCTACTTAACAAATTGTGCTTTTTTTCTACCTAAACAGATGCCCCACAAATGAACAGCTGTATTAATCTGGATATTATTCATTCATTGAATTGCTTAGTAGCATAGCCTTATTTCCCAGAGATGACTTGTTTTTTTGTTTTTTTTTGTGTTCTCCCAGTTAGAGCGGAAGGGTCATTGCTGCATCTGTGTCACTTCTCTGTGTAACTAATGATTTTATTTTCAAATATTTCTTTATTGATTTTTGGAAAAAAAAAAAAAAAAGAAACAGTAAACCTGTACATAAGGGAGATATTAACAGGATTATCTCATCTTATATCATATAGACCGGTAACAACTTAGTAGTGGTAAAGCATCAGACTTTTCTGAAAAATAACATCAATCTACTGTGTCTCGTAACTAATGATTTTAGTGTTCAGTTATATGGAGATCACACAGACTGCATGACTGCAGCCATCCCCACACAGTACACCAAGCACCATCTGTCCCCGTTCAAGTGTCCCATGAACATCTGTACCAGTGTACAAAACATATGTCACATTGTACCAGTGCCACATGAACATCTGTCACAGTGCACCAGTGCCACAACAACATCTGTCACACAGTGTACCAGTGCCACAACAGCATCTGTCACACAGTGTACCAGTGCCACATAAACATATGCAATATTGTCCTATTGCAACATCAATATCTGTCCGTCATTGGACGATTAACATGTCACATTATAAAAGTGCCCGAACACATCTGTCAGTGTACAACTGCACAAAAACATCTGTCAGTGTACCAGTGCCCCACCAATAAAAGAAAAAATTAAAGCGCCCCTGTCCCCCTGTGCTCGCATGCAAAGGCAAATGCACACCTTGGTCCCATACGCATACATAAACGGCGATCGCACCACACATGAGGTATTGCTGCGAACGTCAAAGTGAGAGCAATAATTCTAGCACCAGGTCTCCCGTGTATCTCAAAACTGGTAACCAATAAAGGCTTATAAAGCGTCTCGCCTATGGAGATTTTAAAATACCAACGTTTGGCGCCATTTCACAAGTGTGCATAATTTTAAAGCGTTTGGTATCGATTTCCCAGACGCAGCACCATATTTTATGTTTTGCTAAAAAATTGGGTATTACATTGTTTTTGTGTGCATTAAAACTCATTAACCACTTCAGCACTGGAAGGATTTACCCCCTTAATGACCAGGCCCTTTTTTGTGATATGGTACTGCATCACTTTAACAATTGCGCGGTCGTGCAACGTTGTACTCAAACAAAATTGATGTCCTTTTTTTCCCACAAATAGAGATTTCTTTTGGTGGTATTTGATCACCTTTGCTATTTTTATTTTTTGCGCTATAAACAAAAAAAGACAATTTTGAAAAAAAAACAATATTTTTTACTTTCTGCTATAATATATATCCAAAAAAATATATAAAAAACAAAATTAATTTATCAGTTTAAGCCAATATGTATTCTGCTACATATTTTTTGTAAAAAACTGCTGCGCAAATACTGTGCGACATAAAAATTTGCAAAAGCCAACATTTTATTCTCTAGGGCCTCTGCTACAAAAATAGGCTGCATCTGACAGGTACAGGCAGGCTGCATTCGACAGGCACAGGCAGGCTGCATTCGACAGGCACAGGCCGGCTGCATTCGACAGGCACAGGCCGCCTGCATCCGACAGGCACAGGCCGGCTGCATCCGACAGGCACAGGCCGGCTGCATCCGACAGGCACAGGCCGGCTGCATCCGACAGGCACAGGCCGGCTGCATCCGACAGGCACAGGCCGGCTGCATCCGACAGGCACAGGCCGGCTGCATCCGACAGGCACAGGCCGGCTGCATCCGACAGGCAAAGGCCGGCTGCATCCGACAGGCACAGGCCGGCTGCATCCGACAGGCACAGGCCGGCTGCATCCGACAGGCACAGGCCGGCTGCATCCGACAGGCACAGGCCGGCTGCATCCGACAGGCACAGGCCGGCTGCATCCGACAGGCACAGGCCGGCTGCATCCGACAGGCACAGGCCGGCTGCATCCGACAGGCACAGGCAGGCTGCATCCGACAGGCACAGGCAGGCTGCATCCGACAGGCACAGGCAGGCTGCATCCGACAGTCACAGGCAGGCTGCATCCGACAGGTACAGGCAGGCTGCATCTGAGAGGCACAGGTAGGCTGCATCCGAGAGGCACTGGCGAGGCTGCATCTGACAGGCACTGGCGAGGCTGCATCTGACAGGCACTGGCGAGGCTGCATCTGACAGGCACTGGCGAGGCTGCATCTGACAGGCACTGGCGAGGCTGCATCTGACAGGCACTGGCGAGGCTGCATCTGACAGGCACTGGCGAGGCTGCATCTGACAGGCACTGGCGAGGCTGCATCTGACAGGCAATGGCGAGGCTGCATCTGACAGGCACTGGTGAGGCTGCATCTGGCAGGCACTGGCTAGGCTGCATCTGACAGGCACTGGTGAGGCTGCATTTGATGGACACTGGTAAAGCTGCATTGATCTCCTGTATCATGTCTGTAGTCTCTGACCATCTCCTGTATCATGTCTGCTAGAGGTGCACCGAATGGAAATTTTGCTACTATTATCAGTGTGTTTAAGTTTAAGTAAGAGATTGCAGACATGATACAAGAGATGGTCAGAAACTGAGTACATGATACAAGAGATGGTTAGAGATTGATGACATGATACAAGAGATGGTTAGAGATTGATGACATGATACAAGAGATGGTTAGAGATTGATGACATGATACAAGAGATGGTTAGAGACGACAGACTGCATTTTTCTTGACCTTTCTCGCACTAAAGGTGCCAATAATGGCCAACAATAAATTCATTTTAATTTCAATTGATAATATTAATTAAAAAGTCAAATATATTACAATTATATGTAAAAAAATAAATATTTTTAAAAGCTGTCATTTACGGTTTTTGGTCAAAGTGCATCCTGCATTTTCGGTTTCGGCACCAAAATTTCCATTTGGTGAACCATCTTGACACTGATCTGGGTTATTTTTACCAAAGAAATGTATCAGTATAAATTGTAAATTAAACAATGCGGGTTTTGTATCACTTTAAACCTTATGATGCCATGAGTCCTTGAGGTACCAATAAACATAAAACGACAAGTCTTCCAATCTATCCTATTTTGATAGGATAGATCATGCAACTATAATCATTTACATGGATTGCAATGTTTATTCTTCAGTTAACTAATTTTTTTCTAAAAAGAATATAAATACAGCGCTGCGCTAGAGGTTGGAAGTAAATAGCAGCCAACGCACCTATAAACCCAGGTTTAAAACAATATACAAAAAAGTGTAGCGCTATAAACCCCTAAAAAATGCTTATAAATAAATAAACAATATGAAGTGCATAATACACTAATGTAAGAAACTAGGATGTACCCTCTAAAGTACAAAGTTAAACAAAGTGATATACTATGAACAAAATATATTACATTGTGTAGCAAAATAAATACATTGGAAAAATTGATGTGTAATGAATAAAAATACAGTCCAAAAAATATAAATAAAATTCAAATGGAATTGACACCATTAACAATTCTTATAAAGAATGTCCACCAATGTTGATTGCAGAAATGGCAAAGAAAAGTGACAAAGACCGCCACCAAGGGTCTATGGAGGCTTACCAGAGGCAGAGGACCGAAGTCAACCCAAACGTTACAGTAAAGGGATCAACTGAATCAGGCAGGTAAGTGGAAGTGTGGAAACAGCAAAGGTGAGCAGACAATCTGGTGGTGATTCAAGAGCCGTCACCAAAGGCAGCAAAAAGGCTTACCAGACGTTGTTGACTTGAAAGGACATACGTCATACAATTTAAAAAAAGCTTAATGACCAACTGGTCTGGATAATACGTCTCCTCAGATATCTTCAATGGTTTGAAAATGAAGATGGCAATCCAAACTTTGAGACTGCTGCTATGTCTCCAGAGGCATACTGCCTGTTTGCCACATGGCAAAATGTAATATATTTTGTTCATAGTATATCACTTTGTTTAACTTTGTACTTTAGAGGGTACATCCTAGTTTCTTATATTAGTGTATTATGCACTTCATATTGTTTATTTATTTATAAGCATTTTTTTGGAACTCATTTTTTTCTACCTGAAACACATATAAATAGGAATGTTTTAACAATACCAGTATATGGAAGCTCACAGTACTGTATGCAATAAATACTGGGTTAAAGCCGCCCATGTATGTCTGACCATTTCATGTCTATGGCTAAACAATACCAGAGACAGGTCTTACCTTTGGGTCCAAGTGTCTGGACTTAAACCACGTTCAATGGCTGCATTTTCTGCAGGCAGTCCAAAGGCATCCCAGCCCATTGGGTTAATGACCTGAACAATACAAAAAATGTATAAGACACTTGCTCACCATATTATATACATGCAAAAAGAGAACACATTGCATCGAGAACATACAACACTTCTCCACAAAAACCTTTCTACTGGACTGTCTATGTTCTGTGGCTGGCCGCATGCTATCACAATCTCTGTCACAGGATTTTAATACGCTCATCCATGTTGAGCAACATTTCAGCAAGTAATCAAATGGTTTTCTTCACTCTGTTGAGGTGTCAGATAATACTGAACATTTTATAGACACTGAAAGATAGTAAACTTTCTAAAATGTGATTTCAAAAGACAAACAGATCCTGTTATCCCAAGGTTGCTCATCGGGACTATTGATGTAACTATTAAAGGTATATGGGGTAATTTAAAGCTGAAATCAAGAATATATATATATATATATATATATATATATATATATATATATATATATATATATATATATATATATATATATGTATAAATAGCCGGAAGATGAAGGTAGACCTTATTGAAATTTATGGGTCTTTACTGTGCAGGGGCAGACAGGAGAGAGGGAAGTAATCCTGCCAGTCAACGACTCTTACGGTGCTATTTTGCCTGCATTGCTGTTTTAGTTAGTTTTTGTTTTGGAAGCATGTAAAGCATTGCACCAGCGATCAGCAGATCGCTGATGAGATTGATGGTCTCCTGCAGACCTGTCAGTGTATGTTAGCTTGTACCTTGTACAAGCAAGCAGATACCCACTGACTGGAAGAATAAATGAACTACCACAGCGCTCAACAGCGCCATGGTAGTTCACTCAAAACTACAAGTCAACAGCCGCAAAGTCTGTCGGGACTTGTAGTTTCCCATTCATGGAGGACTGTGATTGAGTGATGTGGGCACCTGGAGAAGATGCCTGCCTGCTGTCACTGGGGAGGAAGGGTGAATGGCTGCACCTGCTGGAACATGTTACATGTTCCACGCTAAATATGGGTGGAACATGGAACATGTTCCAAAAGGTGAACTTATCCTTTAAGCCTAGTACACATGATCAGAAGACTGTTCGAAAAATACAGATTTCAAAGCGATTGTACGATAATCTGAACGTTAGTACACAGCTTTGGAGAGCCGATCATGACAGTTCATCCAAAATTATCTGAAGGGACAAACACGAAAACTTTTCTCATATGATACCAGAACCTACGTTTTTCGTGTAATCAGTACAGTATTCGCCTTGAAAAAAATCGGAAGAGCTAGACCACGCATGCTCAGAAACAAACAAATACATTACAATACATTATATCACTTTCAAAATTGTACTCCAACGAGAATTTTCGTAACTTTAGTAAACTCCTCATTTTCAATATAAGACTAGCATGCAAAAAACCCCAGACGATCATTCGTCCAATATTCTCATCGTGCGCGAAGCTTTACTCTGTGCAGAGTCCTAGCATACACTGAGGAGAAAGGTATCGACATTGTCACAGCTGATAACCCTTCGCCCCTGCCGAAGCGAGGAGAAGGGATCTAAGAGGGCACCTTACATCTACCTACAGCTAAAGAGAATGACATGGGACAACTTCCTGGATGCCTTTAAGTTACAGCAAGCAGAGTGGAAACCTCCGCAGTTCTTACGATGACATCACGGGGCAAAGAAGATTACAGCACTTCTAAAAAAATAAAAACTACAAAGGAAGGTGGACCAAAAAAAATAAAAAATACAGAGAATTTTAAATACTTTCCCAAAGTAAACAATAGCTAACACATGTAACAAACCTATATCCACCAACTGACTGCTGGACCACAGCAAAACACAAGCATCAGAATCTGGTGCCAGCAAGAGGCTTAGTTTTTTCCTACACCCTTTATGATTTCCATGAAACAGAACTTCACAAACATAATTTCAACTGAATAAATTAGTACATTTACAAAGTCTACTGCCTTTGCTGTTGTCATGGCAATAAGCTCTAAAGAATTATTTTTTAAAAAGTGTGAACTCTTCCATTTCATACATAAAGAACAGTATTATGCTTTAACAGAACGTTACTAGGCTGTAAGGATCTTTCTTGTCTGAGACAGGTCTTGCTGGTTTCTAGCATCCGTTTTGTCACCCGTTTGAAAAGGGCAGGTGATGTCATGACTTTTACACAAACACGGACGCCAGCTGGGCTTCCGTGCACATACAAAACAACCAATATTCTAAACTAAATTAGAGACCATGGACAGTCTACGCTGCTCTTCAAGATCAATATTTGCTTCCATTTGATAGACAAAAAACCAGCCCTAATATCTTTACAGTCTTAAATATTTAATGAAAGATGCAATTCTCTATTAAATCATTAATTTGATTTATTATAGACTCACATTATGCAGTGCAAAGAGCTTCAACTATAGTGAACAGTGTTTTAACTACCTGGCCTATATAGATAGGGCAGACAGTGTGCGTTCGGGTACCCGCATGCACACAGATATCAAATTGGCAGAAGCAGCTGTGTCCATGCTGCCGCTGCACCCCAACTGACATGGAATAGCCTGCATGTGGATACATGAAAAACCTGTGCATCCCTATGGGAGCAAACACAGCCTTGAAAAAATGTATAAATGCACATTTTTTATGCAGGTAAAAAAATTTGCATTTATTATTTTGTTTCTAAGGAGACTGCAGAGCATTGCACCCGCAATCAGCAGGTGCAATCTCAGACTTCTGCAGACTCTCAGGATAGTTGTCTGCTTGTAGCTCCTACAGGTAGGCAGTTACATTAGAGCAAGAAGAATCATATAACTACAAGCTGCTAGCCGCAATGGCTGAGGGTACTTGCCGACATTCATTAACTGGAAACTGTGAATGAATGACATGGCAGTGTGGGCGGAGCGACAGTGGGTGAGGGGGGAGAAGATCCCTGACCCGCTGGCACAGGGAGGGAGGATCGGGGGGCGGGGGTAAGGCTGCAGATGCTAGAACGCCTTATTGGCATACTTATTCTTAGTTCCAGACTCCAAACCAGATATGGCTGAAAAAGTTGTCTTTAACCGGTTCCTGACCGACTCACGTCTTTTTACAGGGGCAGCATGACAGCCCTGCGTGAAACCCCGTACGGGGTCCCCTTTAAGAGCCGCCAGAGGGCGCGTGTGCCCGCTGCACAGCGCAGGACCCGATGCGCGTGGCCGGTGGTCACGATCTTGTGCACGAGAGCCAGCACGGGGATGTGCGTGTGTAAACACACACATCCCTGTGCTGTCAGGGCAGAGGAGACATGTCATTTGTTCCTACTAAGTAGGAACAACGATGTCTCCTCCCCTAGTCAGTCCTATCCCCATACAGTTAGAACACACTGAGGGAACACACATTTAACCCCTTGATCGCCCCCTAGTGTTAACCTCTTCCCTGCCAGTGACATTTATACAGTAATCAGTGCATATTTATAGCACTGATCGCTGTATAAATGTCAATGGTCCCAAAAATGTGTCAAAAGTGTCCGATCTGTCTGTCGCAGTACTGCCAAAAATCGCAGATCACCGCCATTACTAGTAAAAAAAAATAAAAATAATAATAAAAATGCCATAAATCTTTCACATAGTTTGTAGATGCTATAACTTTTACGCAAACCAATCAAGATACACTTATTGTGGGGGTTTTTTACCAAAAATGTGTAGAAGGATACATATCGGCCTAAACTGATGAAGAAATTTTTTTTTTAGATTTGGGGATATTTATTATAGCAAAAAGTAAAAAATATTGGTTTTTTTTTTCAAAATTGTCGCTCTTTTTTTGTTTTTAGCGCAAAAAATAAAAACCGCAGAGGTGATCAAATACCACCAAAAGAAAGCTCTATTTGTGGGAAAAAAAGGGATGCAAATTTCATTTGGGTACAGGGTCGCATGACCGCGCAATTGTCAGTTAAAGCGACGCAGTGCCAAATTGTAAAAAGTGCTCTGGTCAGGAAGGAGCTAAAATCTTCCAGGCCTGAAGTGGTTAAAGAATAACTGTATACTTTTGTATAGTTATTCTGTAATGTGTATGTCTGAGCAATATGAAAAAAAAAAATAATAATTTCAACATATTCCTAAACAGCCAAAAAAGGATATAACTTCACCTTGTGCACACCAAATGACTTTACAAACCCAGGTATAACGGTAGCAGTGACATCATCACTGTTGCACATAGCTGGTACAGACAGCAGAGCTGATGGAGGGGCCTAACAGGTCCTCCCAATACTAGTTGCTGCAAGTACAGAACAAAGAGAGGGAGCTGCAGTGACCAGTCTTTAATACAGGATTACTGCACAGATCTGGAATACACAAAGCGCACAAAGATCTAGGCAAGAATACATATGCCTCTAGTGTTTAGACAAAATTTGCTTATCCATGACTTCAGCTTTCAAAATGAAGCAAGTACAGAAAAATACTTGCTGATCCTGATAGAAATCCAATGAGCTCCTAACTGCCTGTGGTGAGACGATAATTCGGCTGCCTTGAAATCTCAAGCAGTGTTGCCAGCCCTGCCCAGTTCTCCTCTGCTACACTACAGAACACCTCCCCCTATCTCCATAACATATGGTGTATACATGCACTAGTCACCTTTTCAGCTACACCTTGCTAGTACCAGGTTGGACCCGCTTTTGCCTTCAGAACTGCTTTAATTCTTCATGGAATAGATTCAACAAGGTGTTCCTCAGAGATTTTGGTACATATTGACATGATAGCGTTACTCAGTTGCTGCATATTTGTTGGCTGCACATCCATGATGCAAATCTCCCTTTCCACCACATCCCAAAGGTGCTCTATTTGATTGAGATCGGGTGACTGTGGAGGCCATTGGAGTACAGTGAACTCATTGTCATGTTCAAGAAACCAGTTTGAGATGATTTGAGCTTTGTGACATGGTGCATTATCCTGCTGGAAGTAGCCATCAGAAGATGGGTACACTGTAGTCATAAAGGGATGGACATGGTCAGAAACAATACTCAGGTAGGCCATGGCGTTTAAACAATGCCCAATTGGTACAAAGGAGCCCAAAGCGTGCAAAGAAAATATCCCCTACACCATTATACCACCAGCCTGAACCGTTGATACAGGGCAAGATGAATCCATGCTTTTGCGTTGTTTACGCCAAATTCTGACCCTACCATCTGAATGTCGCAGCTGAAAACGAGACTCATTAGACCAGGCAACATTTTTCCAATGTTCTATTGTCCAATTTGGTTAGCCTGTGAGAACTGTAGCCTCAGTTTCCAGTTCTTAGCTGAAAGGAGTGTCACCCGGAGTGGTCTGCTGATGCTGTAGCCCATCTGCTTCAAGGTTTACAGATGGTGTTCTGCATACCTTGGTTGTAACGTGAGGTTATTTGAATTACTGTTGCCTTTCTATCATCTCGAACCAGTCTGCCCATTCTCCTCTGACATCAACAAGGCATTTTTGTCCACACAACTGCAGCTCACTGGATATTTTCTTTTTTTCGGACCATTCTCTGTTAACACTATAGATGGTTGTATGTGAAAATCCCAGTAGATCAGCAGTTTTTGAAATACTCAGACCAGCCGTCTGGCACCAACAACCATGCCACATTTAAAGTCACTTAAATCCCCTTTCTTACCCATGCTGATGCTCAATTTGACCTTGTCTTCACCATGTCTAGATGCCTAAATGCATTGAGTTGCTGCCATGTGATTGGCTGCTTAGCAATTTGTGTTACCAGAGATGTACCTAATCAAGTGGACGGTGAGTGTATATAGAGATTGAACAGCAGGAACTAAATATTAATATATATATATATATATATATATATATATATAGATATACATAGACACACACACAAACACAAAATATAAACCTTGTATACAAATCTTGTATAAGCAAATCTTAACTTACATTCAATGTGCAACCCCCAGCAAAACCGATTCCATGCTGAGGGTGATTTCCAGAGATAGAAATATAAAATAAATCTATTGCAGCAGCCAGCTTGATAGCTCTAACAAAGATAACAAAACTGCCACAATCAGAAAGTTTACAATGCTTCAGGCTAAATTTATCTGCAAGAGCTGACATCGTTTTATTTCATTGTATTTGAACACCATAGCTATTTTAGCTTTTATTTCATATTTTATAATCCCAAAAGTTCAAGACTGTTTGAAAGCATTACCAGCAACCATTTAAGGACTATTAATTCCTGGCCTATTAGTTTTATGCTATAACAAATGAATTGCAAATCCTTCACCTTGCTGACCATGCCAGCAAAGATTATGTAATGAAGCAATTTCTTAGTTTTTGGAAAAAAATAACAAAATTAAGCTATTTCTGTTTTGTTAAATCCCTTTTCACCAAATCAGCTTAAAAGGTCACAGTACGGTCTCTGAGCTCTTTAATCCCCATCAAATACGACTGAAATTTAGTATACAATTGGACAACATATGAAAAACATATTGATAAGTTCACACAGTTTTCTGTCAAAGAAAAATTAATGAGCTTCCATCCTCAGCAGAGTATGAAAACATCTTGAAAGATCGCATACTATGAGGGTATGAACAGATATTGGCAGATCCTATACCCCAAGTTATGGCACATGCCTTTTAGTTTTATTTTATCTCTCACAGGCTATGGCAGTGCAATCTCTGGACTCAAGTTTCCAAGTCGACCCACTAGACCTTACATTTTTAAAAAGTAGGTCTAAACCTAAAAACAAGAATGTAATATATACAATGCCTTGAAAAAAGTATTCATACCCCTTGAAATTTTCCACATTTTGTCATGTCATGTCAACCAAAAACGTAAATGTATTTTATCGGGATTTTATGTGATAGACCAACACAAAGTGGCGCATAATTGTGAAGTGGAATGAAAATGATAAATGGTTTTCAAAATTCTTTACAAATAAAATATCTGAAAAGTGTGGCGTGCATTTGTATTCAGCACCCTTTACTCTGATACCCCTAACTAAAATCTAGTGGAAGCACATGACTTCAGAAATCACCTAATTAGTAAACAGAGTCGACCCGTGTGTAACTTAATCATAAACAGCTGTTCTGTGAAGCCCTCAGAGGTTTGTTAGAGAACCTTCGTGAACAAACAGCATCATGAAGGCCAAGGACACACCAGACAGGTCAGGGATAAAGTTGTAGAGAAGCTTGAGGCCGGGTTCACACTTGTACAACACTACAGTCGTATGACTGTGGATCCTACTTTGCCCTGCGGCTTGAAGTCCGACATCCATCCGACTTCGGGGATCTGCCATTGATTCCAACAACGCCAGGCACATTGTGTCTGGTATAAATCTTTAGGGGAAACTCCACGTCAAATTAAAAAAAAAAAAACCGGCATGAGTTTCCCCACCAAGACCATACCAGAACCTTAGGTCTGGCATGGATTTAAAGGGGAACCCCCCACGCTGAAAAAACGGCGTGGGGTCCCCCCCAAAATCCATACCAGACCCTTATCCAAGCACATAGCCTGGCAGGTCCGGAAAAGGGAGAGGACGAGCGAGTGCCCTCCCCTTCCTGGACCATACTATGGCCATATGCCCTAAACATGGGGGGGTGGGTGCTTTGGGGCGGGGGGGCTTTGCACCCCCCACCCCAAAGCTCTTTGTCCCCATGTTGATAGGAACAAGGGCCTCTTCTTGAAAACCATGGCCGTTGGTTGTCGCGGTCTGGGGACGAGGGGCTTATCAGAATCTGGAAGCCCCTTTAACAAGGGGGGCCCCCAGATCCCTGCCCCCCACCCTATGTGAATGAGCATTGGGTACATTGTACCCCTACCCATTCACCTAAAAAAAGTGTCAAAAATAAAACGCAGTACACAGGTTTTTAAAGTAATATTTTAAGGCAGCTCTGGCGTCTCTTCCGATTTCTTCTCCCCTCTCCGGCTCTTCTCCCTCCTCCGCTGATGTCTTCTGCCTCTGCCGGTTCTTCTCCGCTGATGTCTTCTAGCCCTCTCCGGTTCTTCTCCCTCTGTCCGCTGTCTTCTGCCTCTGCCAGGTCTTCTCTCTGCGCTGTCTTCTCCCTCTGTTCTTCCGATGTTGGCTCGACGCGCTCTCTCGGTGTAATGCCAGGTCCACCGTGTACTGTGACTTATAAAAGACACGAGGCGGGGGTCATCCGGTGACGTCATATGGAGGCCACGCCCACTTATGACATCACCCCTTGGGCAGTGAGCGTGTCGAGGCAACATCGGAAGAAGAACAGAGGGAGCAAAAGCGCAGAAAGGAGACCCGGCAGAGGCAGAAGACAGCGGACAAAGGGAAAAGAACTGGAAAGGGCTAGAAGACATCAGCAGGGAAGAACCAGCAGGGGCAGAAGACATCAGTGGAGGAGATAGAAAGCCGGAGAGGGGAGAAGAAATTGGAAGAGATGCCTGAGCTGCCTTAATAAATTACTTTAAAAACATGTACTGCGTTCTATTTTTGACACTTTTCTTTAGGTGAATGGGTAGGGGTACAATGTACCCCATACTCATTCACATAGGGTGGGGGGCCAGGATATGGGGGCCCCCTTGTTAAAGGGGGCTTCCAGATTCCGGTAAGCCCCCTGCCCGCAGACCCCGACAACCACCGGCCAGGCATGTCGGGAAGAGGCCCTTGTCCTCATCAACATGGGGACAAGGTGCTTTGAGGGGGGGGGCGCAGGGCCCCCCCTGCCCCAAAGCACCCACCCCCCATGTTGAGGGCATGCAGCCTGGTACGATTCAGAAAGGGGGGGGCGCTCGCTCGTCCCCACCCCCTTTCCTGACCTGCCGTGCTGTGTGTTCGGATAAGGGTCTGGTATGGATTTTGGGGGGACCCCACGCCGTTTTTTTTGGTGTGAGGGTCCCCTTGAAGATCTTCAGAGCACAAGCTGCATGCCAAAGTCGAATCAGTAAAGACAGTGATCTGACTTCAGTGATATTCAATGGGCTAAAGTAGGATCAAAGTCGGACCAAAGTAGTGCAGAGAGCATTTTCAAAGTCGGACCGAATTGTGTCGGACTAGTTAAGATGGCTCTCATAGGGAAACATTGATTTGCACACGTCATGTGACATGAGCTCCCAAAGTCGGAGCGTTTGTCATACCAGTGTGAACCCAGCCTGAAGCAGGGTTAGGTTATAAAAAATATCCCAAGCTTTAAACATCTCACAGAGCACTGTTCAATCCATCATTCGAAAATGGAAGAGTATGGCACAACTGAAAACCTACAAAGACATGACCGTCCACCTAAACTAACAGGTTGGGCAAGGAGAGCATTAATTAGAGAAGCAGCCAAGAGGCCCATGGTAATTCTGCGGAGCTGTAGAGATCCACAGCTCAGGTGGGAGAATCTGTCCACAGGACAATTATTAGTCGTGCACTCCACAAAGCCATGTGGGGGACACAGCAAACATGTGGAAGAAGGTGCTCTGGTCAGATGAGAACAAAATTAAACTTTTTGGCCTAAAAGCAAAACGCTATGTGTGGCGAAAAACTAACACTGCATGTCACCCTGAGCAAATCATCCCCACCATGAAACATGGTGGTGGCAGCATCATGTTGTGGGGATGCTTTTCTTTAGCAGGGTCAGGGAAGCTGGTCAGAGTTGATGGGAAGATGGATGGAGCCAAATACAGGACAATCTTAGAAGAAAATCTGTTAGGGTCTGCAAAAGAATTGAGACTGGGGTGGAGGTCCACCTTCCAGCAGGACAATGACCAAAACATATAGCCAGAGCTACAATTGAATGGTTTAGATCAAAGAATATTCATGTGTTAGAATGGCCTAGTCAAAGTACAGACCTAAATCCAATTGAGAATCTGTGGCAAGACTTGAAAATTGCTGTTCAGACGCTCTCCATTCAAACTGACAGAGCTTGAGCTATTTTGCAAAGAAGGATGGGCAAAAATGTTACTCTCTAGATGTGAAAAGCTGGTAGAGACATACTGAAAAAGACTTGCAGCTGTAAAAAAAAGGTGGTTCTACAGATATTTCAGATATTTATTTGTAAAAAAATGTTGAAAATCATTTATCATTTTCCTTCCATTTCACAATTATGTGTCACTTTGTGTTGGTCTATTACATAAAATCCCAATAAAATACATTTTCCTTTCTGGTTGTAACATGACAAAATGTGGAAAATTTCAAGGGGTATGAATACTTTTTCAAGGCACTGTATTACCAGTCCTAAGATGTTGTGTCTGCATTGGCACACAAACCATAAAAGCATCAAGCCTGAGGAAAGAGACTCTGCTGTGAAGAGAGGCAAAGCCAGAAAATGTGCAGGGTAATCTTTTGCTAGAGTACCTAAAGTTGGTCAAACATCTAACTATAAAGTCACTGCACACTCTATTTTAGGACTACCGAAACAATGTGAGGGCCTACCAAAGTAATCCATTCGCTTGGGGCCAATCAGTTGGGTTCTCATACTTTAAAGCTGTTGGTAGATCTAAAGCACACGATACAATTGGAGTAATACATGTGTGACCAGCTTATGAAGTAAAATAAACCACCATCTATGACTTACATATAACTTTTGGGTAGACTGACAATTTAAACGTAGAGTGCTAAGAGCAGTTAAGTAAAATAAAAACTTTTTTTTTTAATCGACTTTCATTGATCTATCCATGAAACTGTTTTCTAATTTGCTGTGATGAGTATATGAGAATAAAGTTGATCCTCTGGTCATATGGCAGTTTTTCTGGTGAAAAGCTGATAAAATAAAATGATAGGCATTAGAAGTCAAGAGAAGTGAGCTAATTTGACTCATTTAAAGAAAGGCTCAATTACAACTCCTCCCCAGTTGGCCCCAATTACTTAACTAAGACTTCAGTCACATGACAGGCTGAGCTGCAGGTCTTTCTTCTTCTGGCCTGCAGTGTGGGAGGGTCCAGTCTGTAGTGCCTGACACAGTATAGATAATGGAGTCCAAAGACTTCTTCATTGAAGTATGATCACATCAAAAAGATGAGTGTGCAAAGTTTCAGAGTCACCCCTTCATCATGCATGATACAGTCTCCAGCTGGTGGTTGAAGCAGCACCCAGTATTCTAGAGCCTTCTCTAGGAATGTGTGTGATGGGTATATAGATGACAGTCTGTAGTCTTTCCTGGGGATGTGGATGCTGCCCAAATGCTATCAAAAAGGTCCATCACAAGGACAGAAGTCCTTACAGAGTAATAGGGCGTACACACGGTCGGACTTTGTTCGGACATTCCGACAACAAAATCCTAGGATTTTTTCCGACGGATGTTGGCTCAAACTTGTTTTGTCTACACACGGTCGCACAAAGTTGTCGGAAAATCCGATCGTTCTAAACGCGGTGACGTAAAACACGTACGTCGGGACTATAAACGGGGCAGTGGCCAATAGCTTTCATCTCTTTATTTATTCTGCGCATGCATGGCACTTTGTCCGTCGGATTTGTGTACATACGATCGGAATTTCCGACAACGGATTTTGTTGTCGGAAAATTTTATCTCCTGCTCTCCAACTTTGTGTGTCGGAAAATCCGATGGAAAATGTCCGATGGAGCCCACACACGGTCGGAATTTCCGACAACACGCTCCGATCGGACATTTTCCATCGGAAAATGCGACCGTGTGTACGGGGCATAACAGTCTTCAAGCATAACTTCATGACGAGAGGCAAACACAAGACCGGTTGGCTATGCAGTGGAGATTACTTCATTTCACTGGTCCTCACTAAGGATGGAGGCTCTGTCATGAACCAAAATGAGCTTTCCTTTCTGTGCTTATGTGTCAGTAACGTTGATACAACAGTAGTGAGGGGGGAAAAATACAGCATGATTTTAACTAACTTCTCTTTTAATAATTCTTATTGCAGATCTTAAACCTTAAACAATGTCAAAATAAATGTCAAGAAGAGGATGCACCCTCCAAGATAATCGATGGCCATATCGTAACAACCAAAGTACATATTAAGGCAAGAATATCAGGCCTAACGAGCAAGCTCTATCTATTAAAGCGGCCTTCTGTCTAGGGCAAGGAACCCCTAAGTATCAGCAACCTATTACATAAAAGTCAGGAAATAGAAAAAGTTATGAAGTAACATTACGATAAACCCGTAGGTCGCACATATCTCAAGTACATGGAGAGGTAGGGTAACATTATTGTCCAGGATTAGTCCCAGTGCCTCATAACACGATACCTCGTTCCTGAGGAGTTATTAGGATTGGGGAGGCCTTATGGTCCCCCATTAGCATCCTCATAAAAATTTGTAAAGCATAACAAAAACAATAATGGAAAGGAAGAAATAGGAAGACGAAAAGAAGGAAAGTGAGGGAAAAAAAGACAGAATTAGTCCCCCCCAGCCAGGGCCGGACTGGGAATGAAAATCAGCCCTGGAAAAAATGTCATACCAGCCCCATAGCATTATTATACCAGCCCAACAGCATAACGTCATTATTTTCTTGTTCATAAAATGGAAAACCATGCATTTTAAAGCACATTTAAAGAGTGCATTATATATAGATAAGACACAGTGGTGGCAATTTATGGGTACAGTGGCTGCGTTTGATGGTACATTGGCTGCGTTTGATGGGCACAGTGGCTGCGTTTGATGGGCACAGTGGTAGTGATTAATGAGCACAGTGGTGGCAATTTATGAGTACAGTGGCTGCGTTTGATGGGCACAGTGGTAGCGCTTAATGAGCACAGTGGCGGCAATTTATGGGTACAGTGGCTGCGTTTGATGGGCACAGTGGCTGCGTTTGATGGGCACAGTGGCTGCGTTTGATGGGCACAGTGGTAGTGATTAATGAGCACAGTGGTGGCAATTTATGAGTACAGTGGCTGCGTTTGATGGGCACAGTGGTAGCGCTTAATGAGCACAGTGGCGGCAATTTATGGGTACAGTGGCTGCGTTTGATGGGCACAGTGGCTGTGTTTAATGGGCACAGTGGTGGCAATTTATGGGTACAGTGGCTGTGTTTGATGGTACAGTGGCTGCATTTGATGGGCACAGTGGCAGCGTTTAATGGGCGCAGTGGTGGCAATTTATGGGCACAGTGGCTGCGTTTGATGGGCACAATGGTGGCAATTTATGGGTACAGTGGCTGCGTTTGATGGTACAGTGGCTGCATTTGATGGGCACAGTGGCTGCGTTTAATGGGCACAGTGGTGGCAATTTATGGGTACAGTGGCTGCGTTTGATGGGCACAGTGGCTGTGTTTGATGGGCACAGTGGCTGCGTTTGATGGGCACAGTGGCTGCGTTTGATGGGCACAGTGGCTGTGTTTAATGCGCACAGTGGTGGCAATTTATGGGTACAGTGGCTGCGTTTGATGGTACAGTGGCTGCGTTTGATGGTACAGTGGCAGCGTTTAATGGGCACAGTGGTGGCAATTTATGGGTACAGTGGCTGTGTTTGATGGGCACAGTGGCTGTGTTTAATGGGCACAGTGGTGGCAATTTATGGGTACAGTGGCTGCGTTTGATGGTACAGTGGCTGCGTTTGATGGTACAGTGGCAGCGTTTAATGGGCACAGTGGTGGCAATTTATGGGTACAGTGGCTGCGTTTGATGGGCACAGTGGCTGTGTTTAATGGGCACAGTGGTGGCAATTTATGGGTACAGTGGCTGCGTTTGATGGGCACAGTGGCTGCAATTGATGGGTACAGTGGCTGCGTTTGATGGTACAGTGGCTGCGTTTGATGGTACAGTGGCAGCGTTTAATGGGCACAGTGGTGGCAATTTATGGGTACAGTGGCTGTGTTTGATGGCACAGTGGCTGCAATTGATGGGTACAGTGGCTGCGTTTGATGGTACAGTGGCTGCGTTTAATGGGCACAGTGGTGGCAATTGATGGGTACAGTGGCTGCGTTTGATGGTACAGTGGCTGCGTTTGATGGGCACAGTGGCAGCGTTTAATGGGCACAGTAGTGGCAATTTATGGGCACAGTGGCTGCGTTTGATGGGCACAGTGGCTGTGTTTAATGGGCACAGTGGTGGCAATTTATGGGTACAGTGGCTGCGTTTGATGGTACAGTGGCTGCGTTTGATGGGCACAGTGGCTGCAATTGATGGGTACAGTGGCTGCGTTTGATGGTACAGTGGCTGCATTTGATGGGCACAGTGGCTGCGTTTAATGGGCACAGTGGTGGCAATTTATGGGTACAGTGGCTGCGTTTGATGGGCACAGTGGCTGTGTTTGATGGGCACAGTGGCTGCGTTTGATGGGCACAGTGGCTGCGTTTGATGGGCACAGTGGCTGTGTTTAATGCGCACAGTGGTGGCAATTTATGGGTACAGTGGCTGCGTTTGATGGTACAGTGGCTGCGTTTGATGGTACAGTGGCAGCGTTTAATGGGCACAGTGGTGGCAATTTATGGGTACAGTGGCTGTGTTTGATGGGCACAGTGGCTGTGTTTAATGGGCACAGTGGTGGCAATTTATGGGTACAGTGGCTGCGTTTGATGGTACAGTGGCTGCGTTTGATGGTACAGTGGCAGCGTTTAATGGGCACAGTGGTGGCAATTTATGGGTACAGTGGCTGCGTTTGATGGGCACAGTGGCTGTGTTTAATGGGCACAGTGGTGGCAATTTATGGGTACAGTGGCTGCGTTTGATGGTACAGTGGCTGCGTTTGATGGTACAGTGGCAGCGTTTAATGGGCACAGTGGTGGCAATTTATGGGTACAGTGGCTGTGTTTGATGGCACAGTGGCTGCAATTGATGGGTACAGTGGCTGCGTTTGATGGTACAGTGGCTGCGTTTAATGGGCACAGTGGTGGCAATTGATGGGTACAGTGGCTGCGTTTGATGGTACAGTGGCTGCGTTTGATGGGCACAGTGGCAGCGTTTAATGGGCACAGTAGTGGCAATTTATGGGCACAGTGGCTGCGTTTGATGGGCACAGTGGCTGTGTTTAATGGGCACAGTGGTGGCAATTTATGGGTACAGTGGCTGCGTTTGATGGTACAGTGGCTGCGTTTGATGGGCACAGTGGCTGCAATTGATGGGTACAGTGGCTGCGTTTGATGGTACAGTGGCTGCATTTGATGGGCACAGTGGCTGCGTTTAATGGGCACAGTGGTGGCAATTTATGGGTACAGTGGCTGCGTTTGATGGGCACAGTGGCTGTGTTTGATGGGCACAGTGGCTGCGTTTGATGGGCACAGTGGCTGCGTTTGATGGGCACAGTGGCTGTGTTTAATGCGCACAGTGGTGGCAATTTATGGGTACAGTGGCTGCGTTTGATGGTACAGTGGCTGCGTTTGATGGTACAGTGGCAGCGTTTAATGGGCACAGTGGTGGCAATTTATGGGTACAGTGGCTGTGTTTGATGGGCACAGTGGCTGTGTTTAATGGGCACAGTGGTGGCAATTTATGGGTACAGTGGCTGCGTTTGATGGTACAGTGGCTGCGTTTGATGGTACAGTGGCAGCGTTTAATGGGCACAGTGGTGGCAATTTATGGGTACAGTGGCTGCGTTTGATGGGCACAGTGGCTGTGTTTAATGGGCACAGTGGTGGCAATTTATGGGTACAGTGGCTGCGTTTGATGGGCACAGTGGCTGCAATTGATGGGTACAGTGGCTGCGTTTGATGGTACAGTGGCTGCGTTTGATGGTACAGTGGCAGCGTTTAATGGGCACAGTGGTGGCAATTTATGGGTACAGTGGCTGTGTTTGATGGCACAGTGGCTGCAATTGATGGGTACAGTGGCTGCGTTTGATGGTACAGTGGCTGCGTTTAATGGGCACAGTGGTGGCAATTGATGGGTACAGTGGCTGCGTTTGATGGTACAGTGGCTGCGTTTGATGGGCACAGTGGCAGCGTTTAATGGGCACAGTAGTGGCAATTTATGGGCACAGTGGCTGCGTTTGATGGGCACAGTGGCTGTGTTTAATGGGCACAGTGGTGGCAATTTATGGGTACAGTGGCTGCGTTTGATGGTACAGTGGCTGCGTTTGATGGGCACAGTGGCTGCAATTGATGGGTACAGTGGCTGCGTTTGATGGTACAGTGGCTGCGTTTGATGGTACAGTGGCAGCGTTTAATGGACACAGTGGTGGCAATTTATGGGTACAGTGGCTGTGTTTGATGGGCACAGTGGCTGTGTTTAATGGGCACAGTGGTGGCAATTTATGGGTACAGTGGCTGCGTTTGATGGGCACAGTGGCTGCAATTGATGGGTACAGTGGCTGCGTTTGATGGTACAGTGGCTGCGTTTGATGGTACAGTGGCAGCGTTTAATGGGCACAGTGGCTGCAATTGATGGGTACAGTGGCTGCGTTTGATGGTACAGTGGCTGCGTTTAATGGGCACAGTGGTGGCAATTGATGGGTACAGTGGCTGTGTTTGATGGCACAGTGGCTGCAATTGATGGGTACAGTGGCTGCGTTTGATGGTACAGTGGCTGCGTTTAATGGGCACAGTGGTGGCAATTGATGGGTACAGTGGCTGCGTTTGATGGTACAGTGGCTGCGTTTGATGGTACAGTGGCTGCGTTTGATGGTACAGTGGCTGCGTTTAATGGGCACAGTGGTGGCAATTGATGGGTACAGTGGCTGCGTTTGATGGTACAGTGGCTGCGTTTGATGGGCAGGGCACAGTGTTGGCAATCTATGGGCACAGTTTTCAAAGTTATCTGGCACTTGAACAAAACAAGAGAGAGAGAGAGAGAGAGAATAAATACCTTGATTCTTGTGCTGTAGCAGCTGCACTGCCGGCCATTCACTGATATTCTCTCCTCGTGCAGATAGTGGGCGGTGCTGGCGGGCGCAGCACGGGACGAGGCAAAATGGAGCAGCACGGCGTTCTCCTGCTCCTCCCCCTCAGGCACACAGAGAGCGAGGCATGATGATGAGTGTGGTGGGCGGCACGCCGGCCGAACGGAGGAGACAGTGAGTGACAGACACAGGCAGCCATGGCATAGTGCAGCAGCGGCGGCCACCGCTGCTGATCTTTAGGTCAGGACTGAGGATACAGGCAGTGAGCGGCCCCGGAGACACACACAGAGAGTGAATGAGAGTGACACACAGCTGGCATAGTGCAGCAGCGGCGGCCGCCGCTGCTGCTCTTTAGAGTGCTGATGCTGACACAGGCAGTGAGCGGCCCCAGCGGTACTACAGTGCAGCCAGCCTACCGGGATATTTCCCGGTATCCCAGTAGGCCAGTCCGGCCCTGCCCCCAGCCCAAGCCTCCATCCAGAAGGTGTCCCAGTGTCTAGGGAGCTTGAAGATATGTAATCCAAGGGTTCCGCACTTTTTCAAATCAAGCTGGTTTATCTCTACGGATACTGGTCAGTTTTTCATTAATCATAATCCAGGATATTTTGTGTTACACCTGCGTGAATTTAACTAACTTCTAAAGCACTCAAGGCATTATTCTGTTACCTTGTTTAACAGTTTGTCTTATTTGTACATTAGCAGTCCTCCCAGCTTCCCAAAGACACAAGACGTGTTTGGAGATCTAATAGGTTCTGTCATTTAGAACTTTTTAGACTGGATTTGGTCTTTAAAAAAAAATCTTCCTACCATCGGTTCCCTTAAAAACTTGCAATGTTTTCCAAATGACAGCTGAAACATTTTACTGGACTCTGTTTGCCACTGCCCCTCAGTATGAGCTTCAGGTTTTTATTAAGCAATGTAAATTGTCCTTTGTTAAACCCTTAAGACGCCATGAGAATTGTTCCTTTATGCCCACACAATAATTATTTGGATTTTTGTGTTTAGTAAAACATTCAGTATGAACAGTCATTTTCATTTTTATATCTAAATCCAGCTGTTTTACATAACACCACAAAAGGTAAGCATCGAAAAGTGGAAAAATTATACAGGAATTTTAAACTGAAAAGACCTTTTATTGCCCATGCAAATGAATGTTGATATCATTCATGGGGTTCCTATCCTGTTTTTTCTTGTCCACCACAAGCAGAATTGTAGCTTTAATTAGTTTTTAGTGTGCTAAACAATAAAATACAGAGCATGCACATAGGATGATGTTTAATTAACCACTTGACCTCTGGTAGATTTACACCCCTTCATGACCATGCCATTTTTTGCGATACGGCGCTGCGTTACTTTAACTGACAATTGTGCAGTCATACAGCGCTGTACACAAATACATTTTTTATGTATTTTTTTTTCCCCACAAATAGAGCTTTCTTTTGGTGGTATTTGATTACCACTGCGTTTGTTATTGTTTGGACGATAAACAAAAAAAGACTGACAACTGTGAAAAAATATATTTTTTTTTTTACTTTCCGCTATAAAACTTATCCAATAAAAAAAATGTAAATAAATCGAATTTCTTCATAAATTTAGGCCAATATGTATTCTGATACATATTTTTGGTAAAAAAAAAAAAAATACCAATAAACTATTGGATGTATACTGGGATTTGTATTTAATTTTATTTTTTTTATACTAGTAATGGCGGCGATCAGCGACTTATAGTGGGACTACGCTAATGCTGTGGACAATCAGACACCAACTGACACTTTTGATACTTTGCGGGAACCAGTGACACTAATACAGTGATCAATATGCACTGTGACTGTACTAATGACACTAGCTGGGAAGGGATTAAACAACTAGAGCGATCAAAGGGTTAACTGTGTGCCTAGCCAGTGTTGTGCAGTGTGTGCTGCTTTTATTAAGGAAAGGGATGGATACAAAATCCCCCCCCCCAGAACGGAGCTCTGCCTTGTTTACATAGGTAGAGCCTCGCTCTGTGTCTCTACCCCATGATCAGCCGGTGCCAGCGGAAATTCAGTGCCCAGCAACCGCAGATCAGCTTCTGCTGTGAACAATCACAGCAGAAGCAGCGCGTGCACGCCCCCTATAGGCTGAATTGCAGAATCACGTATATATACATGTGATTCTGCACAGGAGAGCCGCACTGTAGCAGTAAATCTGCTAAGAGGCGGTCAGTAAGTGGTAAAATACATTTTTTGCAAAAACGCAGTGGTGTGATCCAGACATACTGAACACAAGGCATTTTGGATTGTCATGCGATAGGGCTGTGCTGGAATAGCCACCCAATGCATAAAAAAATCTTTTAAAGCACTGAAGGGAGGGGCCAGCTATCACTTTTACATTTCTGATACATTCCCCAAAAAATACTGCAAACATCCTTAAGTTCAAACTGTGCACAGAAAAATATAATTCGCATTGTCAAGTTCTCCTGAAAGCCACAAACTAGGAACGCTGATCAAATCTGATTAAGCGCCTTGGCAGGCAAAGCACTGACAACCAGCTGCTGGGGCCCAAGGGCCACAAAATTTGCAAAAAAAAGCCACAGGATACTACTATACATTTGCAAAAAGCATTATACTTGCTGAATAGCTGGGCGTGTATTTCAATGAGATTTAGGATCCTCAGCATTTTCAGGCCCAGGCAAAGGCGCGAGAAGCTGGCGTGTAAGGGGAGTGTTTTTTCACTGAAGATTTTTAAATGTGTTTTTATTTGTGCCAAAGGGAATTCCAAAGGTACATCAGTCATAAGGAAAATATGGGACTGCCATTGTGCACCTACCCCAGAAAATGCTGGGTGCCCTACCATGTATAAGGTTTCTATAATTCCAGGTCACAGACATACAGAAAACAAAAATCAGGGAAAGCTGGAATTATTTACCAATATACAGCACTTGCTACAGTAATATCTTAAAGTAAATGGAAAGGCTAAAATTAACAAGGTGCCCCCACCTTGTTCATATACATGCTGAATACTGTTTCTAAAAAACAAAAAATCAGTGTGAATACTACATTTTAATCTTCTTCAGCGAAGTCAGGTGATCGCACAGCTCCGGCTACCCTGTGTCAATGAGCAGCTGCTGTGGCTGGTAGAAGGAAATGACAGGGGGGGGGGGGGGGCAATGCTAGTTGGTGGGTGGCATCATGTTTCTGTGCAATTCAGCCCTGTTGTCAAGCTGCTTACTGATACAGGAGAGTTGGAGCGATCATGGGACAGCTACAAAGAAGAGTAAGAAGAGTAAAGAAGTATTCAAACTGTGATTTCTTACAAACAGTACAACCCCCAAAAAAGTATGGGGCATGTTTTTCTTTCCATCTAGGCTATTGGGGAGGTACCTGAGCCTGTATGGGCAGATTTTTTCGCTCTGGCACGGATGCCTCCCCTTGCTTGCCACTCTCACGTGATGTTGAGCGGGACACGCTGTATCAGCTGGGATCATTTAACCACTTGCTTACTGGGCACTTAAACCCCCCCTCCTATCCAGACCAATTTTCAGCTTTCAGCGCTGACGCACTTTGAATGACAATTGCGCGGTCATACAACACTGTACCCGAATGAAATTTTTATCATTTTTTTCCCCACAAATAGAGCTTTCTTTTGGTGGTATTTGATCACCTCTGCAGTTTTTATTTTTTGTAAAAAAAAATGTAAAAAGACTGAATTTTTAAAAAAAAAAATTTTTTTTTATTTTGTTATAAAAAATGTAAACAGGTAATTTTTCTCCATTGATGTACACTGATGAGGCGGCACTGATGGGCACCGATAGGTGGCAGTGATAGGCACTGATGGGTGGCAATAATGGGCACTGATCAGTTACACTGATAGGCAGCACTGCTAGTTGGCACTGATTGGCACTACTGGTGGGCATTGATAGCTGGCACTTGTGGGCATTGATAGGTGGCACTTGTGGGCAATGATAGGTGGCACTGTGGGCACTGTTAGGTGGCCATGGCAGGTGGCACAGATGAGGCAGATGTGCCTCTTTCACTTCGGGACCGATGTCCCTTGCAGCTGAGCCGGTGATCAGCTTTTTTTTCTACTCACGCTATCAGCGTGAGTAGAAAAAAAAAAAGATTACCAAACTTTTGTTTACATCATGTGATCACCTGTCATTGGCTGACAGCTGATCACATGGTAAGGGGCCGGATCGGCCCCTTACTCGGATCGGTGATCACCCGAGTCTCAGTGACTCGGTGATCACAGTGCGCCCTGCAGGGCTTGTGCACAGGGGAGGCCGTCATATGACAGCCTCCCGGAAATTCAGGTCTGCGCTGTGGCCGTCATTCAGCCATAACGTGGATGTCAAGTGGTTAAATTCGCCTCATTTGTTGTCTATGTGTCTCTTTGGCAATACCTTATATGCAAGCATTCACTTGTGGTTTTGGTTCCCAATTTCCATGTATACCAACAAGGTAAATCTCCATAGGTTTACCTAAACTTTTAGCACTTTGTTCAACTTTCTCTTTGGTTCCTTCACTATCGCACCCAGGATTTAATTAACTTTTTCTTTTCTTTCTTCCTCTTTCATATTTGGTGGTTTTTTGAGTATCTGTTTTTTCATCTATGCTCAGTCCTTCCCTTCATCTGACCTGGTGTATGGGCTTTTCACACTTCTCATCAATAATATTATACATTCAGTATATACTACTGATCTCAATCCACAGAAGTGTTGGCTCACTGTCACCTACATTTGCACATTGACCTTGGGGAATCCACAGTGCACCCTGCTTGTCCACATGTCTCTACCTCAGCTCCCATGCCAGACCTTTCTAACAGCTCTGATCCTCTGTTCACATCTATGCAGTTGACGTGAGTATTTATAGGGATTTCCATCCTGTCCCTTACACAAATTACTTAATCATATTATTCAGCTACAATATTATACCATATGGTTATGTTTCTTTATAGATCACCATTGCATTTGCCCCTGAAGAGTTGGTATACCCCAACGAAACGCGTCAAGCTTACATAGATGCATGATGTCCATACAGATGATTTTATGTCGCTTATATTGTTTTACTCTAGATTTTCCGACACCATTCAGCTCTTCCAGTGGCCCATGTTGTGCAGGAATTGTCTTTACCCCATGATATGCAAAGTACCATGGCATCAATATTTATATGCGATTTTTAGCATGCCCTGCGTTTACGCGATTCTGTGTATGCTTTTTTTGTGTCATTCAGTATGCTGTACATGATTTCACAAGGTATCATAAAATGTTCTTTTCCAAGACTGCTCTTTGGTATACATCTCTCATTCAAAGTCCCCAAAAAACTCCCCCTTTTTTTCTGGAACCCATAAAAGCAATACTGTGTTTTATATCCCACATGCTTACTCTATATAGTGATTGGCCTCATTCAAAGTCCCGCTGACCAAACCTTATCTCTTTTTGTTCAAATTTGGGATGGAGGCCAATTACTTATGGTGCCTTGAACCACATCATTCTCTCTCACCAAAAAAGTATGGAATCACCAATCTTGTAAAATGTTCATTCAATTGTTTAATTGAGTAAAAAGAAAACTAATCACAGACATGCCTCAAAACTATTTTCATTTAACATTCCAATCTTCTGGCTTTAAGAAACAGTTAAACAAAAATTAAAAAAGAAAGAAAACTGGAGTCAGTTACAACTGTTTTTTGCAGATCAAGCAGAGGAAAAAAATATGGAATCACTTTTTTCCTTTTTCATATTTTCCTCAACTCTGAGGAAAATATGATGGAATCTCTATGTACTTTGCAGTTCTAAAACAAACATTTGCATCAGATTATATCCTGAAAAATGATGTCATCATCACCAAACATCTTTTCAATTGAAGGAATAAGAAAAGTGTCCAAAATCTCAATATAAACTTTTTATTTTACATTTTTTGAAGATTTAATGACTGTCATCTCCCCAGTACCTTTACCTGACATGCAACTCCATATCATCAATGATTGTGGAAATTTGCATGTTTTCTTCAGGCAGTCGTCTTCATACATTTCATTGGAACGGCACCAAACAAAATTTCTAGCATCATCACCCTGCCCAATGCAGATTCGTAATTCATCGCTGAATATCACTTTCATGAGGCCTGAAAATGCTGGGATAGTACAAAATACCCCACAATGACCCCTTTTTGAAAAGTAGCCAGTAAAGGTATTTAGTAAGAGGCATGGTGAGTTTTTTTAACTTGTAATTTTTTTTTGTAACAATTATTTGTAAAATGAAGAAATTTTAATTTTTTATATATTATTTTATAACATACTGTCACCAGTCCAGTACAGCGTTATCATATAACTGGTGTGGCGATGATCAGGGACATTGACTGGTGACAGTATGTAAAAAAAAAAAAAACTTGGGATATTTTTTATTTTTTTTTATATATATTTTTATTTTATTACATTCTTTTTTCCCAATTTTTTTTTCTAACTCACTGTGACCAGAGCAATACAATGTTACCATAATAATACTGTACTACTCTGGGGAAGCGATCAGGATTTTTTTTTTTTTTTACACATTATGATTGCTTATAGCAGTGAATTGCATTGCTATAAGCAAGCGTCTTACTGAACGAAATCGATTCATTCAGCTTGTTTTGTTGTGATTGTCCAGAGCTAATCACATGGTACAGACTGGCTGTGATTGGTCCTGTCTGTACCATGTGATCACTGTGACCAATCACAGCTAGCAACACAATTGTATACAATGGATGGCATGAAAGGAAGCCGCCCATTGTTTACAATTGTCATGTGATCTTCTGTGATTGGTCACAGTGATCACATGACACTGGCAGCGGGCCAATACAGTGATCAGTCATCGGCTGTGTCCGATCGCTGCCAGTGTCATGCGATCACTGGCGTTAATGCTTTAAGTACAATTCTGCTGCTTATAGTGTGCTAGTTCTTCCTTAGTGGCTAAACAGCTTCCTAGCTGAATATCACCCAGCATCATCTGACCACTTCCTGTGAGCTCAGGTAGTCATGGACATACCCACTAGTCTTTAGGACAACAGACAAGGTTTTTACCACGCTGCCTGTGTTCACTGTGGGTGAATGGTAGTGGCGGTACAAGTCACAAATATCTGACATGCGGGCTCTTCTGAAACTCATCCACAGCCCTTAGATGGAAAGGAGGAAGGGACAGTACCAACCACAATTCTAATCAGCTTTCAAAGGTTGATAAAAAAAATGATTAAAAATATCATGTGGGGTGGTATGTAGGGAGGGGGTGGAGACAGACTGCCCGATACATGTATAGTATGACTTCCTCTTTAAAATAGTGGTCAGAATCAGGTTTTATTCTATTGCAGTGCTACTTTGGGGCAACTAATGGAGGTTATTTGTTGTAAATCTGTTGCTTAGTTTATCTCACTGCTCCTGTTTAGCACTCGATTGCTGTGCAGAAATGATAAATACCCCCCCCCCCCCTACGTGTGTGCAGGTCATAGTCTTTACACAGGGAGTTTCAAACAGCATATCAAGTACAGAAAATTATCTTTCCTAAGTGAACAGTTTAAAAAGGTTTTACAATGATGATATAGCTAGATCTTACCTGCATGCCTCTCATCTTCTGGAACCGTGCAATGGTGTCGCTTAGTGTGTAAACACGTACATGCCCCATGTGCAATTTTCCAGAGGGATACGGAAACATTGACAATACATAAAACTTTGGCTTCGTCTTCTAGATAAAACAAAACAGAAAGCTCTATGTTAGTACAGCATGTACTGCTACAGTTTTACACAATATAATAAAGCGTTCTCATTTTTCAGTGCTAGTTGTAAAACAGCAGCAAGAAAAGACCTTGGCCTCCTCCATTAAAAAGCGGTATGACAAACCCCCAGTGTTTTTCGCCTATGCATTAACACTTGAAAGTTTTCCCCGGCAATATCAGCACTTATTTTTCAAAACATTCACTGTGAAAAAAAAAAAACAACATTTCCTTTTTTTTTTTTTTTTTGCAGATTCTTATGCCGCGTACACACGAGCGGACATTACGGCGGACTTTGCCCGGCGGACTGGATTTCGTCGGACAATTCGATGTGTGTGGGCTCCAGCGGACTTTGTTTTCTCAAAAGTTGGACGGAATTAGATTTAAAACTTGTTTTAAATTTATCCGTTGAAATCGAGTCCGGTCGAAAAGTCCGCCGTCTGTATGCTAGTTCGACGGACAAAAAGCCACGCTAGGGCAGCTATTGGCTACTGGCTATGAACTTCCTTGTTTTAGTCCGGTCGTACGTCATCACGTACGAATTCGACGGACTTTGGTGGATTGTGTGTAGGCAAGTCCGTTCATTCACAAAGTCCGTCGGAAAGTACGTCGAAAAGTCCGCCGGGCAAAGTCCGCCGTAATGTCCGCTCGTGTGTACGCGGCATTACTTGTTTTTGCTCTTTTTTGTTGTGTGAGAGAATCTGAACAGGAGTGACTATTTTATTATTAATCAGCTGATGTACTTGCAGTGTTCTAATGGCGAAAGTTGCAGGGTCTGCATTCCTTTGGGAGTATTTCACCACAATTACATTTCTATTGCAGAGGATGCCTAAAATCTGAATTTTGTCTTTGTGCAGAATTCTGGGGAAATCAGTGAGAAAATCACACAAGCAGAAAATTAAATATCTGGGAAGGTTCTGTACACCACCTGTGTACAGAAGGCCTCCAGGTTGTGATATTGTACTGAATTTTACAGAGCATTACAATGCTGCAGATTGAAAAGGAAAGGTAATTTTGTAATAACATTAAATTACAATATGACTTGTGTAGCAATTGTATTGGCTATACTATTTTTTTTATCTGCAATTTTTTTTACCTTACAAAGATCTGTTTGGTACTTCAAGGTGAGGTTCCTAAAAATTAACAGCCCACTGCAGCAGGTATATGGGGGTTCATATGCAATGTGCTTGCCGTCACCAGGCAAAATTTTGCCCTGGTAAACCATTAAAGAAAGCTCCTTGTGTGTTGACATCAAAGCAAGTGACAGCTGAATAAATAACCATCAGCATATTTACTGATGCACAAGCATTGGACAAAATACTATGCCCTGGTTATCATGCTGCAGTAATATAATGAACTGTTAAGAGATTCATTTATTCTTAGTCTAAGATGATCTTGGTGCAGAAAGTTGAAGGTTGATGTCCCCAGGGATGTAGCAAATACTGCTTGATAAAGAGTGGATGAGAATAGGTCTTGCAACTTGGTGAGCTCTGGAAAATGGCATATAACCCCCTACAACACACACATTAATTGCCATCAAGATCCTCTAGGGGTAGTGTTAAGCTGGCCATAGACTGTTCAAATCTTGGCCGGTTCAGCAGGAACCAGCTAAGATTGGAATCATATGGGCAGGCTGAATTTCCTCAAATTGTTAGTCCTGGGTGAGTGTTTTCAGAGAGGGAAGCATTTTTTTAGCCTGCAGAAAAGGGCTGGTATTAAAAGGGACTTCTTTAAGGCTGGGTTCACACCATCGCCGCATGCGGCTCCAAGCAGGGGTTCGGTGCGTCCTGATTCACCGTTTCAGGTCAGATTTCAGACCACATTTTTGGCTTAATTCGGACCTTAAACAGACCAAAAGACGCAAAGGGCTCCTATGCAAATTCCCACACGGAGCGGCAGCGGAGATATGTGAACCAGCTCCATAGAGAGCCAGTCAAAATTTCCTACTAATGCGAATTGGATGCGGGGAAACCACCTGCGATTCACAATGGTGTGAACCCAGCCTTAGACTGAATACTGATTTCATGTATAAGGTGGATGTCTCGCCAACCATCGCTCTCAGCCAGTGATCTACTTGTTAATGACAAGCCTACATATTGAGCAGGATACAATTATTTTCTTACTAAAGAATGGGTTTAGTTTGTAATGATAATAGAGATATAGGATTGTGCCATGATTCACAGCCTGAAAAAAGTTCAAATACATTGAACAATGTTTGTGCTGCAACGGATACAAAGCTCTTACAAGAGTCTGGACGCTTCTCATAAGAATGATCTAAAACCTTTATATGCCTCCTAATACAATTGGTGAAGGTTAATCCAATCAACATTTGCAAACATTTTTCATTCACATGTAGGCCTACTTGTAGTTTTATTCCCAAAGATATGTGTTTTATTATAACGACTAGAGTAGCATGGATGTAAAAGTGTAAATCTGCTGTGGCTAAATCTTAAAACAGTTTAGGATAAGGCTAAAGGGGCTAATTTAATCTGTTTCCACTGAAAGATTTTACCACTTGATGGGAATCTTCTCATTAGGGTAAAAAACAAAAGCACTGTGCCGCAAAAAGGTAACCATCAGCAGTCTAATTTCTCTGTGGCATGAGTCACTTGTGTAGCCCTAGCCATAATTTGGTTGGCCACCATCAAGATATAACAAGCATCAGATGTATTCTGTTGTATTATGGCATGCTTGCAGACTGTACACAATAAGGGAGTCTTTGGATGTTGTATGTAGAAGATTTACCCGATTACAGTGCTAACATTCCATCATGTACTTCCATTTACAGTACTCAATTTAACCACTTCACATCCTTAGGCAGTTTTAAAATGTCCTGGGCTTGAAGTCGCCCTTACAAACTCTTAGCTACAGCTGCAGAGCCATGAGCTTGGGGCCCTTTTTTTAGACGGTGATCGGCTGTTCAGTGAAAAGAATATGAGTGTCTCTACAGCTGCCTAATCTCTTTTACATTGGTGAGGACTGTACCCCTTCCTCTCTCCTGTTCCTCCAAGAGGCCCAGGACCACTGTTAAGGGCCTGAAACTTCGAGAGCAGAAGTGATCAGAGATCCCCCTGCAACTAATGAACTTGGAAGTGAAATGTAATATGTCAGTTCACGGCTGTCATCCTACTGTAGCTTGCAACTTGGATGTTGTGTGGTCCCATTGATTTCAATGAACAAGTTTAGTAGGCAGCACCGCTTGCCAAACTTGACATACCGAGTTAAAATAAATGCCAAGCGAACAGACGCAAGTGGCTGCCATATCACACTATAGATGGGCGGTCATGGGTCAGTAAAAGCACAGATCAACTGCCTGTTATTGTTGCCCCCATGTAAACTCCAGGCACAGACAGTTTTATAAAAAAATAAAAATAAAAAAAAGCTCACGTGTAGTAAAGACCAAACTCTCTACTGTAAAATCCATTTTTCCACTAATGCCAAAAAGTTTAGCTTTTACTAAACTTCCAGTGAGCTGCAGGTATAGGAGTTGCAGCTCTCGTACAGGAAAGTCATAAGTGTCATTTATCCACCCACCTCTCTCCTTGTCCATTCACAGTGAGCTTTGTATTCTGTGAACCATACAGAAAACACTCTTTTGTCCCGTACACACGGTCGGATTTTCCGACGGAAAATGTGTGATAGGACCTTGTTGTCGGAAATTCCGACCGTGTGTAGGCTCCATCACACATTTTCCATCGGATTTTCCGACCCACAAAGTTTGAGAGCAGGATATAAAATTTTCCGACAACAAAATCCGTTGTCGGAAATTCTGATCGTGTGTACACAAATCCGACAGACAAAGTGCCACGCATGCTCAGAATAAATAAAGGGATGAAAGCTATTAGCCACTGCCCCGTTTATAGTCCCGACGTACGTGTTTTATGTCACCGCGTTCAGAATGATTGGATTTTTCCGACAATTTTGTGTGACCGTGTGTATGCAAGACAAGTTTGAGCCAACATCCGTCGGAAAAAATCCTAGGATTTTGTTGTCGGAATGTCCGAACAAAGTCCGACCGTGTGTACGGGGCATTTGAATTATCACGGTGAGAGGGGGGACAAAAACAACAGCATGGCTTCCATGCATAAGGGCCACAGCTCTCAGTCCCAATACTAAACGTATAGCAAAAGCTGTATTTTTTGGCACAAATACAAATGTGGATTTTATAGTACAGAATAGAGAGCTGGATCTTTAACATTTTTTTCACATCCAAACAAGAATTTATAAAACCATCTGTGACTGGAATTAAGTCAGGTAGCTATATACATTATTTTCAAAGGAAATGACTTGATCTAAAAGAAAGATTAAAAGTTAAAGCCAATTTTTAGTGGGAAAAATTAATTCTAATTGTCAGCTAGTAGGCACTATAAAGTGCCAAACTGTATCATTCATGACAATCGGTCTCCTGCCGGAGTCCCACCAAAGTCTCATGGAAATACCTACTTATGGATACTTCTTATTTCCACAGGCTTAAAGTGGAGTCCCACCCACTTTTACAACTCTTCAGCATCCCTCACTAAACTGTTCACTGTAAACGAATTGGATATTTTTTTTCTTTTCTCAGCACTTACTGTATATCTGCTGGCCGCGGCCCATCGCATCATTTCCTGCTTGCAATGCCTTCTGGGAAGGGGCGGCAACTTCCTCTGACACTGCCGTTGCTATGGAAACCTGACCTGAAACCTATTACACTGCTTGTGCTGCACTGAGCATATGCGAGATCTGCAAGGATGAGATCCAGGAAGAAATACAGTCTGGCTTCAGATGCCCAGACTTAAGATGGCCATGGCCTGCTGTAAGTTTATAAAATAACAAACTACTGCTATAAACTAACAAAACAGACCTTAGTTTACAGACTAACTTTACTAGAATACATTAAGCTTATGTATTATAGGGGTATTTTTAGTTAAAAAGTATAATTTCGGCCGGAACACCACTTTAAGCAAGCCTCCTATACATTTAACAGTGCCCAAAGCTGGCGACGGGTAATTCGGGCACTGATCACTATCATGTAGGTGGGTGGAGAAGGGGTACCTACTCCTTTCTAAAACTCAGGATTTATTAAGAGAAACAAGCAGAAGTATCAGAAAGTAGACTGTAAAGTAAAATGTTAGATCTGACACCCCATGGTGCCTACTATTGGGCAATTAGTTTGGCTTGGTCTTACTCTCCCCACACTCTGCACCAGTACTAACTGCAAAGGCTGGGGTAAAAATGTTAACAGTTTACAGAGGAACGTTTTCTTTTTTTTTTTTGGGATTGTGCTCAATGTGTTAAACTAAAAAGTGCTGAGAGTTTAACATTACTTTAAATTGTCCATTGGATTGTTATAGATTTGGATAATTGCAGGAGAGCCCTTTTGTTGATAGAATTCTCAACTTTCCCCCCACCAGCACAAACTGCTATGGCAGGCATAGATGGGAACTTAGGAATAAATTTAATGCAACTAGAATTGTGAAAAGATAACTCCACTCATGGAGTGACCCTCAATAAACATATATAATTCAGTGTACATACTTACATCTACTTCACTGATTTGAGTAAACTGGTCCTTTATCCTGTGATGCCAAAATCTTTCTATTCTTTTTCGGGTTTCCTCTCCGAAAACTTTTTCCCATTCTCCTGCCTCAGAAGAAATGGTCCGCGTTATTCCATGGCACATAACCCGCTGCCAGTTTTTGGACCACGTCAGTCCATTTAGTCTCCCCCGAAGGCAGGAGCTGCAAAATCCAAGGCCCATTATCGCTGGACCCATTATCTACAATGTGAAGCCACTATATAATTAAAAAGAAAATAAATGTCAGTGAGTGATATATACACCATAAAGAGTTTTACACTGATTATTAATAATTATATTGAATTAGGTGGGTAATAGTCATCATTATTAGCCTTTGATCTGCACAAATCAGACAATTTGCAGTCCATGACAAGGCAGATTTTTTTGTCAAAAATCACAAAAGAACTTATATTCGTCTGTTCTTCAAATACCACTGAATATCCTTTGGCAGTCACAAAGGAATCCTTCTGACCCAAGCAATATTTCATATGATTTTCTGACAAGTCACATTTCAGGCCTTAGGTTTTATTTTTATCATTTTCTTCTTTTTTCTTTTTTTTTTAACAGTCCTCAGCAGTGAGCATGAGAATAATTTCTCCAACGTCCCCATCACTGTTTCCAGTTAATGCTTAAACAATAAGAATTTCATATATATGTAAATTCAAACACCAAAATCCCACGTATGCTTTTACATGTTGATTTTAAAACAAACTTTCAATATTTTTTATTCTGCAATTTACATGAAAACAATATCTGGTGATCCTGGCATAAGGCCCCTTTTACACTTGTGCGACTTGTCCTGCGACTTGGGAATGCAAAGTCGCATGACAAGTCATACCCCATGATTTCCAATGAGTACACCATTCATGTCGCAGTGACTTTAAAGTAGTTCCTGCACTACTTCTGTCCGACTTTGATGCAACTTGAGGTCCATAGGCCTCAAATTTACACAGGCATTGCTTCAAGTTGTGTCAAAGTTGTGGAAAAATCACGTCAAAGTCGCTCAAAAATCACTGCAACATAGTGGCAAAATCACGCGACTTTAAGGTCACATGAGTGTGAAAGTGGCCTAAGGGTCCTTTTTCAGGCACTTTCTGGTATAGGTATCTGTTTTAGTCTTCCAATTGTGTCTCTGCATTGTCACCCTGTCACAGAGGCTTCCAGTAAAGACCTCAGGGGGAGATTTTCTAAACCTGGTGCACTCAGAATCTGGTGCAGCTGTGCATGGTAGCCAATCAGCTTCTAACTTCAGCTTGTTCAATTAAAGCGGAGTTACAGCCTATATCACAACAATGGCTGCAATAAGATGACCACACCCCCATTCATTTTCAGATACTTTTTTTTTTTTTTACCTTTTCTGGAGTCTTTAAGGCTGAACTTCGCATAGGTACATAATTTCTGTTTTTCCATTGGCTCCTGGGATAGCTGTGTCATCAATCCCAGTAGTCAATGGGCATCCCCCGCACTTCCTCCATCGCTATGGAAACCTCATGGACACACAGTGGGCCGCAATTCGTTCCCACTGCACATGCGTGAGATCGGAAGGTGCATGCTGGGTAGCCAGCTGCACCTAATCCCATAAGAGAGTACCAGCGGGCTTCAGATGCCCTCAGTCACGATGGCCGTGTGCAGAATCAGGAGCATATAGTAAGTAATGAATGCTGCACAAAGAACAGAAAGAGCACAATAGACAACCCATGCTGATTTGTAATCCGTGACTGTCAAGGGGGTTATTTAACAACTTCAATTCCAGGCACTTTCCCCCCTTCCTTCCCAGGACAATTTATCTTTCAGCGCTGTCACACTTTGAATGACAATTGCGCAGTCATGCAACACTGTACCCATACTAAGATTTTATCATTTTCTTCCCACAAATAGAGCTTTCTTTTGGTGGTATTTGGTTACCTCTGCGGTTTTTAATTTTTGCGCTCTAAATAAAAAAAGACCGAAAATATTAAAAAAAAACTGATGGGCACTGATAGGCGTAACTGATGGGGCACGGATTGGCACTTTTTGAGCACTGTTGTGGGCACTGATCGGCACTAACATCCATTTATTATGGGGACAATCTGGCAGGTGTTGGGCATTGATTGGCAGCTGATGGGCACATTTTGATGGGGGTTGTGCTGATAATCAATGTGCTGATTATCAGCACAAACCCCCCCCCCCTCCTGACAGGGAGAGCTGCTGATCGCCTCTCCATGTCAGCGTGAACCGAGGAGAGACGTTTACCGGCACTTCCTGGTTCACGCGATGATCACAGCTGATCACATGGAAAGAAGTGCCCCATCAGTGCCACCCAGCAGTGCTGCCTATCAGTGTCACCTACCAGTGCTGATCAGTGCCCATCACTGCCACCCATTAGTGCCCATCACTGCCACCCATCAGTGCCCATCAGTGTCACCTATTAGTGCCCTTCAGCTCCACCAATCAATGCCCTTCAGTGCCGCCCATCAGTGCCAGACATCAGTGCCACCTCTCAGTGCCCACCAGTGCAGCCTATTAGTGCCCATCAGTGTCGCCTTATCATTGCCCATCACTGCAGCCTATCAGTGTACCATCAGTGTAGCCTGATCAGCGTACATCAATGAAGGAAAAAAGTACCTGTTTGCAAAATTTATTAACAAAATATAAAACGGTTTTGTATTTTTTTTTAAAAAAATTCGGTGTTTTTACATTTTTTTTCATTTGCCTACAGTGTTGTATGGCTGCGCAATTGTCATTCAAAGAGTGACAGCGCTAAAAGCTAAAAATTGGCATGGGCAGGAGGGGAGTTTAGGTGCCCAGTAAGCAAGTGGTTAAAAATTGTTTTGTACCTACTGATCTTGAAAGCAGGCAGGTTCCATTTAAGCTGTGGGCATCTGAAGCCCTCCTGTCTTTATTTCCGGGATATCCTCCCCATTTCGCGCATGTGCAGTAATGCCGCTGAACGTCTCTCCGTCTTCCTGACAGGTTGCCATAGCAACGTTGGCGGAAGTTCCTGCCCCATTGTTATAGCAACCTGTCAATCAGACACGTTTGCATCAATTACTGTCTGTATATAACACAAGATTTCGTCAGTAGGCGATTCGCAAGGACTCCTGGGATACATGACGGGAAAGCCTCGGGAAGTGAGTATTTCCGAACCATTCCGAGTGTCACCGGCACCCCCGCACCTCTGGCCAAATGTGGTACTGCACACCCCATTAGCTTGAATTTTGCTCGTATTGTGAGACAACACTCGCAAACCGAGTCAGAATTTAAAAAAAAAAGTTGCTTGTCTTTCAAAACGCTCGTTAACCGTGTTACTCGTTAACCAAGGTTCCACTGTACCCTAGTACCTCCAAATTCCATGGTGCTGTGATATGCAAATGTTAACTTGGCTAAAGATTGATCTGTTCCCTTCTGCATTATTGTTACCCACTGAAGGACCAGGAGAGGGAAAGCCTGCCCTTATTTGCATACAGTACAGAAATGCCTATAAGAACTTGTGTAGTTGGCCATTGCTCATATCAGAGCTGCTTCTCTCTCCATACAAGTCAAAGGGAGCACGAAAGCTGCGTGATCCGGATTAGGAGATCAACTTCACCTCCCACTCCTGCTGCTATTCTTAGTATATTAAACTTTAATAAATGTCAGCCCCTCTCCTTTATCCAGCAATAATGCACAGTGCAAGTATATATTGAAATTGATGCCTATAAATCAATTTTTCAGATATCTTCAGGCTGGTCACGTGACTCCTGGCCACTCTGCTACTCCGATCCCAGGGCTACAGGAAAAGGGGCTGAGCATCCAGCACGGCAGTCACGTGACCTCGCAGGTGACATCAGAGGGAGATCTCGGCCCCTCCAAATGTAGCCTGGGGATTGGAGTAGCAGAGCGGCCGGGAGTCACGTGACGGGCCTGAAGATCTTTAAAAAAAATAAAAATAAAAAAAAGGTATTTAGATGCATCTATTGCAATAAACACTTACCGTATATACTCGTGATTAAGTCGAATTTTTCAGCCCCTTTTTTGGGGCTGAAAGTGCCCCCTTCGACTTATACACGAGTCACCGCCGTCTGCCGACATGATCAGCGTGTCATGCAGGCAGACGGCGGCCAGCGTGTGATACAATCTAGTCTACTCGGCAGCGGCTCTCACAGTTCAAAAGCCGCGCCTCCTTGTCTGTGATAGGCAGTCAGTGTACAGCCTATCACGGACATTCTCTCATCCTCGTCCGTGGTATGAGGATGAGAGAATGTCCGTGATTGGCTGACCGCTGACTGCTGGGAAATTGAGTTTTTTGGACGAGGAGGCGGCGCGGCTTTTGAACAGTGAATGGCCGCCGAATACAACACACTGATCGGTGCAGAGCGGCGCACGGAGGATGCACAGGACACAGGTAGGATGCACACACACACACAGACACATGCACACAGGTACATATACACATGACAGATACACAGGACACAGGTACATGCACATATACACAGGACACAGGTACATGACACAGGTACATATACACATGACACATATGCACAGGACACATGACACATATGCATAGGACACATGACACATATGCACAGGACACAGGGAGGTATACAGCTGCAGATGGGCATTGTTGACCCTCTTTTTCCACTTACAGTAGCTGTGCATTTCTCACCCTCTTCTTATACTCGGGTCAATAAGTTTTTCCCATTTTTTTGTGGTAAATTAGGGTCTCGACTTATACTCGGAACGACTTATACTCGAGTATATACGGTACATTGTGCATTATCTCTGGATAAAGGAGAGAGGCCTGTGATGCTGCCTGCGTTTTTCATTAGGAAATTTTTTAATTTTAATTCTGCTATAAAAAAAGGACACTCCCTGCATGTAGCAAAGTTTGAGCACAACAGACAACAACATATTTATTTAGAACAGAAAATACTAAATGACACGGCCCCCCTTTACATTCCACAGCCCCCTCCCATTTACATTACACAGCCCCATCCATTTACATTACACAGCCCCCCTATTTACATTACACAGCCCCCCCCCCCCAATTACAGCAGACAGCCCATTTGACATTAAACAGCCCTCCCCCCCATTTACATGATACAGCCCATTTTACATTACACATCCCCCCCTCATGTTACATTATACAGCCCATTTACATTATAAAGCCAATTTACATTATACAGCCCCCTGCACTCCCAGGAGACTCCCTGCCTCTCCCGGGACAGCCATGCTAGCGCACTCCAAAGTTAAACCATATCACGGTCAGTCCTTCCGTTTCATGTATTCCTTCCTACGTGTGTAACGTGTGTAGAGGCATCAGTTTGTATTAAAAATTACACACGTAGGAAAAAAATACATGAAACAGAGGCACTGACCATGATATGTATTACTTTAGAGTGTGCTGGCAGGGCTGTCCCGGGACAGGCGGGGGAGACAGGATAACGTCATCCATGCAATTAATGCGGCCGTTCTCCCGAATCAATGCTGAATCGTGCAAGGCTGCATCGAGATACATCAATTCTAAGATTATTTTCAACACTCCTACTTATTATGGGGCTTCCGTTGTCAGCTGCCTCTCCTACACACGCCTACAGAGAGAAGCCATCACTGACAGCTCAGTGTGGGACCGGATCGGCTGCAGAAAAGGTACAGTACGTATAGTGATTTTTGCTTTACAGAGTTAGATAGATTAGTCTAAGAATGTGGCTGCCAGAAGATTTAGAGTTAATTTTTGGCTGAACTTCCACTTTAAAGAGTATGCAAACCCAACATTTCATATTTCTGATATGGGCCTGCTGTACCAGGTACTTGTATGAAAAGTATCCTATTCTCTTTGTATTTCTTCCTTTGTGTGATATACCTACTGTTCCTGCCAGTCCCTCTGCTTTCCTATCAAAAACTCACTAGGCATGGGAGCACACATTGGCCAGTTTTCTAGCTGTGCAGAGAACTGAGAACTCAGTGTGCTCTCCTCCAATGATCAACCCCCCCCCCCCCCCCCGAACAGCCATTATCTGGAAAGATCAGTGTGCTGCTGTTTTTCCTCCCCTAGCTCTCGGAGCTCCTTAGGCAACGGAGAACAGAGAGTATGTGATCAAGGATCGATAATAAAAAAGGGGGAAAAAAAAGATTATTTATAATGTTTTTTATATGTATACACAAATGTTTTGCTTTTCATTTCTATTTTAAATTTAATGGGCTATTTTACAAGGTGAGGGTGTAAATATACTTTAGGATAGCTGGCATGGTTGCTGCATTTTGCACACCATTAACACCACACAAATTTACTAAGTATGCCTGAAATTGCTTTATTTAAAGTGTCACTAAATCCACAGCATAAAAAACTATTCATTATCACATGCTGTTCATACTCACTCAGTCACTATGAGATTCATTTGCTGTATTCTGCAAAAAACCTGGTTGATCCTGCTGCTCTATCTCCACTTTCTGCTCATGTCCTGAATTCAGTTAGGATTTTGCAGCTGCAGTGGCAACTCTGCACATGCTCCGTTATCAGTGAGTTTCTATGCTGAGCATTTCCTCCCCATCACATCTTAGCAGCCCATGTGACTATAGAGCCACACGTGTGGGTGTATACACAGTGGTAAATGACAACCCACTCCCTTTCTCCTCCTCCATGCCAATTAACTAGCTAAACACAATGGAGGCAGGATATTGCATGTAGATTAACAGTGGCTTTTCCTCCCTCTTATTCCAAGTCACAGGCAGGAGCATGTGACTGGCAGAAATCCTCCCACACCATATTTTTTCCACAAAGTAATAAAGATTTTATTTCAAATATATATTTGTATGACAAATTAAAACTGTTTATTGATAATATTTATTTATTTTTACTCCATATTCCAAAGGCTGTTTTTTTCGCATGTTGAACATGCTCCCAGCAGCAGAGGACTAGAAGCTCCTGCCACTGTTTCCCTGTAGACAGGCTGGGAAAGATATGGGTCATGTGACAGCTGTATATTGATTAGGAAAAAGGTTGACATTCTTTTTTTATTAAAATAATTACAGTGCCATCATCCACATACAAAAATAGAAGAGACAATCTAAAGTAACCACTTAGCACAAATCGGCATCATTGTACGTCGGTACTTTGACGCTAAATGCTGTTGTTATGGCAGCAACTAACTGCCATAACCCCCGGTATTTTCAACAATGGAAAGCGGCTGGCTTTCAGATAAAAGTGGTCACCATGGAGGATTCGGCGCAAGATCACTTTTAATCGGGGGGGGTGGGAGTGGGCCTCCCACCGCATTCCAGTCATCTCCGCCGCTTACCGGAGCTGTCTGTAGCGGCGGAGACGATTGCGTCCTTTATCGTCTGAGACATGGAGCCGAGTGGGGGAAAGCTGGCCCCCGCGCTTGGCTCCATAACATCGAATGGCGGAAGCAACGTCAAACGTCACTTCAGCCCAATGTTCTTAAAGGGGAAATTTTTTAAATTTTTTTATTGCATTTTAGTGTAAAAATGTTAGATCTGAGGACTTTTTGACTACAGATCTCACATTTATTCCTATTACAAGGAACATAAACATCCCTTGTAATAGAAAAAAAGCTTGACAGGACGTGACCCAATTTTTTTTTAAAGGATAGTGTAAAAATAAAAAATAAAAAGTAAAATAAATAAGAAAAAAAAATGCCCCGTCCTGCCAAGCTCGCACACAGAAGTGAACGCATCCGTAAGTTGCGCCCACATATAAAAATATGAGGTATCGCTGCGATCATTAGAGCGAGAGTAATCATTCTAGCACTAGACCTCCTCTGTTACTCTAAACATGTAACCTGTAGAAATTTTTAATGTTGCCTATGGAGATTTGTAAGGGTCAAAGTTTGTCGCCATTCCATAAGCAGGCGCAATTTTGAAGCATGACATGTTGGGTATCAATTTACTCAGCGTAACATTATCTTTCATAAAATTGTGCTGACTTTACTGTTGTCTTTTTTTAAGTCAAAAAAGTGTATTCTTTCCCAAAAAAATGTGTTTGTAAGACCGCTGCGCAAATATGGTGTGACAAAGTATTGCAACGACCGCCATTTTATTCTCTAGGGTGTCTGAAAAAAAAAAATATATATATATATATATATATATATATATATTATGTTTGGGGGTTCCAAGTAATTTTCTAGCAAAAAAAAAAAAATATTTTAACTTGTAAACAAGTATCAAAAAGAGGCAAGGTCCTTAAGTGGTTAAACAGTTTGTGTTAGTATCACTTTAATAACAGTGCAAAAAGTAATTTTTAACATCAATTAACCACTTAAGGACCAAGCCTCTTTCTGAGATTTGTTGTTTACAAGTTAAAAACAGTTTTTTTTTCTAGAAAATTACTTAGAACCCCCAAACATTATACATTTTTTTCTAACACCCTAGAGAATAAAATGGCGGTCGTTGCAAAACTTTCTTTCACGCCGTATTTGCGCAGCGGTCTTACAACACTTTTTTTTGAAAAAAATACACTTTTTTGAATTAACAAATAAGACAACAGTAGAGTTAGCCCATTTTTTATATATATATTGTGAAAGATAATGTTACGCCGAGTAAATTGATACCCAACATGTCACGCTTCAAAATTGCGCCCGCTCGTGGAATGGCGACAAACTTTTACCCTTAAAAATCTCCATAGGTGACGTTTAAAAAATTCTACAGGTTGCATGTTTTAAGTGACAGAGGAGGTATAGGGCTAAAATTATTGCTCTCGCTCTACCGATCACGGTGATACCTCACATGTGTGGTTTGAACATGGTTTTCATATACGGCGCTACTCACGTATGCATTCACTTCTGCGCGCGAGCTTGTCGGGACGGGGCGCGTTAAAAACATTTTTTTTTTCTTATTTATTTCACCTTTTGTTTTTTATTTTTACACTTTTTTTTTTTTAAATTGTGTCACTTTTATTCCTATTACAAGGAAGTAAACATCCCTTGTAATAGAAAAAAAGCATGACAGGACCCCTTAAATATGAGATCTGGGGTCAAAAAGACCTCAGATCTCATATTTAGACTAAAATGCAATTAAAAAAAAAAAAAAAAAATTGCCATTTAAAAAAAAAAGGAAAAAAAATGTCCCTTTAAGAGCTATGGGCGGACGTCGCTTCCGCCCTGCAATACTATGGAGACGGGTGGGGGCCATCTTTCCCTCACTCGTCTCCATGTCAGGCCACAGGAAGGACCGGATCGCCTCCGCCACTGCTGACAGCTCCGGTAAGCGGTGGAGGGGACCCCTCTCCCGCCGCTGATAAAAGTGATCTTGTGGCGAATCCCCCGCAGAGACCACTTTTATCTTAAACCGGACCCCTCACTGAAGAAGAGGATACCGGGGTTATGGCAGCTAGCTGCTGCCATAACAACGATATCCTCCTTCAAAATATCGATGTATATCGTCGTGAGCTGGTCCGGAAGTGGTTAATAGTTTTAAAATTCATCAGTTCAGAACACAAAAAATAAAGTTATTAGGCACTGCCTGGTTAAGTACATATCTCTGGACTACATGTAAAAATGTTGTAGACATATTTGGCTTGTGTTCAAAAAAAGAAACCCAATTAATCAAAGTGACTGCTTCCACACCACATAAATAGCTTTAAAAATGAACCTTATGCATGTTAGAAGATAACTAAGCACAGTGAGAAGGAGCAGCACTGACAAACTCTGATACCCATAGCAGCTGCCATCTGTGTCCTTTCTTGAAAAGCTGCTACGACTGACCTTTGTACCATTGCAATACTGGCTGTCAACAAAGCAGGCAACTTCAAAGTTAGAGGATGGGTCAGAACTACTTAACCTATTTCCAACTCAGCCAAGTCAATCCTTTCCTCTGAGCATCAGAGAGTAAACTCTGTCTTGAAATATCTTTGTTGACATCGACTTTCTGGGAAATATTATTTCAATCACATTGCAACAAGTAGGAACAAAACATGGTAGTAAGTTTACTGCTTCTGTAGCAAACTAAAAATGGTTGGGTTGCTCCTGCATGGGCCAGTCAACTGAGGGAAACAAAAATAAGTATAAAAAAAAAAAAAAATATATATATATATATATATATATATATATATATATTTATTTATTTATATATTTTTATGCAATTAGTCCATGTAACAACCTCTGATGGCCTGGGGGATGGTCTGTCACCAGGGTTGTGGTGGTTTTTATAGGCTCCAAAGGTTGTAGGTGTTTGACTGAAACAGCCTTTCTCAACTTTTTCAAAACAGAGGAACCCTTGAAATAACTTTGCAATCTCAAGGAACCCCAGCTAAAAATGACTATGTACAAGTCATGATATATTAGTGTGATTGTCAGTGGGAAGAATGCTCCCTACACTCCTGGTCATTGAGAAGAATATTCCTCCTTTTGGAAAGCTAAAAAGATCAATGGTGTTAGTCGGAACTTACCCGAGAGGCATAAAATTGCTCATTGCTCAGGGAACCCTCAGCAAGCTTTGGAGGAACCCTAGGGTTCCATGGAAACCTTGTTGAGAAACCCTGGACTAGAATCTAGTGTCGTGTTTTGGATTCTGGATTCTAGCCAGCAGGAGTAAGGGTGGGTTTCATGGCCACCACTCCAGGCTGGGGTTTTACTTGATTTGGATGGCAAGTGGTTTTAAGAACAGGCTTGCACATTTGCAGGGGAACTTGGGCAAAAAGAAGGTGGACAGACTAAGATAGCTCTGGCCAGGCTGCCACTGGGTTGAGTTCTCTCATTCTCTTTGTTTTGCTAGTATCATCTCAGCATTGGAACATATCTGTTCCCATTTTCTAGAAAATAGTGCGTGTGGCACCAATGTTTCATGAGTTGACCGATATACATTTATGATCACTGTTTAAAGCCGAACCCTCATATGAGCTGTTGTCATGAATTACTGTCATGAACAGGTGTGACCAGATTGTGTGTACTGCAAAGAGAAAACCAAAACGCATGTAAAGTGAATAAGAATAATGTTTATTTAAGACAAGTGATATAAATAAGTAAACACCCAAATACAAATAGTGTTCAACCAACCAACAGAAACCCACAGACAACAAATGATATATACAGCCAAAGGGAAGTACCGAAATCAAACACGTTAGCCAGGCCAGGGTCATACACAGGGGATCAGCAACTGAACAAGGGCAGGATAGGAGAGGGAGATAATGGAATCAGGCTACAAGGGAATAGGAACACAGGAGGGACAGGATCAGGATGGGATCGGGTACAGGCTCAGGTGCAGGCTCAGGTTCAGGTTCAGGTTCAGATACAGGTTGCAGGTTGCAGGTCGCAGGTCAGGGCGCAAGGAAGAAAGATACCAAGGCAAGCATGTGAGGGCTTGCCAGGTATTTACAGTGGCTTGCGAAAGTATTCGGCCCCCTTGAACTTTTCAACCTTTTGCCACATTTCAGGCTTCAAACATAAAGATATAAAATTTTAATTTTTTGTGAAGAATCACCAACAAGTGGGACACAATTGTGAAGTGGAACGAAATCTATTGGATATTTTAAACTTTTGTAGCAATTAAAAAACTGAATAGTGGTGCGTGCAAAATTATTCGGCCCCTTTACTTTCAGTGCAGCAAACTCACTCCAGAAGTTCAGCGAGGATCTCTGAATGATCCAATGTTGTCCTAAATGACTGATGGTGATAAATAGAATCCACCTGTGTGTAATCAAGCCTCTGTATAAATGCACCTGCTCTGTGATAGTCTCAGGGTTCTGTTGAAAGCGCAGAGAGCATCATGAAGACCAAGGAACACACCAGGCAGGTCCGTAATACTGTTGTGGAGAAGTTTAAAGCCGGATTTGGATACAAAAAGATTTCCCAAGCTTTAAACATCCCAAGGAGCACTGTGCAAGCGATCATTTTGAAATGGAAGGAGTATCAGACCACTGCAAATCTACCAAGACCTGGCTGTCCCTCTAAACTTTCAGCTCAGACAAGGAGAAGACTGATCAGAGATGCAGCCAAGAGGCCCATGATCACTCTGGATGAACTGCAGAGAACTACAGCTGAGGTGGGAGAGTCTGTCCATAGGACAACAATCAGTCGTACACTGCACAAATCTGGCCTTTATGGAAGAGTGGCAAGAAGAAAGCCATTTCTCAAAGATATCCATAAAAAGTCTCGTCTAAAGTTTGCCACAAGCCACCTGGGAGACACACCAAACATATGGAAGAAGATGCTCTGGTCCGATGAAACCAAAACCGAACTTTTTGGCCACAATGCAAAACGATATGTTTGGCGTAAAAGCAACACAGCTCATCACACTCAACACACCATCCCCACTGTCAAACATGGTGGTGGCAGCATCATGGTTTGGGCCTGCTTTTCTTCAGCAGGGACAGGGAAGATGGTTAAAATTGAGGGGAAGATGGATGCAGCCAAATACAGGACCATTCTGGATGAAAACCTGTTGGAGTCTGCAAAAGACCTGAAACTGGGACAGAGATTTATCTTCCAACAAGACAATGATCCCAAACATACAGCAAATTCTACAAAGGAATGGTTCACAAATAAACGTATCCAGGTGTTAGAATGGCCAAGTCAAAGTCCAGACCTGAATCCAATCGAGAATCTGTGGAAAGAGCTGAAAACTGCTGTTCACAAACGCCCTCCATCCAACCTCACTGAGCTCAAGCTGTTTTGCAAGGGAGAATGGGCAAGAATTTCAGTCTCTCGATGTGCAAAACTGATAGAGACATACCCCAAGTGACTTGCAGCTGTAATCGCAGCAAAAGGTGGCTCTACAAAGTATTAACGCAAGGGGGTCGAATAATTTTGCACGCCCCACTTTTCATTTTTTTATTAGTTAAAAAAGTTTCAAAAATCCAAAAGATTTCGTTCCACTTCACAATTGTGTCCCACTTGTTGGTGATTCTTCACAAAAAATAAAAAATTTATATCTTTATGTTTGAAGCCTGAAATGTGGCAAAAGGTTGAAAAGTTCAAGGGGGCCGAATACTTTTGCAAGCCACTGTATAAGGCTGCAGTAATTGACCACACGTTACACCTGAGCGCAGAGGGTGCTGTCTGCTCCACACTGCCAGAGTACACCCGCTGGTGGACACCGGTACTACGGCCCAAGGATGCAACAGTGCCACCAGCAGGTGAGTCCTCTTATTACAGGTCCTAGGTGTTGGAAGACACCCACTGGTGGACACTGATACTGCGATTCAAGAGACCGATAGCGTCACCAAGGGGTAAACCTTTTCATGACAGTACCCCCCCCCCAAAGGAGCGGCCTCCGGACGCTCCAACTAGATGAAAATTGTCCAAAGTGTATGGCCTCAAACCGAACAACAGATGAGGGCACATCAGACTGGGCATCGGGTACTTCAGGCTGGGCATCAGGCACTTTAGACTGGGCAGCAGATACATCAAAGCGGACAGCGGGCACATCAGAGCAGACAGCGTGCACATCAGAGCAGACAGCGTGCACATCAGAGCAGACAGCGTGCACATCAGAGCAGACAGCGTGCACATCAGAGCAGACAGCGTGCACATCAGAGCAGACAGCGTGCACATCAGAGCAGACAGCGGGCACATCAGAGCAGACAGCGGGCACATCAGAGCAGACAGCGGGCACATCAGAGCAGACAGCGGGCACATCAGAGCAGACAGCGGGCACATCAGAGCAGACAGCGGGCACATCAGAGCAGACAGCGGGCACATCAGAGCAGACAGCGGGCACATCGGAGCAGACAGCGGGCTCTGGGTCGTCAAGCTGGGCAGCAAGCTCTGGGTCATCGAGTTTGGCAGCAGGCTCCGGGTCGTCGAGCTGGGCAGCAGGCTCCGGGTCGTCGAGCTGGGCAGCAGGCTCCGGGTCGTCGAGCTGGGCAGCAGGCTCCGGGTCGTCGAGCTGGGCAGCAGGCTCCGGGTCGTCGAGCTGGGCAGCAGGCTCTGGAACATTAGGCCGAACAGCGAGCACCGTAAGGGCAGGCTGGATCACAGGCACCAGCTCAGCAGGCTGGGTAACGGGCCCCGGCCCAGTGGGCTGGGTAACGGGCCCCGGCCCAGCGAGCTGGACACCGGGCACTGGTCCGGCAAGCTGAATAACAGGTACTGGCTTAACAGGCCGAGTGACGGACTCCGATTTAGTAGACTGGGTAACGGGCACCGGCTTAGCAGACTGGGTAACGGGCACCGGCTCAGCAGACTGGGTAACGGGCACCGGCTCAGCAGACTGGGTAACGGGCACCGGCTCAGCAGACTGGGTAACGGGCACCGGCTCAGCAGACTGGGTAACGGGCACCGGCTCAGCAGACTGGGTAACGGGCACCGGCTCAGCAGACTGGGTAACGGGCACCGGCTCAGCAGACTGGGTAACGGGCACCGGCTCAGCAGACTGGGTGACGAGCACCGGCTCAGCAGACTGGGTAACAGGCACTAAAACTTCAGGCTGAGACACCAATGTCAAGACATCCGGCTGGAAAGCAGGCGACGAGACACCAGACTGGAAGGCAAGCACCGAGACATCAGGCTGGAAGGTGGGCACATCAGACTGGAAAGCGGGCACATCAGACTGAAAAGCGGGCACATCAGACGGGAAAGCGGGCACATCAGACGGGAAATAGGGGACATCAGACGGGAAAGCGGGCACCAAGACTTCAGGCTGGAAGGCAGACATTAGGACATCAGACTGGAAAGCGGGCACATCAGACTGGAAAGCAAGCACATCAGACTGGAAAGTGACCAAATCAGACTGGAAAGCGGGCACATCAGACTGGAAAGCGGGCACATCAGACTGGAAAGCGGGCACATCAGACTGGAAAGTGGAGACATCCAGCTGGAAGGCAGGCACCGAGACATCCGGCTGGAATGCAGGCACCGAGACATCAGGCTGGAAGGCAAGCATCGAGACATCAGGCTGGAAGGCGGGCCCATCAGACTGGAAAGTGGGCACATCAGACTGGAAAGCGGGCACATCAGACTGGAAAGCAGGCACCAAGACTTCGGGCTGGAAGGCAGGCATCGAGACATCAGGCTGGAAGGCGGGCACATCAGACTGGAAAGCGGGCACATCAGACTGGAAGGCGGGCACATCAGACTGGAATCCGGGCACCGAGACTTTGGGCTGGAGGGCAGGCATCAGGACATCAGACTGGAAGGCAGGCACATCAGACTGAATAGCAGGCACATCAGACTGGAAAGCGAGCACCGAGACTTCGGGCTGGAAGGCAAGCACCAAGACATCCGGCTGGAAGGCAAGCATTGAGACATCCGGCTGAAAGGTGTGCACATCAGGCTGGAAGGCAGGCACTGAGACTTTGGGCTGGAAGGCAGGCATCAAGACATCAGACTGGAAAGCAGACACATCTGACTGGAAGGTAGGCACATCAGGCTGGAAGGCAGGCACATCAGGCTGGAAGGCAGGCACCAAGACTTTGGGCTGAAAGGCAGGCATCAAGACATCAGACTGGAAAGCGAACACATCTGACTGGAAGGTAGGCACATCAGGCTGGAAGGCAGGCACATCAAACTGGAAAGCGGGCACATCAGACTGGAAAGTGGGCACCAAGACTTTGGGCTGGAAGGCAGGCATCAGGACATCAGACTGGAAAGCAGGCACATTAGACTGGAAATCGGGCACATCCGACTGGAAGGCAGGCATCAAGACATCAGGCTGGAAAGCAGGTACATCAGGCTGGAAATTGGGCACATCAGGCTGGAAAGCGGGCACATCAGACTGGAAAGCAGGCACATCAGACTGGAAAGCAGGCACCAAGACTTCGGGCTGGAAGGCAGGCATCGAGACATCAGGCTGGAAGGCAGGCATCGAGACATCAGGCTGGAAGGCCAGGACATCAGACTGGAAAGCGGGCACATCAGGCTGGAAAGCGGGCACTGAGACTTTGGGCTGGAAGGCAGGCATCAGGACATCAGACTGAGAGGCAGGCACATCAGGCTGGAAAGCGGGCACCGAGACTTTGGGCTGGAAGGCAGGCTTCAAAATATCAGACTGGAAAACGGGCACATCAGACTGGAAGGTAGGTACCTCAGGCTGGAAGGTAGGCACATCAGGCTGGAAGGCAGGCACATCAGACTGGATAGCAGGCACTGGGTTGGCAGGTTTAGGTGGGTCATCAAGTTCAACTGGCATAAACGCAGGCTGGAACAGGTTGGTTGGTGTGGAGGCAGGTTGGGTTACTGGCAGGATGGGTGCAGGAAGTAGAAACAGGGTATTGATACTTGGTGGGGAGCAGGGTATATTGGACTGTAGCTGAGGTTGCCAGGGGTGATGGGAGAAAGGACATCTGAGCAGGCAGGTGTTTAGTAGCAGGTCTGGGTTGTGGAGAGCTGACAGAAGCTGGGCATAACAGGTCTGACCATGCCTGAAGTACAGGTAGCACAAAAGTGGGCTCACATACCCTCTGTCTGACCAGGGGCTTCACTTCATCTGTACAATCTTTCAACAACTGTTTGGGACAAACCGAATAATGCTCAAAAAAGGATGTAGAGCAGGGGTCTTCAAACTACGGCCCTCCAGTTGTTCAGGAACTACAATTCCCATCATGCCTAGTCATGTCTGTGAATGTCAGAGTTTTACAATGCCTCATGGGACGTGTAGTTCTGCAACAGCTGGAGGGCCGTAGTTTGAGGATCCCTGATGTAGAGTCATCCTCCAACAGCCATACTAAGGACGCAACCTGGTTAATGCTGAAGGGGGGAGAAAAGTTATCATGGCCCTTTGGGATAAAAGGCATAGCCAGCTCTGTACACATTCCAATCAAAGGCTGAACATCCTCAAACAGTATACTGCCCTGATCGACCACAGAGTGAGCTAAACTGATAATCTCCAGCAGCTGATCACTGGACCACCCTTTCAATGTCTGGCGGAGATATTCAGAACTCTCTGTTGCCAGCAGAGCAGAATAAACAATTATATCTGAATTCATCCCAGCAACGTGAAACAGAGCCGAGATGGTTCCCCTGTGCAGCCACTTCTGGTCAGAGATGGCCTTGGTATACTGTCATGAACAGGTGTGACCAGATTGTGTGGACTGCAAAGAGGAAACCAAAACGCATGTAAAGTGAATAAGAGTCAGTTCACACTGAGGCAGCACGACTTCCAGCGCGACTGCCTCAGACGACTTGAACACGACTGCAGCGGTGACTTGCAAAACGACTTCCATATAGAAGTCTATGCAAGTTGCCTCAAGTCGCCCCCAAAGTAGTACAGGAACCTTTTTCTAAGTCGGACCGACTTGCGTCGCTCCGATTAGAACGGTTCCATTGTACAGAACGGGACGCTACTTGTCAGGCGGCTAAGTCGCCTGACAAGTCGTCCTAGTGTGAACCGGCTGTCAGAATAATGTTTATTTAAGATAAGTGATATAAATAAGTAAACACCCCAAATACAAATTGTGCTCAGCCAACCAACAGAAACCCACAGACAACAGATGATATATACAGCCAAAGGGAAGTACCGAAATCAAACACGTTAGCCAGGCCAGGGTCATACACAAGGGATCAGCAACTGAACAAGGGCAGGATAGGAGAGGGAGATAATGGAATGGAATCAGGCTACAAGGGAATAGGAACACAGGAGGGACAGAATCAGGATGGGATCGGGTACAGGCTCAGGTGTAGGCTCAGGCTCAGGTACAGATACAGATACAGATTGCAGGTCAGGGCGCAAGGAAGAAAGATACCAAGGCAAGCATGCGAGGACTTGCCGAGTATTTATAAGGCTGCAGTAATTGACCTCACGTTACACCTGAGCGCAGAGGGTGCTGTCTGCTCCACACTGCCGGAATACACCCGCTGGTGGACACCGGTACTACGGCCCAAGGATACAAGCAGGTGAGTCCTCTTATTACAGGTCCTAGGTGTTGGAAGACACCCACTGGTGGACACTGATACTGCGATCCAAGAGACCGATAGTGCCACCAACGGGTAAACCTTTTCATGACAGCTGTAAAGTTTGGGGGTATTAGCAGCTGTGTTAGTGCTCTAGGATCTATTCCTTTAAAGTTTATAGTGCCATTGACTGGGCTGTGATATAGAGACTACACAAACGGGGGACAGTGTACTGGGGAGCTGACATATTTGAGAAACGTCTGACAGCATGAAGATAAATTAATAAATAGTAAAAGAATCACACCGATTTACGCTGAAGCATTGTGAGAAATCAACCACAATTACAGTTAAATTTACATTATTAGGTTGGGAAAAAAAATCATGCACATCAAGTTCAAGACTTTACACCTCCCTAAAATTTTACTACATAGGATGCCAACCCCAAAACCCTAGGACAGTGATGGCGAACCATGACACCCCAGATGTTTTGAAACTACATTTCCCATGATGCTCAACTACACTGCAGAGTGCATGAACATCATGGCAAATGTAGTTCCAAAACATCTGGGGTGCCAGGGTTTGCCACTGTCCTAGGGCAACTGCTAATTTTGCCCGACATCAAGATAAAAAATCCTTTCTGACCCTACATGACAAGCAGAGCAATGCTCCTGATAAAAAAAAAATCTGGTATTTTTTGTTAATAATGATACCTGGGCCCCTTTAAGTAAAAATAAAAATAAAAAAATTGAACCTACATTATTGATTCAGCTATTGTGAATAGTTAGAACGTTTACTCAATTACAGAACTCTGAGTTCTTTATAATGTTCTGTATCAAGCCTTTGTAAGGCTCACCGCTGTGGCTGTGAGAAACATCTTAGCCCTGGTATTTGTTCTGCTTTGTGTATATGAAAGGACCACAAGCAGCCTGGTGTGAGTACTTTGGGAATTCCTCTACTGTATTACAAACAGGTTTGAAAAAGGAATTGTTCAGATCACCACATTGCCATCAAAAAGACTACAGCTGTGCCTGAATGAAAAACTAAAATAATGAGTGGGTAGGTTTTGCTCCTTGGATGGACTTAAATTTTCAAATCCGAGTGTACCCTTTAAACAGTCTTAATTTAAAGAAGCCCTTCTTAAACAGATGGCAAATCAATGTCTGAGAAGGTTTTGTTGTACATCTGTGCTCAAAAGTTTGCATACCCTTGGAGAATTGGTAATATACAGTATGTATCATTTTTAACCACTTATCTACCAGGCACTTTCACCCCCTTCCTGCTCAAGCCATTTTTCAGCTTTCAGCGCTGTCACACGTTGAATGACAATTGCGCGGTCATGCAACACTGTAACCATGTGAAATTTTTATAATTTTCTTCACACAAATAGAGCTTTCTTTTGGTGGTATTTAATCACTGCTGGGATTTTTATTTTTTTCCTAAAAAAAAAAAAAGACAGAAAAAAATGTTTTTCTTAGTTTCTGTCAGTAAATTTTGTAAATAAGTAATTTTTCTCCTTCACTGATGTGCGCTGATGAGGCGGCACTGATGAGGTAGCACTTATGGGCACTGATGAGGCGGTACTTATGAGGAGGCACTAATATTCTGCACTTATGAGCACTGATAGGTGGCACTGATCAGCGGCACTGGTGGGCCCTGGCATAGGTGGCACTGACGGGCCCTGATAGCCGACACTGGTGGGCACTGATGGGCATTACTGATAGGCGGCACTGAAAGCCAGCACCGACGGGCATCACTAATGGGCACTGATTTCTGGCTGTGGTGTGCACTGATTGTTGGCACTGGTGGGCATTGATTGCTGGCACTGGTTAGCATGGGTTGCTGGCACTGGTGGCGCTCTAATGTAATCAGGGCACTGATCATCAGTGCCCTGATTACATCTCTCACTGTCCCCTGTGAGGAAATGCCGCTGATTGGCTCTCCTCCCCACATACTCTGTCAGCGTGAGGCAAGTAGAGCCGATTACCGGCACTTCCTTGTTTACATGTGACCGGCTGTGATTGGACACAGCCGATCACATGATTAAAGAGCCGCGCCATCGGCTCTTTACAGAGATCGGGGTCGTGCTGTGTCATAGCAACACAGCGCGGCGGACGCGCAGGAGCGGCCGTTCGGGTGCGCCGTCATATGACGTCCACCCAGAATGAGAGCCGCACCGTCCCGCCATCATTTGATGGTGGGCGGGCAGCACGTAGTTAAAGAAAACATGAGTGAGCAGGCAAAACACATTTCTTTTATTTCTTATGGGATTCATATTCAACTGTAGGTCATAACAGAATGGCACAATCATAAAACAAAACATGGCAACAAGCTAATTAAATGACCCCTGTTCAAAACTCTGCATACCTTTAGTGCTTAATACTGTGTATTCCTCCTTTAGCCATTAATGACAGCGTGCAGTCTTTTGTAATAGTTGTCTATGAGGCCCGAATTCTTGCAGGTAATATAGCTGCCCATTGGTCTTGGCAAAATGCCTCCAGGTCACGCAAAGTCTTGCATTAACAGCACAATCTTCCCAGAGTGGCTCGATGATATTAAGATCAGGAGACTGTGATGGCCAGTCCAGAACCTTCACCTTTTTCTGCTGTAACCACTGGAGAGTCAACTTGGCCTTCTGCTTAGGGACATTGTCATGCTGGAAAGTCCAAGAGTGTCCCATGCGCAGCTTTCTTGCAGATTGTCTGCCAGTATTTTCTGATAACGTGCTGCATTCATCTTGCCATCAATTTTCAAAACATCAGTTAGCCACCACTGTGCTTCAACAGTGGGGATAGTATTCTTGTCACTAAAGGCCTTGTTGCCACCTCTCCAAACATAGCGCTTTTGGTTGTGACCCTAAAGCTCTATTTAGGTCTTTTAACTCCAGATTACAGTGTGCCAGAATCTGTGAGCCATGTCCAGGTGTTGTTGGGCATATTGTAATCGTGCTTTTTTGTGGCATTAGTGCAGTAAAGGCTTCTCTCTGTCAAGTTGACCATGCTGCTCATATCTGTTCAAGTATCGTCATATTGTTCTCCTTGAAACAACCACACCGTCTTTTTCCAGAGCAGTCTGTATTTCTCCTGGGATTAGCTGTGGATTTTTTCTTTGAATCCCCAACAATTCTTCTGGCAGTTAGAGCTGCAAATTTTCTTTGTTTACCTGACCTTGGCTTTGTTTCAAGAGATCCCCAAAGTTTCCACTTCTTAAAAGGTGACTGAAAGTACTGACTGGCATATTCAAGGCTTTGGATACCTTTTTATATTCTTTTCCATCTTTATAAAGTTCCATTACCTTGTTACGCAGATCTTTTGACAGTTCTTTTCTGCTCCCCCATGGCTCAGTAACTAGCCTGCTCAGTGCATCCATGCAAGAGCTAACAAACTAATTGACTATTTATACACAGACATTAATTGCAATTTAAAAAGCCACAGATGTGGGCAATTAACCTTTAATTGCCATTTTAACCTGTTTGTCACCTTGTGTGTATGTACCAAGGCCAAACATTCCAACTTTTGATCAGGGCCAATTGGATGATTTCTGTTATCATTATGATTTAAAAAGGAGCAAAACAACTATAAATAAATGGCTTCACATGATCACTATCCTTAAAGCTCCTTTCACACTAGCTGACTCCAAAATTACAGGGATATTCAGTGCAACTTTGGAGTCCGACTTTGATATGACTTTGAAGTGAGTTTGATAAGACTTTTCTCTGTAATTGAAGTTGTGTCAAAGTCAGATCAAAGTAGTGCAGAAACCTTTTCTGAGGTTGCAGCGATTTTAGTAGTGTCAATTGGAAGGGCTCTCATAGATACATGGCATTTCACATTTCCTGCAACTTGGGAAGTCAGACCCAAAGTCGCACAAATGTGAAAGGAGCCAAGACACATTTTTGACATGGTCAGTCATATTTTCAATATCAATGGCAAATATCAATGGCAAAATTTCACGATTTCTGCCAAGGTATGCAAACTTTTAAGTACAACTGTATACAGGTCATTGTATAGAAAGAAGCAGTTAGAGTGCGCATGCGCGGGACTTCCGGGAAGACGTGCTGAACGGGAGCTCCGTCCCGGCCGAGCCTTCCGCGGTCCCCAGACGCAGCTATCACAAGCGGAACCCCTAAATTACGATACCCCCTGATAGAGGAGTGCCGTGGGCACATTTCTATATGCAGAGCCGCATCCAGAAACCAACAGTCAGCCGGCATCTTGCCTTCGGCCTGCTCGCCCCCACCACCTCCAAGATGGCGGCCGCGGCCTCCTCTCACAGAGACACAGGAGAAGGAGACTCCATTGCGGACATCCCCGCTGAGGATCATCATACCACCCTCAGGATGGAATCCCCCGTGAGTACTAAATCACCTAAGACTGTATACCCCACCAGCACAGACTCCCTCTTCAACAGAGCCCTGTCTGATATGATTCATATCCCCACAATGCACTCTTCTACCCACCCCTCAGCCACACAGCAGGCTGCCCTCCCTAACTCTCCCCACCAGACAGACATGGCCCAGCTCCTGAACTGTTTCTCAGATATGCTCGCTGCAGGCCTGGCCCAGAATGCCACACAAATAACCACATCTATAAAGGCTGATTTACAGAGCTTGGGGGCACGCATAGATGTGATCGAACAAGCAGTAGACCACACAGTAGCTCGCACTAATCAGAATACGGACTGTATTCAATCGCTGCAAGACCAACTTGACATCGCGCTAGGGAAGATCGACGATTTAGAAAATCGTAATCGGAGATGCAACTTCCGCATAAGAGGTATCCCTGAATCTCTAACTAATGTCCATGAGACAGTGAAGCTTTTCATGCAAGAAATTATCCCGGATATTTCAAGCCATAAACTAGAGATTGACAGAGCCCACAGAGCCCTGCAACCACCCCGGCAGGATGGTCTCCCGAGGGATATAGTGGTTAAACCCCACTATTACGAGACCAAGGAAGAAATTATGAAAAGATCCCGGAATATGGACAACCTGTCCTTCCAAGGAAACAAGATTCAAGTCTTTGCGGACATCTCCAAGACCACAATTCTAAAGAGGAGAGCATTAAAACCTCTTCTTGAAATCCTCTCACAGAGATCAATCAAGTACCGTTGGTCCTTTCCTTTTCGCCTCCTGTTTCAACACAAAGAAAAATCATACGGCTTCTCTTCATTCCAAGAGGGGGAACACTTACTCCTGCGACTAGGATTCATTTCCCAGGAAGTTTCTACCCAGGAACCCCCATCCAAGCCAAGTTCTTCTAAGAGACCCCCTCCAGGCAGCCCCATCACTCCTATTTGGAACAAACAACAAACGAAGCGCCACCGTGACTCTTTTCCACCCAGATGACTCCCTCTCAGCTGGGCCCTACCAGGCCTGTGTTGACACCCTTCCTCTCCCAGGATTTTCCATTTAACCGAGGGGTAACCGAGTTCACCCTCTCCATCCACGAGATCAGCAGTGTTTCTCCGACCCTCTCCGCTTTGCTCATCTCTGTGATGATGAATGGAGATGGACCTGAGTGGTCTGACATTTTTTTTTTTTTTTTATTTATGCATATACTCCCATGTCTTCATGATGGACTGTCCTAGTTGTTCTCCTGGGCCCGGATGGCCCCTAGGCTTAGCATCATACTCCAATCCACTATCCCCTCCCTCCCTTCCCTTCCACTTCCCTTTCCCTGTCTCCCTGCTCCATCCATTATTTGAGGGACGATGCCTAATGTATGTCTTGTTCTATTGCTCTTATGCATAGTAGTTGTTTGCTCCTGTTTCCCTTAGAGGGTATGTTACTGTTTTTATTTACGTTTGCCAAAATTTTTCTTTTTTTTTTTTTTTTTTTTGTTGTCCAGGTATATATACAAAATGAGTTAACCTTCACATTTTAGAGGTTCCATATCACCCCTAAGATTGGGGACCCGGCGGCCCGGCCGGGCTAGCATTGCCACTCCCTCTGTTGTAAACGAGAGGGAATCTCCCTCTGGTTGCACCAGATATACAACCTCGGCTGAGGTTGTTCCTGTTTTTCCGAGACCCCCCCTTTTTTTTTTTTTTTTTTTTTTTTCTCGGGTCTTGGGTTTGAACTGAACTTAACAGTCCAGTTCCTATTTTTACTAGGCACTTAAGCCTGGTCTTTTTTGAAGTTAGTAGTTTGCTTTCATTAATTATTCTCCCTCTCTTTCCTTATTTTCTTCTTATTCCCCTCTCTTCTTTTCCTTTCACCCTTCATTTATTTCAGGGATGTGCGCAGGAGACCATCATGCTCCAGAATCTTCCGCTGCGGCTTCGAGTTCTCCCTCCCAGTCTCAGATTTACATCAGCAAGGACTCGGGTAGGTCCACACAAAATACACCAGTTTCACTCCTCTTGTGACTATGGCTGATTCTCCTCCTTTACAGAGGGCGCTTAAGATTGCCTCTCATAACACCCAAGGGCTCAATTCCCCCGTCAAACGGCGTAAAGCCTTTCAAAGCTATAACTCTAGGGGTCTAGATATTGTTCTTCTCCAGGAAACCCATTTTCCCTCAAATTACTCTCCTTCCTTCCTACACAATAAATACCCCACTTTTTTCCTCGCAAACGCTTGCGAGAAAAAACGGGGGGTTGCCATCCTAATCTCTAAACAGACACCATTCTCACACGCTTTGACAATTAAAGATAATGATGGGAGATATATATTAGTCAAAGGCTCAATTGAGGGTAACCTCTACACCATCATCTCCTACTATGCACCTAACAAGGGCCAAGCTAAATTCTTCTCCTCCTTACTTGCTGATCTCTCACCCCACTTTGAAGGTAGGGTGATCATGGGCGGGGACTCCAACACCACGTTTGACCAGATTCTCGATAAATCGGACCAGGGGATCCCCCACCTGAAAAAACCCCCCAAACAGAGTCTCCAGATTGCCAGACTTCTTCACTCAGTAGGCCTTATTGATACATGGAGGGAAATCAATCCCTCAACAAGGGATTATACACACTATTCAGCCCCCCACAAAACCTATGCTAGAATCGACCATGTCTTCATGTCAAACTCTGATATACACACTGCCACCCAAGCCTCTATCCAAGATGTTCCGTGGTCTGATCATTCTCTAGTATTTTTAAAATTATCTAACTCGTTATCCCCCCCTGGCTCCCGACTTTGGCGACTAAATGAAAAAATCTTATCTAACCCTGTCCACCGTACTATATTGGAGAAAGACATTAAAGAGTATTTTTTGATTAATGACTCTGAGGACATCTCTCCCAGTACCCTTTGGAACGCCCACAAGGCGGTAATTAGAGGGAAACTGATCCAATTCTCCGCCAAATTAAAACGAGAACGGCAAGCAGATATTTTGAAGCTAGAGAAAGAGTTTAAAGACCTCAGTATTTCTCATAAACGAAATCCCAATCCCATCACCCTCTCTAAACTTGACACTATTAGACTGTCCCTCAACTCAGCCTTGACTTCCAACGCAGACAAACATCTTCACTGGATTAGTGGCAGTCACTATTTGCGTGCGAATAAATTTGGCCCCCAGTTAGCGGCCAAACTTACCCCGAAACATAGGTCTTTTGCCCTACCCAAAATAAAATCTCAGTCAGGCTCATTTACCCAAAATCCCGAAACAATCCTAAAAACATTCCAATCATTCTACGCCAACCTTTATTCTGATAATTGTCCGATTTCCCAACAAAATTTAGACTCATTTCTCGAGAAAATCCCTCTACCAAAAATCTCTGAATCCCATCGCTCCATATTAGAGTCCCCATTTCTTGAAACCGAGATCCGAGCAGTCATAAAAGACCTTAGAAAAGATTCTGCCCCAGGCCCGGATGGATTCTCCAACTATTACTACAAAACCTTCACAGATGCTCTCTCTCCGTATCTGGTTCGTCTCTTCAACTTCTTAAGCAAGTCCTCCCCTCTAGACCCTAATGCTAACCTAGCTTTCATCTCGGTTATTCCTAAACCGGGTAAAGATCCCAGCGAAGTGAGCAACTACAGACCTATTTCATTGATCAATAACGATTTAAAAATTATGACGAAAATTTTATCAAACAGACTCGCTTCTTTTATAGGATCTTACATACATAAGGATCAGGTGGGGTTCATTCCGGGGAGACAGGGTCCGGACCAAATACGGAGAGCAATTAATGCAGTTTCCCTGATGAAGTCTGGATGGGATGGGGGTCCCCCTCAGGGGGGCCTTCTCCTATCCATTGATCTCCAAAAAGCATTTGACACGGTGGCTTGGCCCTACCTCTTCACTATCCTACGTAAATGGGGCTTCGGTCCAAACTTTATTAATATCTTGGTAGCCCTATATCACCAACCTAAAGCACAAGTTAGAATACAAGGACACCTCTCGGACAGATTTACTATACAGAAGGGAACGAGGCAAGGATGCCCTCTCTCCCCTCTTCTTTTCGCAATGGCTATCGAATCTTTAGCCATTGCGATAAGGCAACATCCGGATATTCATGGAGTCCGTTGTGGACAGTCTATCCACAAATGCGCTTTATTTGCGGATGATGTCCTCCTGTTCATCACATCCCCCTTAATTTCTATCCCCAACATAATTCAACTGTTACACGACTTTGAACTCGCTTCCGGACTTAAGGTTAATGTCTCCAAATCAGTCGCTCTTAATGTATCCACCCCCCAAGACATTGAAAACAATCTAAAAAATAAATTTCCATTTTCGTGGAACCCCACCTCCATCCCTTATCTCGGCATTAACCTTACATCCAGTATCGACTTAATGTTTAAACATAACTTTCTTCCCATGTTCAAAAAACTCAATGATGACCTGACCCAATGGTCTCTTTATAATCTATCTTGGTTAGGCAAAGTGAACGCGGTCAAAATGACGCTTCTACCTAGGATTTTGTACCTTTTTCGCTCCCTTCCCATCCCAGTCCCCAAATCGCACATTCAACGCTTACAATCCACCATAATCCGCTTCATTTGGGACAAAAAAGGACATAGATTTTCGAAAGAGGTGCTGTTTAGACCCAGAAAGAAGGGAGGCCTTGGCCTACCTAACCTATGGTGGTACTATCAGGCAGCACAGTTAAGCCAATTCTCCACAATTTACCTCAAGGGTTCCAAACCAGACTGGGTGAGCATGGAACGAGAGGCAACCCCTAACTTTACTTTGGATTATTTACTTTGGAACATCCCTAAAAAACGCCCCCCTATACTAGCTCCTACTTTATCTCATTCAATTAAGTTATGTGACTCCCTCCATAAGCTAAGACCTGTAATATCTACTTGGCACCCACTTACACATATTTTCAGGAACCCCAACTTTCCCCCTGGCTTAGACATTCGAGCCTTCAAATGGTGGCTAGACAAAGGCCTCTACAGAATTGGACAATTCTTTAACTCTAATGGTCCCCTTACTTTGGCATACTGCACTTCTAAACTCGAAATGCCCCCAGCCGAAAAATTTAGGTTTTATCAATTATCACATTTCTTGAACCAGTTATGGAAGAGCGGTGGCAACCATCTCTCAGTAACTCCCTATGAACAATGGTGCGCTTCAGCCTTAGACACAAGGGGAGGTATCTCTCTCATATATTCATCTCTAGCGGAGCCCTCTGAGAAAGCGGCCTACATGGTGAGCTGGGAGCGGGATCTTGGTTTCAGCTGGGATCTGGATGTTTGGCATTCTAACTTTGCCCGATCCTTCAAAGGTATTGTGAACACGTCTCTAAATGAAGCTAGTCTTAAGACTCTTACACGCTGGTACCTGGTACCCTCACGTCTGGCCAAATTTTACCCACAAACGTCACCTCTTTGTTTTAGAGGATGCAATCATACAGGTACGCTTTTACACATTCTATGGGAGTGCCCCAAAATTAGATTGTTCTGGAACAGGATTTTCTCTCTTATCCGTAGAACTTGTGATTGTGCGCTGAAACAAGATCCGACTATTGCTTTACTTAACGGCCCCATCCCTAAAATGTCCAAACATACTCAGAAATTGATTCGGTTTATCCTCTTGGGAGCCAAAATGACTATCACCCGATCCTGGAAGTCACCGAAAGTATCCTTCCGGCTAGCTAAACAAAAAATTTCTTGGATTATGCTGCAAGAAAAGATCTCCAATACTATCCTGGACACCCTAGACAAATTCAAAATCACCTGGGAACCTTGGGCTACTTTCATTGGGTATCCCCTATACGCATGATCGGTAGTTCATGTGTGCAGTCTCTTTTTGGGATGGTCTCCAGTTTCCCTCTCATGGTGGTCTCCTGTGCACCTCCTTCCCTTTATCCTCTATGGTCAGCTCTTTACTTTATCTCACCCCACCTCTTCTGTTTCTTCCCCCTTCTATCTCTCCTCCTTTCACTCTTCAACATCTTATTCTTATCAGTACTGTCTTCTCTGGCTCTCGGTATTCTCTAAGAAACTTTTTTTTTATTAACCTAAAGGTTGCTCTCGAGGTGGACCCCAGGGCATTGTTTTTTCATGATACTCAAGCACAGTATTTACCAGCTCTGGTTCACCGACTCCAGTCCAATCTGCACTGAGAGCTCAATCCACTAGGATGTTTCTTTGACAAATTATTGATTGTTTCAATATGGTTTCATGGTGTTATTTAACTATCTTATAGATTCAAGCTCCTTTTTCCCCTTTTATTTTTTATTTCTTTCTCTCCTTAGCATATTATCACATTGTGTAGTGATGCGGGCTTGGGGATTCCCAGTTCGCCAGAGCAGTTAGTTCCCGGATGGGGCTCTGGTGGCGAGAATACCTGAGACCATAGTGTCGGTATACTTAATAAGAAATAGGGTTTTGACATATTGATGTAGTCATTCATTAGAATCGCTGTACTAATAACACACCATGTATTCGTTGAGCATTTTGCTCTCTTTTCTGTTTGATGTATTACTTTAATGCTTCAATAAACTTTATTTTCAACTTAAAAAAAAAAAAAAAAAAAAAAAAAAAAAAAAAAAGAAAGAAGCAGTTAGACAGACTAAACAGGACTTATTTTGTTATTTTGAAGACATTTCACCAAGCATCCTCCTTAGTTCTGTAATCCACAGAAACTATTTGAGGGCACCGTTGATTCCCTTCATTAGCAGATTGCACATCTCAACTGTCCAGCAACGTGAATGGAGGATTAAATGTACTGGGATTGGTGTTACAGGCTGGTGGTGTGAACTCCTGTCAAATGTCAAGAGTAAAGACACTAAAAATGGCATTACAGGAAAAGTATGGCTAAAGCTCTTTTGGTCATACCCTCCCTGTGGGTCACAGGAGTGTACTTAGTTCTGCACTCCTGTAACCTGTGACCCAAATTCAACCGACAGGGGGCTAAAGTCTACACGTAAAGAATAATCAAAGGCAACACTTTTTCTTTTTTTTTCTTTTTTTTAGTTTTAGACAGAGTGGACATGGATTACAATATCTGTCAGTTTTTGTTGCTCTCTGCGCCCCATTAGGGATATTCCCCCTCTCGATTTGTCCTATTTACTTGTACCACTAAAAGTAAAAGGGTAAAAAAATCCCAAATATTGGGTTGCCACAGGGAGCAGAAGGGAAATCTTCACTAGTTCCATTAACCCTGGGAACAACCTGAGATCCCTTCACTTTGAAGGGATTTCCACTCCGTTCCTTTTTAGCTATGGGGCAGGAAGTGAAGGGAAATCTCCACAATGGGACACAGATGGCAAAAAACTGACAGGTGTTATAACCCTCCCTTACTAGATCCAAAAAAAAATAAAGTTTCACCTTTATTTCTAGTTTAGGTTGATGACTTTCTCTGTTCCACCATCCCTTGACAATTCCCAGGCCATTAAGGCACCAAGCACTGCATTGTGTAAAGAAAGGAAGAGGATTGCATGCTGCTCCATACCCAGAAATACCAGGTATTTCCAAGGACTATGGCTAATGAACGAAGAGACAAGTATGCATGGCAAAGGTATCAGGAGCGTAGGAAAAGGGCACTTGTCACTTTGTTCTGAATGTGTTTTAATAGGTTTCCATATGGAATGGAATATGCTACCATATTATTATATTAAAAATTATAATATATTCAAATACAATTATTTTAAAAATACCATTAAAAGGATAAGTTCACCTTTCAGGGAAAAATAAATAAATGCACATATTTTTGCAGAAAAAGAAATGTGCATTTATTATTTTCCCCACAGGTGTCTGTGTTCCATCAGTTTGCATTCACACTTATTTTTACCACTAAACTGAGCTTATATAGTAAAATACAGTATTTAGAAGTCTGTGACACTGTTTTTATGTTGAATTTTAAAAGCAGAGGTGTTCTGTCAGATTAGCAAACGTGTGAGATCAGCAGGCTGCTGCTTTCAAAATTCAACATCAAAACAGTGTCACATACTTCTACATACCTTATTTCACTATATAAGCTCATTTTAGTGGTAAAAATAAGTGTGAACTGCAAGATTTCAGTGGGTATAGAAAGATGTCCGCTTGGCGACTTCAGACTGTAGGCTTAGTGTGGCCGAGTGCAGAGTGTACCAAGATGGCCGTCACAGAACGTCACTTCCTAATCTGACGAAACACCTGCAAAGTACTTCACCCACGATCAGTTGATCATGGGTGCAGTGTCAGACCATGCACACACACACTTCCTCTCCAGCTTTCTGTCCGTACCTCTCTATGGGCTTTCTGTTTGAACGTTGGAGAAGGAATTAAAGGACTATGAGCACACTAATTAGCACACTCGCAGTCCACTGAAACTACAAACCCATCTGCTGTGGTGGAAGATGGACATGTAGTTTATTTATTCACACATTTCTGTGAATGAATGATGTGGATGTGCGGGCAGAGCCCCACACAGCCATGGCAATTTTAATTGTGACAGCAAGTGCCGGGAAGAGAAACCCTGGCCGCTGTCATGGGTGTGGGGATGGGGCGCTGCTGGAACATGTCACATGTTTCAAAGGTGAACTTATCCTTTAAGTTTCAGTGTTGTTACTTAGATTAATTAAGCACTCCCCCCTACCCCCAGTTGAACAAATTATTATTTTATTTTTTTATAAAGATCATACTTTTTGTCCAATTCTTTCTTGAATGTCAAAGTAGAATGTTAACACAGTGCTGTCACTCTTGCCCAAATATTCTCTGCACATTTGATTTTGTGTCTAGTCTTTTAGAAATGACCAAATTGAGCTTTCCATGTAGTTCCTTGCCTGATTATGTGGATATTGTAACTGTCTGAACATATATCTTCCTTCAGAGATATCTGAAACAGCAGTTTGGAAACAGAAAAACCTAAGTGGACCACTAAGGGCTCATTTTGTCTGATTGGTCTCTGAAAAAAGATCTGTGGTGGAACACGTTTCAGAGAGTACGCTAACAGGCATTCAAGAGGTGACACTGCACCCTCCTAAATGCCTGTTATTTTTTCTGACAGGCAAATGTGGACTTTGAATAGGAAAACACAAGAAAGGAGTTCCCCTAGGTGGACTTTACCGGCACTTGCATGATAGAAACAAGTTTTTAGAAATAGAAGCTATAATGCATCGTAAAAGGTGTAAATTTTATTCAATTAGAGAGATACAAATATTAAAAACAGAGTGGATATCATCCATAACAAAGCAGTACTAATGGGTAAATACATAAAACAGTCAAGTAATTAACAATGGTGAAAAGGAACCTCTTTTCAAGCCCGATGCGTTTCGGGGTGTTTAGTGTATCTAGGGTCCTTCTTCAGGGGCATGGTCGAAAAGAGGGGTTCATCTAAATGTGTTGAAAAAAATAATATACATATAAATCAGCATGTAAGAGTGTGAACAGGGGTCAAATAGTACACAGTAGATATCCAATGGGGGTTTTTTATGATCCAATGATCACCTACCTGGGAAAGTTCCATTAACTACTTGTGGGAAGAGGTTTAAAAACACAAAGCCACTGAAAAAAAGCAGGGTGTCGGTGGGCAATTTAGGATGTGAAGGGTATACGTGCTATTAATAGATGGTATAGGTTGCAGGAAGATAAGCAATAATTTCCATATAAGAGTATAACACTATACCCATCCCGCCCGACCCGGGCATGCGCTAGCCAGAGCGGAAAGCTGAGGTCACAGGAAGGCGCCCCTAAAAAATGAAAAAATTAAGGTACCTTTAGCAGAGATGCAATATATAAAAAAAGAATAATGCCAAAGTGACAGACCAAAAAAGGTGTGCAAAAGATATGCATCTATATTTCATATTATGGTGGTAGCCGTCAAGTATATGCATATAAAGAACCAAATAGTCAAGGCTAAATGACAGAGGAGGGGCGAAAATAATATGCAAAAATAAATAGTAATGGAAATGGTAATGTACTTAATAGAAAACAGAGGTAATAAACGTATGTATATAATAAGATAATTATTGAAATAGGATTAGTGCATGTTGGGAGAAATGCCAAGTTAAAAGTATATGGTGAGAAGATATATATGTTCAAATGGGTACATATATCATAAGAGATTTGTTGGATAAGGGGCTAAATAATTTGGACAAAAATGACATCAAGATATTACATCCACATGTCAAAGACAAATATAGTCCTGAAAAGGACGTGTGTATAAGTTTCCAATAGCCTACAACAAATAGGATATTACCATAGCAGGGTAGAGGATTAGGTACTAAAAAGGAGAGATATCAAACATCTATAATAATGGTCTTTAAAGATCCTTAAAAAGGAACGAAATGAGCAAACAATGTAAATAAATGAACATACCTGTGAGGATCAGAGTGTTACAAACCGGCCAGCCACGCAAACCTGCATCTAGCATGTAGAGCGCTATAGCAGGAAGTGAGTGGGGCCGGTTTAAATGTATGACAGGCTCCAATCAGCTGGCGTCAATAAGACGCACAGCTGTGTAGTGGAGGCCGTCAGCTGGGACGCCCAATAAGACCTCCCGAAGTGAGGGTGCGCGGCGACGCTCCCACCGCACATGCGCGAAGGCGCAATGACGTTGGAGCGACGTCGCGCACACCCGCCCCACCGACACGGAAGTGCCTAACCGGCGAACTGAACATGCTCGCCGGAGTGGCAACATGGAGGCGGTGGGCGCAAGGCGGAGCCAACGCCCAGCAACCTCCCTAAGTACCGCCCCAAAGATGTGAGTCTGGGGCGGTTTTCCGTGCCGGGCCCCCGCTCTGGCCGCCCACGCCACGGGGGGGGGGGCGGGGAGTGGGAAAGTGAGCCAATAATGAAAAACATATGAAAAATGTAAACATCCCAAATAAGATGGAAAAATTTCCACCGAAAAAGGGGAATATGACAGAGTCAAAATAATAATAATATAGGCATTTCGGGCAGCCTAGGACATGGTAGATTAAAAATTATAGATAAATGGAAGTTCCAACATAAACCCTGCTGAATCTCAGTGGCCTTGATAGAAATGCATGGAAAGAAAGGCTGGGACATATCACAGGACGATTAAATCTTAGACAAGGGTGGGTAAGCAAAATCGGATGTTAAACCATATAATAATGAAAAAAGCAGAAACGAATAATAGGATTTCTTAATACAAAACATCAAAATAAATAAATATACCAACAAAGACATCCAATAAGGAGTTTGGCATCGGATAACAAAGGAGTGAACCACAAGTTGGAATATAATAGATGCTGACACGACATAGAGAACAGGCAATAATATATATACAGGCATGAGGGGGTTCCTGGAGGGGAACCAACCCAGCTGATTGTATGGATCTGGTACAATGTTCCCTGGAAAAAACCGATCAATGTAAATAGCACAAAAAAATAAAATAAATAAATAAATAAAAAAAAGGGGGGGAAGGAACGGGGAGGTATGTAAGAGACCAGACAATCAGCTAGGTGTACATAGTTAAGTGTAATACCAAAAACTGGGACATAGCTAATGGGGGTACCCGTAATGGAGAATAGATAAAGAGGGGGGGGAGGGGGGGAAAAAAGGGGGGGAGAAGGGAGAAAGGGAGCTGGAAGTAGATGAAAGAGGGAAAACAGGGAGTTACTTTTCCATTCCTCCAGAATTGAAACCTTCTAAAAAGGGTTTAAAGCAGACAGCCTCGTTGAGGCCCGGGGGTGTAGTGGCTTTTAGTAAATGAATCCATTTTAATTCTCGCTGGAGTAAAATTTTATTCCAGTCGCCCCCTCTGGGGTTGGGATGTATGCGATCCAAAATTAAAAATTTAATAACGGGAAACTTGCCCCCATGTACCAAGGCCACATGCCGACCCAGGGGGAGATCCGGGTCAGCTGTTTTCATAGACAGAATATGTCTATATGCTCTTCGCCAGAACTCAAGCTTGGTCTTGCCTATGTAAAAGCAACCGCAGTTACACTGGAGCAGATAAACCACTCCAGTGGTCCTGCAGTTGGCAAAATGTTTAGGAGAAAAGATTTTTCCATTAGGGAGAGTGGGGTTTCTCTGGGTCAGCATGTAGCCACAATAGTGACAAGTACCGCAGGCAAAAGTACCCCTGTATTTACAATGAGTTGTTGTTAATCTAAATTCGCTATTGGTGATTTTGTCCCCAATAGAGGTCGCTCTCCTAAATGTAAAAGCAGGTTTTTCTGGCACTAAGTGGCCCAGACTGGGGTCGAGAACTAGTAGGTGCCAGTATCTTTCAATTATTTTTTTGGCTTGCTGGTGTTGTTGATTGTAAGTTGTGATTATACTAGGATGGCCTGGATCTCTTTGTTGTTTAGTAGAGTGGAGAAGCGTTAGTCTAGGTTTGTCAATTGCTTTTTTAAAAGCCTTTTTTAGGGATTTGTGAGAGTATCCGCGTATTAGTAGTCTGTCTCGTAAGGCAGCGGCTTCTTTAAGAAAGGTTTCATTGTCGGTGCAGTTGCGCTTGATCCTGATGTATTGCGAGTAGGGTATGGAATCAATTAAAGGTCTAGGATGGAAGCTAGCGGCATGCAGTATGGTATTGCCAGCCGTGCTTTTTCTAAAGAGCTTCGTAGAAAGGTTGCCTAGTCCATCTTTGAAGACTTCGATGTCTAGGAAGGTTACATGAGTGTTATTGAAGGACATAGTGAATGTCAAATTGAAGTCATTCTTATTCATCCTGGATATGAACTGCTCGAGTACATCCGGGGGGCCCTCCCAGACGACAAAAATGTCGTCTATATATCGATACCACCCCTGAATATGGCTCGTATACTGGGTGATATTGTCATCTGAGAGGAGGGTTTTCTCCCACTCCCCCAGGTACAGGTTAGCATACGATGGGGCACAACAAGTCCCCATCGCTACCCCCTGCACCTGGAGGTAGTGGGAGCCGAGGAAGGTGAAAACATTGTGAGTAAGGATGTACTCGAGCAGTTCAATGATGAATTCATTGTAAATGGGATCAGAGTCCGATTTTTTTTGAAGTATATGTCTGATTGCTGCCAAGCCTAGTTCATGTGGAATGGAGCTGTAAAGCGTCTCCACGTCAATAGTGACGAGGAGGGCTTGATCTGAGACAGATAAATGATCCAGGATTTGTAAAAAGTGGCTGGTGTCCTTTACATAAGAAGCCAAGGACACGACGAAGGGCCTAAGATATTCATCAATTAATTTGCTGGCGTTGTCACTTATTGAGCCCACCCCTGAAATTATGGGCCTACCCGGTGGATCTGTCAGGTTTTTATGCACTTTAGGGAGTGCATAGAAAGTGGGGGTCTTGGGAAAGTTGTTTCTCACAAAGGTCCAGGTAGCTTTACTAATTATATTGTTGAGAAATGCGGAATCAACTATCTCGTAAAACTCTTTGTTATATTTCTCAACAATGGAGGCTGGCATACGGCGGTACCAGTCCACATTGTTGAGAATCTTCTTGCAAATCCTAATATAATGCTCATTGTCCAAGACTACCACGTTCCCTCCCTTGTCAGATGGTTTGATGGTAACTGTGTTATTAGCCTGCAGAGAAGCTAACGCCTGTAGTTCTCCTGGGCTAAGATTGGAAGGTCCTTTCTTTTTTATTTTGAGTTTGTCTAAGTCGTTATTAACCAATTTAAGGAAAGCTGCTGCATTCGGACATGTACTGGGTGGCGGGTACAGGTCCGATTTTTTCTTTAATTTTGAGGCACCTGAATGAGATGGAGCAACAGGGTCATCTATTTGTTGGAGGATACGAGGGAGATCTATTTGATCAATCAGATCAGTTGTATCACTTTCCTCTAATAGCGCCACCAAATGGTCTAAGGCTCGATTTTCTTGGGGGGTAAAGTTATTTTTGGTATCTTGTTTTTGGTAAAGTTTTTTGAGGATTATTTTGCGGATAAATAATTGAAGGTCTTTATATAGTTCGAACTTGTCTAACGTATAATTCGGGCAAAAATTTAATCCTTTTTTCAAAATGGAAGTCTCATATTCTGAGAGGAGATGGGAGGACAGATTGATAATGCTTAGGTCCGTGTCGGAGTGAATGGGAGTGATGGGCGAAGAAGTCAAAGTGTCATTTGTGTATACGTGTTTAAATTCGGTGGAGGTGGTTTGAGACCGGCCAATACCAGATCTAAAAAAGAAGGATCATTGCGATTGGGCTCGTGTGTAGTGGTAGGGTCCTGAAGATGAGAAGGTGGGTGCGCCTGTGTCAGGAGATTGGGCAGCAATCCCTTAGTGGTGTTATCGGGAAGAGTCGGGATAAGGGGATTGGATATTTTATCCGAAATAGATTTTTTTGGTTTCTGGTTTTGGGTAGAGTCGCCTGACAATTGGCGTTTGGTCCCAACGGGAGGTTTAGCTTTAGAAGTGATGAGTGGGGGAATGTTAGACAGTGATTTGTTGGAAGAGGATTTCAAAGGTATATTTGAATTTCTGGGGATTTTATTGGTTTGATTCCATTTATAGGCCTTACCGGCCTCAAATGCATTCTTGTCCCTGTGGAATTTGAAGTTTTTTTTGAGGAGAATATTTTTATTGAAAGACTCCAAATGGATTTTAAGTTTTTTCTCTTTGATGGAAACTGATTGGTGTGTCTTAAATTTTTGGAGTTGTTCACAAGTCTTAGTGATTTCAATGTCCAATGCCAGAGATCTCTTTGTGTATTCATCTATCAGAATCTGCATAAGGTTCCGTGAACATGTTTGTAAAGCGTTTTCCCATGTAGACTTGAACTCAGCGTCCAGATCCTCCAAGGTAGGGAAGATTTGGACGCGGAGGCCCAATGGGTTCATGTTGCTTTTAAGATAATCTTGAAATGACCTAATATGCCAAAAAAATGAGGATTTTTTCTCTAAGTTCTTGGCAAGTTTGAAGAACAAAGAGGAAATCTCTGCTTCAGTGCGATCGCTATCGCCAAATTTATCCAAATATTGTTGCATTAAAGAGTCCCAGTCCTGGCCCACAAATACATTTTCAAAGTGTAAAGTTTCCGTTTCAGAAGTCATTATCAGGTGATGTGATGGAACGGTAGGGTTTGATATAAATGATTAACAAGCAGAAGGAGTGGAATGGGGATCGCTACCGAGGAAAGAGAAGGAGAGGTGCCGATCCCCAGGGAGGGTAGTTATAATGAGTATGAGGATTGCAAGAGACCTAAAATACGTTGGTCAAGCGGGGAGTGGTATTTGCTACCAAACAGACAAAGAACAAAGAAGGGGGACCAACTTATTTAGGAAGGAGGCCGTGCCACGTCCAATAGTACAAAAACACAAGAAAGGAGTTCCCCTAGGTGGACTTTACCGGCACTTGCATGATAGAAACAAGTTTTTAGAAATAGAAGCTATAATGCATCGTAAAAGGTGTAAATTTTATTCAATTAGAGAGATACAAATATTAAAAACAGAGTGGATATCATCCATAACAAAGCAGTACTAATGGGTAAATACATAAAACAGTCAAGTAATTAACAATGGTGAAAAGGAACCTCTTTTCAAGCCCGACGCGTTTCGGGGTGTTTAGTGTATCTAGGGTCCTTCTTCAGGGGCATGGTCGAAAAGAGGGGTTCATCTAAATGTGTTGAAAAAAATAATATACATATAAATCAGCATGTAAGAGTGTGAACAGGGGTCAAATAGTACACAGTAGATATCCAATGGGGGTTTTTTATGATCCAATGATCACCTACCTGGGAAAGTTCCATTAACTACTTGTGGGAAGAGGTTTAAAAACACAAAGCCACTGAAAAAAAGCAGGGTGTCGGTGGGCAATTTAGGATGTGAAGGGTATACGTGCTATTAATAGATGGTATAGGTTGCAGGAAGATAAGCAATAATTTCCATATAAGAGTATAACACTATACCCATCCCGCCCGACCCGGGCATGCGCTAGCCAGAGCGGAAAGCTGAGGTCACAGGAAGGCGCCCCTAAAAAATTAAAAAATGAAGGTACCTTTAGCAGAGATGCAATATATAAAAAAAGAATAATGCCAAAGTGACAGACCAAAAAAGGTGTGCAAAAGATATGCATCTATATTTCATATTATGGTGGTAGCCGTCAAGTATATGCATATAAAGAACCAAATAGTCAAGGCTAAATGACAGAGGAGGGGCGAAAATAATATGCAAAAATAAATAGTAATGGAAATGGTAATGTACTTAATAGAAAACAGAGGTAATAAACGTATGTATATAATAAGATAATTATTGAAATAGGATTAGTGCATGTTGGGAGAAATGCCAAGTTAAAAGTATATGGTGAGAAGATATATATGTTCAAATGGGTACATATATCATAAGAGATTTGTTGGATAAGGGGCTAAATAATTTGGACAAAAATGACATCAAGATATTACATCCACATGTCAAAGACAAATATAGTCCTGAAAAGGACGTGTGTATAAGTTTCCAATAGCCTACAACAAATAGGATATTACCATAGCAGGGTAGAGGATTAGGTACTAAAAAGGAGAGATATCAAACATCTATAATAATGGTCTTTAAAGATCCTTAAAAAGGAACGAAATGAGCAAACAATGTAAATAAATGAACATACCTGTGAGGATCAGAGTGTTACAAACCGGCCAGCCACGCAAACCTGCATCTAGCATGTAGAGCGCTATAGCAGGAAGTGAGTGGGGCCGGTTTAAATGTATGACAGGCTCCAATCAGCTGGCGTCAATAAGACGCACAGCTGTGTAGTGGAGGCCGTCAGCTGGGACGCCCAATAAGACCTCCCGAAGTGAGGGTGCGCGGCGACGCTCCCACCGCACATGCGCGAAGGCGCAATGACGTTGGAGCGACGTCGCGCACACCCACCCCACCGACACGGAAGTGCCTAACCGGCGAACTGAGCATGCTCGCCGGAGTGGCAACATGGAGGCGGTGGGCGCAAGGCGGAGCCAACGCCCAGCAACCTCCCTAAGTACCGCCCCAAAGATGTGAGTCTGGGGCGGTTTTCCGTGCCGGGCCCCCGCTCTGGCCGCCCACGCCACGGGGGGGGGGGCGGGGAGTGGGAAAGTGAGCCAATAATGAAAAACATATGAAAAATGTAAACATCCCAAATAAGATGGAAAAATTTCCACCGAAAAAGGGGAATATGACAGAGTCAAAATAATAATAATATAGGCATTTCGGGCAGCCTAGGACATGGTAGATTAAAAATTATAGATAAATGGAAGTTCCAACATAAACCCTGCTGAATCTCAGTGGCCTTGATAGAAATGCATGGAAAGAAAGGCTGGGACATATCACAGGACGATTAAATCTTAGACAAGGGTGGGTAAGCAAAATCGGATGTTAAACCATATAATAATGAAAAAAGCAGAAACGAATAATAGGATTTCTTAATACAAAACATCAAAATAAATAAATATACCAACAAAGACATCCAATAAGGAGTTTGGCATCGGATAACAAAGGAGTGAACCACAAGTTGGAATATAATAGATGCTGACACGACATAGAGAACAGGCAATAATATATATACAGGCATGAGGGGGTTCCTGGAGGGGAACCAACCCAGCTGATTGTATGGATCTGGTACAATGTTCCCTGGAAAAAACCGATCAATGTAAATAGCACAAAAAAAAAAAAAAAAAAAAAAAAAAAAAGGGGGGGAAGGAACGGGGAGGTATGTAAGAGACCAGACAATCAGCTAGGTGTACATAGTTAAGTGTAATACCAAAAACTGGGACATAGCTAATGGGGGTACCCGTAATGGAGAATAGATAAAGAGGGGGGGGGAGGGGGGGAAAAAAGGGGGGGAGAAGGGAGAAAGGGAGCTGGAAGTAGATGAAAGAGGGAAAACAGGGAGTTACTTTTCCATTCCTCCAGAATTGAAACCTTCTAAAAAGGGTTTAAAGCAGACAGCCTCGTTGAGGCCCGGGGGTGTAGTGGCTTTTAGTAAATGAATCCATTTTAATTCTCGCTGGAGTAAAATTTTATTCCAGTCGCCCCCTCTGGGGTTGGGATGTATGCGATCCAAAATTAAAAATTTAATAACGGGAAACTTGCCCCCATGTACCAAGGCCACATGCCGACCCAGGGGGAGATCCGGGTCAGCTGTTTTCATAGACAGAATATGTCTATATGCTCTTCGCCAGAACTCAAGCTTGGTCTTGCCTATGTAAAAGCAACCGCAGTTACACTGGAGCAGATAAACCACTCCAGTGGTCCTGCAGTTGGCAAAATGTTTAGGAGAAAAGATTTTTCCATTAGGGAGAGTGGGGTTTCTCTGGGTCAGCATGTAGCCACAATAGTGACAAGTACCGCAGGCAAAAGTACCCCTGTATTTACAATGAGTTGTTGTTAATCTAAATTCGCTATTGGTGATTTTGTCCCCAATAGAGGTCGCTCTCCTAAATGTAAAAGCAGGTTTTTCTGGCACTAAGTGGCCCAGACTGGGGTCGAGAACTAGTAGGTGCCAGTATCTTTCAATTATTTTTTTGGCTTGCTGGTGTTGTTGATTGTAAGTTGTGATTATACTAGGATGGCCTGGATCTCTTTGTTGTTTAGTAGAGTGGAGAAGCGTTAGTCTAGGTTTGTCAATTGCTTTTTTAAAAGCCTTTTTTAGGGATTTGTGAGAGTATCCGCGTATTAGTAGTCTGTCTCGTAAGGCAGCGGCTTAAACCCCACTCTCCCTAATGGAAAAATCTTTTCTCCTAAACATTTTGCCAACTGCAGGACCACTGGAGTGGTTTATCTGCTCCAGTGTAACTGCGGTTGCTTTTACATAGGCAAGACCAAGCTTGAGTTCTGGCGAAGAGCATATAGACATATTCTGTCTATGAAAACAGCTGACCCGGATCTCCCCCTGGGTCGGCATGTGGCCTTGGTACATGGGGGCAAGTTTCCCGTTATTAAATTTTTAATTTTGGATCGCATACATCCCAACCCCAGAGGGGGCGACTGGAATAAAATTTTACTCCAGCGAGAATTAAAATGGATTCATTTACTAAAAGCCACTACACCCCCGGGCCTCAACGAGGCTGTCTGCTTTAAACCCTTTTTAGAAGGTTTCAATTCTGGAGGAATGGAAAAGTAACTCCCTGTTTTCCCTCTTTCATCTACTTCCAGCTCCCTTTCTCCCTTCTCCCCCCCTTCCCCCCCCCCCCCCTCTTTATCTATTCTCCATTACGGGTACCCCCATTAGCTATGTCCCAGTTTTTGGTATTACACTTAACTATGTACACCTAGCTGATTGTCTGGTCTCTTACATACCTCCCCGTTCCTTCCCCCCCCTTTTTTTTTTTTTTTTTTTTGTGCTATTTACATTGATCGGTTTTTTCCAGGGAACATTGTACCAGATCCATACAATCAGCTGGGTTGGTTCCCCTCCAGGAACCCCCTCATGCCTGTATATATATTATTGCCTGTTCTCTATGTCGTGTCAGCATCTATTATATTCCAACTTGTGGTTCACTCCTTTGTTATCCGATGCCAAACTCCTTATTGGATGTCTTTGTTGGTATATTTATTTATTTTGATGTTTTGTATTAAGAAATCCTATTATTCGTTTCTGCTTTTTTCATTATTATATGGTTTAACATCCGATTTTGCTTACCCACCCTTGTCTAAGATTTAATCGTCCTGTGATATGTCCCAGCCTTTCTTTCCATGCATTTCTATCAAGGCCACTGAGATTCAGCAGGGTTTATGTTGGAACTTCCATTTATCTATAATTTTTAATCTACCATGTCCTAGGCTGCCCGAAATGCCTATATTATTATTATTTTGACTCTGTCATATTCCCCTTTTTCGGTGGAAATTTTTCCATCTTATTTGGGATGTTTACATTTTTCATATGTTTTTCATTATTGGCTCACTTTCCCACTCCCCGCCCCCCCCCCCGTGGCGTGGGCGGCCAGAGCGGGGGCCCGGCACGGAAAACCGCCCCAGACTCACATCTTTGGGGCGGTACTTAGGGAGGTTGCTGGGCGTTGGCTCCGCCTTGCGCCCACCGCCTCCATGTTGCCACTCCGGCGAGCATGCTCAGTTCGCCGGTTAGGCACTTCCGTGTCGGTGGGGCGGGTGTGCGCGACGTCGCTCCAACGTCATTGCGCCTTCGCGCATGTGCGGTGGGAGCGTCGCCGCGCACCCTCACTTCGGGAGGTCTTATTGGGCGTCCCAGCTGACGGCCTCCACTACACAGCTGTGCGTCTTATTGACGCCAGCTGATTGGAGCCTGTCATACATTTAAACCGGCCCCACTCACTTCCTGCTATAGCGCTCTACATGCTAGATGCAGGTTTGCGTGGCTGGCCGGTTTGTAACACTCTGATCCTCACAGGTATGTTCATTTATTTACATTGTTTGCTCATTTCGTTCCTTTTTAAGGATCTTTAAAGACCATTATTATAGATGTTTGATATCTCTCCTTTTTAGTACCTAATCCTCTACCCTGCTATGGTAATATCCTATTTGTTGTAGGCTATTGGAAACTTATACACACGTCCTTTTCAGGACTATATTTGTCTTTGACATGTGGATGTAATATCTTGATGTCATTTTTGTCCAAATTATTTAGCCCCTTATCCAACAAATCTCTTATGATATATGTACCCATTTGAACATATATATCTTCTCACCATATACTTTTAACTTGGCATTTCTCCCAACATGCACTAATCCTATTTCAATAATTATCTTATTATATACATACGTTTATTACCTCTGTTTTCTATTAAGTACATTACCATTTCCATTACTATTTATTTTTGCATATTATTTTCGCCCCTCCTCTGTCATTTAGCCTTGACTATTTGGTTCTTTATATGCATATACTTGACGGCTACCACCATAATATGAAATATAGATGCATATCTTTTGCACACCTTTTTTGGTCTGTCACTTTGGCATTATTCTTTTTTTATATATTGCATCTCTGCTAAAGGTACCTTAATTTTTTCATTTTTTAGGGGCGCCTTCCTGTGACCTCAGCTTTCCGCTCTGGCTAGCGCATGCCCGGGTCGGGCGGGATGGGTATAGTGTTATACTCTTATATGGAAATTATTGCTTATCTTCCTGCAACCTATACCATCTATTAATAGCACGTATACCCTTCACATCCTAAATTGCCCACCGACACCCTGCTTTTTTTCAGTGGCTTTGTGTTTTTAAACCTCTTCCCACAAGTAGTTAATGGAACTTTCCCAGGTAGGTGATCATTGGATCATAAAAAACCCCCATTGGATATCTACTGTGTACTATTTGACCCCTGTTCACACTCTTACATGCTGATTTATATGTATATTATTTTTTTCAACACATTTAGATGAACCCCTCTTTTCGACCATGCCCCTGAAGAAGGACCCTAGATACACTAAACACCCCGAAACGCGTCGGGCTTGAAAAGAGGTTCCTTTTCACCATTGTTAATTACTTGACTGTTTTATGTATTTACCCATTAGTACTGCTTTGTTATGGATGATATCCACTCTGTTTTTAATATTTGTATCTCTCTAATTGAATAAAATTTACACCTTTTACGATGCATTATAGCTTCTATTTCTAAAAACTTGTTTCTATCATGCAAGTGCCGGTAAAGTCCACCTAGGGGAACTCCTTTCTTGTGTTTTTGTACTATTGGACGTGGCACGGCCTCCTTCCTAAATAAGTTGGTCCCCCTTCTTTGTTCTTTGTCTGTTTGGTAGCAAATACCACTCCCCGCTTGACCAACGTATTTTAGGTCTCTTGCAATCCTCATACTCATTATAACTACCCTCCCTGGGGATCGGCACCTCTCCTTCTCTTTCCTCGGTAGCGATCCCCATTCCACTCCTTCTGCTTGTTAATCATTTATATCAAACCCTACCGTTCCATCACATCACCTGATAATGACTTCTGAAACGGAAACTTTACACTTTGAAAATGTATTTGTGGGCCAGGACTGGGACTCTTTAATGCAACAATATTTGGATAAATTTGGCGATAGCGATCGCACTGAAGCAGAGATTTCCTCTTTGTTCTTCAAACTTGCCAAGAACTTAGAGAAAAAATCCTCATTTTTTTGGCATATTAGGTCATTTCAAGATTATCTTAAAAGCAACATGAACCCATTGGGCCTCCGCGTCCAAATCTTCCCTACCTTGGAGGATCTGGACGCTGAGTTCAAGTCTACATGGGAAAACGCTTTACAAACATGTTCACGGAACCTTATGCAGATTCTGATAGATGAATACACAAAGAGATCTCTGGCATTGGACATTGAAATCACTAAGACTTGTGAACAACTCCAAAAATTTAAGACACACCAATCAGTTTCCATCAAAGAGAAAAAACTTAAAATCCATTTGGAGTCTTTCAATAAAAATATTCTCCTCAAAAAAAACTTCAAATTCCACAGGGACAAGAATGCATTTGAGGCCGGTAAGGCCTATAAATGGAATCAAACCAATAAAATCCCCAGAAATTCAAATATACCTTTGAAATCCTCTTCCAACAAATCACTGTCTAACATTCCCCCACTCATCACTTCTAAAGCTAAACCTCCCGTTGGGACCAAACGCCAATTGTCAGGCGACTCTACCCAAAACCAGAAACCAAAAAAATCTATTTCGGATAAAATATCCAATCCCCTTATCCCGACTCTTCCCGATAACACCATTAAGGGATTGCTGCCCAATCTCCTGACACAGGCGCACCCACCTTCTCATCTTCAGGACCCTACCACTACACACGAGCCCAATCGCAATGATCCTTCTTTTTTAGATCTGGTATTGGCCGGTCTCAAACCACCTCCACCGAATTTAAACACGTATACACAAATGACACTTTGACTTCTTCGCCCATCACTCCCATTCACTCCGACACGGACCTAAGCATTATCAATCTGTCCTCCCATCTCCTCTCAGAATATGAGACTTCCATTTTGAAAAAAGGATTAAATTTTTGCCCGAATTATACGTTAGACAAGTTCGAACTATATAAAGACCTTCAATTATTTATCCGCAAAATAATCCTCAAAAAACTTTACCAAAAACAAGATACCAAAAATAACTTTACCCCCCAAGAAAATCGAGCCTTAGACCATTTGGTGGCGCTATTAGAGGAAAGTGATACAACTGATCTGATTGATCAAATAGATCTCCCTCGTATCCTCCAACAAATAGATGACCCTGTTGCTCCATCTCATTCAGGTGCCTCAAAATTAAAGAAAAAATCGGACCTGTACCCGCCACCCAGTACATGTCCGAATGCAGCAGCTTTCCTTAAATTGGTTAATAACGACTTAGACAAACTCAAAATAAAAAAGAAAGGACCTTCCAATCTTAGCCCAGGAGAACTACAGGCGTTAGCTTCTCTGCAGGCTAATAACACAGTTACCATCAAACCATCTGACAAGGGAGGGAACGTGGTAGTCTTGGACAATGAGCATTATATTAGGATTTGCAAGAAGATTCTCAACAATGTGGACTGGTACCGCCGTATGCCAGCCTCCATTGTTGAGAAATATAACAAAGAGTTTTACGAGATAGTTGATTCCGCATTTCTCAACAATATAATTAGTAAAGCTACCTGGACCTTTGTGAGAAACAACTTTCCCAAGACCCCCACTTTCTATGCACTCCCTAAAGTGCATAAAAACCTGACAGATCCACCGGGTAGGCCCATAATTTCAGGGGTGGGCTCAATAAGTGACAACGCCAGCAAATTAATTGATGAATATCTTAGGCCCTTCGTCGTGTCCTTGGCTTCTTATGTAAAGGACACCAGCCACTTTTTACAAATCCTGGATCATTTATCTGTCTCAGATCAAGCCCTCCTCGTCACTATTGACGTGGAGACGCTTTACAGCTCCATTCCACATGAACTAGGCTTGGCAGCAATCAGACATATACTTCAAAAAAAATCGGACTCTGATCCCATTTACAATGAATTCATCATTGAACTGCTCGAGTACATCCTTACTCACAATGTTTTCACCTTCCTCGGCTCCCACTACCTCCAGGTGCAGGGGGTAGCGATGGGGACTTGTTGTGCCCCATCGTATGCTAACCTGTACCTGGGGGAGTGGGAGAAAACCCTCCTCTCAGATGACAATATCACCCAGTATACGAGCCATATTCAGGGGTGGTATCGATATATAGACGACATTTTTGTCGTCTGGGAGGGCCCCCCGGATGTACTCGAGCAGTTCATATCCAGGATGAATAAGAATGACTTCAATTTGACATTCACTATGTCCTTCAATAACACTCATGTAACCTTCCTAGACATCGAAGTCTTCAAAGATGGACTAGGCAACCTTTCTACGAAGCTCTTTAGAAAAAGCACGGCTGGCAATACCATACTGCATGCCGCTAGCTTCCATCCTAGACCTTTAATTGATTCCATACCCTACTCGCAATACATCAGGATCAAGCGCAACTGCACCGACAATGAAACCTTTCTTAAAGAAGCCGCTGCCTTACGAGACAGACTACTAATACGCGGATACTCTCACAAATCCCTAAAAAAGGCTTTTAAAAAAGCAATTGACAAACCTAGACTAACGCTTCTCCACTCTACTAAACAACAAAGAGATCCAGGCCATCCTAGTATAATCACAACTTACAATCAACAACACCAGCAAGCCAAAAAAATAATTGAAAGATACTGGCACCTACTAGTTCTCGACCCCAGTCTGGGCCACTTAGTGCCAGAAAAACCTGCTTTTACATTTAGGAGAGCGACCTCTATTGGGGACAAAATCACCAATAGCGAATTTAGATTAACAACAACTCATTGTAAATACAGGGGTACTTTTGCCTGCGGTACTTGTCACTATTGTGGCTACATGCTGACCCAGAGAAACCCCACTCTCCCTAATGGAAAAATCTTTTCTCCTAAACATTTTGCCAACTGCAGGACCACTGGAGTGGTTTATCTGCTCCAGTGTAACTGCGGTTGCTTTTACATAGGCAAGACCAAGCTTGAGTTCTGGCGAAGAGCATATAGACATATTCTGTCTATGAAAACAGCTGACCCGGATCTCCCCCTGGGTCGGCATGTGGCCTTGGTACATGGGGGCAAGTTTCCCGTTATTAAATTTTTAATTTTGGATCGCATACATCCCAACCCCAGAGGGGGCGACTGGAATAAAATTTTACTCCAGCGAGAATTAAAATGGATTCATTTACTAAAAGCCACTACACCCCCGGGCCTCAACGAGGCTGTCTGCTTTAAACCCTTTTTAGAAGGTTTCAATTCTGGAGGAATGGAAAAGTAACTCCCTGTTTTCCCTCTTTCATCTACTTCCAGCTCCCTTTCTCCCTTCTCCCCCCCTTTTTTCCCCCCCTCCCCCCCCCTCTTTATCTATTCTCCATTACGGGTACCCCCATTAGCTATGTCCCAGTTTTTGGTATTACACTTAACTATGTACACCTAGCTGATTGTCTGGTCTCTTACATACCTCCCCGTTCCTTCCCCCCCTTTTTTTTTTTTTTTTTTTTTGTGCTATTTACATTGATCGGTTTTTTCCAGGGAACATTGTACCAGATCCATACAATCAGCTGGGTTGGTTCCCCTCCAGGAACCCCCTCATGCCTGTATATATATTATTGCCTGTTCTCTATGTCGTGTCAGCATCTATTATATTCCAACTTGTGGTTCACTCCTTTGTTATCCGATGCCAAACTCCTTATTGGATGTCTTTGTTGGTATATTTATTTATTTTGATGTTTTGTATTAAGAAATCCTATTATTCGTTTCTGCTTTTTTCATTATTATATGGTTTAACATCCGATTTTGCTTACCCACCCTTGTCTAAGATTTAATCGTCCTGTGATATGTCCCAGCCTTTCTTTCCATGCATTTCTATCAAGGCCACTGAGATTCAGCAGGGTTTATGTTGGAACTTCCATTTATCTATAATTTTTAATCTACCATGTCCTAGGCTGCCCGAAATGCCTATATTATTATTATTTTGACTCTGTCATATTCCCCTTTTTCGGTGGAAATTTTTCCATCTTATTTGGGATGTTTACATTTTTCATATGTTTTTCATTATTGGCTCACTTTCCCACTCCCCGCCCCCCCCCCCCGTGGCGTGGGCGGCCAGAGCGGGGGCCCGGCACGGAAAACCGCCCCAGACTCACATCTTTGGGGCGGTACTTAGGGAGGTTGCTGGGCGTTGGCTCCGCCTTGCGCCCACCGCCTCCATGTTGCCACTCCGGCGAGCATGTTCAGTTCGCCGGTTAGGCACTTCCGTGTCGGTGGGGCGGGTGTGCGCGACGTCGCTCCAACGTCATTGCGCCTTCGCGCATGTGCGGTGGGAGCGTCGCCGCGCACCCTCACTTCGGGAGGTCTTATTGGGCGTCCCAGCTGACGGCCTCCACTACACAGCTGTGCGTCTTATTGACGCCAGCTGATTGGAGCCTGTCATACATTTAAACCGGCCCCACTCACTTCCTGCTATAGCGCTCTACATGCTAGATGCAGGTTTGCGTGGCTGGCCGGTTTGTAACACTCTGATCCTCACAGGTATGTTCATTTATTTACATTGTTTGCTCATTTCGTTCCTTTTTAAGGATCTTTAAAGACCATTATTATAGATGTTTGATATCTCTCCTTTTTAGTACCTAATCCTCTACCCTGCTATGGTAATATCCTATTTGTTGTAGGCTATTGGAAACTTATACACACGTCCTTTTCAGGACTATATTTGTCTTTGACATGTGGATGTAATATCTTGATGTCATTTTTGTCCAAATTATTTAGCCCCTTATCCAACAAATCTCTTATGATATATGTACCCATTTGAACATATATATCTTCTCACCATATACTTTTAACTTGGCATTTCTCCCAACATGCACTAATCCTATTTCAATAATTATCTTATTATATACATACGTTTATTACCTCTGTTTTCTATTAAGTACATTACCATTTCCATTACTATTTATTTTTGCATATTATTTTCGCCCCTCCTCTGTCATTTAGCCTTGACTATTTGGTTCTTCATATGCATATACTTGACGGCTACCACCATAATATGAAATATAGATGCATATCTTTTGCACACCTTTTTTGGTCTGTCACTTTGGCATTATTCTTTTTTTATATATTGCATCTCTGCTAAAGGTACCTTAATTTTTTCATTTTTTAGGGGCGCCTTCCTGTGACCTCAGCTTTCCGCTCTGGCTAGCGCATGCCCGGGTCGGGCGGGATGGGTATAGTGTTATACTCTTATATGGAAATTATTGCTTATCTTCCTGCAACCTATACCATCTATTAATAGCACGTATACCCTTCACATCCTAAATTGCCCACCGACACCCTGCTTTTTTTCAGTGGCTTTGTGTTTTTAAACCTCTTCCCACAAGTAGTTAATGGAACTTTCCCAGGTAGGTGATCATTGGATCATAAAAAACCCCCATTGGATATCTACTGTGTACTATTTGACCCCTGTTCACACTCTTACATGCTGATTTATATGTATATTATTTTTTTCAACACATTTAGATGAACCCCTCTTTTCGACCATGCCCCTGAAGAAGGACCCTAGATACACTAAACACCCCGAAACGCGTCGGGCTTGAAAAGAGGTTCCTTTTCACCATTGTTAATTACTTGACTGTTTTATGTATTTACCCATTAGTACTGCTTTGTTATGGATGATATCCACTCTGTTTTTAATATTTGTATCTCTCTAATTGAATAAAATTTACACCTTTTACGATGCATTATAGCTTCTATTTCTAAAAACTTGTTTCTATCATGCAAGTGCCGGTAAAGTCCACCTAGGGGAACTCCTTTCTTGTGTTTTTGTACTATTGGACGTGGCACGGCCTCCTTCCTAAATAAGTTGGTCCCCCTTCTTTGTTCTTTGAATAGGAAAACAGTGCCGCAACCAGGAGTCCATCATTTAGCTCAGTGGTGCATTACAGCCCCATTCACTTGAATGGGTTATGTTCGGCGGCGATACTATCCGCTGAATGCGATGGGGGAATTATTTTTGCTGTGCTGCGAAGTAATGCACCATGACCACAGCATATGTACAACCCCATCCTGCCTATTCAGCAAGTGCAAACTAAGGCTAGCCATACACAGTGTGGGTGCAGGAAAGAAATTCGTACAATTCCCCCATCAACACAGACAGTGTTGACAGGGGAATCCCTCCTGCCGAGCAAATGTCTTCTCCAGGTGGGGGAAGAAAGTCATTATTGCTAGCGGCTATAGCAGCTGCTAGGAATAATCACAGGAGAAACTGGCAGGCTGGCTGTACCCAAGTTGATCAATCGATCAACTTGATACATTCAGCCTGCCCATTAACGGCTTAAATCGAGAATATTATAGTCGGCCTAAACCTTAGACCTCATGCACACTGTGTGTTTTCCTCTCTCTCCAAGACATCTTTCCTCCTGGCAGAGCCATTTAAACAGAAAAAAAACACTTGATGCTGATAAAAATGTGTAACGCGTTTAGGTGAGTTTAGATGTGTCAATTGTTCAGGCATTAATTAATTTCATTGGCCAGAATAATAATTTATTCTGGCCACTGCAATTAATTAACACACGAGCGCTAAACGCACCTAGCGTTAACGTGAATTTAGACGCTTTTACACACATTTAGAAGCGTCAAGCATTTTTTCTGTAAAAACTCTGCTACTTCTGGACGCACCAGCAGTGGGTTTGTTTTCCTGCCTCTAAACTCCTCTTAAAGCCTATGGAGTTGATTTACTAAAACTGGAAAGTGCAAAATCTGGTGCAGCTGTGCATGGTAGCCAATCAGCTTCTAGCTTCAGCTTGTTCAATTAAGCTTTGACAAAAAAAAAAAAATGTAAGCTGAATGGTTTCTGTGCAGAGCTGCACCAGATTTTGCACTCTTCAGTTTTAGTAAATCAACCCCTATGTGTGCATGGACACATAAGCTAACATGCAGGGGCGTTTAGAGGCAAGCAAAAAAAGCATCAAACGCCCCTAGAAGCGGCTGAAAAAATATGTGCGTGTGCATGAAGCCTTAAGACGGCCATAGACCGTTTGAACCATGTATGGGCAGGCTGAATGTACCCAAGTTGATCGATCAATTTGATCAATCAATCGATCAACTTGGGTACAACAAGCCTGCTGGATTTTACATGCGATTACCACTAGTGACTGTTATAGCTGCTAGCAATAATCACAATAGCTCAGTGGGAGGGATTCCCCTGTCAACACTGACTGTGGGGGAATCGAGCAAATTTCTTTCCTGCAACCTGTGGAAATTTGCTCCGTCTATGGCCGGCCTTAGTCTGTTGGAGATATCCATCAGGCTACATGCAGTTTAGAGAATCAAAAGACAAAAACACCTTACCCATGCAGGAAAAATTCCTCTCCCAACCCCCTTGCTTGCTCTCCATCAATGATCCTTTCTTTGTTTCAACTGATGCTGAAATAGTCATTGGTGATAACCTGGGAGAGCAGTAATGTCACTCCTTTGGCCATGGGATAGTGCTTGGGCCCAGCAATTGGCTGCTAGGACTGTTAAAGGGGAGCAGGCCGTATATTCCTCATACCCGGAAGCAAGCAAGAGCGGTGAGAAAATGCAGCAAAGTGAGTATGAAGGCATTGAAGGAGGGGCCAGAGACGACGTCACTTTTTCCTGCATAGGCATGGTGACAGTATCTCTTTAACCACTTAAAGAAGGGCCATGCCCCGAAACGCGTTGTCACGACAACAGCCACTCACTTTCTCTCCTCCTCTTGGGTTGAGCTTCACCACCCTGCACTTTGTCATTAAAGAGCGCAGATAGTCTTTCATTGATCTTGATCCAAGATAGCTTAAGCTTTGACCATATCAAGAGGGATAATAGCAGACTTCCATGATCGTGCAATCGTAGTTTGTGTCGCTATAAATATAAAGGAAATCAACCTTTTCACATGTCTCATTGCCTCCTGTACAAGATAGCCCAATAGAGCTTGTCTTCGGAGATTTCTTAAAATAGATATTCACCCTAAAACTAAAATCTGTAAATCTACTTGCATCCATATTCTAAGACTGTATTTAGCCCTGCAAAGAAGAAATCGCAATACATACCTTTTCTGAATCTGCTCCAGCTTGGTATCCAGTGGGGGATGCTGTGTGCAGGAGACAGCCAACAATGGCTGTGAAATGCCTGGGAAGTGATGTCACCCATAGAGTTATTATGGGGCTTCTGTTGTCGGCTGCCTCTTCTGCACTCGCCTCCACTGACAGCTCAGTGCGGGACCGGACTTGCTTCAGAAAAGGTATTTATAGCGATTTCTTCTTTACGGGGCTAGATAGGTTAGTCTTAGATTGTGGATGCAAGTAGATTTACAGATTTTAGTCTTAGGGTGAACTTCTACGTTAAGGTTCGCTTGGGTCAGCGTAATTCTTTAAAAAAAAAAAATTCCCCAACTTCTCTTTTTAAGAAACGTTGTTGCAGATTCCTACTTGCTGATGCACTTGCAGTGTGCTATGAAGAAAGTTGCAGTGTCAGCACCCCTTCAAAAGTACTGTATTTATTGGCGTATAACACGCACTTTTTCACACTGAAAATCGGTTGCTAATAGTGTGACGGTGTTCGTCCCGCCCCCCCTCCCTGTCCCCTTCGAGGCAGCAGTAATCTGAGGTGAGGCTGCAGATGGGCATTGATCAGGCTGCATTCATGGCAATGGTGAGGCTGCATATGGGCATTGAACAGGCTGCATTGATGGCAATGGTGAGGCTGCAGATGGGCATTGATTAAGCTGCAATGATGGACAATTGTTAGGCTGCAGATGGGCATTGATCAAGCTGCATTTATGGGCAATTGTGAGGCTGCAGATGGGCATTGATGAGGCTGCAGATGGGCAATGGTGAGGCTGCATCGATGGGCACTGACCCTCATTTTGCTTCAAAGTTCTTACTTTAAAATTTAAGTTTTTTTCCTGAATCTTCCCTCCTAAAATGAAGGTGCGTGTGATATGCCTGTGCTTGTTATATGCCGATAAATACAGTAATTAACCCTTTGGGGGGGTATCTCACCAAAAATAAAACTTTTGTTGCAGAGGATTCCCAAAATCTGACTTAAGCCCCATACACGCTTTTAGATTTTCTGCAGACTTTTGTCTTCAGATTTACCAAAACCAAATAATATGAGGTCAAACCTTAAGAGTTTTAATTTGTATGCAACCAGGCAGGCACTTGCACTACATGGTTTTGGTAAATCTGAAGATAAAAATCTGCAAAAAATCTAATAGTGTGTATGAGGTCTTAGTGCAGACTTTTGAAAAAAAATCAGTGAGCCAATTACAAAAGCAGGAACCATCTGTGTACAGAAGGCCTCCAGGTTGCCATATTGCATTGAATTTTACAGAGCATTAAAACACTGCAGATTGATAAGGAAATGTCCTTTTTAACCACTAGAAAATTACTCAGAACCCCCAAACTATATAACTATATATATATATATATATATATATATATATATATATATATATATATATATATATATATATAATTTTTTTTTTTTTTAGCAGAGACCCTAGGGTATAAAATGGTGGTCGTTGCAACTTTTTCATGAATTAAAAAATTACAAAACAGTAAAGTTAGCCCAATTTTTTTGTATAATGTGAAAGATGATGTTACGCCGAATAAATAAATACCTAACATTAGAGGTCGACCGATATATATCGGCCGATATTTGGTGTTTTTTACTTAATCGGCATCGGCAGTTTGTGCTGATAAAAAAAGCCGATATAGCTTCAGTGTGACTTGCAAAAGACTTCTGTAATAGAAGTCAGTGCAAGTTGCCTCTGTGAAGACTTCTCCCCTCTCTGGGCAGCCTGCCAAATCTGATAAAAAGAACTTGAATTGATACAATGTTTACACTTATGAATGAACTGAACTCCTGTGTAGAAGCTCTCAGTTTAACCATTTAACCACTTCAGCCCCGGAAGGATTTACCCCCTTCCTGACCAGAGCACTTTTTACAATTCGGCACTGCGTCGCTTTAACTGCTAATTGCGCGGTCATGCAATGCTCTACCCAAACGAAATTTGCGTCCTTTTCTTCCCACAAATAGAGCTTTCTTTTGATGGTATTTGATCACCTCTGCCGTTTTTATTTTTTGCGCTATAAACGGAAAAAGACTGAAAATTTTGAAAAAAAATGATATTTTCTACTTTTTGTTATAAAAAAAATCCAATAAACTAAATTTTAGTCATACATTTAGGCCAAAATGTATTCGGCCACATGTCTTTGGTAAAAAAAATGTCAATAAGCGTATATTTATTGGTTTGCGCAAAAGTTATAGCGTCTACAAACTAGGGTACATTTTCTGGAATTTACACAGCTTTTAGTTTATGACTGCCTATGTCATTTCTTGAGGTGCTAAAATGGCAGGGCAGTACAAACCCCCCCCAAATGACCCCATTTTGGAAAGTAGACACCCCAAGGAAATTGCTGAGAGGCATGTTGAACCCATTGAATATTTTTTTTTTTTGTCCCAAGTGATTGAATAATGACAAAAAAAAAAAAAAAAAAAAAATTTACAAAAAGTTGTCACTAAATGATATATTGCTCACACAGGCCATGGGCATATGTGGAATTGCACCCCAAAATACATTCAGCTGCTTCTCCTGAGTACGGGGATACCACATGTGTGGCACTTTTTGGGAGCCTAGCCGCGTACGGGGCCCCGAAAACCCAGCACCACCTTCAGGATTTCTAAGGGCATACATTTTTGATTTTACTCCTCACTACCTATCACAGTTTTGAAGGCCATAAAATGCCAAGATGGCACAAACCCCCCCCCAAATGACCCCATTTTGGAAAGTAGACACCCCAAGCTATTTGCTGAGAGGCATGGTGAGTATTTTGCAGCTCTCATTTGTTTTTGAAAATGAAGAAAGACCAGAAAAAAAAATTTTTTTTTTCTTTTTTCAATTTTCAAAACTTTGTGACAAAAAGTGAGGTCTGCAAAATACTCACTATACCTCTCAGCAAATAGCTTGGGGTGTCTACTTTCCAAAATGGGGTAATTTGGGGGGGGTTTGTGCCACCTGGGCATTCCATGGCCTCCGAAACTGTGATAGGCAGTGAAGAGTGAAATCAAAAATTTACGGCCTTAGAAAGCCTGAAGGCGGTGCTTGGTTTTCGGGGTCCCGTGCGCGGCTAGGCTCCCAAAAAGTCCCACACATGTGGTATCCCCGTACTCAGGAGAAGCAACAGAATTTATTTTGGGGTGTAATTTCACATATTCCCATGGCACGTTTGAGCAATATAACATTTAGTGACAACTTTGTGCAAAAAAAAATAAAAAAAAATTTGTCTCTTTCCCGCTACTTGTGTCACAATATAAAATATTCCATGGACTCGACATGCCTCTCAGCAAATAGCTTGGGGTGTCTACTTTCCAAAATGGGGTCATTTGGGGGGGGTTTGAACTGTCCTGGCATTTTATGCACAACATTTAGAAGCTTATGTCACACATCACCCACTCTTCTAACCACTTGAAGACAAAGCCCTTTCTGACACTTGTTTACATGAAAAAGTTATTTTTTTTTTTGCAAGAAAATTACTTTGAACCCCCAAACATTATATATATTTTTTTAAAGCAAATGCCCTACAGATTAAAATGGTGGGTGTTTCATTTTTTTTTTTTCACACAGTATTTGCGCAGCGATTTTCAAACGCATTTTTTGGGGAAAAAACACACTTTTTTAAATTTTAATGCACTAAAACACACTATATTGCCCAAATGTTTGATGAAATAAAAAAGATGATCTTAGGCCGAGTACATGGATACCAAACATGACATGCTTTAAAATTGCGCACAAACGTGCAGTGGCAACAAAATTAATACATTTTTAAAAGCCTTTAAAAGCCTTTACAGGTTACCACTTTAGATTTACAGAGGAGGTCTACTGCTAAAATTACTGCCCTCGATCTGACCTTCGCGGTGATACCTCACATGCATGGTGCAATTGCTGTTTACATTTGACGCCAGACCGCCGCTTGCGTTCGCCTTAGCGCGAGAGCAGGGGGGACAGGGGTGCTTTTTATTTATTTATTTTTTTTCTTTATTATTTTTTTGCTTTTTTATCTTATTTTTAAACTGTTCCTTTCATTTTTTTTTTTTAAATCATTTTTATTGTTATCTCAGGGAATGTAAATATCCCCTATGATAGCAATAGGTAGTGACAGGTACTCTTTTTTGAAAAAATTGGGGTCTATTAGACCCTAGATCTCTCCTCTGCCCTCAAAGCATCTGACCACACCAAGATCGGTGTGATAAAATGCTCCCCCAATTTCCCAATGGCGCTATTTACATCCGGCGAAATCTAAGTCATAAAATGCTCGTAGCTTCCGGTTTCTTAGGCCATAGAGATGTTTGGAGCCACTCTGGTCTCTGATCAGCTCTATGGTCAGCTGGCTGAATCACCGGCTGCATTCTCAGGTTCCCTGTTGAGACAGGAGAGCCAGAGAAAAACACGGAAGACGGTGGGGGGGGGGGGGCATTCCCTCCCACTGCTTGTAAAAGCAGTCTAGAGGCTAATTAGCCACTAGGATTGCTTTTATATGAAAGCCGACCGCTGGCTAAAAAGAATGATACCAAGATGATACCTAAACCTGCAGGCATCATTCTGGTATAACCACTCAAAGTCGTGAATGGCGTACCTGAAGACAAAAAAATGGTTAACAATAAAGCACAGTAAACGGTAAAGTATAAAAAATTGCATACCTGAAAAGCAAACATGATAAAACATAATAACAATAAAACATTGCAGAATAGAATACAGTAAAAAAGAGCAGAACAATAGAGAGAGAGAATAGAGAGAGAGAACAATAAAACGACAACTATTTTTTTTTATTTTTGTTTGTGTTTTTTTTTTTTTTTTTACACTTTTTTTTTGTAACTGTAACTTTTATAACTGTAACCGCTTCCAGGTTCGGGTCTCTCAAAATGCGATGGCATCTTGGGAGACCCTGTGAAAGTGTGCCTAGTCTGTGCAATGCTGTACCCTACGCTAATACTCAACTAGTGAATGGTAGCGTTCAAAACATTCACCAATGCAAAGACCAGGATTGTCAGGACAGGAGGGACAATAATAGTGAGTGTCACGCCTATATCCGCGCTTGCTGCAGACACAACATCTTTTTTGGGGGGGTTCGTTGGGTAGGGGTACTTGGGAGGATATATAAATGCCTCTCATGCAGCCGACTGCATTTGGTTGGGGATGTGAATGGGGGAAGTACGGGCGCTGCAGAAGCGGTGGGTTCCCAATTAGGATTGGCGAATGCAGCAGGAAGGGCACTATGGGCACGACGGGCCTGTGTTTGTCTTTTTGGTGGCAGCGGGACACTACTTGTGCTTGCCACCTCACCAGCTTGAACTGCATTTATGGGACTCGCCACGTCACCAAGTGTTACTGCAGTGCTGGTTTGACTACGACCGGGGTGTACTAGGCCGCTGGTGCTTGCCAGTTCACCAAAACGCTACAAAAAAAAGTGACAGTGATCGATCGATACTGCACTTGGGTGGGCTGGACTGGGCTGGGCCGGGCGGAGGGGCAAAACGCAGGTGCTAGCAGGTATCTGGGCTGATCCCGCTAACACTGCGTTTTTGGGAACCCTAAACTGCTGGGGACGCCAGTATAGATCTGATCGGATCAGATATTGATGCGTTCAGATACTATACCACTAAGGGAGGTGTACGGTGCGTGTACGGTGCGTGCATGGGTGTTCGCGGTACTGGTGCTAATCTGACGCTGCCTAGGGCGACGCATATCACCGCTGGGCGATCAGGGGGCTAAACCTTTTTTCGGTAATAAACGGCGGGTGCCCTGACACTATAAAAAATAAACAAACTAACCAGCGTCACCCGTAACGGTTATACGGTGATCAGTGGTAAAAGGGTTAACTAGGGGGCCATCAAGGGGTTAAAACATTTATTAGATAGTATATGGGGGTCCCTGTCGCTATAAAACACTGACGGCGAACCTAAATATTTACGTCCCTAACTAGCGTCACCAGCGACACTAATACAGCGATCAGAAAAATGATTGCTTAGCGACACTGGCGACAGGGGGTGATCAAGGGGTTAAAACTTTATTAGGGGGGGTAAGGGGGGTACCCTAGACCTACAGGGGGCTAAACTTTTATTTGGTAATAAACGGCGGGTGCCCTGACACTATAAAAAATAAACAAACTAACCAGCGTCACCCGTAACGGTTATACGGTGATCAGTGGTGAAAGGGTTAACTAGGGGGCCATCAAGGGGTTAAAACATTTATTCGGTAGTATATGGGGGTCCCTGTCGCTATAAAACACTGACGGCGAACCTAAATATTTACGTCCCTAACTAGCGTCACCAGCGACACTAATACAGCGATCAGAAAAATGATCGCTTAGCGACACTGGTGACGGGGGGTGATCAAGGGATTAAAACTTTATTAGGGGGGGTAAGGGGGGTACCCTAGACCTACAGGGGGGTAACAGTCACTACCCTAACACTGCTAACTGTCACAAACTGACACTATGCAGTAATCAGGAAAAAAAAAACAAAAAAAAAAAAAAACCTGCTTGGTGTCAGTTTGTGACAGGGGGGGGGGGGGTGATTGGGGGGGGATCGGGGCGATCGGGGGTGTAAGGTATGCCTGGCATGTTCTACTGTGTGTGTGTGAGTGTTGGTGCACTTACATGTCATCTCCCCTCGGCGCTGGAACGGAAACTCCCGAGCCGAGGAGAGATGACATCACATCCTCTGCCTCTGTGTACTATACAGAGGCAGGGGATGTTTGTCATTGGCTGGGAGCGATCGCGAGGGGGGGGCCACGATCGGATGGCCTCCCCCTCGTCTCCCATCGCTTCCAACCAAATGCCGACCGCAGCTGGCACCGGGGGGGGGGGTCCGATCCGCGGGAAGGCAATCACGTTTCAGGTACGTGATTTTGCCTGCCCGTGCCGCTCTGCTCACGTATATAGGCGTGAGGCGGTCGGCAAGTGGTTAAAGACTAAATCTTTTCTGACATTTGTTGCTTACAAGTAAAATTCCTGTATTTTCTGCTAGAAAATCACTTAGAACCCCCAAACATTATATATATTTTTTTTAGCAGAGACCCTAGGGAATAAAATAGCGGTTGTTGCAATATTTTATGTCACACGGTATTTGCGCAGCGGTCTTTCAAATGCAATTTTTTTTAAAAAAATACACTAATAAATTTAAAAAAAAACTAAGCAGTAAAGTTAGCCCATTTTTTTTTCATCCAGAAGTTTTGATTACCTGTTTTTGTGTATTTAATATTTAAGAGAGGTGTTTTTTTATATTTTTTTAATCTAAATTCTACATACAAGTGAACTGATTGGAGGTTTGTTTTGTTTAATAAATGTTTAAATGTAAAAAATTTTCCGTATCACTGAAGGTTGCTCTCACACTGGAGCGGGCAGGCGTTGACGGTAAAACGCTGTTAGTTTTAGCGGCTCTTTACCATCATTTTAGCAGCGCTATTCGGCTGCTAGCAGGGCGCTTATAACCCAGCTAGCGGCCGAGGAAGGGGTTAAATGCGCCCATGAAGCGCTGCTGCCGAAACGATTTGCAGGCGCTTCGGCAGCGGTGCGCATTCATTTCAATGGGCAGGAGTGGTGGTATACACCGCTCCAAAGATACTGCTTGCAGGACTTTTTTTAACATCCTGCCAGCACATCGCCTCAGTGTGAAAGCACTCGGGATCTCACACACTGAGACTGCAGGGGAGCCGTTTGACAGGCACTTTACAGGTGCTATTTTTAGCCCAAAAGCGCCTGAAAAATGCCCCAGTGTGAAATGGGTTTAACTGTTAGATTTTATGAGATGAAGGATAAAAAAAAAAGAAAAAAAAAAATCGGCCTAATATATCGGCCCAAAAAAATCGGCATCACATATCGGCCATCGGCCACCGCGATTTGTAAATATCGGCATCGGCCAGAGAAAAACCCATATCGGTCGACCTCTACCTAACATGTCACACTTTAAAATAGCGCACACTTGTGAAATGGCTCCAAACTTTGGTACTTAAAAATCTCCATAGACAACGCTTTAAATTTTTTATACATTTTACCAGTTTAAAGTTACAGAAGAGGTCTAGTGCTAGAATTGTTGCTCTCACTCTGATGCATGGGTCAATACTTGACATGTGTGATTTGAACGCCGTTTATATGCAGGTGCAACTTACATTAGCATTTGCTTCTATGTGTGAGCAAACGGGGACAGGGGCGCTTTAATTTTTTTTTTTTTTTATTGTTTATTTTACTTACATTTTTTTATTTTTACACTTTCTCTTTAAATTTTTTTTGATCACTTTTATTCCTATTACAAGGAATGTAAACATCCCTTGTAATAGGAATGGTGCATGACAGGTCCTCTTTATGGAGAGATGTGGAGTCTCTCTTCCAGTCTGCAAAGATTTAGATAAAAAAAATGAATGATCTCTTTCTTTCCAGCCGAGTTCTCGGCTTTGTTTACTTCCGCCGGCCGGACGTGACGTCATAACGTCTCGCCCGGGCCTCCAAATGTCATAGAGATGACTGGGGATCATCTGGTCACCGGAAATCTCTATGATCAACATCCAGCGGCGGCAGAGTCTTTCTCTGGTTCGCCGATTGTACGGGCGAGCCCGGAGAAGCACCGGAGGGCGGTGGGATGTCCCCTCGATGATATCTGAATGATGCCTGTAGCTGCAGGCATCATTCAGATATCCCCACTCAAAGTCAATGACATCATATGACGCGATTGGGCTGGAAGTGGTTAATAAACAGTAAACTACAACATAGCTTGTGTAGAAATTGTACATGCTAGATTGTTTCTTTTTTTCTGCTATTTTTTTCCCCACAAAAGTGAAGCTTAAGCGTTCGCAGAAAGTTAAAGTCCAACGCCAGACAAAATCTTCCAATCCCATCTATTTGATAATAAAAGCTACATACTAGGTACCCATGTAGCAAAAGAAACATTTCCTAGTACAGTTTGGAGGATTTAGAGCATTTTCCAGGATTTATTTATAATTATGTCCCCCTTAGGAAGATTTTTCCTTAATTCCTGTCCAGGTGACAGGTGTCAAAACAGGAAGAGAAAATAAATCTCTATGGGTCAGGCAGCATTTAAAATCTGACAGAAAAATGTCGTCAGTGGTATTCAGTGGGGCCCATAGAGGCCAGAGAATGGAACTACAGCATGCAGCAACTATAAATGGTAATCACTTTGTAAGGTGATGCATGGAGAAATCCCAAATGTGTAAGTCATTTCCATTTTATGTGAAAAACTCCTTTAACAAAGAACTCAAGTACATGTAAATCTTTTTTTGTGTGTCCTAGCAATGAATCACATTGCATAGACAAAATTTTATTGCATTTTGAATACCAAATATAATAAAGAAGCAAACAAGTTAAAGCATAAAAGTGTGTTTTTGGACAAAGTGCAACCTCGAGCTAACCCAGCCTCCCCATCCACATATCAGTACACACCTCAATCCTACGAATGCCCCCTCAGTGTTAGCTTACATCCAGTGCCCCAAGTCTCACTCCTCTGCCTGCTCCTGCTCATTACAGACCCATGGAAGCTGACTTCGGAGACAAAGGGAGATGACCCTACAGAAGTCTATGAGTCTTTAATGTGCAGGCGCAGCATAGGAGAGTGGGACTTACGATGCCGGATGTAAACAAACACTGGATGCCTCGGTCATCAGATCACAATGAGTATACATCTGTGGAGGGGGAAATTGGTTTAGCTTGTGGTAGGTCGGGAAATGGGGTAAAAGGGATAAATGAACATTGATTTAAAGTAATTGTAAAGTCTATTTTTTTTTTGTATAAAAATAAAAAACATGTTATACTTACCTCCTCTGTGCAGTGGTTTTGCACAGAGCAGCCCCGGTCCTCCTCTTCTCTGATCCCCCGCCGGCGCTCCTGGCCCCTCCCTCCTGGCGAGTTCCCCCACAGCAAGCAGCTTGCACCCGAGTGCGTCCATTCACACACGGAGCTGCTGTTCGGTCCCACCCTCTCTCTCTCCTGATTGGCTAACTAACTTTGATTGACAGCAGCGGGAGCCAATGGCGTCACTGCTGTGTCTCAGCCAATCAGGAGGGAGAGTCCAGACGGCCAAGGCACTCATGTAAATCACCGGCTAGAGATGGGGCTCAGGTAAGTATTAGGGGGGCTGCTGCACACAGAAGGCTTTTATTCTTAATTCATAGAATGCATTAAAGTGGTTGTAAACCCTTACAGACCACTTTAACCTACAGGTAAGCCTAGATTAAGGCTTACCTGTAGGTGCAAGAAACATCTCCTTAACCTACACGGTTAAGGAGATATTTTCCTAAAAACGGGCACCGATGTCTACGGCGCATGCGCGCCACAGACAACAGCGCAGGCGCACTGGGCATGCCATTAGTGAAGGCGATCATGCCGTCACTGACGGCTCCCGCGCGCATGCGCCGGAGTGACGTCATCGCTCCAGCCAGTCACAGCGCCGGAGCAGCGATACCCAGAAGTCACTCCGGGTATCATGGCGGCGAGGGAGGAGGTGAACGAGGGTCGCTTCGGGGGTTTCGATCTCAGGTAAGTAATTCATAATGAGCTAGTATGCTATGCATACTAGCTCATTATGCCTTTGTCCTGCAGGGTGTTTTTTTTTTTGTTTTTTTTTAGAAAGGGTTTACTTCCTCTTTACAGTGGTTGTTAAGCCACCATATCCTTTTTATATAATCCTCTGTTGTCTAATGCTGTGTGCCCCGTGTGTGTTTTTATTAAAAAAAATGCCATCAATACCTGAATTTCAGAGTGCCACTCGGCACCCACGTGACCGGCCACCTCTCTTCATCTGACAGGTGGAGTGGGAGGGGCCGAGAATCCCCCGCTGACGTCAGTCGGGAGGAGAGGAGACAGGCGGACGATCACGAGCGCAGAGTGGCGCTCTGACATAAGGTATAGATGGCATTTTTTAAATAAAACATATACACGGGGCACACAGCATTAGGAAACAGAGAGGATTGTATAAAAATGTAAATATTATTTGAGCCGCAGGAGTGGAGGGGCGGATACTGTCACTAGCTGACAGGCAGGGAGGGGAGAGAGAACAGAGGAGAGTACGTAAACTGACCACGGTGTCAGGGTTCAGCAGCCATGATAAACCGTGGTCAGTTTAAAGGGGCAGGGGGGCAGAACCAGGCAGTATTAGCCAGGTATTTCAGGTGATACAGGGGGGCAAATTACACAGCACAAGCACTGTGCTGTATAACATGCTTTAGAGGAACAGGATCCATTCTTTTTTTTTTTTTTTTTTTAGGATAACAAACGCTTTAAGATAAAAAAAAACTTTCTGCCTTTACAACCACTTTAACTGCTTTCCTATTGTTCTGGGAGGATGTCATATGACGTCCTCCGGAGAACGCAGACAGCGCTCCGGAATGATCTGTCACTGCCGGTACCATGTGATCGCTGTGACCAATCACAGCAGATCACATGACAGTTGTAAACAATGAATGGCTTCCTTTCATGCCATTCATTGTATACAATTGTGTTGCTAACTGTGATTGGTCACAGTGGTCACATGGTACAGACAGGGCTAATCATAGCCCCTTTGTACCATGTGCTTAGTTATGGCCAATTACAGCTAATCACAATAATACACAGGTCTACACACTGTCATTCAGTAAAAATATTTGCTTATAGCAGTGAAATTCACTGCTATAAGCAATCATAATATGTAAAAAAAAAAAAAAAAATCCTGATCAACTCTCAGAGTGGTACAGTGTTACTATGGTAACACTGTATTGCTCTGGTCACAGTACGTTAAAAAATAAAAAAGAGAGAAAAAATATTTAAAACATTTTTTTTTTTTACATGCCTTCAAAAATAATTCCTCTTCCCAAATAAGGACTTATTTCAATACATACGTACGACTCACTGTTTGTCAAAATTTCCTAATAGGCCTTGCATAATCCCACAACCAGCTTGGGTCTTTCTTACTACCCCCAAACCACACTAGAAAGGGGTTTCACTCTTCTACAGTATCCTCCAACAAAAATGCTGCTTTCTTCAAACTCTTCCCCTCCAACAATGAGAATTGGACCTGGGACGAACATACACTGACGCACAATGGGTTAAGGCCTGCAAAACCACTTATAAAGTTCACTTGCTGTTCCACACTATGGGAACTCTCCAATAAAATTACGCAATGTTGGTACATTACCCCAGATACAATTACTCATTTTAGTGCTCATTCGACCAATCAATGTTGATGAAACTGTGGTCAAAAAGGGAACATGCTGCATATTTTTTGGGGTTCCGCTACACTCACACCATACTGTATCTACATTTTCCACCTTATATCTAACATAGCCCATATGATGGGAGTCACTTTGGGGGTGGGGGGCCCGTGGAACCCAGAATCCCTTGGAGAGGTTGGGAAACTCTTGTTTCAGCTCCCCATGCACCTCCTACGTCTAAGTCACACTGCGGAGAGTGGGACAATTGGTTACAGTCCATATTCTGATTTCCCCAACGCTAGGCCTGGCACTACTATCCCTCCTAAATCGCAGCACACAATCATACACATACTTCTTAGAGCGAGGGTAAGTATCACTAGAAAGTGGAAGACCCCTAACCCTCCCACGTTATTAGAAGTATCAGACCTAACTCAACTTCACTGTTCTTATAAACAGATGATGGCTTCCTGCTCTGGGAGAGCAGAACATGTGTCTCAATCGTGGCAACATTGAAATGAATGGCGTTCCTCACATTTTTTCTATATTTGTTTCTACCCAGCCTCAACTGTTGAATTCCTCCTATTACAACTAATGAAAGGTAATCTTCTCTACAGACATTGGGTTTACAGGCCAGATGATACTTTTACTGGTATTATTTTCTCTACAGTGACAGCTATACTGTGTATCTCAAACATTCTCTTTGGATATTATGTTCTTGTGCAAAGTATATTGCTTATGTATGCACTAAAACTCAATAAACACCTATTAAAACAAAAACAAAAAAATTATTATTTTTTTTTTTTTACATACTGTCACCAGTCAGTGTGCTTGGTCACTGGCACACCAGTTACCCGTATTTATCGGCGTATAACACGCACCTTCATTTTACAAGGGAAGTTTTAGGGAAAAAAAAATTAAATAAAGAATTTTGAAGCAAAATAAGGGTCAGTGCCCATAAATGCAGCCTTATCAGTGCCCATCTGCAGCCTCACCATTGCCCATTAATGGAGCCTGATCAGTGCCCATCTGCAGCCTCACCATTTCCCATCTGCAGCCTCTCCATTGCCCATGATTGCAGCCTGATCAGTGCCCATCTGCAGCCTGATCAGTGCCCATCTGCAGCCTTGCCCATCATTGCAGCCTAATCAGTGCCCATTTGCAGCCTTATCACTGCCGATCTGCAGCCTTGCCCATCATTGCAGCCTGATCACTGCCCATCTGCAGCCTTGCCCATTATTGCAGCCTAATCAGTGTCCATCTGCAGCCTTGCCCATCATTGCAGCCTGATCACTGCCCATCTGCAGCCTTGCCCATCATTGCAGCCTAATCAGTTCCCATCTGCAGCCTTGCCCATCATTGCAGCCTAATCAGTGCCCATCTGCAGCCTTGCCATTGCCAGAATAGAGAGAGCCAGATCTCCTGTGTAATCGGATCGGCTCGCAGTCACGCCCAGGCTTATATGATGGACATAACATCGGTCCAATGCCGGGACATCAATGCTAGGAGCCGTTCAGGGGGTGGGACTGGGCTTGACTGGGAGCTGAGCACACAGATGATCTGGCTCTGTCTATTTCGGCGGCGCTCATTCCCTCCTTCCCCTCCGAGGCAGCCCTATATCGGCGCAAACACGCACACACAATTTGCCCCCTATTTTAAGGAGGGAAGTGCGTGTTAAACGCTGATAAATACGGTATATGATGATGCTGTACTGCACTGGTGACAGTATGTAAAAAAAAAAAAAAGTGACAAAAAATGACAACTTCAAAAAAAATGTGCCATGCCTCTTACTAAATACCTGACTTTCTACTTTCCAAAAAGGAGTAATTTGGGGGGATATTTGTACTGCCCTTGGTGTTTGAGTCTCAAGAAATGAGATAGGATGTGAGTACATCAGGATTGATTGATTTTCATATATATATATATATACACACACACACACACACACCATAGTTTGTGGACTGTATAACTTTCCTACAGACTAAATTATATACACCGATTTGGGTTATTTTCACCAAAGAAATGTAGCAGATTACATGATGGCCTAAATTTATGAAGAAAGTTTATTTGATTACAAAATTTTATAACAGAAACAAAGAAAATTAGCAAAAAATTAAAAACCCAGTGGTGATTAAGCACTTCAATACAGGGCAATTTCACCCCCTTCCTGCCCAAGCCATTTTTCAGCTTTCAGCGCTGTAGCACTTTGAATGACAATTGCGCGGTCATGTTACACTGCACCCTAATGACATTTTTATAATTTTTTCCCCGCAAATAGAGCTTTCTTTTAGTGGTATTTGATCACCTCTGCAGTTTTTATTTATTGTGCTATAAACAAAAGAAGAGGGACAAGTTTGAAAAAACACAATATTTTTTACTTTTTGATATAATAAATAACCATTTTTTTTTTAAACAAATTTTTTCCTCAGTTTAGGCCGATACGTATTCTTCTACATATTATTGGTAAAAAAAAAAAATCGCAATAAGCGTATATTGACTGGTTTGCGCAAAAGTTATAGCGTCTACAAAATAGGGGATAGATTGATGGCATTTTTATTATTATTTTTTTTTTTACTAGTAATGGCGGCGATCTGCGATTTTTATTGTGACTGCGATAATGAGGCGGACATATCAGACACTTTTGACACATTTTTGGGACCATTCACATTTATACAGCGATCCATGCTATAAAATGCATTGATTACTGTGTAAATGTGACTGGCAGGGAATGGGTTAAACACTAGGGGGTGATCGAGGGGTTAATGTGTGTCCTAGGGAGGTGATTCTAACTGTGGGGGGAGGGGACTGACTGTGTGTTTACACACACAGATCCACGGTCCTGCTCGGTTGCTGGGCAATCGCGGGTGCCCGGCGGACATCGCGGCCACCGGGCATGCACATCGGGTCCCCAATGACGCAGCGGGCGCGCGCACCCCCTAGTGACTCGGGAAGGCGGTCACGTCATATGACGTCCACCCAGAATGAGAGCTGCCTCGTCCCACCGTCATATGACAGATGACAGTGGGCGGGCAGCTAGTGGTTAAACACCACTAAAAGAAAGTTCAATTTGTATGAAAAAAATGTTAAAAACGTCATATGGGTACAGTGTTGCATGAGCGCGCAATTGTCGTTCAAAGTGCGACAGCGCTGAAAGCTGAAAATTGGCCGGGGCAGAAGGGGGGTAAAAGTGCCTGGTACTGAAGTGGTTAAAGTGGTTGTAAACCTCAGACGTGAAATATGAATATAGCATATCCCTCTTAAAGTGTGTACTTGCCTCATTTAAGAGCAATAAGTGTAATTTCTGTCTGCTGCCCCACTCCTCTGTTATCAGCATGAGTCACTTCTGACACATTTTCCTGACACCAAAAGAAAAATGGTGACAGGGAGGGACCTCCAGCTGATTAACAGCCTTAACTCTATTCCTGCCTGCTGTGTGAAGGGAGGGGGGGGGGTGTCCCTTCCTTCCAATAAGCTCTCAGACCTCTCCTCTCTGAGCTCTGAAGATTGTGACTTCAGCTCTACACCCCCTTTTTACTGAACTCTCGGACAAGCTTATAAATTCAGCACTTGAATGGATATGGAGAAGAGAAGATGGCAGGTAAACAGGTACAACTTATGTAGGAGGGTTTGCTTCAAACTGATCATAAAGATTTCCGGTGACCAGATGGTCCCCAGTCATCTCTATGACCTTCGGAGGCCCGGACGCGATGTTATGACGTCTTGTCCGGCCAGCGGAAGTAAACAATGCCGAGGACTCAGCTGGAAAGAAAGGGGTTTTTTTTGTTTTTTTTTATCTCAATCTTTCCTGCCTGGAGGAGAGATGTGGATCCGTAATATTTGTTAGTTTAAAAAAAAAACTGTCTCCTAACTTTTTTAGCTGGCTCCTAAAAACAAAGCAAATTTGTCAAGCACTGTTGGAAAAGCTATATTATTATTTTTATTTACTTCTTTCCCATGAAATGGGAGATAGCCGTTAAAGAAGGGCTTGACAAATCTCAGGCACCAAGTTGCCATGCCGACTAGAAATTGCATCCTGGCACTTGAGCTTTTGCCAAGGCATTCACTGTTGCAAGGATGCACAATTTGTATCGCCCGACGCCCAGGATATGCAGCTCCGGGCACGTCCTTTTTTTTTTTCACATTTAGCCCTGCCGCAGGCAAGCAGCAGGGCTCACTTGTCAGGTGGAAGCATTTGGCAGCTCCGCTGTGCCCCGGTTGCTTCCACACACATGGATAAAGTGCCCCCGCTTTGTACCATGGGCTCTGCTTACCCATCTGCGGGCCCGAGACCAGCATAGTGGGCACTGCAGGGTAGAGGGGAGGGAAGAGAGTGGACACTCATCCACTCTCCTCCCTATCTTGTTCCTGACCTAGAAGTGACGTGTATGATGTTACGTCTGGGTCCTAGTTGACAGTTTCCCTAGCTCCTAATTTTTGAGGTGGCTCTTAGATTCAATGCAAATTAGTCCAGCCCTGCATTAAAGCATTACAATCCAACATTTAGAAAATGTGAAAACTGCAAAGAAAACTGCACTCATTTGCATGACCCGTGTAGCTAGAAATAGTTTTTAGGAACCAAAAACTAACAAGCATGTAAAGTCTATAGCTATCTTGAGCAATCCCCTTTATGTTGATGTTTCTTCAACATAACCATTAACTTTGTTTGCAAACTCAATGGTTCAAGGAGCTTTGGGAGCCCGAGGATCTCACATCCTGCAGTAAGGATGTGAATGGATGGATAAAAAGGATGGCAGCAACTGTATAGATATATGGATTAATATAGGTGGTGCCATTTATATACAAATTATAATAAGAGGAAGAACATGAACCAGGACCATTCCCTGCAGGAAGTGTTGTCACCCTATAAGAGGAAGAATAAGGACTGTACACTGCAGGAAGTGTTGTCACCCTATAAGAGGAAGAACTAGGACTGTACACTGCAGGAAGTGTTGTCACCCTATAAGAGGAAGATTAAGGACTGTACACTGCAGGAAGTGTTGTCACCCTATAAGAGGAAGAACCTGAATCAGGACTGTACACTGCAGGAAGTGTTGTCACCCTATAAGAGGAAGAACCTGTACCAGGACTGTACACTGCAGGAAGTGTCACCCTACAAGAGGAAGAACCTGAAGCAGGTCTGCACACTACAGGAAGTGTTGTCACACTATAAGAGGAAGAACCAGGACTGTACACTGCAGGAAGTGTTGTCACTCTATAAGAGGAAGAACCTGAACCAGGACTGTACACTGCAGGAAGTGTTGTCACCCTATAGGAGGAAGAACCTGAACCAGGTCTTTATACTGCAGGAAGTGTTGTCACCCAATAAGAGGAAGAACATGAACCAGGTCTTTATACTGCAGGAAATGTTGTCACCTTATAATAGGAGGAACCTGAACCAGGACTGTACAGTGCAGGAAGTGTTGTCACCCCATAAGAGGAAGAACCAGGACTGTACACTGCAGGAAGTGTTGTCACTCTATAAGAAGAATAACCTGAACCAGGACTGTACACTGCAGGAAGTGTTGTCACCCTATAAGAGGAAGAACCTGAACCAGGACTGTACACTGCAGGAAGTGTTGTCACCCCATAAGAGGAAGAACCTGAACCAGGACCGTACACTGCAAGAAGTGGTATCACCCTATAAGAGGAAGAAGCTGAACCAGGTCTTTATACTGCAGGAAGTGTTGTCACCCTATAAGAGGAAGAACCAGGACTGTACAGTGCAGGACGTGTTGTCACCCTATAAGAGGAAGGAACTGAACTAGGACTGTACAGTGCAGGAAGTGTTGTCACCCTATAAGAGGAAGAACCTGTACCAGGACTGTACACTGCAGGAAGTGTCACCCTACAAGAGGAAGAACCTGAAGCAGGTCTGCACACTACAGGAAGTGTTGTCACACTATAAGAGGAAGAACCAGGACTGTACACTGCAGGAAGTGTTGTCACTCTATAAGAGGAAGAACCTGAACCAGGACTGTACACTGCAGGAAGTGTTGTCACCCTATAGGAGGAAGAACCTGAACCAGGTCTTTATACTGCAGGAAGTGTTGTCACCCTATAAGAGGAAGAACATGAACCAGGTCTTTATACTGCAGGAAATGTTGTCACCTTATAATAGGAGGAACCTGAACCAGGACTGTACAGTGCAGGAAGTGTTGTCACCCCATAAGAGGAAGAACCAGGACTGTACACTGCAGGAAGTGTTGTCACTCTATAAGAAGAATAACCTGAACCAGGACTGTACACTGCAGGAAGTGTTGTCACCCTATAAGAGGAAGAACCTGAACCAGGACTGTACACTGCAGGAAGTGTTGTCACCCCATAAGAGGAAGAACCTGAACCAGGACCGTACACTGCAAGAAGTGGTATCACCCTATAAGAGGAAGAAGCTGAACCAGGTCTTTATACTGCAGGAAGTGTTGTCACCCTATAAGAGGAAGAACCAGGACTGTACAGTGCAGGACGTGTTGTCACCCTATAAGAGGAAGGAACTGAACTAGGACTGTACAGTGCAGGAAGTGTTGTCACCCTATAAGAAGAAGAACTAAGAATGTACACTGCAGGAAGTGTTGTCACCCTATAAGAGGAAGAACCTGTACCAGGACTGTACACTGCAGGAAGTGTTGTCACCCTATAAGAGGAAGAACCTGAACCAGGTCTGTACACTGCAGGAAGTGTTGTCACCCTATAAGAGGAAGAACCTGAATCAGGACCGTACACTGCAGGAAGTGTTGTCACCCTATAAGAGGAAGAACCTGAATCAGGTCTTTATACTGCAGGAAGTGTTGTCACCCTATAAGAGGAAGAACCTGTACCAGGACTGTACACTGCAGGAAGTGTCACCCTACAAGAGGAAGAACCTGAAGCAGGTCTGCACACTACAGGAAGTGTTGTCACACTATAAGAGGAAGAACCAGGACTGTACACTGCAGGAAGTGTTGTCACTCTATAAGAGGAAGAACCTGAACCAGGACTGTACACTGCAGGAAGTGTTGTCACCCTATAGGAGGAAGAACCTGAACCAGGTCTTTATACTGCAGGAAGTGTTGTCACCCAATAAGAGGAAGAACATGAACCAGGTCTTTATACTGCAGGAAATGTTGTCACCTTATAATAGGAGGAACCTGAACCAGGACTGTACAGTGCAGGAAGTGTTGTCACCCCATAAGAGGAAGAACCAGGACTGTACACTGCAGGAAGTGTTGTCACTCTATAAGAAGAATAACCTGAACCAGGACTGTACACTGCAGGAAGTGTTGTCACCCTATAAGAGGAAGAACCTGAACCAGGACTGTACACTGCAGGAAGTGTTGTCACCCCATAAGAGGAAGAACCTGAACCAGGACCGTACACTGCAAGAAGTGGTATCACCCTATAAGAGGAAGAAGCTGAACCAGGTCTTTATACTGCAGGAAGTGTTGTCACCCTATAAGAGGAAGAACCAGGACTGTACAGTGCAGGACGTGTTGTCACCCTATAAGAGGAAGGAACTGAACTAGGACTGTACAGTGCAGGAAGTGTTGTCACCCTATAAGAAGAAGAACTAAGAATGTACACTGCAGGAAGTGTTGTCACCCTATAAGAGGAAGAACCTGAATCAGGACTGTACACTGCAGGAAGTGTTGTCACCCTATAAGAGGAAGAACCTGAATCAGGTCTTTATACTGCAGGAAGTGTTGTCACCCTATAAGAGGAAGAACCTGTACCAGGACTGTACACTGCAGGAAGTGTTGTCACCCTATAAGAGGAAGAACCTGAACCAGGTCTGTACACTGCAGGAAGTGTTGTCACCCTATACGAGGAAGAACCTGAATCAGGACCGTACACTGCAGGAAGTGTTGTCACCCTATAAGAGGAAGAACCTGAATCAGGTCTTTATACTGCAGGAAGTGTTGTCACCCTATAAGAGGAAGAACCTGTACCAGGACTGTACACTGCAGGAAGTGTTGTCACCCTATAAGAGGAAGAACCTGAACCAGGTCTGTACACTGCAGGAAGTGTTGTCACCCTATAAGAGGAAGAACCTTAACCAGGACTATACAATGCAGGAAGTGTTGTCACCCTATAAGAGGAAGAACCAGGACTGTACATTGCAGGAAGTGTTGTCACTCTATAAGAGGAATAACCTGAACCAGGACTGTACACTGCAGGAAGTGTTGTCCCTCTATAAGAGGAATAACCTGAACCAGGACTGTACACTGCAGGAAGTGTTAACAACCTATAAGAGGAAGAAGCTGAACCAGGTCTTTATACTGCAGGAAGTGTTGTCACCCTATAAGAGGAAGAACCAGGACTGTACAGTGCAGGACGTGTTGTCACCCTATAAGAGGAAGGAACTGAACTAGGACTGTACAGTGCAGGAAGTGTTGTCACCCTATAAGAAGAAGAACTAAGAATGTACACTGCAGGAAGTGTTGTCACCCTATAAGAGGAAGAACCTGAATCAGGACCGTACACTGCAGGAAGTGTTGTCACCCTATAAGAGGAAGAACCTGAATCAGGTCTTTATACTGCAGGAAGTGTTGTCACCCTATAAGAGGAAGAACCTGTACCAGGACTGTACACTGCAGGAAGTGTTGTCACCCTATAAGAGGAAGAACCTGAACCAGGTCTGTACACTGCAGGAAGTGTTGTCACCCTATAAGAGGAAGAACCTTAACCAGGACTATACAATGCAGGAAGTGTTGTCACCCTATAAGAGGAAGAACCAGGACTGTACATTGCAGGAAGTGTTGTCACTCTATAAGAGGAATAACCTGAACCAGGACTGTACACTGCAGGAAGTGTTGTCCCTCTATAAGAGGAATAACCTGAACCAGGACTGTACACTGCAGGAAGTGTTAACAACCTATAAGAGGAAGAACCTGAACCAGGTCTTTATACTGCAGGAAGTGTTGTCACCCTATAAGAGGAAGAACCAGGACTGTACAGTGCAGGACGTGTTGTCACCCTATAAGAGGAAGAACCTGAACCAGGACTGTACACTGCAGGAAGTGTTGTCACTCTATAAGAAGAATAACCTGAACCAGGACTGTACACTGCAGGAAGTGTTGTCACTCTATAAGAGGAAGAACCTGAACCAGGACTGTACACTGCAGGAAGTGTTGTCACCCCATAAGAGGAAGAACCTGAACCAGGACCGTACACTGCAGGAAGTGTTGTCACCCCATAAGAGGAAGAACCTGAACCAGGACCGTACACTGCAGGAAGAGTTATCACCCTATAAGAGGAAGAACCTGAACCAGGTCTTTATACTGCAGGAAGTGTTGTCACCCTATAAGAGGAAGAACCAGGACTGTACAGTGCAGGACGTGTTGTCACTCTATAACAGGAAGAACCAGGACTGTACACTGCAGGAAGTGTTGTCACCCTATAAGAGGAAGAACCAGGACTGTACACTGCAGGAAGTGTTGTCACCCTATAAGAGGAAGAACCTGAATCAGGACTGTACACTGCAGGAAGTGTTGTCATCCTATAAGAGGAAGAACCTGAACCAGGTCTTTATACTGCAGGAAGTGTTGTCACCCTATAAGAGGAAGAACCAGGACTGTACAGTGCAGGACGTGTTGTCACCCTATAAGAGGAAGGACCTGAACTAGGACTGTACAGTGCAGGAAGTGTTGTCACTATAAAAGAGGAAGAACCTTAACCAGGATTATACAATGCAGGAAGTGTTGTCACTCTATAAGAGGAAGAACCAGGGCTGTACACTGCAGGAAGTGTTGTCACTCTATAAGAGGAAGAACCTGAACCAGGACTGTATACTGCAGGAAGTGTTGTCACCCCATAAGAGGAAGAACCTGAACCAGGTCTTTATACTGCAGGAAGTGTTGTCACCCCATAAGAGGAAGAACCTGAACCAGGACTGTACAGTGCAGGAAGTGTTGTCACCCTATAAGAAGGACCCCCTTACTGTAGGATCAGCAGGTGTTATTTTAATAAAATATGCAGATTTACAAATATTGAACATGACGTGCAATTTTATAACCATTAAATCTCACATAGAATTTCGCTGACTGGGTTCACACACACACACACTTTAGAATCACAGTGTCAGGATAACCTGCTCCTGTCAGTATAATTACAGGCAGTATTCTCCCCCTCCTCCTCACACAACAATACGGAAGTCACATGAAACCCAACCACACATTCTATGAGCGCTCACTGCAACAACCTGAGCGGCCAGCGGTGATCCCCAATGAATGAACACCAGTGACCCGCACCTCACATGTCCTACCTCTCTCCTCTAGGAGACACGCTTGATGACATCACGACCATGTGACCCGGCACTGGGGTGACGCTGCTGCACCATGTGACTGAGGGAGGGAGACTTGAATGGGCAGTGGAGGAGTGACAGTGACAGTCATGCTGGATGCAGCGCTCTGTGTCTTCCCCTCTGTACCCCAGTACTGGTCATGTGTGGGGGACACATCCTGCATTCTTCCTTCTACAAGTCATTGTGAATACACACCTCTGATAAGGTCAAGAGTGACTCCTATTATCACCCCCCAGGCTAAAGGCGATTCACACAATCCTATGTGGTCCCCACCAGTGCGATTTGGCAGTCCGTTCATTTGAAAATGCTGCAAATCACACTGCATCCCACAAAAAAAGTACTAAATGCGCTACTTTGTATGTTTACATGTATTGGAAGCACTCTTCATTGCGTTTTTCATGCATTTTGCGCTACATTTAGCAGTGCATTTTTTCATACACTTTTGGGCTTGGCTTAACCACTTCAGTTCCGGAAGGATTTGCCCCCTTTCTGAGGTAATTTTTTGCGATACGGCACTGCGTCACTTTAAATGACAATTGCGCGATCGTGCGACTCTGTACCCAAACAAAACTGATGTCCTTTTTTCCCCACAAATAGAGCTTTCTTTTGGTGCTATTTGATCACCTCTGCGTTTCGTTTTTTTTATATGCTACTTCAGCCCCCCTTCCTGACCAGGCCATTTTGCATTTTTTGCGATACAGCACTGCGTCGCTTTAACTTTTGCGCGGTCATGCAATGCTGTACCCAAATAAAATTGATGTTCTTTTTTTCCCCACATGGTATTTGATCACCTCTGCGTTTTTTATTTTTTGCGCTATAAACAAAAAAGGACAAACAATTTTGAAAAAAACACAATATTTTGTACTTTTTGCTATAATAAATATCCCCAAAAAGTTTAAAAAAAAAAGAATTTCTTCCTCAGTTTAGGCTGATATGTATTCTTCTACATATTTTTGGTAAAAAAAATCGCAATAAGCGTATATTGATTAGTTTGCGCAAAAGTTATGGCGTCTACAAAATAGGGGATAGATTTATGGCATTTTTATTATTTTTTTTTTTTTTTTACTAGTAATCACGGTGATCTGCGTTTTTTATTGGGACTGCAACATTGCCACGGACACATCAGACACTTTTGACACTCTTTTGGGACCAGTGACATTTATACAGCGATCGGAGCTAAAAATAGTCACCGATTACTGTATAAATGTCACTGGCAGGGAAGGGGTTAACACTAGGGGGCGATCAAGGGGTTAACTGTGTTCCCTAGGTGTGTTCTAACTGTAGGGGGAATGTGGATGACTAGAGGCAGAGAGAGATTGTTGTTCCTACTTAGTAGGAACACACGATCTGTCTCCTCTCCCCTGACAGAACCGGGATCTGTGTGTGTTTACACACACAGATCCCGGTTCTCGATCTGTCATGAGCGATCGCGTATGCCCGGCAGTCATTACGCCCGCCAGGCACACGCATCGGCTTCGGGGATACGCTGCGGGCACGTGCGCCTGCTACAGCATCTTAAAGAGCCGACGTACAGCTACGACGGCTCACCCAGGGGAGCCAACCTGCAGTATAACTGCGGCGGCTGGTCAGGAAGCGGTTAAAGAGGACCTCCAGGCTCCCCCCTCAAAAAATTTAAAATCAGCACCTACAAATATAAACAGTTTACTGCGTTTAGGGTTGATCACATTCATGTAAACATGCAGAACACGCAAAAAATGAATAAAGTCCCATTAGGTGATGAAACAAAGTGCTTGTGCTTAAATTGACATCTCCTGTGCAATGGTGTTTAGATTGGGTGCCCCACATAGATGTACACTCACCCTGGATGTTGACCAACTATCGCTAGTATGGTCGCTTAGGCATATGGGGATACCCCTAGGGAGCCTGTTGAAATGACGTCTCATGCATGAATGCACCTCATAAGTATGGATAGAAATAGCAAAGGAGAATCTTCATTGCGCAATGCCGTAAAACCGTGTTTATTAACCGGTTCAATACCGGGCCTTTTCACCCCCTTCCTTCCCAGACCAATTTTTTGTTTTCAGCGCTGTCGCAATTTAAACGACAATTGCGCGGTCGTGCGACGTTGTACTCAAACAAAGTTGACTTCCTTTTTTCCCCACAAATAGAGCTTTCTTTTGGTGGTATTTGATCACCTCTGCGGTTTTTATTTTTTGCGCTATAAACAAAAGAAGAGCGACAATTTTGAAAAAAACACAATATTTTTTACTTTTTGCTATAATAAATATCCCAATTTAAAAAAAAAAAATAATAATAATTTTTCCTCAGTTTCGGCCGATACGTATTCTTCTACATATTTTTGGTAAAAAAAATCGCAATAAGCGTATATTGATTGGTTTGCGCAAAAGTTATAGCATCTTATAAAATACGGGATAGATTTATGGCATTTTTTTTTAAAAATGATTTATTTATTTTTTTACTAATAATAGCGGCGATCGCGATTTTTTTTCGTGACTGCGACATTATGGCGGACACATCGGACACTTTTTTTTTTTAAAGGTAACTTTTTTATTGTTTTATAAACAGTAACAATAATTGTTAAGCAGGTTTGCAAGGCACATCAAATATTGCATTATTCAAGGTTCGGTATAGTGGACAGGCATACAGATTGACCTTATACAGCAATACATACAGCACATCTCACATTATATTACAGTGTCGCTATCAGGAGGTAGGTATAGGGAGTTACAATATCTAAACCAGTGCTGTGTTCACTCACTAAGCAGGGGGTATGGTACTCTCTGAACTCACCCATGAGTTCCAGATTTTGGTGAATTTTTTGGGGCATCCCCTTGCCTCATATGTCAGCTTATATAATGGTATAGCTTGGTTGACAATAGCCAGCCAGAGTTTCACGGTCGGGGTTGTACTAGATTTCCAATGCATGGTTATTGTTTTTTTGGCGTAAAACATCACTATACGTATGAATGATTGAACGTTTTTGGATAACTCTTCATCATCAATATATCCCAGCAGACATCTGAGAGGATTACAGATATTTGGTATATTAGCTATATTGCTGATAAAGGCCGTAACCTCTGACCAGAATTGCCGTATCGGCGTGCACTCCCATAGTAAATGGAAGAACGTGCCCTCAGCCGTCCCGCATCGAGGACACAGAGAATCGGGTGCTCTCTTTAGTTTAAATAGTAGTCGTGGTGTGAAATATGCTCTGTACAATAACTTGGTCTGGATCACTTTATCTCTAGAAGAGATGACAGAGGGGACCTGTACGGGTAAAATTTCCCCCCAAATCTCCTCCGTCAGCTCGGGTATGTCCAATTTCCATTTATGTTGAATAGCAGTGAGCCTAGAAGTAGTAGAGTGTAGCAAAGTCTTATAGTAGAACGATATAAGTTTGTCGTGGGAGGGGTCGGTCAGTAGAAGCTCAAGTTGGGAAGGTTGCATCTCTGTATTGCGAAGCCCAAATTGTGCCGCTGCAGTATGTCTTATCTGTAAATACTGGAAGTATGCCGTGTGTGGAAGCCCAAAATCCCTCTGAAATTCCATAAAAGATCGGAATGTATTGTCTAAAAACAGGTGTGCTATAGTTTTAACCCCTTTCTTTGCCCAATAACCCCCGTCAGTTCTCTGGTTAAATTCAGGTAAGCTTGGATTTCCCCATAATGGAGCATTAGGAGACAAGACAGCTCTGGAGCTAGGGGGTAGCAGTTTAGATATTTTAAAGATCTGCAGTGTCATGGCTAAAACTTTTACTCCCTCTCTCCCCCTTAGTGACATGCGATGTATTAGGTTTTGGAGGGATTCGTATGAGGTGAGGATGGCTGCCTCAAGGGCAGTAGCTGCATTGTTGGCCTCTGGGAAGAACCACCAATGGGCATGTGCCAATTGTGAAGCAATATAATACGTTTGAAGGCATGGTAGCGCCAGTCCCCCCTCTAGGGTGGGCAATTGTAAGGTATGTTTGGCAATCCTCACCACACCACCCCTCCATATAAATTGGGTGATTATAGAATCTATTTCCTTAAATTTGGCTTTTGTTACATAGATTGGTGAGTTGCTCAGAACGTAAAGGAATCTCGGGAGGTAGATCATTTTAAAGATATTTATTCTTCCTAGGAGCGTAAGTGGGAGGTTATTCCAGGTTTTCAATGTAGTTTTTAATCTACCAATGAGGGGGTCTAAATTAATCTTGGCATAGGAAGAGATAGGTTGTTCAATTAATACCCCCAGGTATCTAAAGCTGTGCACTATTTGTAGTGGGCAATCTTGAGGTAATTCTATTTGAGTCTCTCGGTCGATCTGGAACAATAAGGATTTATCCCAGTTGACCTGAAAGCCTGAGAAATGGCCAAACCGTCGGATGATCTCCAGCAGGGTTGGGAGTGACGACTGGGGGTCCTCCAAATATATCAACATGTCGTCCGCATATAAGGACACTTTTTCTTCTAGGCCCCCAGTCGTCAGTCCCTTAACTTCCCCACTGGCTCTCACCAATGCTGCCAGGGGTTCTATTGCTATTGCAAACAGGAGTGGTGACAATGGACACCCTTGTCTTGTACCTCTCTTTATCTGGAAGGCTTTTGATACGGATGCATTTACTCTCAGTCTAGCAGTAGGATTGGAGTAAAGGAGGCGTACCCATTGTATAAAAGTAGAGCCAAACCCAAATTTGGCTAGAACTTCAAACAGATATGGCCATTCGACTGAGTCAAAGGCCTTGTGAGCATCTAAAGCCAGGACAGCACGGGTGCCAGTTTTATCGTGGATTGCCTGCATATTAGTATACAGCCTACGTAAATTGATAGAGGTTGACCTTCCAGGTATGAACCCTGTTTGATCCGCCCCCACGATGGTCGTAATCACCGCATTCAATCGTTTAGCAAGTATTTTACTTTATTTTTACATCAGTGTTAATAAGTGAGATTGGTCGGTATGACTCGCATAATAGGTGGTCTTTATGAGGCTTGGGGATTAACACTATCAATGCTTCTGACATGGAGGGTGGCAACCGACCTGTTTTAATGGCAAAGTTATACATCTTTAATAAATGAGGTATTAGTAGGTCCCTAAAGTGCATGTACCACTCAATAGGAAATCCATCAAGGCCTGGAGTTTTGTGTCTAGCAAAAGATTTTATTGCGTCTCCTATTTCGTCTACCGTCAATGGGGCGTCAAGTGTGATTGTCTGAAGCTCTGTTAGTTTGGGGAGTGAAATTTCGGAGAGGTAGTCGTCTAGTTCCACTATCGTATAGTGAGCTCTGGTTGTGTATAGGGTGGAATAGAACTCGACAAACGCTTCCATAATATCATTGCTCTGTTCCACCACTATGCCCGCTGAGTTTTTAATTCTGGGAATATTGCATGGTTGGTATTCTGGTCTGGCTAGGTATGCTAATAACCGACTATTTTTATCTCCAAATTCAAATATCCGCTGGCTCTGATATAGGAGTTTTTTTTGTGTACGTTCCACTAGTACCAAGTCCAGCTCTCTTGCCCTATGTCGCCAAGTGGCGTGTGTCGCAGAGGTAGGGTTATCAGAATACGCAATCTCCGCGTCCCTGAGCCCACCCTCCGCATCCAGTAGTCTGGACTGTGATGCCTTGCGGGCCTGCCCAATCGCAGCTGCAAAGGAGCCACGAGTGGTGGCCTTAAAGGCATCCCAGACCGTCAGGGTGTCTGCACTATGTTTGTTATTTATCCAGTAAATTTTCATATCAGCAGAACTCTGGTCCACCACGGCCTGATCCTCTAACCAGAGCGGGCTCAGCCTCCACACTCTGTACGAGGAGGGCGCGCCAAGGGCCATATCCATCATCAGAGGTGAGTGATCCGACAGTGCTCTGGGCAGATACTTAATTCTTGTTATTGAATGAAGTATATTAGAAGAGACCAAACAGAGATCAATTCGTGATAGAGTATTATGGGAGTCAGATTGACACGAATACTCCTTTACACCCGCATGTTTCCACCTCCAGGCCTCCACCAGGTCAAATTGAGTTAGATAGGATCCTAAGGGCGTTGGGGGCATTGTAGAACATCGGAATCTGTCCATAGAGTTGTCTAGCACCGTATTGTAATCCCCTGCTATGATTAATGGGCCTTCAGCGATTTCGAGTATTGTTCCCATCACCTTCTCAAAGAATTTCTTTGTAAAGGGTGGTGGGATGTAAATGTTTACCACCGTATACGGTTTACCTAGAAGTTCCATTACCAAGATGACAAAACAGCCATTTGGGTCAAGTTTAATGTGTTTAATTGAGATTGGTGCTGATTTGGCAATGAGAATAGATGTCCCCCTGGCAAAGGAAGAATAGGTGGAGTGTAGAGCATAAGCTATTTTAGCTCTTTTAAGGGCCATAACTCTGGAGCCCTGGAGATGGGTCTCCTGGAGGAGGATCACATGCGGCTGGTGGCGTGCTAAATAATCAAACATCACTGAACGCTTTATCTTAGAATTAAGCCCCCTAACATTCCATGATATCAGACGTAAATTATTCATTTCTGGGTGTGATGCAGAAGGTTGCACGACCACCTTCCGAGGCACCCCAGAGCCAACCATCTTGTGGGTCTCCGGGCTCCTCGAGAGGTGGGGGCGCAATTCCAGATGCTTGTCTGAAAAATTGATATGCCGTCTAGCACATATACCTGAGCCCCTTGATGACTGGTCTGGTCCATGAACCTGCAAACATGTATCATAGAGTAGTAATAAACATGTAACCATGGCATAAACGATGCCAACACCCAAAAGGTATTCCCACCTTCCCAACCCACCCTAACCCTCCCGGCTCCCATACCCCAACTCATGAGAGCTTTGTACCCTAAATTGAACCTGCGTAGCAGGGGGTGTTTAGAACAGTCTCGTAGTCAACAACCTGAGATAACACTAAGCAGGTGGAGATTGTGAACACAAGCTACCACCCGTGCATATTTCCCCAGGCAAAGTATTCCTCAGCCCGGCCTTAACAAAATGTTCTGCTGGATGATGATAGAAAAGTTTCACTTCCGGTCCGCCTAGCTGTAACCAGATTGGTCAGCCTGTAGAAGGATATTAACAGTTCCATCAAGGGACGCACGGCATTGGACATCTCTGTCTTCCTACAGTTCCATGGGTGCTAATATGGAAGTGTCAATGTCCTGGAGCTTATTTGCAATCTTCATTGTGGATCTTAAAGATCAATAGCTCAAAAAGATCAATGAACAAAGAGCTTTGCTTATAATTGAACAATAAGGAGATGTATTGGTCATCGGGGGGGTGATCTCCGTGGCAGGTTCCTTTGCGCCAAAGGCCCCAGCGTGTCTGCCCAGTGGGCCGCTTCTTTCGGATCAGTGAAGAAATGGGCTTTACCCTGATGAATGACCCGAAGGCGTGCAGGATATAGCATGCTGTATGGTAATTGCAGATCACGCAACCGCCTCTTGACCGCCAGGAAAGTGGCACGCTGTTTCTGTGTGGCTACTGAGAAGTCAGGGAAGATAGTAATACCATTACCGTTGAAGAGTATGTTCCCTTTCTCCCTGGCTGCTCTAATGATGGCTTCTCTGTCCCTGAAATGCAGCATCTTAATAAGCATAGCACGTGGGGGAGCCCCAGGGGGCAGGGGCCGTAGCGGAACCCTGTGGGCTCTCTCGATGGCAAACATGGTGGAAAAAACATTGGCGCCAAATACTGACATCAGCCATTGTTCCATAAATTTTTCTGGGGCCTTGCCCTCTGCCCCTTCCGGGAAGCCTAGAAAGCGGAGATTATTACGTCTTAGACGGTCTTCCATATCTGTAAGCTTATCAGCCATATAATCTTGGGCCTGGCGCAGCTCCCTTACAGATCCCTGCAAAGGGCGCGTGTCATCTTCTAAATCTCCTATGCGCTGTTCCGCATTTTGTACTCTATGTCTCAGGTTTTGTACATTGTGCTTCAGGAATGATAGATCAGTTTTAATTGAGTCCATCTGTGTGGTGAGGGAAGCATGGCTGTGCTGTATGGCCTCCATGATTTGGGAGAGAGAGGGCTCTGCAGGGCCTGCAGCTACATCAGCATTAGGATCAGATACTGAGTCTATGTCATCCGGGGAGGAGGATAGAAGGGGGTCTTCAGGGCTGCTACCAGGGATATATTGTGACTCACCCTTCCCTCGCTGCTGCTGGATTGTCTGGGAGGTGGATGGCTGACCTTGCTTCTGAGCGTGGAGCCGGCCGGCGCCATTTTGCTGCGGCGGGCATGGCTGCGATGGCGGACCGAATCCTGAGGTTTCCTCCATGGCCGGACCGTATTTCACCATGGCCAGAGGTGCTCTGGAGTCCTGGGAGGTTAGTGAGCGTGAGGATGGTTGTGGATGGCGGCCGGGCTAGCAGGATGGTTGAAGGATCTGAGTGAGACGGACGGAGCTCAGGCTTTGCACGTCCTCACATCCCGGTCGTTGGCCACGCCCCCCATCGGACACTTTTGACACATTTTTGGGACCATTCACATTTATACAGCGATCAATGCTATAAAATTGCATTGATTACTGTGTAAATGTGACAGGCAGTGAAGGGGTTAGCCACTAGGGAGCGGGGAGGGGTTAAATGTGTTTCCCAGGAAATGCTTCTAACTGTAGGGGGAGGGGACGCACAAGGGGAGGAGACTGATCAGTGTTCCTCCGTTCTGGGAACACAGATCGCTCTCCTCTGAGCTGACAGGACGTGGATGTGTGTGTTTACACACACACATCCACGGTCCGGCCCGGTTGACGGGCAATCACCGGGTCCCGAGCAACGCGGCGCGCGCGCGCGCCCCCTAGGCGGCCGGGAACCCGAGGCCGTCATATGACGTCCACCCAGGATGGGAGATCCCATCTGTGGGCGTCATTTGTCTATGGCCGGGTAGGGAAGTGGTTAAATACACAAATTAAAATAATTCACTCACATTTAAAAGTGCCTTATAGTCCTGGCACCCGGCGTGTGTAGCAGGCGATTATTAAGGGTAATCGGCCCTGATAGGAAAAGCCGCCGTTTGCGGCGTTCAGCTCGATTGCCGGGTAGTTTCGTATGGGCAGAAGTAACGCAATGACGTGGTGTAACCTTCAACGTTTCGACCTATCACAAAGCCATCATCAGGAAGTGGTCCACTTCCTGATGATGGCTTTGTGATAGGCCAAAACGTTGAAGGTCAGTTCTTTTATCCAAAGGCGCTAAGGTTTATATTTTTCAGCATCTACAAATACTGTAGCTGCTGACTTTTAATATCAGGGCACTTACCTGTCCATGTATCCAGCAGTGTCCTCACCTAACCCAATTTTTCAATAAGCTATCGGTTGCTGGCGCCGCCATCTTGACTAAGGGAAATTGGCAATGAAGCCTTACGACTTCACAGCCAGCTTTCTACTCTGCATACGCAAAGCGTGATTCCCTTTGTGAATGGATCGGCTTCTGGGGAAGGGGGAACTTCCATCTGAGTTCCTCATGGCAAACTGAGCCAGAAGTGGGAGTGGGTACCTGTCAAAACCAGGTACCCGCTCCCCCCTAAAAGCGGCCAAATGTGGCAGCAGGTGGGTGAGGAGGCAGACAAGTGGAGCTTACCCTTTTGGGTGGAGCTCCGCTTTAACAATATATTGGCACCTGTAGCAGATCGCAAAGGCAGCACGGAAGATACACACGGAATGCACCTTTCCCACACCGTGTTCTGGTGTGAACAGGCTTATGTAATAGGGATATCTAATTCCTTCCAGCCAATAGTGGTCATCCCCTTACTGCTGGCACCGCTGTCCACTGTTATACTGACCCCTTCTTCTTATTATCTCCCAGGGTGTCACCCCTCCCATTGTATAGTGTATACTGCCTCACATTACCCAGAGTGGCCCCCATCCTTCCCATGCAGTGTTCTCCAAAGTGAATGCTCCTTCTGTCCTCAGCGCACATCTTCCTGTGAAAGACACGGCACCAGACCCCAGCCACCCTCACCCACTTGGCTGGTCAAACTTACTTCACGCTGTCAATGGTACATGACAATGCCATTCCCAGCCTCACCCTGCGCAAAGATTTTCCAGATCGCAATCTTAGTGTGAGCAGACTGAGAGCGATCATCGTTGGGTTTAGCTTTATCGCACTGCCACCAAATAGGGTTCGGCCTATCAACCAATAGTAGCGATAACACTGATGACGAGCCGGTTCACACTGGGGCGACTTGTCAGGCGACCTAGTCGCCTGACAAGTCGCCTCCCGTTCTGTACAATGGAACCGTTCTAATCGGAGCGACGCAAGTCGCTCCGACTTAGAAGAAAGGTTCCTGTACTACTTTGGGGGCGACTTGCATAGACTTCTATACAGAAGTCGTCTTGCAAGTCGCCCCGGCAGTCGTGTGCAGGTCGCCTCGGTGAGGCGACCTGCAAGTCGCGCCGCGTCTAGTGTGAACTGTTTAAGCTACAAACAGTTCATACAGCACTTAGACCCAGTGCAGCACTTAGGCTCGATTCACACAGGGGCAACACGACTTCAACGCGACTTTGCACGGCGACTTCAACGCGGCTTCAACGCGACTTCAGCGCGACTTTAGCAAATTACAACGCGACTTCAAGTCGCCTCCAGGACAGGCGACTTCGGCTGTGGCCAATCACAGGACAATCAGCTCTCTGGGAGGGAGGGGTTTTCCCTGCAAAGTCGCTTGACTTTGCAGGGAATCCGACTTGGAGGCGACTTCCATTGATTTCTATGGTACAGGTCGCCTACCAAGTCGGATCCAAGTAGTACAGGGAGTACGCTCTGAAGTTGGAGCGACTTCAGTAGTGTCTATTAAGACGCTCCCATTCACTATCATGTGAATCTCTTTCTGGGGCGACTTGGGGCGACTTGAGGGGCGACAAGTCGGATCCCAAGTCGCCCCAGTGTGAACCGAGCCTTACTGAAGGATATAATTGTGCAGGATTGAGAAATGCAGCTAGGTGTGTTTACATGTGAAGCCCCCTTAAGGATGCAGGAGCCCATCAGAAAAGCCAAGGGTATACACAGGTGAGCATGTGCAGTGGGAGCCTCTTTAGGACAAGTGAGTGTACACCTGTTAGAGGGCATATATATTGCAAAAGGAAAGATGAAGATGAAGTCAGTGTGGATTATTATTTGTGTTGCCTTCAGTGCCTGGACAGGGGCATCTAGAGCCCAGGGCGAACATGCCAAACTGCGCCCCTCAAGATGTATAGGCATTGTGTTAGCAATCCCCCCCCTTAAAAAAAATCTGCATGCTTACCCTCTAAGTATACATTCCCTTTCCCCTTCCAGGACAAATCTGCCCCCTGCAGAAATCCCCCCTCCCAGCAAGAATTCCCCTCCCCGTTCTCAGCTCATATCCAATCTTTCCCCAAATCCCCCCCCCCCCAAAAAAAATCACTCCTCCTAGCACAAATCCTCTACTCCTCAAATCCCCCCCCCCCAAGTACACATCAAAACTCCAAATCCCCCCACCCCACCTCCCCTCCTAGTACCAATCCCCCCTCAACAAAATGTCCCCCCCACCTTGCGCAAATATCCTCCAATCATCCCTACTAGCGCAACATCCCCCCCACAAAAAATTCCCCTCCAAGCAATATCCCCCCCTCCCTCTACCATATCACCTCTTCTGGCACATATCCTCACCCCCCCTCCCAACTCAAATCCTCCAAATCACCTTTCCTAGCACGCCCCCCCTAAATTTCTCCTCCTACAACAATTCTTACCCCCTGTTGCCCCCCAAATTCCAACATCCAACACAAATCCACTCCCCCAACCTCCTTGCGGCGTCCCCACACCTCACATGATACCACAAACCCCCAGGGAAGCCGTCCCTCCTGCCCACTCCTTGTCCCAGCCTTCGTTGCTTTATATAAAAACTGTCTTTATTATTTATTTAATGGGCAGCACAGTGGCTAAGTGGTTAGCACTTCTGCCTAGCAGCACTAGGGCCATCGGTTGGAATTCCAACCATGGCACTACCTGCCTGGACTTAGCATGTTCTCCCTGTGCCTGCGTGGGTTTCCTCTGGGTACTCTGGTTTTCTCCCACACTCCAAGGACATGCTGGTAGGTTAATTGGCTCCTGTCTAAATTGGCCCTAGTATGTGTACGTATGAATGTGAGTTAGGACCATTAGAATGTAAGCTCCTTGAGCATAGGGACTGATGTGAATATACGATATATACAATGGATATAAAAAGTCTACACACCCCTGTTAAAAGTTGTCAGGTTTCTGTAATGTAAAAAAGGAGACAAAGATAAATCATTTCAGAACTTTTTCTAACTTTAATGTGACCTATAAACTGTACAACTCAATTGAAAAACAAACTGAAATCGTTTAAGGGGGGGAGTAAAGATAAAAACTCTAAAATAATGTGGTTGCATAAGTGTGCACACCCTCACTCAAACTCATGTTAAATAGGAGTCAGTACACACCTGCCATCATTTAAAGTGCCTCTGATTAACCCCAAATAAACTTCAGCTGTTCTCGTAGGTCTTTCCTGACATTTTCACATCCTACAGCAAAAGCCATGGTCCGCAGAGAGCTTCCAAAGCATCAGAGGGATCTCATTGGTAAAGGTATCAGTCAGGAGAAGGGTACAAAGGAATTCACAGGGCATTAGATATACCATGGAACACAGAGAAGACTGTCCTCATCAAGTGAAGAAAATATGGCACAACAGTGACATTACCAAGAACTGGACGTCCCTCCAAAATTGATGAAAGACTAAAGGAAAACTGGTCAGGGAGGCTGTCAAGAGGCCTACAGCAACATTAAAGGAGCTGCAGGAATATCTGGCAAGTACTGGCTGTGTGGTACTTGTGACAACAATCTCCCATATTCTTCATATGTCTAGGCTATGGGGTGGAGTGGCAAGACAGAAACCTTTTCTTACAAAGAAAAACATCCAAAGCTGGCTAAATTTTGCAAAAACACATCTGAAGTCTCCCAAAAGCATGTGGAAAAATATGTTTTTGGCCAAAATTCCAAAAGATATGTTTGGCGCAAAAACAACACTGCACACCACTAAAAGAACACCATACCCACAGTGAAGCATGGTGGTGGCAGCATCATGCTTTGGGGTTGTTTTTCTTCACCTGGAACAGGGGCCTTAATCAAGGTAGATGGAATTATGAACAGTAATGCCGCGTACACACGGTCGGACTTTTCGTCTACAAAAGTCCGACGGACGCCGACGGACTAAAGCTGGCTGACAATCCGATCGTGTGTGGGCTTCCCCGGACTTTCAGCGGACTTTGAGCGGACTTTTCCAGCCTCAAATCTGACGGACTTTAGATTTGAAGCATGCTTCAAATCTTTACGTCGTAACTACGCTGGACCCAGAAATCCGCTCGTCTGTGTGCTAGTCCGACGGACAAAAACCCACGCTAGGGCAGCTATTGGCTACTGGCTATCAACTTCCTTATTTTAGTCCGGTGTACGTCATCACGTACGAATCCGTCTGACTTTTGTGTGATCGTATGTAGGCAAGTCCGTTCGTAAGAAAGTCTGCCGCAAGTCCGCCGCAAGTCCGCCAAAACTCCGTCGAAAGTCTGTCGGACAGGCTGTCGGACTTTTGTAGATGAAAAGTCCGACCGTGTGTACGCCCCATTACAAATACCAGTCAATATTGGCACAAAACCTTCAGGCTTCTGCTAGAAAGCTGAACATGAAGAGGAACTTCATCTTTCAGCATGACAACGAACCAAAGCATACATCCTAATCAACAAAGGAATGGCTTCACCAGAAGAATATTAAAGTTTTGGAATAGCCCAGCCAGAACCCAGATCGAAATCCGATTGAAAATCTGTGGGGTGATCTGAAGAGGGCTGTGCACAGGCGATGCCCTCGCTATCTGACAGATTTGGAGTGTTTTTGCAAAGAAGAGGGGGGAAATATTGCCAAGTCAAGATGAGCAATGCTGATAGACTCATACCCAAAAAGACTGAGTGCTGTAATAAAATCAAAAGGTGCTTCAACAAAGTATTAGTTTAAGGGTATGCACACTTATACAAGGATATTTTTTTAGCTTTTTATTCTTACTTCCCTCCACCTAAAAGATTTCAGTTTGTTGTTCAGTTTATACAGTTATACAGTTTATAGGTCACATTAACCCCTTCACACTGACCGTATGCAAATATGCGGCCTCTGCTTGAAGGGGTTGTACCGGGGTGATGCGTGCAGCTGCATGCATCAACCGGGTACCGTTTTTTTTAGAGCCAGAGGTTGGCTTCCTTGGGATAACAATGTGGCTAAAAAGCCACTTGGTTGTTATCCCAAGCAGCAGGAGGGGACGTCCCCCTCTTCCTGCCATCTTCCGCGGCCCTCCCGGGCTCTCCCGTCCCACAAGGAGGCCCCAGCGACCAGCCGACACGTCCGCCAGGCTGACCGGAGACCCGAATGAAGCCAGAACTGGCTTCAATCGGGTCTCAGATCTAGTAACCCGGAAGCAATGTCATGACATCACTTCCGGTTTACAGAAGACTTAAAGGTTCCAAATTTTAAAAAATTACAGTATTCAAAACATCCAAACTTGGCGTTTTGCATAATTATAAGTGCAAAGGAGGGGATTTGGGTTTTATAGACCCCAAATCTCTCCATAAAGAGTACCTGTCACTGCCTATTACTGTCACAAGGGATGTTTACATTCCTTCTGACAGCAAAAAAAGTGATCTGATTTTTTTTTTCCAAAGGGACAGTATAAAAATAAAAAAAATCTCCTCCGTAATTTTAAACTGGTAACCTGTAGAAATGTTTAAAGCGTCGCCTATGGAGATCTTTAAGCACTGTAGTTAGTCACCATTCCACGAGTGTGCACAGTTTTAAAGCATGACATGTTAAGTATCTATTTACTCAGCGTAACATCATCTTTTTTTTCCCCAAAAAATTGCGTTTAAAAGACCACTGCGTAAATACCGTGTGACATAAAATATTGCAACGACCGCCACTTTATTCTCTAGGGTCTTTGCTAAAAAAATATATATAATGTTTGGGGGTTCTATGTAATTTTCTAGCAAAAAATACGGATTTTAACTTGTAAGCAACAAATTTCAGAAAAAAGGCTTATGCCGCGTACACGACCGAAAAAATTAGAGCATGCTCTCAATCTTTTACTGGCTGGAATTCGACCAGCAAAAAAACGATGGAGCATACACACGGTCGCATTTTCCAATGAAAGACTAAATCTGGCCATTGATGGATAGAATTTCAAACAAAAATTCTTAGGAAAAGTCTTAAACTGGCCATACACGGATCGAAATTCGACCAGTCCATCTATCTGTACAACCAGTCTTTTGGGTTTTCCAGAATGATTCATGGCGGAATCAATCAATTTTCTTTCTTTTCACCCTTCTTTTCCCAATAATTTTCTACCCATCTGTGGCCAGAATAATAACTAGACTTTCAGTTGAAAGATAGCATCAAACAAACCAGCTTCTACAACAGCTTCTACAGAAAATGCATTATGTTCATAATGCTCATTGTCATGTGTGCTTCCTGCATTAAATGTTTATTTATAAAAAGGACTTATGCCGCGTACATACGACCGGACTTTCTGTCAGAATAGACTCTGACTGTCTTTCCGACGGAGTTCCGACAGAGTTCGGCTGAAACGGACTTACCTACACACCAAAGTCCGATCGTTTAGAACGCGATGACGGGACTAGAAAAAGGAAGTTCAATAGCCAGTAGCCAATAGCTGCCCTTGCGTCGTTTTTGGTCCGTCGGAATAGCATACAGACGAGCGGTTTTCACGATAGGAACTGATTCCGTCGGAAAGATTTGAAACATGTTCTATTTCTAGGTCCATCAGAATTTTCGAAAGAAAAAGTCAGATGAAGCCCACACACGATCGGAATGTCTGATGGAATGATTCCATCGGACCTTTTCTGCCGGAAAGTCTGATCATGTGTACGCGGTATTAGAGCTATAAAAAGTAAAAAAACTGACCTATGTAAAATATTATTTAATACAACTAATAAACATAAAAAAATAATAAAATTGACCCCAAACCAATATGGCTTTCCTTTAGAAACGCCTACCATACAAAAATATAACCCACTTTTCCCAGTTTAAAGTAGAACTACAGGGCATATGAGTACCACAAACCCAAAATGTTATTTAATTCATCATCTGGCCATCTTGAGGGCAGATAATTCATGCAGCCGTCGCTTCCTTGAATCCATCTGCCCTTAAATTAGGTATGCAGGCAGGAAGATGTGCTTAGCTGAGAAAACCTCTCCTCCCCTTCTGAAGACTCTTGGAATGTATGACATCATTTGTCTGGGCCTGGAAACCAGGAAACAACTAAAGAAATGTTTAAAAAAAGTTTAAAAAAAGTAAATATGACATAATCAGGGATCGGCAAGATGTGCGTACACGAGCACTGGTGTCTGTGAGCGGTCCTTGCAGGGTCTGCGGCCACTGCTTTCAGGTATATGGACATTTTATGTTCTTGAAAAGTCCCTCCCTCACCCGGTGCGATGGCTGGCTCTTCTCTGTAGATCTGGCTGGCACGTGCCAGCGCCGCCCACTCTATTAGATGGAGTCTTCCAGTGGTGGCTGGTGGGTTTTTTTGGGGGGAGGGCGGCAAACAACCACCCCGCCCCCCTCCGTTTGCCGGTCTGTCCGGCACTTACCCCATCTAGGCAGCAGGCATCTGTCATCGAGCAGCAGAAGTGGCTCCTGTGTCTCTTTCCTCTATCACGGCGGCTGTGCATCTCCTCCCCTCCTCCTAGGCATCCAATAGGATCGCCTATCCTTTCAGCCAACCAGGTGATGGGTCTCAGACTCGCTTCCTGATTGGCCGGGACTAGGATCAGTGTTAGAATAGCGAATATTCATTCGCTATTCTAACACTCCTGTGTGGGCTGTGGTGCATTCTCTGCACCACCCTATTTTGAAGCCTATTAGAGCCTTTGGCTCTAATCAGTGCTTCAAACCTCCCCCCCCCCATTGTAATTGATGCGCTTGGCGTCCTGCAAGGGGCCAGATGCATGGATGGGGAGGCAGCGCCCATGTGCCCCTAATGGACGGGCCGCCCCTGGAGTCTTCTGTATGCGGAGTGCTATGTTGGAGGAAGTGTCAGTGCAGTGGCCGCCCTGCAGTGTAAAATGCAGAGGGCAGCACTTTTCAAATGCAGAGGGTGGCGCTTTTCAGGCAGCGTGGGAGAACAGCGGAGGAGGAAGTTCAAGGTGCTGGAGCTGGATGGATTCTGTTCTGTGCCAGCCCGGCTCCAGCATAACATGTTGGTTAAATATATTATATATTCTTTGCAGGGAGAGCCTGGAGTGTGGTGCAGGAAAACCTGGGAAATATAGGTGAAAAGGTAAGAGTAAGACTAAAGAGGGGTCTTTTCTATGGGGACCCAGGCCTGCTCCAAAGGGGGATCTATGGGGACATTTCTCTAAAGGGGGATCTATGGGGACCCTGGCCTGCTCTAAAGGGGGATCTATGGGGACCCGGCTCTAAAGGGGATCTATGGGGACCCTGCTCTAAAGGGGGATTTATGGGGGCCCTGCTCTAAAGGGGGATTTATGGGGACCCTTCTCTAAAGGGGATCTATGGGAACCCTGGCCTGCTCTAAAGGGGGATCTATGGGGACCCTGCTCTAAGGGGAATCTCTGGGGATCCTTCTCTAAGGGGGGTGGGATCTCTGGGGACCCCAGGTAATTTGAAATGTACCTTGGTGTCCCTCCCTAAGGTCTGTACTTTGGAAAATGTCTGCCACAGCCTTGGTCCATGGCCGTGCCTATCATCCCTGGATATAATTTTCTATCTATTTACGAATGCTCTGGGGATTAAAAATCGTCAATGTTGATTGTGAGAGAGAAGTTCGGCTTTAAGTTTTGTTTCATAACACAATTAAAATAAATGATACCAAGACTCGGGTGACATGTGGTGTGGTGGTGTTCTCATATGTATGCCTCACTAGTGACCAATAAACAGTTAATCCAACTGTCATTATCCACCAGTGACTATTTTCCTTGCTACTAAGTCTTATGCCCCGTACACACGGTCGGACTTTGTTCGGACATTCCGACAACAAAATCCTAGGATTTTTTCCGACGGATGTTGGCTCAAACTTGTCTTGCATACACACGGTCACACAAAGTTGTCGGAAAATCCGATCGTTCTGAACGCGGTGACGTAAAACATGTACGTCGGGACTATAAACGGGGCAGTGGCTAATAGCTTTCATCTCTTTATTTATTCTGAGCATGCGTGGCACTTTGTCCGTCGGATTTGTGTACACACGATCGGAATTTCCGACAACGGATTTTGTTGTCGGAAAATTTTATATCCTGCTCTCAAACTTTGTGTGTCGGAAAATCCGATGGAAAATGTGTGATGGAGCCTACACACGGTCGGAATTTCCGACAACAAGGTCCTATCACACATTTTCCGTCGGAAAATCCGACCGTGTGTACGGGGCATTACAGTTTCATGTATGCCTAAAATTTGTCCGTTTTTTTTATTTTCACGAAGTATACTGGCCACGCAACACAATAATTTCCTTTGGGAAACATAGTTCATGGCTCACAAGGCCATTACAATTAGATGGGTGAACTAATCTTTCTCTAGTGTATCCCAGTGGAAGTTGTTAATAAAAGAGATTATCCCTTTTGAGAAGGTTATGTATGGGAGGAAAAAATTGTCCTCATGAATTTCAGAATGTTTTTGACTTGAATTTACATTGACTTTTTCTTCATGCTAAAACCACTCTGGCCCTCTTAATGGAATCTTAAAAATTAACTGATAGTTTACCTTAATGGCAAATGACACATTTTTGGTAATGTTATATTGACTAACTTGAAATTGTCAAAGTTTGTCCCATTATTTTATTTTCTATTACAAATATCTGTCTTTTGTTCACCTGTATACTGGATATGTATGCATTTGTAAATTTTGTACAACAGTTTTGTGCACAATACACAGGTTTGAAAATAAAATACTATATTCAATATGTTTAATAGTAAATGTAATGTAAAAAGTCATTTATTTTGTTATTTAAAACATATACAGTATCAAAAACAAGCATTCAGTATGTTTGTGTTTTTGTATGTAAATGTCCACCGGTGGCTGTCGGCCATATGTGGCCTGTTGTTATTTGTATGCCTTAAAAATTAATAAAAAATAATTTTCAAAAAAAACAAGCATTCAGATTTCACATTTCATCAGCTTAGAAAAGCTAGAACAACAATAAAGATGATTGCTGATAAGCTGCTTGGAGTTATTACTTTTTGTACTCTTTGCTTTATAACTGTCAGGAACCATGAATCAGACTGAGACAGAAGTACAGTTGAATCACACTTGTTTAAGGCCCCTTTCACACTGGGGTGGGGGCGACATCGGCGGTAAAGTGCCGCTATTGTTAGCGGCGCTTTACCGTCGGTATTCGGCCGCTAGCGAGGCGGTTTTACCCCCCGCTAGTGGCCGAGAAAGGGTTCAAAACCATCGCAAAGTGCCTCTGCAGAGGCGCTTTGCCGGCGGTATAGCCGCGCTGTCCCATTGATTTCAATGGGCAGGAGCAGTGAAGGAGCGGTGTATACACACCGCTCCTTCACAGCTCCGAAGATGCTGCTAGCAGGACTTTTTTCCCGTCCTGCTAGCGCACCGCTCCACTGTGAAGGCCCTGAAGGCTTTCACACTGGAGAGACAGCAGCGGCTGTTTCGGGTCGGTTTGCAGGCGCTATATTTAGTGCAATAGCGTCTTCAAACCGCCCCAGTGTGAAAGGGGCCTAATAATAATAAAAAAAGGTAAACAGAGTAAACGTAGTCAAAACATAGCCAGAGTTCAGGAACCGGAACAGATAGTCAGACAAGCCAAAACGTCAGGGAGCCAGAGATGAGCGTAGTAGAACAGCAAGCAGGATCTGGAGCCAGAAGGAATATCAGCCAAGCAAGTCTTTAACAGGAACACAGGAGAGCGTCTCTAGAGATGTGATCAAGGCGAAGGCAGAGATCATCTGGACTGGAGGGCTTAAGTAGGCAGGACTGACGAGCAGGATATCATCAACAGGTGAATCACTGTCGAGAGATAGAAGCTGGCAATTAGCCGACAGCTGAGTGGCCAGCTTAGAGAAGGAAGGGCTGAGCCCAGCCCTGACAATAACATAAGCTTATCACGCTTTCTCCATTGAACATTAATGGTTATGGTTGATGCAAGACCCCTCTTCTGCAATGGAACTACTACTAAAAGCACATTATGTGGAAAAGAAGCAGCTTCCTTTTTACCTGCAGGCCTTCTTCTTCTCCATGAGTCGGGACAGGCGGCACTGCGGTATTGTGCATTGTGCTCATGCTGCTTATTCTTTTTTTATATCAAAGAAATTTTATTGACTATAGAAAACAATCATGTACATGCATGCAGCTTATTCTTAGTCAAGTCGTAAGTAAAGCATGTTCATTGTCTGTAGCAGCCCAAATAAGGGGCAGTGGTAAGAAATAATTGGTTCAGTCTGTAGATTGTGGGTGATAGGGTTTACAAACAAAACTAGAAAATGCATTTCCTGGAGAAAATGCATGGGAATGCTGAATAGCATCTCCCTATCTGCTAGCTGCCTGTCCCCTGAACACACTGTAAAAAAACATCTCCTCACTATCTGCTAGCTGCCTGAGTGAGAGACAGTGTGAGAGAACCCTTCAAACAAGCCTTAATAAATCCACAACAGTACATGCTATGGAAACAGCGACTTCACCGTTAGAGACACACGGCCTTTGTGAACGTATCGCTATAAAATTTATGTTGATAAACTTAAAAATGTGGGCATGTCAGTGATTTAAAAAAGAAGTTGGCTGTGCATTTCGCTGGGAAATGTGAAGAATTTTATATATCAAAACTTCCCCATCATATTGCCCCATCAAAACGGCCCCCATCAAATTTGCCCCATCAAAACTGCCCCATCATATTGCCACCATCAAAACGGCCCCCATCAAAACTGCCCCATCATATTGCCACCATCAAAACGGCCCCCATCATATTGCCCCTATCAAACTGCCCCATCAAAACTGCCCCATCAAAATTGCCCCTATCAAACTGCCCCATCAAAATTGCCCCATCATATTGCCACAGTCATAACTGCCCCATCAAAACTGCCCCATCATATTGCCACCATCAAAACTGCCCCATCAAAATTGCCCACATCAAAACTGCCCCATCATATTGCCACCATCAAAACTGCCCCCATCAGAATTGCCCCATCAAAACTGCCCCATCATATTGCCACCATCAAAACTGCCCCATCAGAATTGCCCCATCAAAACTGCCCCATCATATTGCCACCATTAAAACTGCCCCATCAAAACTGCCCCATCATATTCCTCTATTATAACTCAGTACATGATGTGTCTGTCCCCTCCCCAGGCTCTGTAATCAGAGCTGAGATGCTCCAGCCGCCTCCCCCACCGCCCATCACTGTGTATAAGAAGCTTTGGTAACCACGGCAACAAAAGCCTTTAAAATGAAATTTCCTGAAATGATCACTAAACTTAAAAATCTTTTTCACAAAAACTGTAAAAGATTTCAAACTGAAAAGATATAACCAGATAGCTGAATATTTTGTGAACATTTTAAAGTTTGCTTGGCGTCTGTAGGTGAAAGTATGAAGGAGCTGAAACTTTTGGGAGCGGAAGAAGATTTTAAGGATTTGAAGCATGCTCCCATTGACTTCAATGTTTAAAAAAGCGATAAAAGGTTATTATTTTAAAAAGTATAAATAGTAGAAAAAAAGTTGAAAAAAGTCCCATCATTAGCTGAAAGTTACGCAGAGCCAAAAAACGTACGGAATAAAATTGAAAGTAAAATTAATATAATAATAAATAAAAAAATGAATAACAATAGTGGGACTGCTGAAGCAGTCCCACTACTTAAATGTAAAGACTTAAGCCTGGCACACACAGGCCGAATATTGTCCGTTATTGTCAGTTATCGGCCGGTTCAACAGAAATCGGACAGCATTCGGCCTGTGTGTACATTAGCATGTCTGACAGATGTCGGCCAAACCGGAACATGAAGCTTATTTGATGTGACCCTAGGACAAATAGCAACAGGTATTTTTCTTTATTAATTCATTACATTTATTAAAAGATATAAGTGGTGTTGCGCAGTTCTTCTATTGCAGGGGTGTCCAAACTTTTTTCAAAGAGGGCCAGATTTGATGAAGTGAACGTGCGTGAGGGCCGACCATTTTGCCTGACATTCGTTGAACCATTAAAATTCGGTCTTAGTGTGTTCGTCTGAGCAGTAATACACTGCCCAACAAGAATACTCTTGCCTTTGTGGCTGTGTGTGTGGTAAAGAGATGAGCTTGGGCGTGTTATTTGTATATATATATATATATCTTTTGTGGCCCAAACGAATCCCCGAGCGCGGCTCAGGACTAAGAATGAGCTTGGGCGTGTTATTTGGATATACCGAATGTATCGGCGTATAACACGCACAGGCGTATAACACGCACCTTAACTTTAAAAGGGACGTTTCAGGAAAAGACTTAAATTTTAATCAAAGAACTGTGAAGCAAAATTGGGGTCAGTGACCATCAATCCAGCCTAATTAGTGCCCATCTGCCATTGCCATGAATGCAGCCTCACCATTGCCATAAATGCAGCCTCACCATTGCCATAAATGCAGCCTCACCATTGCCATGAATGCAGCCTCACCATTGCTATGAATGCATCCTTACCATTGCAATCAATGCAGTCTTACCTTTGCCATGAATGCAGCCTTAAAAAAACACAAAACAAATCTCTCCTGCGCTCAGGTGTCCAGGAACTGAACATGTGGTGCGACCACCTATAACAAGGTATTGCCTTGAATGGTCCTTGTAGAGAGATTTGGGCTGCGAGCTGCCTGTGGCTGTAATTTGAATGCTGCCGTACTGTGCAGGCATTATCAGCCTAGGAGTTATTGGTGGGAGGCGCGCGGACCAACGGGGATGCGCGCGCACCGACTTTCCTGGCCACTCACAGGCAGCTCCATGACGGCCGGAAGCAGCGGGTGGAACGCAAACATACCCGCGCTTCCGGGCCGTGTCCCCTGCACGCAGCGTCCTCTGACGTTTGTAGAAGGGGAACTGACGTCACGATCGGCCGGAAGTTGCGGGTGGAACGCAGGAACGCCCGCACTTCCTGGTCCTTCGGGCGGCATGCGTTCCACACGCTGTGTGCAGTGTTCATATGGCTCCTGGGAGCCAGAGAAGTCCCGTAGTATTTACTGCGGTTTGTCCACGGCATGGGGCTACCTATGGAGCTGTTTGTGGGATGAAAGGTATGTGTGGTCGGCAAACCCCCCCCCCCCCACCACCACCCCCCCTTTTTGGTGTTTTTTTTTTTTTTTTTGTGGTCCATATTGATTTTGCTACAGTTTTTGCTAGCTCCAAATACAGCAAGCAACATAGAGGGAGGCCTGTTGCTTGTTTTTTATCAGTACTATCTTTTGGCTGCAAATGGGGCTTGTACATAGAGGGAGGGGTGCAGGGAGAGTAAGCCCAAATGGGTAGGTGTTGCTGTTTGTGAGGGGGCGTCGCTACCAATTGGGTGTGGCAAACACAGGTACTTATGCACACACACATATATATATCTATAGAGAGGCAATTTCGAGAGACTAGCCATTGCCCGTTCAGGCTCTGAAGAAGGGGGTGCTCCCCTGAAGCGCGTTAGCCATTGGCCATTTGCACCGGTCTGATCCTCTTGGCAATAGGTCCTGGTGTGTCGATCCATAGAACAGCGCATTTGCGCCCTTTTTAAAGCTGGCTTCGATAGCTCGTTTGTGAGTATAATCTTTGCTGTTTTTATGCTGCAATAAAGTTTTATAGTGGTAATGCACTAGGTTAGTGCGCCCTCCTTCTTTTTCTGTTTTTTCTAGCATGAATACCCATTGTTCAGAGGAGGGCTGCAAGACGCTAGGCAATACCTTGTTATAGGTGGTCGCACCACATGTTCAGTTCCTGGACACCTGAGCGCAGGAGAGATTTGTTTTGTGTTTGTTTAATTTGATTTGGGGACTCCAGCAGCCGGGTGGACAGCTAATGTGGTGTTAAGAAGGACCGAGTACCTATCAGCAAGTATGGTATTATCCATAGAAGAAAGACAGCTAAGGAGAGCTTCGTTGGCAAAGGGATTTCTGAATAGTATCGACAATTATGAACAGCAACCAGAAGGACCAGAGGATATTGAGACTAATAAAGTTGCACCAAATAGAGAGGAAACTATGATATCAACTTTCTATAAACTGAAGCATCTTCTGGAGAACGAAATGACCCAATGGTGGGATGTTGTTTTATTGCAAAAGTATTTAGAAGTTAATAGAATCCCTAGAGGATTGAGAATAACAAAAGTGTGTGATTTTTTAGATGAGGATATTGGTCAGGATTGGATTAGGGAGATGCGGATTTTCAATAAATCCTGGTTAGGAATGATTATTAAACAGAGGGAGAGAAATCTAGTAAATGTGAAGTCAGATATCATTAGTATCCAAGAAAAACTAGAGGCATTTTCAGATTTAGAATCTTTCTCTACATGGGATACAAAAATCAATGAACAAACTACAAAGTTTGAGGCAGACTTAATAGTCAAGAAATCTGGGAAATTCGAAAGGGATAGGCAGGACTATATGGCAGGGCGGGAGTTCAATTGGAAGAAAGATAAGACGCCTGGACCCCCTACCCATGTACAGGAAGGTGGTCCTGAGATAAGAGATCGCCCTGAGGCCAGCACTTCATTCAACGCTGGCAGTGGGATGAATAGTAAAAGAAATAGAAATAGAAATCGTAACAGGAACCACTTTAAAGATAAGAGCAAACATTGGGGTAGAAATAATAGGATCAGAAGTAGGAACAATGAGAATGGGGAACCTAATAAATGGTCAGACCTGGGCCCCTATAGATGTAGTGTGCACGAAGACTTTCCGCCCCTTCGAGATCAGAGGGGTTTATTTGGTAACTGTGATCACAATGAGAAAAGCAAGCAAGGCAATCAGAAGGCTGGAGATCTCATTGGACATGATCCTGCTACTGACGTGACTCTGCTACAGCAGAAGGAGATTACAATACAAGAGGAGAGAAGCGACCTAGCGATACCGATACAGTCCACGTTGAATGCAATTGAGAAACAACAGGAGTCCCCTCTAAAATCAAGATCTAATGACGTAGCGGGGATAGGTACGACTGGTACCAATACAATTAAATCTAAGGTTGAGATTCCTTTTTTTGTGCAAGGAGCTGCGGGAAGAACGAAACCCGCAGCGCAAAAAAGCATTGCATTCCGACCTCTATCACCCCCGAATACCAGGAGACAGTTAAAACAACGAGAAGAGGGTGTAGGGGAGGGCGGAAATCCAAAGAGAGATCAAAAACATCAGAGAGCCACTCCACTATAAAAATTTTCAATCTGTCGAAATGTGAGTTCCTTGACACGGAGCTCGAATTGCTTAGAAGGGGACTCAACTATGCCCCTGAGAGTCCTCCAAATCTGTTTGAGCTCTTTATCGATCTCAATAAGTTTGTGCGGAATCTTACTGTAAAGCGCCATTTTAGACTGAAGGAAATAAATGGAACAAGTGAGGGTCCAGAAACGACTATCCCCATTGCCCATGCTGAACCTCTAGACAAAGAGATATTGGAGATTTTGGAGGAACTATACCTGGAAGGAGGTCAAGAATCTGTGGAAGTCTCTCCTCCTTTAACCCTGGAGGGTACGACGATAAATACTAACTTCAGACCAAAATCAAGTTTCTACCCCCACTGGAACAAGGGGAACTTCATACCCACGTTTTATGAAGTGGTGATGGAGGAATTCAGGAAAATCTGTGGAGACAATAAACGGAAGTATATAAAGGGCCACGAAGTGTGCCTGGAGGGCCCTTTGGGTAGTCTAAAAAAGAACTCAGAAATAGTCATAAGAAAAGCAGATAAAGGTGGAGGTCTGGTTATCCAAGATAGAGATCAATATCTAGAGGAAGCCTACAGATTGATCGGCGATACCAACACCTATGAGAGACTTACCTGGGATCCTACGGTCAACTATAATGTCGAATTAAAAGCGCTCCTGGACAAAGCACTATCAGATCAAGTCCTGACTAAAAACGAGTATCATTTTCTGTATTCAAAGCACCCAGTGGTCCCTCACTTCTACCATATCCCAAAAATACACAAAGATATGGAGAAGCCTCCAGGAAGACCTATTATAGCAGGGATCGACAGTTTGACCAGCAATCTTGGCAACTATATCGATCACTTCCTCCAGGGACTGGTGGTCAACCTGCCATCATACATCAAGGACTCAGGCCACGCTTTAGAGGTACTTAGTGCATATACTTGGGAGCAGGGATATAGATGGCTATCACTTGATGTGACATCTCTATATACATCTATCCAGCACGAGTTCGGGCTTAGGGCTATTGAATATTATGTTGCAGAAGCCCACCTATTTGATCCCAGGCAAGCTCGATTCATTTACGAATGCATTGAGTTTACTTTGACTCACAATTATTTCACCTTTCTGGACAGGTTCTATAGGCAGGTAAGGGGTACAGCTATGGGTGCTAGGTTCGCTCCCAGCTATGCGAACTTGTTCATGGGCTACTGGGAGCAGAACTATATCTGGGCCAATAGCCCTTATGGGAGGAACCTAGTGTTGTACTCGCGTTACATAGATGATATTCTCATCATCTGGAGCGGCACTGATGAGGAACTGAAGGGATTCCTGGCACATTGTGCAGGGAACCCCTATGGGGATTCCTTCACACATGTGGTAGACGATAAGTCCTTGATTTTCCTGGACTTAGAGCTACAGGTTGACGACACTGGGGCCATCTATTCAAAAACGCATTTCAAACCGAGCGCTGGTAATTCATATCTCCACGCCCGGAGCCACCATCACCCTAGATGGATTAGGAATGTACCTTTTGGTCAGTTTTGCAGACTCAGGCGGACCTGCACCCTGAAGCACGATTATGAAGAACAAAGCCTTGTCCTCAAGACTAAGTTCAAGGAAAAGGGTTACGAAGAGGAGCATATAGAGGAGGCGTTCCAAAAATACCTTGTGCTATATGACAACACTCGTGTTGGAGAGGAAGAAAAAAAGACAAATCCTCACATGGATGAACGACCACAAGTACGATTTTGCACTAGGTATAACAACAAGGCCCTCTCAATACAAAAAATCCTCAAAAAGAACTGGAGGATCCTCGAATCAGACCCTATCTTGAAGACAAGCCTTCCTTCGCACCCCAATTTGGTCTTTAGGAGACCGAAGGACCTAAGGAGCATTATTGCCCCAAGTAGAGTGAGAAAACAAAGAAATGGAGGGCTCAGTAGTATTTGGAGCACGATTTTTGACCAGAAGGGAAGTTACAGATGTGGGAGCAACATTTGTGGGAACTGCGTGCATATGTGCCATAGAAAGAAAGAAGTTGTTGGAACAGACGGTAGGATCCACAAGATTAAGCAGTTCATTAACTGCGGTACCCCGTATGTCATCTATGGCCTTCTGTGTCCTTGTGGCCTCCTTTATGTAGGACGGACGTCAAGACCTATGAGGACCAGAATGAATGAGCACAGGAGCAGTATCCTTACGGAGAAGGACAACTATTCAATACCAAAACACTTCAAAGAAACCCATAGTAGCAGTACAGACGGCCTCAAAGTGTTCGGTATAGAAGCGATGCCGAGCGACTTGGATAGCGGCAAAAAACATCAAATGCTATGTAATAGAGAGGCCTTCTGGATTTTTTCCCTAGGAACTCTGGCCCCAAAAGGCCTGAATGAGGAAATCGAACTGCACAATGTTGTCTAACTCCTTCAGTTCCCGAAAAAGCCCCCGAGTCATTGGTGGCACTAGCCAGGTCAATTGGGGTTTGACCTTTCAAGTGTGCGTATTGCCACCAATGTGCAGGTTGGGGCTCAGTTTTGGGTCATATGGGGTACACTAGGTGTAGTGACCAGGATTTGGGGCAGATAGGTTTTTCAGATGTAGTAGTAGTCATACAGTTTTCAGTTCAATGTGTAGAAGCTAGTTACCAGGCTGTGGTTGGTGTTTAGACAGTAGCTAATTTGATAACAATATGTAGTCCATGTCATTTTATGTACTTCACCGCCATTGGAGTATAGTGTTCATTTTCCATTAGGTGCAAACGGGCAATGGTCTCTCTCGTTTTTGGTACGCTAGTCCGCAGAGGTATCCTCGACGGCATTTGCTGGGGGGACGGTCACTATGGCCATTTGACATAGTATGTTATATCCTGCCATAGGTTATTTATTTTACTATATTTATTATATTTGTATCTATATAGAGTGGTGCGTAGTCTCTTAGCCGGTATTCTCTATTACTGTTTTTTAACGGTGTTATTAATGTTTTAGGCCGATGAGCATTTGTTTTTAGATCTTCTATTTATTGTTATTATATAATTTTTTTGATCAGTATTATTCAGGTACCATAGTGCACGGATCTCTTTTTGATTTTAATTTTGCTATGGATTTTCATGTTTTGACCGTTTCAAGATACTATATTTTATGGAAATATATATATTATATGCTGTCTAATCAACTGTGTTTCAAATTTATGAACCATACATATATTATGTGTTGTATTAACCTATTGAACCTTGGTAAGGATACCTCTGCGGATCACACCAACGGAATATTATCTATTAGTAATTTCATTTGGTATCGATTTTGATCCCCTCACCAACCTCTCCATTTGAGATTAATCTCTATTTTTTAGCAAATATATGTGCCGTCTACCTATTACATCTTTACCCTCTATTCTCATCCCACGAATGGTCCTTGTAGAGAGATTTGGGCTGCGAGCTGCCTGTGGCTGTAATTTGAATGCTGCCGTACTGTGCAGGCATTATCAGCCTAGGAGTTATTGGTGGGAGGCGCGCGGACCAACGGGGATGCGCGCGCACCGACTTTCCTGGCCACTCACAGGCAGCTCCATGACGGCCGGAAGCAGCGGGTGGAACGCAAACATACCCGCGCTTCCGGGCCGTGTCCCCTGCACACAGCGTCCTCTGACGTTTGTAGAAGGGGAACTGACGTCACGATCGGCCGGAAGTTGCGGGTGGAACGCAGGAACGCCCGCACTTCCTGGTCCTTCGGGCGGCATGCGTTCCACACGCTGTGTGCAGTGTTCATATGGCTCCTGGGAGCCAGAGAAGTCCCGTAGTATTTACTGCGGTTTGTCCACGGCATGGGGCTACCTATGGAGCTGTTTGTGGGATGAAAGGTATGTGTGGTCGGCGCCCCCCCCCCCCCCACCACCCCCCCTTTTTGGTGTTTTTTTTTTTTTTTTTTTTTTGTGGTCCATATTGATTTTGCTACAGTTTTTGCTAGCTCCAAATACAGCAAGCAACATAGAGGGAGGCCTGTTGCTTGTTTTTTATCAGTACTATCTTTTGGCTGCAAATGGGGCTTGTACATAGAGGGAGGGGTGCAGGGAGAGTAAGCCCAAATGGGTAGGTGTTGCTGTTTGTGAGGGGGCGTCGCTACCAATTGGGTGTGGCAAACACAGGTACTTATGCACACACACATATATATATCTATAGAGAGGCAATTTCGAGAGACTAGCCATTGCCCGTTCAGGCTCTGAAGAAGGGGGTGCTCCCCTGAAACGCGTTAGCCATTGGCCATTTGCACCGGTCTGATCCTCTTGGCAATAGGTCCTGGTGTGTCGATCCATAGAACAGCGCATTTGCGCCCTTTTTAAAGCTGGCTTCGATAGCTCGTTTGTGAGTATAATCTTTGCTGTTTTTATGCTGCAATAAAGTTTTATAGTGGTAATGCACTAGGTTAGTGCGCCCTCCTTCTTTTTCAGTTTTTTCTATGAATGCAGCCTTACCATTGCCATGAATGCAGCCTCACTATTGCCATGAATGCAGCCTCACCATTGCCAGGAATGCAGCCTCACCATTGCCATGAATGCTGACTCACATGTGCCATGAATGCAGCCTTATCATTGCCATGAATACAGCTTTACCATTGCCATCAGTGCAGCCTGATCGATGCCCATCTGCAGCCTTCGGAGGGGACAGGGAGGGGGACAGGACGAGTGCCAACAGATTACATACAGGAGAATCTCCTGTTTACCCGGCGGCCTCTTTAATACAAAGTCCCGCATCCTATGATAGACAGAACAGTCATCCAATGGCAGCCCAGAAGATGGGACTTCCTATTACAGACGCCGCCAAGTACACAGGAGATTCTCCTTTATATCTGACAGCGCTCGTCCCACCTCCTACCTGTCCCCTCTGAGGCAGCGCTGATAAATACAGTATACATCTTTTGTGGCCCTTGGGGCCACAAAAGATATATATATCCAAATTACCAGGGGGGCCACATTAAACCGTAACGTGGGCCGCGATTGGGGCTGGACTTTGGATATGCCTGCTCTATTGCTTCAATGTGAAATCAACATAAACCTTCATAACTTATATTCAATCATTAAAAAATGATAAATAATATAAATCAACATAAACCTTAAATCAAATAATGAACCAAAGCAAGTAAGTTCAATAAACTAGTGAGTGTCCAAGTGATCTATTCAAATAAAGTGTTTAGTCCTTCTTTGTTGAAATCCAAAAACCACTGTGCTTTCACCAATCACCTCATAGCCACATATAAAAAGCCTTAGGATTTAATATGGGACTGGTAATCCTTCCTTGGAATATCCCTCCTCTTATCTCCTCTATGTTGGTTCCTAGATCCAGGCTCTTGAAGTATCGCTAATAGCTCCAATCCACATGTGGGAATGAAATAAACAATATGCCTCCCATAGTGTGAAATCGTTTAAAACATAAAGTGTATGAAAAACACTCAGCGTCACCCCTAACTCTCACGTGAATACTACTAAATGAATGCTAATACCAATGATACTAAATACAAAAATTATTGATTGCTGTGAACTCTAGTTCATATATCATCCACGACTGTGCTCTTCTCATTCTCTGTAGATAATGCTAGACTGTGCACACCATCACCAGCTGTTATACCTGCTCACCTCAACAATGAGTCAGGAAGACTCAAATGAAATGCCCAGATAGCACAAACCCCCCCTCCCCAAATGACCCCATTTTGGAAAGTAGACACCCCAAGCTATTTGCTGAGAGGCATGTTGAGTCCACGGAATATTTTATATTTTGCCACAAGTTGCGGGAAGGTGACAAACTTTTTTTTTTTTTGTCACTAAATGATCTATTACTCAAACATGCCATGGGCATATGTGGAATTACACCCCAAAATACATTCTGCTGCTTCTCCTGAGTACGGGGATACTACATGTGTGAGATTTGGGAGCCTAGCCACGTACGGGACCCCGAAAACCAAGGGTGTAAATTTTTGATTTCACTCCTCACTACCGATCACAGTTTCGAAGGCCATAAAATGCAAAGATAGCACAACCCCCCCCCCCCCAATGACCCATTGAGAGCCATTTTGAGTCCATGGAATATTTTATATTTTGCCAAAAGTTGCAGGAAAATGACAAACTTTTTTTTTTGCACAAAGTTGTCACTAAATGATATATTGCTCAAACATGCCATGGGCATATGTGGAATTACACCCCAAAATACATACTGCTGCTTCTCCTGAGTACGGTGATACTACATGTGTGAGACTTTTTGGGAGCCTAGCCATGTATGGGCCCCTGAAAACCAAGCACCACCTTCAGGCTTTCTAAGGGCGTAAATTTTTGATTTAACTCAGGGAATGTAAATATCCCCTATGATAACAATAGGTAGTGACAGGTACTCTTTTTTGAAAAAATTGGGGTCTATTAGACCCTAGATCTCTCCTCTGCCCCCAAGCATCTGACCACACCAAGATTGGTGTGATAAAATGCTTTCCCAATTTCCCAATGGCACTGTTTATATCCGGTGAAATCTAAGTCATGAAATGCTCGTAGCTTCCAGTTTCTTAGGCCATAGAGATGATTGGAGCCATTCTGGTCTCTGATCAGCTCTATGGTCAGCTGGCCAAATCACCGGCTGCATTCTCAGGTTCCCTGTTGGGACAGGAGAGCCAGAGAAAACCATGGAAGACGGTGGGGGGGGGGAGGCATTCCCTCTCACTGCTTGTAAAAGCAGTCTAGAGGCTAATTAGCCACTAGGATTGCTTTTACATGAAAGCTGGCTGAAAAGAATGATACCAAGATGATACCTAAAACCACAGGCATCATTCTGGTATAACCACTCAAAGTCCAGCAACATACCAGTACGTTGCTGGTCCTTGTTGGGCATATATTGTATTTTTTTTTTTTTATGCAGCCTGTGGGCGGAACGAAAAAAAGAGATTGATCGGTGGGTATGCCCACCATTAGAATACCTCCCTTCATCCACCCACTTATAATGATGGGCATACATGCACCATTTTGTTTTTAACTGTGGTGGTGAAATCACCTCCTACAGCGCTGGATTCACGGCTTTATGTATCGTGGGAGCAAACGCTGTTGCTGTCAAGATAAATAAATCCGCACTGCAACTGAATGGCGTACCTGCTAAGCAAATGATGGTTAACAATTAAACAAAGTAATATTACAGTATAACAGTAAGACATACCATACCTGCAAAGCAAATACAAAAAAACCAGTAAAAAATAAAACATTTTTTAATGCAATCTGTGCCTAAAATATATATATATGCTGAAGCATGGGGCATCCGCCCCAAAAGTTAGCAGGAAAACGCTCCTCCACCCCTGCTGCCCCCATGATTCGGCATATATGCTCTTTTTTTTAACTGTGGTGGTGAAATCACCTACTACAGCGCTGGAGTCACGGCTTTATGAATCGTGGGAGCAAACTCTGTTGCTGTCAAGATAAATAAATCCACGCTGCAACTGAATGGCGTACCTGCTAAGCAAATAATGGTTAACAATAAAACAAAGTAACATTACAGTATAACAGTAAGACATACCATACCTGCAAAGCAAATACAAAAAAAAAATAGTAAAAAATAAAACATTTTTTAACGCAATTTGTGTCTAAAATATATATATGCCGAAGCATGGGGGCATCCGCCCCAAAAGTTAGGAGCAAATCGCCCCTCCACCCCTGCAGCCCCCATGCTTCGGGATATATGCTCTTTTTTTAACTGTGGTGGTGAAATCACCTCCTACAGCGCTGGAGTCACAGCTTTATGTATCGTGGGAGCAAACGCTGTTGCTGTCAAGATAAATAAATCCACACTGCAGCTAAATGGCGTACCTGAAAACAAAAAAATGGTTAACTAATGATAGTAAACAGTAAAGTATAAAAAAATTACATACCTGAAAAGCAAACATGATAAAACATAATAACAATAAAACATTGCAGAATAGAATACAGTAAAAAAGAGCAGAACAATAGAGGGAATAGAGAGAGAGAGAACAATAAAATGACAACTATTTTTGTTTTTTTATTTTATATATTTTTTTGTGTGTTTTTTTTTTTTTTTTACTTTATTTTTTTTTTTTTACACTTTTATTTGTAACTGTAACGGTTCCAGGTTCGGGTCTCTCAAAATGTGATAGCATCTTGGGAGACCCTGTGAAAGTGTGTCCTAGTCTCTGCAGTGCTGTACCCTACGCTAAAACTCCACTAGTGTATGGTAGCGTTCAAAACATTCACCAATGCAAAGACCAGGATTGTCAGGACAGGAGGGACAATAATAGCAGGTGTAATAATAGCAAATTCATCCGGACTGAATGGGGGCTGCAGCAGTGCCTTTAGGACCGTGCCCAAGTCCCAAGTTGGGAAGAGGTTCCTCCTTGGTGGCCGCACTCTTATTGCGGTTCTGAGGAATTGCTTTATCAAAGGCTCATTAGCCTGTCTATGTCTGGTGAAGCAGGACAGGGCTGACACTTGAACTTTAATTGAGTTGTATGCCAAGCCTATAGTTAGTGCTGTTTGTAGAAATTCCAAAATATTTGTGATACCGAGAGTTAACGGGGAGAAACTACCGTATATACTCGTGTATAAGTCGAATTTTTCAGCCCCTTTTTTTGGGGCTGAAAGTGCCCCCCTCAACTTATACACGAGTCACCGCCGTCTGCCTACATGATCAGCGTGTCATGCAGGCAGACGGCGGCCAGCGTGTGCTGCATACCACTCGGCAGCGGCTCTCGGCTCTCACAGTTTAAAAGCCGCGCCTCCTCGCCTGTGATAGGCAGTCAGTGTACAGCCTATCACGGACATTCTCTCATCCTCGTCCGTGGTATGAGGATGAGAGAATGCCTGTGATAGGCTGACCACTGACTGCTGGGAAATGGAGTTTTCTGCCTATCATGGACGACGAGGAGGCACGGCTTTTGAACAGTGAATGGCCGCCGAATAGGAATAGCACACGCTGATCAGTGCAGAGCAGCACACGGAGGCATGCACAGGACACAGGTAGGATGCACACAGACACATGCACACAGACACATACACAGGACCATATACACATGACACATGCACACATACACAGGACACAGGTACATATACACATGACACATGCACATATACACATGACACAGGTACAGGACGCATGCACATATACACAGGACACAGGTAGAGGACACATGACACATGCACATATACACAGGACACAGGTACATGACACATGCACATATACACAGGACACAGGTACAGGACACATGCACATATACACAGGACACAGGTACATGACACATGCACATATACACAGGACACAGGTACAGGACACATGACACATGCACATATACACAGGACACAGGTACATGACACATGCACATATACACAGGAACGGGACACATGACACATGCACATATACACAGGTACATGACACATGCACATATACACAGGACACATGCACAGGACACATGCACAGGACACAGGGAGGTATACAGCTGCAGATGGGCATTGTTGACCCTCTTTTTCCACTTACAGTAGCTGCTGCATTTCTCACCCTCGTCTTATACTCGGGTCAATAATTTTTCCCCATTTTTTGGTGGTAAATTAGGGCCTCGACTTATACTCGGATCGACTTATACTCGAGTATATACGATATGCTGTAATCTGAAGTCCACAAATTTTCTCCAAATCCTGGAATATGTGGCATTTGTTGTAGTCTTCCTTGCCCCCAGTAACCTAGTGATTACCTCCTCTGAGAGGCCCTGTGCATGCAGTCAGGCCAGGCCATCAGCCGCAGTCTCCCCGGGTTGGGGTGCATCCACTGTTCCTGCTGTAACAGGTCCCTCCTGAGAGGTAGGTGTACTGGTGGGACTGATGCCATCTGCAAGAGCAGAGGAAACTATGGCCTCCTGGGCCAGAAGGGTACAATTAGGATGGCATGCACCTCCTCCTTCGCGATCTTCAGCAGGGTCCTCATGATTAATGGGATTGGAGGAAACAGATACACTATGGGGAAACCGCCATAAGATCGAGAAGGCGTCCTGGGCTATCGCCTCGTTGTACCTGAACCTCTCGGGAAACTCTGGTACCTGCACATTCCCTGGTGTGACCATCATGTCTACATTGGGTTTCCCCCATCTAGCGAAAATTGGTTGAATATAGTGACTGCTGATTGCCCATTCTCCACGGCTGGGAAACCTCCGGCTCAGATGGTCTGCTATCTGGTTTTGGCTGCCTGGAATGTACACTGCTGTTAAATCCTCCACATGAGTCTCGGCCCAGTGGAGAATTTTGGTTGCTAATTGGAGTAACGCCAGACTCTCTTGGTTCCTCCATGTCGGGTGATATATGATACTGCTGTCTAGTTGTCCAATCGAAGTTTGACTTAAGCTCCCTGAATCATCCCCTTGAATGCCATCAGGGCCATGTATGCTGCCTGTAGCTCCAGTAGATTGGAGTGTCTGGTTTCCGTCATGCTCCACCTGTCTTGAACCTGCCTGCCGAGGCAGTGAGCCCCCCAGCCCTGGAGGCTGGCATCCGAGATAATTACAATCCAGTCTCCCAGGCTGAGAGGCATGCCCCGCAACATGGTTTCTGGCAAGGTCCACCAGCTTTGACTCTGTTGGATCCGTCCTGGTATCCAGATCTTCTGGTCTAATGACCGGCCGTCCCATTGTCCCAGGAAGGACATCTGGAAGGCTATCATATGGAACCTCGCCCAAGGTATTACTGGGATAGCTGCGGTGAACATCCCCAACATTGTCATGCAGTCTCTTGCCGACAGCGTCGGAGCCTCCATCACCCTGTAGACACAGGCTTTCAGTTTGGCCACCCTGCGATATGACAGAAAAACCTGACCTGACTGGGTGTCACACAATATGCCTAAATACTCCATCTGTTGGGCAGGAATGAGGTTGCTCTTTTGACTATTTTTTAGCCATCCGAGCGCCAGCTGTTTGCTTGAATGTGCCACGACAAGAATGTTGTCTAAATAATGAAAAAATGTTATTCCCTGCAATCAGATAAATGCTATGGTCGCCATTAGGATCTTGGCGAAAACCCTGGGAGCTGTGTTGATGCCGAAGGGCAGACATTTGAACTGATAATGTCTTTCCTCTATTGTGAATCTGAGATACTTTTGATGATAGTGTATAATAGGGGGCGCTAGAAACCTAACAAACATATGCTTCTGCCAATAGGTGCACACACTAACCAAATCAACCACAGTGAACTGAATAGTGCTGATTGTGCTAAACTAAAAATATCACAAACACATAATTTATGCTGCAAATAAAAACAAAATACAGTGAAAAAAATAAAGAATCCAGTGAAAAAAATTATACGAAATTCTTAGTGCAAGTGAAATGAATAAATCGTGATGTCTGATAGTCCCAATCCATTGAAGAGATCAGAGCAAAACAGTTGAAACCAACATCACAGCAGACACATGGATCCTCACAGATGCAACAATTTATGCGATGATATAAAGATTCCGTCACCCAAGAGGAAAAAACACCTGAAGGTAGTAGATATCTGCTTACCAGATACCAATGACTTCTTTAACTAAAAAGAAAGTCATTAGTGCTTGTACAGGATTGTGCCTGTTCACATGAAGGCTGGAAGGCTGGATGGTACTTTAGGCATTGAACCCTCCCGTCCCATTCATTCAGGATAGGAAATATGAGAAACAAAAGGGAATATTCATAGCGTAAAACCGTTTAATATAAAATTAGAGAACAATAAAATAGCCAATTGGCCTCTTACATTGATCGGTGCCTACCCGGCACTGGGACTGCTCGCATGTCAGGGTGAGTAGAGTCAGGAACCCTTCGCATCACATCGCACATGCGGCGTGCGTTCCACTCCGTGCGTCTAGCTAACCAGCTAATCCGGAAGTAGGTGGGACGATTCTGGACATGTGACCACGTACCGCTCGGTACGTGGTCACATGTCCAGAATCGTCCCACCTACTTCCGGATTAGCTGGTTAGCTAGACGCACGGAGTGGAACGCACGCCGCATGTGCGATGTGATGCGAAGGGTTCCTGACTCTACTCACCCTGACATGCGAGCAGTCCCAGTGCCGGGTAGGCACCGATCAATGTAAGAGGCCAATTGGCTATTTTATTGTTCTCTAATTTTATATTAAACGGTTTTACGCTATGAATATTCCCTTTTGTTTCTCATATTTCCTATCCTGAATGAATGGGACGGGAGGGTTCAATGCCTAAAGTACCATCCAGCCTTCCAGCCTTCATGTGAACAGGCACAATCCTGTACAAGCACTAATGACTTTCTTTTTAGTTAAAGAAGTCATTGGTATCTGGTAAGCAGATATCTACTACCTTCAGGTGTTTTTTCCTCTTGGGTGACGGAATCTTTATATCATCGCATAAATTGTTGCATCTGTGAGGATCCATGTGTCTGCTGTGATGTTGGTTTCAACTGTTTTGCTCTGATCTCTTCAATGGATTGGGACTATCAGACATCACGATTTATTCATTTCACTTGCACTAAGAATTTCGTATAATTTTTTTCACTGGATTCTTTATTTTTTTCACTGTATTTTGTTTTTATTTGCAGCATAAATTATGTGTTTGTGATATTTTTAGTTTAGCACAATCAGCACTATTCAGTTCACTGTGGTTGATTTGGTTAGTGTGTGCACCTATTGGCAGAAGCATATGTTTGTTAGTTTTCTAGCGCCCCCTATTATACACTATTACTTATTTGATTGTTCCATTCAAATTAAGGGGAGCAGCTTGTATTTGCGGTTTTTTTTGAGTGTGTGGTTTTACACTTACTAATTCATTTTTTATTTTTTACCAAAGGCGCGAAAGTATTGTCTATTTAATACTTTTGATGATGTTTGTAGATTGGGATGTATAAATAGGCATCTGCCAAATCAATTGAGATTAACCAATCTCCTCGCAGAACCACTGATGCTATTGTATATATTGACTCCATCCTGAATCTTTTGGGAATGATGAAAATATTTAAGGACCTCAGTTCCAACACTGGTCTGAATTCTCCGGATGCTTTGGGTACTAGGAATATTGTAGAATATACTCCCTTCCCCGGCACACCTGTGGCACTGACGTAATTACTTGTTTCCCAGATAATTCGGCAACGTATTCCTGCAAACACTTGCGTTTCTTCTGATCCTGTGGGTAATGTGTTTGGACAAAGATATTTAGAGGTTTCTTTTGAAATCTTATCTTGTATCTATGCTTTACTGTCTGTCAGATCCAGCGGTCCCTCACATTCGTTGTCCATTCCCTCCAGCATCTTGCAACCTGGCCCCAACCTGGAGGGTTTGGACGAATTGACCATCAAAAAGACTTCTCAGCCTTTTTTGCTGCCTGCCCTGCGGTCGATTTCACCTTGCGCAGGAAGGAGCTCTGTCTACCCCTCCATTGAGGGCTGTTGTATTCCCGGCCTGGCCTATATGATTTGGCCTTGCGGCCCCTTCTGGAATCGAACTGGTCTGACCGAAAGGGTTGCTGTCTGTTCCTAGAGGTCTGAGGTAATAGGCCCGATTTTCCACCTGTGACCTGCTTGACTGCCTCCTCCAGGGTCTTTCCAAACAGCATCTTACCGTTATATTGAATGTTGCATAACGCCTGTTTAGATGCAGCATCTGCAGTCCAATGTCCGAGCTATAGTGCCCTTTTGCGGTCACTGCATGTGCCATTAACCTAGCCAGTAATATTACTAGATCTATGGAAGACTCGGCCAAAAAAAGCTGCTGTCAGGTTCAGTTCCTCCAGAGCATCAATGACTTTAGCTGTCCCCACTCCAGCCCCTAGTGCCGTCTCCACATTCATAACCCAGACCCTTAGGTCTCTTGAGATCGATGTTAGAGCTATGGATGGGCAACAGGCTGCCCCTGCAACAGCTTATATCTTTTTAAGATCAGCGTCTGTCTTTCTATCCATTGGATCCCTAAATGTGGTAGAATCCTCCAGCGGGGGGGGGGGGGGGGGTGACATGCCTTGCAAGGCACTGTAGGGCTGCATCTATCCCTGGCGCTGACTCCCAGAAAGAGGCATCCAATGGATTAAAGGGATAGAGTTTAGTAAAGCAATTTTGGATTCTCGCTTTTCTCTCCGGCTTCTCCCATTTGTCCTCCATAAATGGAAAGGAGGGCTCTTGCTTCCTTAATTTGGAAAAAATCTCTTAACCTTCTCTGGAAGTTTAGAGTCCTGATCCAATTCTATGGCCTCCTTTATGGCCGTAATGTATGGCTCAATTAGATGGAAATTGAACAAATGCTTAGGCATGTCTTCTGCTTCTGACGAGGAGCCTGATAAGATCTCTCAGATTTCATGCATTCGGCACATAGAAGCTTCCCAACAACAGCTGGTGCTGTGCAAGCCCAGCATAGGCCATCTGCCAGTCTCCCAGCCTACCTTTGTTCTACTGCTGAAGATTTACTGCAGCTCGGACCACTCGGAGATCGATCCCTCCGTTTGGAATGGGACCCTGGTTGCAGGGACTTAGAGCTTTGGTGGGACTTTTCATTCCGGGAATGTCTTTTTTTAGGGCTTCTGCTTCTAAAAAAGATTAAGCATATCGTTCCTTACGTGTGCGGCACTCTTTTACAGTTTTAGTCCCCTGTAGACCCCTCCTACCTTTCCGCAGATCTTTGTGCCTGCTGTGGCAAGCTCATGGCTACGGACAGAACGAGAAAAAAATATGTTTAGTAATAGACGCATCTCGTAATTATTCTCTTCCCCTTTACTTATACTTGTTTTGTGTGCTACCCCTTTAAATCATCGGCCATCTTATCTGCGGCAAACAAGCTGAGAAGTGCAGGATGACAGAGAGGACTGGGAGCAGCAGCAATGAGCAATTCAGCCAAACCTGGCTTGGAGGGAAGAGCAGAAGGAGAGTGTAAGCAGCACATAAACTGACCAAGGGAGTTTGGGGAGGAGGACTGCGATACCAACTACTGTATTTACTGCCTCTAAAGCCCACAGTGCTCAGCGCCTGCCGCCACCGTGGTGTCCGGTTTTATGGTGTGCTGGTTACCCCAGCAATGCACAGACACCCCCCTGTAATGTCATTCAGCGGCGATCTCGGCTCCAGAGAGGGAGATGGCGTGGTCCTAGAGCCTGGGAGCCCTTTGCAGGAAACTTTTAAATTCCTCTTCAGCTCGCCACAGCCTGTGCATGTCCTTTAGACAACAGATGCCTACAGCCCCGGCACTCAGGGCATCCAGTATCATAAGAGGATTTACCTCTATCCTTTCTGGACCTTCCAACCCCAGGGGAGGCTCAACCTGGGGGGGGGGGGGGGGGGTTGGTAGGGGGGTGTAGCTGGAATTCAGTCTGGTGGCCTGGCGACCAATGAAAAAAAAACACGAGGGGGAGGGGAGGATAGGGATTTATAACGCTGGAAGAAGGTGGTCCTGAGGGTTGATGAGGAACAGTTAACCCATAGTGTGCTTACGGGGGGACGACCAGGAAAGCTAAATACTTCCATGCAGTACAACTGGCACAACTAATCCAATTCCATCCCTTATCACCTCAACCTACATTACATTTGTGGGATAGATTAACGAAGCTTTGCGGTTTTAAGTCCCCACATACTCCCACGGCTCCCCTGGTTTGCAACACAGATTTCACTCCAGGTCTCAATCCCCACACCTTTGAGGGATCTTATCAAAAGAACCCTACGAAACAAATACCAACTACCAAACTCAGAATTTTTTCATTATGTTCAAATTATACATTTCTTGAAATCTCTACAGCATACATCTGATATTAACACATCTACCTCGATGGAGTATTTGTGTAGGTCCTTTGACAAGCACACTGGCTACATCTCTAAAATCTATAACGTACTGACTTCCAAGTCAAAACGGTTTTATATGACGAAGTGGGAACAAGACATAGGCGAAACGTTTGAAATACATGAATGGTCCAAAATAGATGGATGGTCCAAAATGTTAAACGAATGCCTTTCGACAATTCTATTAGACAAACGAGCTAGATTTGATAAGATCTGGGAACCCTGGATTAAATATTTGTATGACCCCTTGTGAGCTGTCAGGGTCCACACAAGCTCATACTATGGAGTGCAATCTCTTCTTTGGTATTCTATCTATTTGGTATCTATTTGGTATATCAAATTTTTCTGTTCTTTTCCCCCTCCTTTCTTTGGCTTACCCCTTTCCTTATACTCTCCCTGCAGCGCCAGGGAGACGAACGTTATAAAATCTATAACAATGAGTATAACATTAAAGGGAAGGCTACAATACTCTGTTCAAATGCTGAATTTAGGGTCTGTATTTCTAGACCACACTGATCCCATGATGAATGGGACAGAGGATACTGGCCTCATGGGTATGTTACCATGGTTTTCCCCTCGTTCCTCTTATGGAGTGTGGGGGAGCGAGGGAAAGCCATAAAATACTTTTCTTTGTCCTACATCATGGGACACAAGGCCTTAAGTAATTAATAAATATAGTGATGGCTAGATGGTACCGTGGGATACAACACCTCATCCCCAAAATAATCAAATAGCTAATAGATGTAGGGACAGGGGATTATAACGGTGCTAAGGTCAAGGAATACAAAGAGAAAAGAGAAGGTTTTAAAAGGCAAAAAATTACAAAGTTTATTAGTAATGATACATACATAGAAAAACACACTTAGATCAATTAACATTTAAAATGAATATGTATACTGCATGTGACCCAGGGTATGGTGGAGTAGGCCAGATGGAGGTGGCCGGCGAAGTGGGGGCTCAATTTCCTACATGTTTCGCCAAGACATTGGCTTCCTCAGGGAACAAGAGCTCGAAATTGAATATGTAAAAAGGTCTGTATATGGAGATACGGAAAACATCATATGAGCCAAATTATTTAACAGTGCAGTATTTGGTACAAGCTCAAGAAAATCGATATTGTGGCTGGACAATCATGCAACCAGGCGGCCCCACCAATTCCGGGGGCGCAAACGTACCTGAAACACCGACACCCAAGGGGGGGGCGCGGAAGGCGTCACCACAGGGGAATATTGGGCAGGCCGCGCCGTGTAATGTGCCTGCAGGGGGCACACAGTAGACCTGGCAAAGGAATGTATTGAAAATAAGTGAGTGGATATCGAACATTGCATGTAAGGGACTAGAGATGATGCAGTTATGCATCGGTTGCATAAAGCGAAAAAGTATATATATCTGTATCTATTTTAAAAAGGTATATCAAAAACTCACACTTTTCTTTAAAAACAGTAAATTGCAGTGGGCACAAGGTGCCTGTGGATGGATGCATACACACAGCAAAGCAATTAACGGAATCAGCAATCAAATGGAGAAAAGGCCTAGATGGAAAAAATAGGTTGCTTTAAAGGTAAAACTAATGATCGTTATAGGCATAGCAAAGAAGAAGTCATCAGAAGGGAACTTACTTAGTAGAGTACACTGCCAGGTAGAAGTCTCATATAGGTGCAATCAAATGCATGAGATGGGGTATTTTTAAAAATTTTTATTGGAAAGGCAGCAGTTGCAGTAAGTCCTAGGCAAAGAAGGGTATAAGGGGAAAAGTTAAAGCGGCACGGACAGTATTAAAAGGAATAATGGGACTGCTGAGGAGACAGGGAACACATTACCTGATACGCCATATAGCAGAGAGTGTGACTCATGGAAAATCAATGTTGAGGATTACCGAGGAATGAATGGTAAGTCCAAAGTGACTCCTATAGGAAATGGTTAGGGGCTCAGTAAGTGATGAACTAGGGAAAAAGAAAGTTTAAAATGGTGCTAAGTGTCATAAAGAAAAAGGATTAGCTTGTTGCTGTGTGTGGAGCATTTACAGGCACGTCCCTCGTCCAGCGTGTGGGCTGAGGGACTGACCGGTTACTAATATACCCCCCACACCTGATCAAATGATGATCAGGTGTGCGGACGCAGGTGAGGGGCGTCCGCGCCTGCGCACAGTGTGGTGCCACGGAACTGCAAGTTCCGACATGCACCGCGTGCGCATGCTCAGAGCAGGCGGGTCGCGTGGCGAATGGGAGGATGAGACGCCGAGGAATGGGAGGTACCAGGGCGTCACCACCTCCCATCAGCCGATGGAAAAAAGGGGACCAGAGAGTCCGAGTACGGCGCGGACACCCAGGGCAGACATGGAATGATCTGCCCCGGGCGTCCGTACAGGCACGAACGGCGCTGACAATGTACCTCCCGAGGGGGGAGCCAACGCCACGCCCCCCCATCGAGGCGCCGGGGGGCCAGGAAAACGATGCGGTCCGGTGGTGAAGCATACCAAGTGCAAGATAGGTGGTGGGCGGAGACACAGGGTGGGGGGGCATCGCCCCCACTAACCCGGCAGTCCACAAGGGTCCGTGGGGACAGCGGGAAATACCTGTGTGTCGGCACACCATGTCCAGCCACAAAGTGTATAACATACATAGAGAACCTCAGGGTCCTGGTTGCACAAAAGAACATATAATGAAAGCAGTACTTGTATAACACGGACTGAAGACAAAAAGACATATGGGTTAAAAGGGTGTATTAATACAGATATCAAAACCTTCGCATATCTATGAGTACAAACAGAAATAGAAATCAAACAAAAATACAAGTATCAGTATTGATATATAGACATATTGATATAAAAGGAAATGCAATAGTGACAAATAGCGGTCATGGTGGTATAACATACCATAGGGGGTCTGTGAAAAGGACCGCAAGTAGAGCCATGGCAGAGGAGTGAAAGGCCAGAAAAGCTAAGGTCAAGGAAAGAAGGAAAAGAATGAAACAGTCGGAGAGAGAAAGAGGTACAGGAAAAAGTAGGGACAGAAAAAGGGAGGAAAAGGGGAAACAAAGAAAAACCACAAGTGACGCAGACTGAAGAATAGGCATAAGAGAAAAGGGAATACGCAATGTATTTGCAGGTATAACTCATAAAGGTGTAGGTATTAAAGGAAAGGTTTGAAACTAATATGTTCGTTAAGTCCCGGGAAATTGGTGGCATTTAATGTGTGAATCCATTTTGTTTCAAGTCGTAATAGTTTATTGTCTATGCTTCCGCCTCTGGCATGTGAGGGAACATGTTCAAGTGCGGAAAACAAAATGACATGGGGATCAAAGTTATGCTGGGCAGCAATGTGCCGGTTGATAGCGGTGGTAGTAGTGTTTTTGTATAGCGGTTTTATGTGGTCACGGATACGGATCTGAAACGGACGCTTGGTTTTGCCAACGTAGTATGAGCCGCATTGGCATTGAGCCAAATAAACGACTCCTACGGTGGCACAGGTGACTCGATGTCTAATGGTATGAGTGTTTCCATTAGGCAGGTTCACCACTTGGGAGTTGGTGACAAAGGCACATATGTCACATCTGCCACATTGGTAGGTACCTGTGGCAGTGGGCCTATGGGCAATGTCAGTCACATGATGGCTATTGATGAGTCGATCGCGAAGTGAGGGGGATCGGCGGTATGTGATATCGGGGTGTGTTTTTACATATTTGGCAATTGTGGGATCTGATGTTAATAGGGGCCAAAATTGGTTGAGAATGTGCTTAATTTGAATGTGTTGATTTGAAAAATGGGTGATAAGTCGTATCGGTTGTCTGGTGTCTAATGGTTTGTCGGAGAAGACAAGGTCCTTTCTGTTGAGTTTCTTTGCCTTGTTAAAGGCTTTTTTCAAGAGAGAGTGGCTGTAGCCTCTATCTCGGAGTCTATTGTACAATTCATGTGCTGCCTTGAGGAAATCTTCCTCTAGGGTGCAATTACGTTTTATCCTCAGATATTGGCTGAACGGGATGCTTCTAAGGAGAGGTCTGGGGTGGGCACTATGAGCATGTAGTATCGTATTGCCCGAAGAGGGCTTCCGATAAAGAGCAGTGTAAATTTGACCATTGGATTGCAAGCCAATCTGGAGGTCCAAAAAGTGGATCTGCGATTGGCTGCACTCCATGGTAAACCTAAGATTGAACGTATTCAGGGTAAGATGCTGAACAAACAAAACAAGTTCCTCTTTGGTGCCTGACCAGAACAACAGTATGTCGTCTATATACCTGTACCAGGATATCACCCTGGACAGGTAAGGATTGGAATGGGCCGGATCGAATAGTTCCCTCTCCCACCCCCCCAGGTAAAGGTTGGCATAGGCAGGGGCACACTTGGTCCCCATAGCCACACCTTGTACCTGGAGGTAGTGGGAGGAACTGAACATAAAGTAATTTCGTGTTAGTATGAACCTCAATAGTTCAAGAACGAAGTCCCCATATGTGTCATATTTGGGGCCTCTTTCCCGGATTAGTTTGCTGATCACTGAAATGCCTCTATTGTGTGGGATAATGTTGTATAGACTTTCCACGTCTAGGGCTACTAACCATGTGTTTTTTGGTAGGGTTTGACTGTCAAGTATCCGAAGGAGATGGATAGTGTCCTTGATGTATGAAGGCATGTCCGTGCCGCTTTAACTTTTCCCCTTATACCCTTCTTTGCCTAGGACTTACTGCAACTGCTGCCTTTCCAATAAAATTTTTTAAAAATACCCCATCTCATGCATTTGATTGCACCTATATGAGACTTCTACCTGGCAGTTCCCTTCTGATGACTTCTTCTTTGCTAAGCCTATAACGATCATTAGTTTTACCTTTAAAGCAACCTATTTTTTCCATCTAGGCCTTTTCTCCATTTGATTGCTGATTCCGTTAATTGCTTTGCTGTGTGTATGCATCCATCCACAGGCACCTTGTGCCCACTGCAATTTACTGTTTTTAAAGAAAAGTGTGAGTTTTTGATATACCTTTTTAAAATAGATACAGATATATATACTTTTTCGCTTTATGCAACCGATGCATAACTGCATCATCTCTAGTCCCTTACATGCAATGTTCGATATCCACTCACTTATTTTCAATACATTCCTTTGCCAGGTCTACTGTGTGCCCCCTGCAGGCACATTACACGGCGCGGCCTGCCCAATATTCCCCTGTGGTGATGCCTTCCGCGCCCCCCCCTTGGGTGTCGGTGTTTCAGGTACATTTGCGCCACCGGAATTGGTGGGGCCGCCTGGTTGCATGATTGTCCAGCCACAATATCGATTTTCTTGAGCTTGTACCAAATACTGCACTGTTAAATAATTTGGCTCATATGATGTTTTCCGTATCTCCATATACAGACCTTTTTACATATTCAATTTCGAGCTCTTGTTCCCTGAGGAAGCCAATGTCTTGGCGAAACATGTAGGAAATTGAGCCCCCACTTCGCCGGCCACCTCCATCTGGCCTACTCCACCATACCCTGGGTCACATGCAGTATACATATTCATTTTAAATGTTAATTGATCTAAGTGTGTTTTTCTATGTATGTATCATTACTAATAAACTTTGTAATTTTTTGCCTTTTAAAACCTTCTCTTTTCTCTTTGTATTCCTTGACCTTAGCACCGTTATAATCCCCTGTCCCTACATCTATTAGCCTTAAGTAATTACTTAATGGGTTATAGGCCACCTTCAGGTAATGGACACTGGTTATACCCAATCCAGGAAGTTCACTCCCTATATAACCCCTCCTCCTTCCAGGATCACATCAGTTTTTTCGCCAGTGTCTAAGGTGTTGGTCCCGAGTGAAGATGTGCTCTGAGGAGCTCCAGGAGGGATCCATGCTGGATTTAAATAGCCTCCATAGAGACCAGATCCATCCAAAGTGCCACTAAGGTCTAAAAGGATGGTACCTAGGGCCTCGTATCCGAAGCACGAGGTTTTGCCTGTAACGCCTCTCTTTGTAGGGCTTGACTCCAGGAACCCAGGGCTTTGGTCTTGCTACATTACCTAGCTTTCCAGGTGGGGTGCTTTACAGGTCCAAGGGAGTTGGAACCCCCGATATTTAGGGACTCGGTCCTTGAAGGTTTGCTAAACGCAGCCCACCGTGATGGGTGAAGGTTGGATTGTCTGTTAACTCAGCAAATCCTGTGGCGGGGATAAGGTAAGGGAAGAAACTTAGGTATTAAAAAGACCTATGTATTTTTCCATTAGAGCCCTTGCACACTAGGGCGGTTTGCAGGCGCTATTGCGCTAATAATAGCGCCTGCAAACCACCCCGAAAGAGCCGCTGCTTGCATTCCAGTGTGAAAGCCCTGAGGGCTTTCACACTGGAGCGTTGCGCTGGCAGGACGGTAAAAAAAAGTCCTGCCAGCAGCATCTTCGGAGCGGTGAAGGAGCGGTGTGTATACCGCTCCTTTACCGCTCCTGCCCATTGAAATCAATGGGACGGCGCGGCTATACCGCCGGCAAAGCGCCTCTGCAGAGGCGCTTTGCGGTGGTATTTAACCCTTTCTCGGCCGCTAGCGGGGGGTAAAACCGCCCCGCTAGCGGCCGCATACCGACGGTAAAACGCCGCTAATAATAGCGGCGTTTTACCGCCGACGCTGCCCCCCGCCCCAGTGTGCAAGAGCTCTTAGTAAAAAAAATTTGTCATGCCTTAATTCTCCACTACAAGGAGTCTATGCACATACCTTACTTGCTCTCCCTGCCCTCCTTCCCCCTCGTGTTTTGTCTGTGGACCTGAAAAAAGCCGTGCACGAGTGCGGGAACATTTTTAAATGTAAAAAGGGGCGGAATTTTTCTCGGAGGGGGCGGGGCCTAAGCGCGGTGCCCTGAACATCCACGAGGACGCACGGCAGGCTAAAACAAATAAAACTACAGATGTGACAGTCTCTCCTCGGCTGACAAAGAGGAAACAAGCAGCCTACAACACAGGGGCAAAGGAGCTGTGGGACACGTGAGGGTTGCAAATTGGCATTCCTGATACAGGAAGGACACCTTTTTATCAGCACTAGGCTGAACTTTATAGCGGCTTTAAATGTCATGACTATATTCAGCGATTAAGTGCAATTTGTATAGTGCCTCTGTCTTTGTACTTAGGACTATGCCTACCAAAAAAGACACCACAAAAACCAAAAAAGTAAAGGTTTCACCCCCGGGTGTTAGGATCTCGAGTCGCATTTTCATGCTGTCATAATCGCCTGAATTACCAGTTATGGCAAGCAGGGGTGAGCCATTGGAACAAATTGATGGTGCAACTGCTTCTCACATCTCAGCCCCTGTATACGTGACTGAAGATGTCATTTTCTCCTCCCTGCAGGGTCTGGAAGGAAGATTAGTGGCTTTAATCGCATCCTCCATTCAAATGGATAGGTAGCATGCTAGATCCCCCTCCCCACTTCAGAACCTTTGCAAGGGGAACAGTGGGCTCAAGATGAGGTGTTACCCTCAGTCCTTCAGGAGGAAAAACAAACTGACGATTCCCCTGTGGAGGAAAAAACGGTAGATGAACCTTTTTCATCGGTTTCTTCCTTGGGTTCCTTAAAACCTTCTCAGACTTTACATGCGTTTCCTGCACATGCATTACTAGAACAGCTTATTTTTGCTGAATGGGATCACCCGGATAAGCATTTTCTCCTTCCTAAGAGATTTTCAATTCTCCATACCCTGGAGGAGAAATTCTCCAAAAAATGGAAAGTACCAGCAGTTGACGCTGCGATTTCCAGTGTGAATAAAGGCCTAACTTGTCCTGTAGACAATGCACAAATGCTTACGGATCCAACAGATAAAAAGTTGGAATCCCTGTTAAAATCTACTTTTTCTTTGGCAGGTGCTGTTACTCAGCCTACAGTCGCTGCAATAGGTGTCTGTCAATCACTAAAGGACCAATTCAAACAGGCCCTTAGAGAGATTCCTGCACAACAAGCTCGGGAAATGGCTACACTACCAAAACCATTATGCTTTGCCATAGATGCCATTAAAGATTCTATTCACCAGGTGTCCCGCCTTATGCTTATGCTTGTGCATATGCGTAGAATCCTGTGGTTAAAAAATTGGTCAGCTGAAGCACCATGTAAAAACCTCCTAACTGGGTTCCCTTTTCATGGGGAGCGACTATTTGGAGAAGACTTGGACAAATATATCCAAACAATTTCTAGTGGGAAAAGTACTCTTTTGCCAGTCAAAAGAAAGTATAAGCGCCCTTCATTTAAACGGTCTCTTTCCCCTGCGCCTCTAGGCAGTGGCGTCAGACTCTAGAGGAAAATCTCAGGGTCAGACCCAGGCTCAAAGGAAGTCCTGGGGTCGGAAACCTGCAAAAGCAGAATCCTAAAGCCTCATCATGAATAGGCAACACCCCTCACCAAGGTGGGGGGAAGACTTTTGCAGTTTTCAGTCTGGAAAGAGGAAATTCAGGACAGAAGGGTCATCTTGACGGTAACGCTGGGGTACAAGCTGGAATTTCGGGACTTTCCACCGTCTTGCTTCCTGAGATCAATCGTTCCCAAGGATCCAGAGAAAAGACAATCTCTGTTTCAGGCACTAGACCGGTTAATATCTCAAGGGGTGATCATACAGATCCCCACAAAAGAGCAAGGTTTGGGGTTTTATTCAAATCTTTTTATGGTACCAAAACCAAATGTGGATGTCAGACTCATTCTAGATCTAAAAAATTGAAATCAGTTCCTGAAGATCCGCTCCATTCGCATGGAGACGATCAGGTCGATGAGGTCAGTAGTTTCTATCCTTCTAGGAAGAGAACTTCTGGCATCAATCGACATCAGGGATGCATATCTGCATATCTGCATGTCCCTATATTTCCCGCTCACCAAAAGTTTCTGCGGTTCGAGTTAGAACAGCAGCATTTTCAGCTTACCTTATAAAAATCCTATTATCATTACCTCTAGGGTGCAGAAATGTTGTTTTGTTGTGTAATTTTTTTTCTATCCCTGATATGGAATAACAAGCTGCAATGGGTGTGCAGGTCATAAGATGTTAAAAATTCTTCCCAAAATGTTCACTGTACTGCGATACAGATATATGATACGTTGTTTAATCTCTTGACTTTCTAATTGTCTTGTAAATTTCAATAAAAATCATTGAAACAGAAAAGACAATTGGATGCTTACATCAAAACAGAGTTAAAATCACATTAAAGCTTAAAACATTGATGTTTCCGACTCTCGCGTCACTTCCGGTCTGCCATCCTCACCCTACGCGTTACGTCACGTGCCTTCCTCAGGGGACAGTCCCCATAAGAGATGATAGAAATTCAGATGATTCGTTCCACAACCATTTATTCATATAAAAATGATTACAGCAAAACAAAATAAAGTATAAGGTGTACTGTAAAAATAAAATAAATTAACCTGCCCTTCAGGAGCTACAGGGTATAAAAGAGAAGAGTTCACACTTCCGTGACCTGGAAGTCGGCACGACTTTGCCAGGCAGCTTCGAGGCAACCCCAAGGCAACTCCAAGGCAACTTCAAGGCAACTTCAATTCAACTTTGAGGCAACATCGAAGCAACTTCGAGGCAACTTCAAGACAATCTTCCCGTAATGTCGGATTCAAATCACATCAATTAAGAACGCACGTTGCGCTACGTCACGTCCTGGTGGCACGCACACTGACTCTGCTGTGGGTCTCGTGGCTTCCATTGCCTCCGTCTGTCTATTGCGGTGATTTGCAAAGGAGGATACATTGTTTTATTGTTTTACTTGCTACTTGTAGCCATTGAGGCTTTTAACAAAATACCATACGGTATCACACTATATGGAGTTCGTCCTCTTTTATTTCTCTCCTGCATCGCTGGTGATGTCCCGTTTGGAGCCACATCCCATCCCGAGAAGGAGGACATTGGAGGATTCGTTCAAAGACCCTTGGAGGTCGGGGAGACCCCACAAGTACTTATGATCATTTGGATCATCCAGGATCTTGTTTAGAACTTTGTTTTTCATATTTGGACTTTTCACACTCATATGTTTGTCACGGTTTATGTTTTTTTAGTAGTTACTATCCACATTATCAATTTTTCTTGGTCACAAGGTTTTATTTATGATCATTCGTTCATTTTTTTACACATCTAATTTTTATTTATTAATAATACTCATGCTCACACTAATCTTTGCTATAACGTCCTCTCTCCTCAAACTCTCATTTCTTTACCCCCCTCTCCAGCCTGCAACCTGTACATATATCCCTCTCTTCTGCCCACTCAATATTACTGCACTTATCACCTCCTGCTCATTCTAAGCCCACACAGTATCACCACTTCCACTCCACTAAAGCATCTGCCCTCCTATAAAACCCACTCCCGCCTTACCACCCTCACCCACCTACTACTCCTAATGTCTGGGGACATCTCACCAAACCCCGGCCCTCCCACACCCAATTCCCACCCCCAAAATTGGCTGTCTACCTCCTCCAACAGTAGTCATAACTCCCACCTTCTCATCCCAATTCCCCTGATTCAACAAGTCAGCCCCCCTCTTTCATATGCCCACTGGAATGCCCGCTCAGTCTTCAACAAACTAGCTTCTGTCAATGACCTTTGAGCTTGTTATATTTCCGCCTTCCCGGTCCCCCCCCATGACTTTACAATTAAGATCGACAGCACAACCATTGGTCCCTCCACACATTCCAGGGTGCTGGGTGTAATCCTTGATTCTGAGGAAAAAAGAAAGAGGGACACCTTAAATTCATCCAAAATAGGTTCTGGGAGGGGGGGGAGGGAGTATGTATAGAGGGGGTTCAATAACCGGCTGGGAATAGCCTACTTAAATTGTTATACCCCTAATGCCACCCATACCATTTGTTGATTGACCCAACGATATGCAGTTAGCAATCAAACAAATGGTTGTTCAATGGACCATAAAACATATGTAAGAAGAGAAGGGAAGGGGGCGGGAGAAAAACCCCCTAAAAAAGAAGGTCCGCTCAAGAACAAACTGTTGTGAACCTAAATAGCTTTATTGTGTCATAATAAATACAGAACAACTATCCACTAACCATGTGTATTAAAAAATAGGGCAGAGGTCCTATTATGTGCAGGTGGCCACCATAGACATAACACATACATCCTACATTCATGCACTCACACCCATCTGAATAATGTCAGTGAAGACCCGGGTCTGTGCAATTTTCATAAAGTTCCAAAATAGGATAGCTGCATGAATGATAGACCTTCGGTCCTTCCTCAATAAAGTGCAAGTGCTGGTGATTAATGAGGATCCCTTCAGATGTAATCCTGATAGCCAAATAGAAATGTATATGTCAAACCAACAACATAGAAAGCAAGGGAGTCCTGATTTGGTTGGTTAAAAAACGGCAAATCAAGGAGGGCTAATTCACATCTTATACATAGAAGATGAACGGAGAATGGCCATAGACAAAGTACCTCCTGTGTGTTAGGGTACAGTTTAGCTCACCGTCTGACGTCTTCAATGGAAGGGTGATGGAGCCCAAAAGGATTGCTGATGGCCGCACTGGTGTGGTGTGAAGACACGTTCATGCGGCGTGTTGATCTGTTGTAGACATGAGCTTTTGCTTCCGGATCTTCTCCAACGGGATGTACGGTGAGTTGCAGGGTTCAGACGTTTTGGCGTTTCATGCTTAGTTGGTCAGATGGTTAGAGGGAACGCTCAGTTTCAGTGTCCACCGCAAGACTCAACCTGATGTCCGAGATCCGATCGGGATGTTCACATCCAATCAAGGGGGTATCCTCATTGATGTGTGGGGGTCTGTGTGCCGCCTGCACATGGGTTAGACGCTTACGCGTTTCACTTGTTTCCAAGCTTCTTCAGAGCTAATGTGGTGCCAGTAGCTGGATGTTTAAATAGCCTTGCGGCTAGTATTCAATTTCCTGTCATTATAGCCAGCACCTGGACACCATAGCCTAACCATAATTGCATTCACCAATTTGTGCCAATCACACTCATGCATACATCTGTGTTACGAATTCAAACAAACCATTGGTGGTAGTGGATACATGGAGATTCAATCTGATCGGCTTATGTATGAGGTCAGATTTAGATATTCCACTTCCCACCATTATAAAAGATGGTAGAAGAGACTTGTCAGGCAATTGCTATTAGTGCGTGGAGCCCATAGTCAGAGAGTGCTGCGTTTTCGATCTGATCGGTTAGTATATGGCCATATGATGGACAAGCAATGAAATAGGAAGGGACAGGCTGTCATTTCAATTAAATTACATCTCACACATTATATATTATCATCCATGCAAAGGACGAAAATATTATAAAAGAAATGAAATGAAATAGGGAGGGACAAGCTGTCATTTCAATTAAATTACAACCCACACATTGTATATTATCATCCATGCAGGGGACAAAAATATTATCATAATCCTTGATTCTGACCTCTCCTTCAGCCCCCACATCTTCTTGACTAATGACACCACAAAGCAACTTATTCACTCCTTGATTATTTCCCGCCTTGACTACTGCAACTCTCTCCTTAATGGCCTACCCTTACGTAGGCTATCCCCCCTTCAGTCTATTATGATTGCTGCTGCTAGACTAATACACCTCACTAACCGATCCGTGACTGCTGCTCCTGTCTGCCAATCCCTTCACTGGCTTCCCCTACCCCACCTTATAAAATTCAAAATGCTAACCACAACATACAAGGCCATCCACAACATCGCCTCCAGCTACATCACCAACCTCATCTGCAGATATCGCCCAAATCGTCCCCTCCGCTCCTCCCAGGACCTCCTGCTCTCTAGCTCCCTTGTTACCTCCTCTCATGCTCACCTTCGGGACTTCTCCAGAGCCTCTCCCATCCTCTGGAACTCCCTGCCCCGGTATGTCCGATCAGCCCCTAACCTGTCCACCTTTAGGAGGTCCCTGAAAACTCACTTATTCAGGGAAGCCTATCCCACACCCACCTAACAACTGTCCCAGAGCCACCCCCATCAAATCATTCCCCGCATCTATTACCTTTTGTACCACCACCCCCTCCCTTTAGAATGTAAGCTCTACGAGCAGGGCCCTCCTGTCCCTTCTGTACTGAACTGTACTGTAATTGTGCTGTCACCTCTCTACATTGTAAAGTGCTGTGTAAACTGTTGGCGCTATATAAATCGTGTATAATAATACTATATTTTTTTGGGGCTTGGCAAGCACTGTTTGCACAATAGGTTTGTGCACATTTACATACCATTCATTTAATTTGAACAGCAGCTGCTATTATAATATTTCTATGGTTCAACTGGTTCTTTGGCACAGGTGGTTTGATTTACACATAATACATTTAAGCAGCTTTGTTAAAAATAGCACTTCGAAAAGCTGCCTTCATATGGTGATGATCCTGGCAGAATACACAAACTAGATGAATGCTGCTTAACCTGGGAACATTATGTAGCAGCGAAATACATTTGAACAAATGGTACACTTTTTGAATGACGCATCAGCATTCAAGAAGTAATATTTAAATACTAAATAAAACTAATTGCAACTTCCAGGTTTAAACCTTAAAGCTAAACTCTAGGCAAGAAGCTAACTGTAGACAGATGGCCTGCTGTCAGTTTTCTTAGCTTGGCTGCCCAGGTAGGGGGAAGAGGTTAACATTTTACCTCCTTCCCTGTGTGTGTTCCCGGGCTTTTTTGCTGGGTTCCAACCTCCTTCCCGTGATATAAAAAGGGAAGAGGCCCGGATCCCAGGGGAGCCGTGACCTAAAGAGAAGATGGGACATCTGTAAGATTTCTCCGGGACCTGTGGTCCAGCACTGGACGCTGACTCACTGGGACACACCACAGACATGGACTTCTCCATATGAGCCTTTCTAAGAATGGAATATATCCAATATTACTTCACCCGTTCAGGTAACCTGTGGCAGCATCAGTTAGGTGTAGTTAGGTTGAGAATGTTATTGCATATTGTTCTACTAGACTTTCAGTAAAGTTGTTGCAACTGCATTGAGCCTGGTCTGAAGTTATTTAAAGGGGTGCATGTTGAGTCTTGGAATATTCCTGAAGAATGTGGCTCCGAAAAATCACTAAGGGGTATGTGTAACACCACTACAAAGGATAACTTGCAAGGCAAGGAAGAGAAGGTAGTTGCCATGGGTAACTAAAAGTAAGTACAGCTACAACATTAAGTTGTTTGGCATGGTACCCGGTTAGGTGACAGGTCCTTCGATAGCTAGGGGGTCAGTGCCCTGACTCCCTCCCTAGCTATCCGTCTCCTCCGGTCTCTGAGAGCAGACTAGTGTAGAGTTAATGAGCATGCATTGGGCCTGCTGTGTGCTCAGCGGGTCTTCATTCTCACTGGGAGTGAGGTAACAGAGGTATGGTGGAGTGGGTGATGGCTCTGCATGTCCCTCCGAATGCAACACATACATCAATACTTGTGTGCAGTGTTATGGGACTAACATCTTAAGGAAGAACTACGCACATTCACTGCACACAAATGGCGCGTCTCTGAGTCAAGGAATGCCTTAATAATGTTTGATTTTTCAAACAACTGCAGTCTATGCCTGGTGAGCACGCCTTTGGGCAAGGTGCTACCTCACGTGCATGGTTGCACAAAGTTAAGATACATATAAAGGTGCTCAAGGCACCCCTGCCAAGCCCTGAACTCTCTGAAGACTTTACTGTAGTTGAGCAGTACAGTCTGGTCTAGAATACACCCCAGTCTGTAAATGAAAAATGAAGGACCAGAATCATACTGGTAGAATCCTCATCTGCTCTCTCCTCCTCTCAGGAAGCATCCACTGTTGGGTTAACAGCACTGTGCAATGCAGTAGTGCCTGATTGGCTTACAGTGCTTCTCTACCCTCTTTGCCAGTCTGAATGACACAGTGCAGGGGATTGCAGGGCCAAGCCAGTTTAATGAGGTGTTAAAGCCAAATGCAAAAATGTATTATGCCCTGTACACACGGTCGGATTTTCCGACGGAAAATGTGTGATAGGACCTTGTTGTCGGAAATTCCGACCGTGTGTGGGCTCCGTCACACATTTTCCATGGGAATTTCCGACTCACAAAGTTTGAGAGCTTGCTATAAAATTTTCCGACAACAAAATCCGTTGTCGGAAATTCCGATCGTGTGTACACAAATCCAACGCACAAAGTGCCACGCATGCTCAGAATAAATTAAGAGACGAAAGCTATTGGCTACTGCCCCGTTTATAGTCCCGACGTACGTGTTTTACATCACCGCGTTTAGAACGATCGGATTTTCCGACAACTTTGTGTGACCGTGTGTATACAAGACAAGTTAGAGCCAACATCCGTCGGAAAAAATCCATGGATTTTCTTGTCGGAATGTCCGATTAATGTCCGACCATGTGTACAGGGCATTATACTGCAGAATGTCAATTCTTAGATGGAGTGGCAGCATTAGTTTTCTTCTTTTTTTTTTTTCCTTCCACCTTTATTTTCACCTGATCCAACCAGTAAGTCTGTTATTTTTCAACTTCCTTTAAACAGACCGAGCTGTCTGGACAAAGTAGCAGTTACAAGGTTGAGACAAACCATTTAACACTGACAGGGGTGCTTGTAATGATCAGTTTTTATTTATTTATGTAAAACCATTATCTCAAAAAAAAAAAAAAAGTTGCTGTAACTGCATAAAAGTGCATGCAAATACAGTACATTGACACCCAAACTTTGTCACTTTATTGCAAAAGCATGGCAGTACAAAACAGTCAGGTTTCCATTTCACATAACAAGTCTTCAGACCAGAGCAAACTGTAAAAATACATATAATATTTATTTTACTAAATCCATAACTGGATTAGATTGTTAATTTTATATCTACATGGAGTTCTGCTTGAAGGCCCACTGAACTTCTTCAATACAAAATATTTCAAAGTCTTATGCCGCGTACACACGGTCGGACTTTTCGTCTACAAAAGTCCAACGGACGCTGACGGACTAAAGCTGGCTGGTAATCCGATCGTGTGTGGGCTTCTCCGGACTTTCAACATACTTTTTTAGCCTCAAATCCGACGTACTTTAGATTTGAAACATGCTTCAAATCTTTACTTCGTAACTACGACGGACCCCGAAATCCGCTCGTCTGTGTGCTAGTCCGACGGACAAAAAGCCACGCTAGGGCACCTATTGGCTACTGGCTAGGAACTTCCTTATTTTAGTCCGGTGTACGTCATCACGTAAGAATTCAACGGACTTTTGTGTGATCGTGTGTAGGCAAGTCCGTTCGTTAGAAAGTATGCCGCAAGTCCGCCGCAAGTCCGCCGAAAGTCTGCCGGAAGTCTGTCGGACAGGCTGTCTGACTTTTGTAGACGAAAAGTACGACCGTGTGTACGCGGCATTATTTTTTTTCCTTTAGAAGGCATGAAATTACTTTTGTGTAATGGCTACTCACAGACCTTGCAGTAGACTTACATACTGAGCCCCAGTTCACACTGATGCGGTGCAAATTGAGTGTGAATTTAAAGTGGTACACGGTGCGAATTCCCACCGTATTATTTCCAATGAAGGCTGTTCACATACAGTATATGCTGTGGCAATTTGATCTGATTCAAAAAAAAGGAAAATTTATTATCAAATACTTACCGCCATTTTCCTTTCCTGATGGAGTCCTTGGCAGCCTACGTGTGGGTTAACCCCGCCTCCCCTCCAATGCTATAGGACCCCATTCCTATAAATGAGAGCTCACCGCTAGGTACTCCGTTCCGTAACTAGCCTACTCTTTGACTGATGGGTGGGAACTCCGTCTGCCATGGAGTCCATCAGGAAAAGAAAATTACGGTAAGTATTTGATAATAAATTTTCCTTTTTCCTGACAGACTCCATGGCAGCCTACTTGTGGGAAATAACTAGCCAATCCACACGGGTGGGTATGATAAACAGCAATAAATTCAAATTTGACCTGTCAACCAATAGGGTTTATAACCAAAGTTCACAGAAGATAGCGAAGCAGGCTTAATATAGTAATGTGACGATAAAGTTTTAATAGAGGCCCATGAGGCCGCTTTGCAGATCACGTCTGGAGCCACGTGCCGGGCTACTGCCCATGAAGCCGCTATACCCCTGGTGAAACGTGCCATCACTGCTTCCAGAGGAGCCAGGCCCCTAATTCTAAAAGGCTGATGCATGAACTGGATGATCCAGGCCGCAGTTGTTCTGGTCGAAGCTTAATTCCGCTTTTTACTGCCAAAGTGCAGGTCGGCTGAGTGTCTAAAAGGAAAAAAGCAGCTTGCAGGTATACCTTCAGAATTTTGCCTAGGTCCAGAGGATGAACTTTAGTGGACTCCTGGTCCTGAATGTAAGTAGGACGATTTCCTGGTTCTTATGGAACCTTGAGGTCATTTTCGGATTTGAGCTGAGCATAGGAATAAGGACCATCCGAATCGGAAAGAAGGACAGAAGAGGTTCTTCGTAATTTAGGGACCCGACCTCTGAGGCCCTCTTGGCCAAGGTAAGAGCTACCAGGAAAGTGATTTTAGCCGAAACTTCTCCAAATAGAAAGCGGTGAAGACCCCGTATTACTGAGTTCAGACAGTGAATTGAGGACAAGAGGAGGATCCCAAATGGGGAATCTTGGTCTTCTTTGAGGGCTGAGTTTTAACTCCCTACGGAACAACTGCTGGATTAAAGGGTGAACAGCCCACAAAGTTCCAGAGAAGGCCGACAAGGCTGAGACTTGGACTCTAAGAGAGCTGATGGATAGAGATAAATCTAGGCCAGAATAAAGAAAGCTGTAGATATCCTGAGCTTTTGGATTTCTACCTGATCTGCCCGAAGAATATGAGAACTAGACAGACTTGGCCCATCTTCTTCTATCGACCTAATTTGTGCTTGTCCCCGTAGCTCATGAGAGTGGAAATCATTCTTGAAGTGCACCCGAGTCGGACAAGGGTGCAGGACTGCCACTTGAGAAAGAAAGTCAGGGCATCCATTCTGGAGGCCTAGCTGCAACGACCCCGAGTGTAATACCTCACCAGCTTGAAGTTGCCTGGGAAGAGAATAGATCGACTTCAGGATTGACTCCCAGGGACAGAATCCACTTGAATGTCTGCACACAAAGAGACCACTCGTTAATGTCTTAACTGAATGCGCGATAAGAAATCCGCTTGGACGTTCTGGACTCTGGGGAAGTAGGCCAATGAAATGTTGTCTGGGCCCAAGACATGATCGGCTCGACCTCCCGGAATAGTGTGGAGCTTTGAGTGCCTCTATGATTCTTCAAATAGAAGATCCCCGTTGTGTCGTCCATTCTTCTTCTTTTTTTTTAAATCTCTTTTGCTGAGTATAAGACATACAAACAGACAAACACCAGTAAACCTGCCACAGCATTGGGGTGACTTCCATTCTTAATAATACTGACTTTCCATTCCGGAGATGGGAGAAGGACCGGGAGGGCACACCAGGCTGCCCAAAATTCCAGGACGTTCTAGCCCGGGTTGAGAAGACGCGTACCCTTGAGTAAAATCCCATCTGCAGAGGGCTCCCCAACCGGTACTGCTGGTATCGGTCGTGACCTTGACCCATGAGATGGGGCAACGGAGTGGCAATTGGGCAGGTTTTGCGCTGAAGCCACCAGACGAGGCTGCTCCTCGTTGTTAATGACATGTGAATCAGTTGACTGTTGCCCCTTGATTTCCATTGCTGCAGAAAACCTGACTGGAAAGGTTATAACCTCTGCAGGGACCACTTGACCATAGGGGTCGCGGAGACCGACGAGCCAATAATTTTAGGCACTATGAGGCCCTCAGCTGTGAAGAGATTAGAGACCACGAAATTCTCTCCTGGATGACCGTGATCTTCCCCACTGGAAGAGAGATGGTGCTTTCCACTGTAACGAACTGGGCCCCAAAGAACATAAGGCGCTGGACTGGTTCTAGGTGGCTTTTTCCCAGATTTAGGAGCCACCCGAAGCTGGTCAAGGTGAAGATTACCTGTTCCCTGTGAACCAGCAGCTGGACTTTGTCTTAGGACAGCAACAGGAGGTCGTCGAAATAGTGATAAAGATGTACCCCTCTCGTTCTGAGGAGGGCCATTATGGCCAGAGGAATTTTTGCGAAGACTCAGGTGAGGTTGTCAGCCTGAAAGGGAGGTAGAAGAACTGTAGATGGTCTTGCCCAACTTGGAACCGGATGTATTTGAGAAACTCCTTCCCCACCTGAACACGGAGGAAAGCATGTTTAAGTCGATTGAGATTAGCCAATCACCTGGCCGTACAGATGGTCAACAGAGCCTTCATTTGGATCTTTCGAATTTTATATACTTGTTTAGGTAAGTTAGATCTATCACTGGTTGCCATAAACCGTTTTCTATTGTGTTAAGAAGAGGGGGAAGTATACCCCCTGGAATTTTTCATCCCTCGGGACGTGTACCACTGCTCCCTGAGACTACAGCGAGTCCAGGTAGGACAGTAATGTCTGCTTCTGCTCTTCCGACCGAGTTAAAAAAGTGGAATAAATATGGGTGGAGGAGTATCAGTGAAGGACCATGTGTGACTCGATAAACCGTCTTGACGGCCCAGTAATCTGTGATTGAGGCCACCCAGACAAGCTGGAAGAGGAGCAGACGAGCCTCCCCGCCCGAACTGTCTTGGCGGGCGTAACCCAAAAGATTTAGCTGGTTCACAACCACCGGACGCCTGGTTCTTAGCAGGTTTTCGGAAGGACACTTGCCCTCTGCTCCAATGCTTTCAGAAGTCTTAACAGGCCTTTAAGAGTAAGTTTCTCTCGAGCGTTCAGCACCTTCTGTACTGGGGACTCTTCCAACCGAGCAGACGCCTATCTTGGGGAAAGCCTAACTATAAGGCCCGTTGAACCGCGACCGAGGACCATTTAGTCCAAGCCAACAGGAAGATCGGATTGACGCCAGGTCCAGCTCCTTAACTGCTGAGCTTTTGGAGAACTCTTCCGAAACTCCCCTGAGTACGAGACCATGTTCTCTGTCCAGGCTTCCATAGCCCTAGACATAGCTGCTAGAGCCAGGGCAGGTTTACAAGCCATATCGGCAAACCTGTACGTTTTTCTTGAGGTCTTGATTCATTTTCTCTCAAACCCGTCCAAAATGACACAGCATCTTTTAAAGATAGAGTAACCTGTTTTGCCAGACCCAACAATGCTGCATCAATGAGGGGATTGTTTCCCAGACACTTCAGTTCTGCCTTGAAGGGATACAATCTGGAGGTTTTGCTTGACATAGAAGTTTTCTTGTCCACCTTGCTCCACTCCTCATCCTTTAAATCCGTAAGGAGCAAAAAGAGAGAGAGTGTTCTTTCCCCAGGTGCATAGAGAACTACTTTGCTTAGCCGGGGGGTGAAATGGTCTACCCACTTAAAGGCTTCCATAATTGCTTTGACTCGAGGAGGAACCCGAGAGATGTCAAGGCTTCTGACATATTCGTCATCCTCCAACTCGCTAACCGAAGAATCCGGAGAAGCAGCGTAGGGCTGGGAAGGACCCGAATCCTTTGGGCCACGTCAGCCAAGGAGCCGGGTAGGATATAAAACTGTCTCCATGTGTGGGATGTATCCCATTTCCTTAGGGATTGCTGCATCACACATTTCACAAGAAACTCCACATCCTTGTTATCCATCTCTTTTTTTCCCAACGGCCCGGGCATAACACTGGTCACATAAAGACTTGCCCTCCGGGACTCGTGTACCACATCTCCAGCAGGCTCTGTGATCCGAGCAGCTGTCATGGCGGTGGATGCGGTGACTGGAGGAGGAATGGTACCATCTCCTCTAGTTGGAGGAGGAATGGAAACATCTCGTCTAGTTGGAGGAGGAATGGAAACATCTCCTCTAGTTGGAGGAGGAATGGAAACATCTTCTCTAGTTGGAGGAGGAATGGAAACATCTCCTCTAGTTGGAGGAGGAATGGAAACATCTCCTCTAGTTGGAGGAGGAATGGTTACATCTCCTCTAGTTGGAGGAGGAATGGAAACATCTCCTCTAGTTGGAGGAGGAATGGAAACATCTCCTCTTGTAAATGTTGTGGCCTGGCAAGATCTCTGTCGTCCTGTACCATGACTTGCGGGTCTGATCTGAAAGGGCTGAAAAAGATGGGGGGGGGATGACATCACACAGCAATCTCAAACCTTTGAGACTGCAAACCTCGGCCCCTCCCCTTGCCTGCACGTACCTTGTGCGAGAGGGCTGGACGTATGAAGGCAGTGACCTGTCCATAACCTCTGGACAGAACGTCAACAAACACGGACCGTCTGCAGATGACCCGAGCCGACCAGAAAGATTATATAATTATTAAATATATTATATATATATTTTTGCATCATCAAAAGGAGTATAGATATTATTAATATTTCTGTTGAATTACAGCATGATAAATCCATATAATATATATGTATAGATATACCTATTTATTTCTCTATATATTATCATTATTTTATTTATTTATTTAATTTTTGACTGTCCCCTTTAAGGGGAGAAAATTCAACCAGTCCCAGGACAAATGCAGACCAGGCCGGGGGAAGCTGCCGCTCACCTTCTGCGGGAATTCCCGTTCCGACAGGAGATGGCAAACCTTCAAATCCCCCGCCTGAGTGACATCACCACCCCCCCACCTCGCGCCTGTGCCATGGGAGACGGCCGAACGCCGCCTGTGCGACCGCCGGACCGTCCGACTCTCTGCGCACACGTGATTCAAGCCTTGCTTTCGTGGAGGCCTCACGCATGCGCAGAACGATGTCGGCGGCCGTGACCCGGAAGCACCGCGGCGGGCTGGAGTGCAGAAGCGTTCCAAGCGCCATGAGGGGGAACGGAGGTACCGGAGTACCGAGGAGTACCGGGAGGGACAAACAGGTAATGCAGCGACAAAACATGAACAAAGAGACGACTGATATTGGATGGAACAGAAAATTGCAGACCTTGCCAGCCATTGATGCGTCCACCTTCAGGCATACCGAAGCAACCTTGCCTCCACCACTGGGGTATCTAGTGCCACAAAAGCTACTTGCCCGCTCGTAGCTGGGCCCTGAGCTGCACCGCATGAATGGTATGCTAGATTCTGGAAACAATCCGACCGGACGCCAACAGGAACAATCGTGATGTAGGTTCAAAAAAGGAACGCAGTACCTAGCGGTGGGAATGGGGTCCTATAGCATTGGAGAGGAGGCGGGGTTAACCCACACGTAGGCTGCCATGGAGTCTGTCAGGTAGGGTCCTGTGCGAATTTAGTGCAGTGTGGTGCAAATTTCAGCTCCAAAGACTTTTATGGGACCGGATTGAAATCGCAGTCCGGTGTTCACATCACTGCAATTTCTTTTTTTTTTTGCCCAGATTTGATAGAAAATAAAATCGCAGATTTGACCACTCCCCTCACAAATTTGCATTAAATTTGCATGGAAACCACACATGCTAAGCAGAATTCGCATTGTGATGTAAAAAAAATTGCAATGTGAATTTGCACCGTGTACTGCTTTAAATTTGCACTGCATCAGTGTGAACCGGGGCTCAATTAGATCAAATTTGCACTGCATATATCTGAACAGCCTTCATTGGAAATAATGCTTTTTTATTTGACATGCGAATCTATGCTTTTTGGATCGCATCTGACCCGCATAGAATTCACATAAGTGTGAACCGGGGCTAAAGAAGGCACACCTATTTGTGGCCAGTATCATCGGAAACCAGGTATACGTTTTTCTCCCTCTAACCATGTCTTCCCCACCCCCTCCCCTTATCCTGTAAGACCAATTTCTCTCTTTCCCCTTCCTCTTACACCTTTAAGCCCCATTCAAACTTTTACATTCCTGGAATGTGCGCAGAAACGTGCATTTCTGTGCGTTTCTGGGAAGCGTGCGCCAAAACATTCATTGTGCGTCTGGTGCCATTAATTCTTAATGAGCTAAAACATAAAAAAGGTACAGCGTTACTCTTTAGCAAGTGAAACAATGTAAAGTAATAATGTAGTTCAAAAACTCATAAAAACACAATAAGAAACATAAGCTTTTGAATAATAAGTCCATCAAAAATCCTCCAATCACCATGCCTTGTTGTAAAAAGTGACTTCTCTCTTCATTTTAGGTGCTCCAAACCAGTGGGAGAAAAATGCACACTCACCAACCATAAATGACCTAAAGGCTTCAATCGCTTTTTACAAAGCCCCAATAAAGCTCTTCGGGTCGCTCTTCAAGTGGCCCCAAGATAGAGAGATGATGAATTCACAGCACTCAGACACTCCACATAAAGCTTTCTCAACCAATATAGTAATCCATATACCCAAATGAGACGATATATAACATAGTGTAGTATTTAGTAGTAGTATGTGGGAGTTTTTACATAAAACAATACAGGGAAGCTAATGAGTACAAGTACAAGAGTTCCAAGGCATAAGTATCTAGTACAACAGGAAACATAGTAGAATACTCAGGTCGCAAGCAAATCGCACAGAGTGAGCCTAAAGCCAGTCATAGATGATTCAAATCTCGGCTGAACCAGCATTGACTGGCCAAGATTCGAACCATGTATGGCCAGGCTGAATGTACCCAAGTTGATCAATCAATCAACTTGGGTACAACCAGCCTGTTGGATTTCACATGCAATTATTTCTAGGCTATTATAGATGCTAGCAGTAATCACTGTGTTCTCCTGGTGGGTACAGCTCCCCCCCTGCCCCCACCATATCCCTGGGAGAACACAATGGCTCCGTGGGAGGGATTCAGTGTTGATGGGGGAATCAAGTGATTTTCTTACCGGCAACCCATGGTTGCCGGTAAGAAAATCGCTTCCTCTATGGCCAGCTTAATAGATATTGATGAGTAGTTAACCAGAGGAGGAGGTAGGTAGTTGCAGGAAACAAATGCTGTTATCAAGAATAGAAAAAAAAAAATCCACTAAGTTAAGTATAAATGGTAGACAATCCTCAGTGTCCTCATAAGTCCAACTGTAGAATCATAAAGTGCTCAGCACAAATCTAGCCAACCCTGTATAACCCCGTATAGCCCCATCGGGGCTCCGCAGAGAAAGAGTCAGTTAGGCCCCTTTCACACTGGGGCGGTGGGGGCGCCGGCGGTACAACAGCGCTATTTTTAGCGCTGCTGTACCGTCGTTCTTGCAGCTGTATTCGGCCGCTAGCGGTGCGGTTTTACCCCCCCGCTGGCGGCCGAAAAAGGGTTAAAATCCCTCGTACAGCGCGGCTATAGCCGCGGTATTGCCGCTGTATAGCCGCGCTGTCCCATTGATTTCAATGGGCAGGAGCGGGGAAGGAGCGGTGAATACACCGCTCCTTCCCCGCTCCAAAGAAGCGGTTTGCAGGACTTTTTTCACCGTCCTGTCAGCGCACCGCTTCAGTGTGAAAGCCCTCGGGCTTGCACACTGAACAAACAGTGGAGGCTGTTTAGGGGCGGTTTGCAGGCGGTATTTTTAGCGCAATACCGCCTGCAAACCGCCCCAGTGTGAAAGGGGTCTAAAGGAGGATTTTCCATCAGCTAGCCGATGATCAAGACGTCTTTTGAAATTGTAGAAAATGTTCAAGCTGGGAATCCAAAAATAAAAGTTTTAGGAATAAAGGGGATCCAGGATCCAAAGAGGGATTTAAAAAGCGTATGAACGGCTTGTCAGTAAGGAAGAACCAGTAGGCAGTACCAATAAATGTGGAGTATTGTTCCTAACTCATTCTTGCAATGCATTTTAACCACTTCAATACCAGGCACTTTCACCCCCTTCCTGCCCAGGCCAATTTTCAGCTTTCAGCGCTGTCACATTTTGAACGGCAATTGAGATGCAACATTGTACCCATATGAAATTTTTCTAATTTATTTTCACAAAAATAGAGCTTTCTTTTGGTGGCATTTATTCACCTCTTTTTTTTTTTTTTTTTTACAAATTTTTGTGCTAAGTAAACGGAAAAAAAAAACCCTAATTTTTAAATAATGTGTTTTTCTTTGTTTCTGTTAAAACATTTTGCAAATAAATAATCTTTCCTAAAAAATTTAGGCCAAAATGTATACGTTTTTCTTTGGTGAAAATAACTCAAATCGGTATACTGTATATTATTTAGTCTGTACGAAAGTTATAGAGTCCACAAACAATGCTATAGGTGTATATATATATATATATATATATATATATATATATAGATATATAGATATATAGATATATATATCTATATATCTATATATATATATATATATATATATATACACACATACACTATATTACCAAAAGTATTGGGACGCCTGCTTTTACACCACATGTACTTTAATGGCATCCCAGTCTTCGTCTGTATGGTTCAATATTCAGTTGGCCCACCCTTCGCAGCTATAACACCTTCAACGCTTCTGGTAAGGCTTTCCACAAGGTTTAGGAGTGTGTCTATGGCAACGTTTGACCGTTATTCCAGAAGGGCACTTATGTGGTCATGCACTGATGTGGACAAGAAGGCCTGGCTCGCAGTCTCATCTCTAATTCATCCCAAAGGTGTTCTATCGGGTTGAGGTCAGGACTCTGTGCAGACCAGTCAAGTTCCTCCACCCCAAACTTGCTCATCCATGTCTCGGCTACGAGCCTCATAGCTGGTTCCCCACTGTGCATGTGCGAATTGTGCTGTGCTTTGTAAATGGCATGGCGGTGGAGGAAGGAAAACAGGGCCTGAACTTCCAGGGGAGTTAGCCTCGGCGAACTCACCCGGAACTGTGAGTTCCTGTCATAACCAGGTACCTACTCCCCCCCCCCCCCCCCCCGAAAGTTGCCAAATGTGGCAGCGGAGAAGGGGGGGAAGGCAGACAAACAGAGCTTCCCCTTTTGGGAGGAGCTCTGCTTTAAGCAGAGTGACAGGGAAATCAGCTAAACAGTGCACAGCTTCTCCTGCACTGTCCAGTTAACGGATGGGAAAAGGGCAAGACCTATTTTTATTTCTTGACTACAGTAGATAAACATTAGGATTCTTGACTTGCCAAACTGTGCTGTGTGGTAGTTCTGGGTAAAAACTAGATCAAGATGGACAAAACAAATCCTGTGGGAAAACAGCTCTCATCTATGTATTTCATCAATGTATTTAGCTGTTTGCCCCTTACTTATGTAATTTTTGAACATTCTTCTGACAATATCCTAAAGCTGAAGTTTATTTATTGGGGATACAGCACCAATCACATTAGTTATGCATAATGGTGGGAGTCCCGTTACATGCAGGTAGCTGTTTCTGGAAAAATGATCTCTGCAGTGCCCCTTCAGAGCCACTAGATACTGCCCTGAGCGGCTGTCTTCCATCACTGTGAAGGTTAACAGCAGCCACTGCTGCTGAAAAGAAGTTATGCCCTTCTCCCGCCTCTTTTTGCCCATCGACAGAACATGATGCATTGTGGGATAATAATAATACAAGCAATAGGAATGGCAGAGAGAGCAGAGGGTGAGTGAGCAGTGCAACTTTTCTCAGTAACAGCGGCTGCTCTTAACACAGTGCAGTTTTAACCAATCTTCCGGCCTAAAATGTGCATTTAAACAGGTGTGTAGAAAATGCAAAAATGGCTGCGGCAGCAAAAGAATCAATTCAAACTTTAGTAAATATATTGTTTTGTGATAGAGCACCAAATACATTAGGTATGTGTAATGGTGTGTATCCCATTATCTGTAGGTGGCTGCTACTGTTAAAAAAAGGGAGAGATGACAGAAGGGAGCGGCAAGTGGCACAACTTTGCTCAGTAGCAGGCACTGCTGTAAACTTTCACAGTGCCAGAAGGCAGCCCCTCAGGGCAGTATCCAGCGGCTCTAAAAGAAGCACTGTAAGGATGCTTTTCACCAGAGACACTGCCTGCAGGTAACAGGATACACAACCTTACATATAACTAATGTGTATGGTGGTGTATCCCCCAATAAATTAATTAAGTAAATACATTTCAGCTTTAAAGAGGATTTTCACTCTCCATCTGGTCATTTTTTTCCCCTAAATCCCTACCTGTTGCTAAGTTATTCTAAGTTTTGATGCTCATCCACCCAGCAGATCTGGCGCTGAATAGCTGGCAGCCTCTTCTCTTCTGGAGGCACTTGGTCCTGTGCCGACATGTTTCTTGGTGATGTCATCGATAGGCTGCCGGCTGTTCCGTGTTCAGCCGGAATGTCTCCCAATGACGCTCTGACAGGCCCAGCTCCTCCTCCTTTCCTCAATGAAAGGCAATGCCTCCTGGGATATGTGACGTTCATATCATGAGGGAAAGGGAGGAGAGTACACGCTGTTCGCTTAGGTGAATGGCGTGCAAGTGGGAGCGGGGCGGGCATTTTATTTTTAAAAAAGGTAAATCTAATTGACAGGCCCATTTAGCCAAAAGACGGTACCATATATCTAACTATAATGTTTCACTAATAACTATACTATTGTCTCCATATTCGAACGCAACTTTCATCTTGTTACCTGGTAATTCTCCGCAATAGGTATTCAAACTTCTGTGTGTCCCCAACATCTTTATGACATGTACCAATACTTGTTTGTAAAACTTTGTGTACCATGTTTGTATATCCTTGTATGTCCCCCTGAGGAAGCCACATGACCACCCTGTGGCATAACACGTAGGGGAGTGGCCAATGTGTCATCACGCTGATGTGTGCATTGTGAGCATACCCTGGTAATACTGTCTGATTGCCTTATATCCATACTGTGAATACTGAATGCTTTTTACAGCTTAAACAGCATAAAATAATAATATACCTGTTTGTATACTTTTCCTAGTGTACACAATAAAAAGTTATTGATTAAAAAAAAAAGGTAAAAAAAACCAGCCCTATTCCAGCAGAGGACCAGAGGAGGGATTGTGTTTAGGAGAGTGAAGATCCGCTTTAAGATTGCTTTGAATAATACATATTTTTAATGCATAATTCTTAGTGTTGAACATTCATCCAAAGCTATTTTTGTGATGTTTACTTATGCGTGTCACACAGAAACTTTTTTTAAATAGTTTTTTTCTAAACCATCTGTTAATTATTATAAAAGAAACAAGAATAAAAAGACTAACTGCCTTGTTTAAACACGTGTAGCTGAATAACCAAAGAAAAAAAAAAAACACTCAAGCAGCCAAATATGATGTAACAAAAAATGGAACATTTGGCGACACAGAAGGGCAAAACTGAGCGACTCCATTCTCTGTTTAATTTTTCAGAAAGTGCATATCTTCACATTAGGTCAGCTTTTAACTTACAAGAGATGAGACGTTACCAGATAATGTAATTGACTAGGTCTGAAAATTTAGCAATCATTATATGTTATTAAATTGAATTATTCCAAATCTTCGGATCTCATTATTTATTCTCTTTTATACCAGATTGTACTTTAAGCCTGCTTTAGCAAATCCTTTATTAAATTATTATAGTCCCTTAAATCATCCAAGATTTCTCATCTATTCGTTGCTCTGTTATTTTGCGAAGGACAATGTATAAAAGAGATTAAAGGAGTCTTTCATTAAATGGAACAATACGCATTTCTTTCAACATATTTCATCCTTTGCATATTATTTCTGTGAAAATATTTGAAAACACTTTCTATTCCATACTGTTAAGTCCTTGATAATGTAAACGAGGATGTTGTGACAAGGCTTCATCTTACACACATACTGTGCAGGCATTACATACTTGAAGTATTGTTGTAGAATGTGAAATACTCCTTAGCAATCACACTAAAACGGGGGCAAAACTTGCATAAAATGAACAAAGAAGATCAGAATCTCAGGCTTTTTAAAGGCGGGTTCACACTGCTCCGATTCGACTTTGCCCTGTGAATTCATCTCATGCGACTTCAATGAACGGGATCCAACTTTGATCTGACCATACCAGGCCCTTTGAGTCTGGTATGAATCTTGAGTTGGAATCCCATGCCAAATTTTAAAAAAAACGGCGCCCCCCCCCAAGACCCTACCAGACCTTTCGGTCTGGTATGGATTTTGAGGGGAAACCCCACGTCAAATCTTTTTCTTTTAAAACGGTGTGGAGTCCCCCCAAAACTCCATACCAGACCCTTATCCGAGCATGCAGCCGGCAAGTCATGAAAGGGGGGGCCAACAAGCGCCCCCCGCCGGACCATACCAGGCCACATACCCTCAACATGGGGGGGTGGGTGCTTTGGGGCAGAGTGGGCTCTTGTCCCCATGTTGAGGGCATGTGTCATAGTATGGGGAGAAGGGCCTCTTTCCAAAAACCCTGGGCGGTGGTTGTGGGGGTCTGCAGGCAGGTGGTTATCAGAATCTGGAAGCCCGCTTTAACAAAACAGATCCCAGCCTCCCCCATGTGAATGAGTATGGGGTACATTATACCCCTACCCATTCACCCCCCAAAAAAGCAGTGTAGTGTAAATAAAACAAGACATGGTTTTCGACAAGTACTTTATAAAAAATGAAGAATGCCCCCTGTCGTAGCTCCAACGTGTCTTCTTTCTCCGGTTCTGCCACTGATGTGTTCTTCCTCCAGTCTTCTCCCTCCACTGCAGTATTCTCCCTCCAGTGATGTGTTCTCCCTCTGGTCTTCTCCTTCTGCTGCTGTTTTCTCTGCCACTGCTGTCTTCTCCGACCGACCTGGTCCTCCTCTAAAGCTGTCTGCCAGTTCTTACTTAATCATGGGACGTGGCCCTCCGTTGACGTCACCATGAGACTCTGCCCGGTGTGACGTCACGTGGGGGGCTAGTGTGGTCTTGGGGGGACCCCACACATTTTTTTGTTTTTTAGTTTGGCATGGGGTTCCCCTTCAAGATCAACAGAGCACAAGTCGCATGCCACAAGTCGGATCAGTTAAGATGATAATCCAACTAGGACGAGACTTCCATTGAAATAGATGGGCTGAAATTGTGCCCAAGTGGGACCAAAGTAGTGCAGGAACCTTTTTCGAAGTCAGACTGACACAAGTCGGATCAGTTAGGGATCATAGGGAACCATTCTTTTTGACAAGTCATGCGACTTGTGCTCTCGAAGTCGGAGCGCATGTCGGACCAGTGTGAATTGGCTTTCAAAAAGTGTAATATCCATTCTTGTTAAAATATAAACAAATATGGATACATTGTATCACAGCGCTCCTTCAGTGTCACCTACAACTCTGTCTCCTCCTCTCCATTGCCCCTTTCTGTGGGGGTCCCCCAAGGCTCGGTTCTTGGAACCCTTCTCTTCTCTATCTACACCTCCTCCCTTGGTCACTTAATAACTGCCCACGGCTTCCAATACCACTTATACGCTGATGACACCCAAATCTATCTGTCTACTCCTCAGCTCACTCCTTCAGTCTCCTCTCGCATTACTAACTTACTAACTGACATATCAGCATGGATGTCGCACCACTTCCTTAAACTAAATCTCTCTAAAACTGAGCTATTAATATTCCCCCCCGCCCGTGCCCCCCTCCATGACTTTTCCATCAAAATCAACAATGCAACCATCAGTCCCTCACCTCACGCCAGGGTACTAGGTGTAATCCTAGACTCTGACTTGTTATTTCAGCCTCAAATCCAATCGTTGTGAAAAGTTTGTAGAATTCACCTCCGTAACATCTCTAAAATTCGCCCTTTTTTAACAAATGAAACCACCAAGCTCCTCATTCACTCCCTTGTTATCTCTCGCCTTGACTATTGCAACTCCCTTCTCATTGGCTTACCTCTCCATAGGTTATACCCTCTTCAGTCTATCATGAATGCTGCTGCCAGACTTATCCACCTTACCAACCGCTCAGTGTCTGTCAACCCTCTCCTCCAGTCCCTACACTGGCTCCCAATCACCCAGCAAATTAAATTTAAAATTCTAACCACAACATACAAAGCCATTCACAACTCTGCCCCAAGCTACATCACTAATCTTGTCTCCAAATATCACCCAAATCGACCTCTCCGCTCTTCTCAAGACATCCTGCTTTCAAGCTCTCTCATCTCCTCCTCCCATGCTCGTCTCCAGGATTTCTCCAGAGCCTCTCCCATCCTCTGGAACTCGCTACCTCCATCTATCCGGCTATCCCCTACTCTTGCTACCTTCAGGCGATCCCTGAAAACTCATCTCTTCAGGATAGCCTATCACGTCTCTAACTAATCTCCTTCCACTTCCACCAGCTCATTCCCCACAGTTACAACCTTTTGTACCACCTGCCCCACTCTATTAGATTGTAAGCTCTTCTGAGCAGGGCCCTCTTAATCCTATTGTATTGTATTGTATTATAACTGTATTGTCTGCCTTTTATATTGTAAAGCGCTGCGTAAACTGTTGGCGCCATATAAATCCTGAATAATAATAATAATAATTGTAACTATCTATAGGGACGAGACTTCCATTGAAATAGATGGGCTGAAATTGTGCCCAAGTGGGACCAAAGTAGTGCAGGAACCTTTTTCGAAGTCAGACTGACACAAGTCGGATCAGTTAGGGATCATAGGGATCATAGGGAACCATTCTTTTTGACAAGTCATGCGACTTGTGCTCTCGAAGTCGGAGCGCATGTCGGACCAGTGTGAATTGGCTTTCAAAAAGTGTAATATCCATTCTTGTTAAAATATAAACAAATATGGATACATTGTATCACAGCGCTCCTTCAGTGTCACCTACAACTCTGTCTCCTCCTCTCCATTGCCCCTTTCTGTGGGGGTCCCCCAAGGCTCGGTTCTTGGAACCCTTCTCTTCTCTATCTACACCTCCTCCCTTGGTCACTTAATAACTGCCCACGGCTTCCAATACCACTTATACGCTGATGACACCCAAATCTATCTGTCTACTCCTCAGCTCACTCCTTCAGTCTCCTCTCGCATTACTAACTTACTAACTGACATATCAGCATGGATGTCGCACCACTTCCTTAAACTAAATCTCTCTAAAACTGAGCTATTAATATTCCCCCCCGCCCGTGCCCCCCTCCATGACTTTTCCATCAAAATCAACAATGCAACCATCAGTCCCTCACCTCACGCCAGGGTACTAGGTGTAATCCTAGACTCTGACTTGTTATTTCAGCCTCAAATCCAATCGTTGTGAAAAGTTTGTAGAATTCACCTCCGTAACATCTCTAAAATTCGCCCTTTTTTAACAAATGAAACCACCAAGCTCCTCATTCACTCCCTTGTTATCTCTCGCCTTGACTATTGCAACTCCCTTCTCATTGGCTTACCTCTCCATAGGTTATACCCTCTTCAGTCTATCATGAATGCTGCTGCCAGACTTATCCACCTTACCAACCGCTCAGTGTCTGTCAACCCTCTCCTCCAGTCCCTACACTGGCTCCCAATCACCCAGCAAATTAAATTTAAAATTCTAACCACAACATACAAAGCCATTCACAACTCTGCCCCAAGCTACATCACTAATCTTGTCTCCAAATATCACCCAAATCGACCTCTCCGCTCTTCTCAAGACATCCTGCTTTCAAGCTCTCTCATCTCCTCCTCCCATGCTCGTCTCCAGGATTTCTCCAGAGCCTCTCCCATCCTCTGGAACTCGCTACCTCCATCTATCCGGCTATCCCCTACTCTTGCTACCTTCAGGCGATCCCTGAAAACTCATCTCTTCAGGATAGCCTATCACGTCTCTAACTAATCTCCTTCCACTTCCACCAGCTCATTCCCCACAGTTACAACCTTTTGTACCACCTGCCCCACTCTATTAGATTGTAAGCTCTTCTGAGCAGGGCCCTCTTAATCCTATTGTATTGTATTGTATTATAACTGTATTGTCTGCCTTTTATATTGTAAAGCGCTGCGTAAACTGTTGGCGCCATATAAATCCTGAATAATAATAATAATAATTGTAACTATCTATAGGGAGGAGCAGGGCAAGCTTAGTTGCTAAGTGAATGAATTGAAGAAATTCAAGTGTATCTAAATGCATAAACAAAAAATTCATACATTTCAGCTTACCAGTCCTCAGGTGTGATGGCTGCATTCGTTTTCAGGTTTTTTTTCCCCTTTATTTGAACCTGGTGATCCTGTCAGTACCACACTTTCTGTCTTAGGGTGTCTCCTCTATGTATGGAGGTGCATCAGAGACACCCTTGGACAGCAGCACTATTAGGAGAGGTCATTGTTAGACAGACTAGTAGATTTAGACAAACTTTACTTAACCACTTGACCTCCGGAAGATTTACCCCCCTTCCTGACCAGGCCATTTTTGCGATACGGCACTGCATTATTTTAACTGACAATTGTGAAGTCGCGCGACACTGTACCCAAATAAAATTTATGTTATTTTTTGCCACAAATAGAGCTTTCTTTTGGTGGTATTCGATCGTTTCTGCAATATTTTTTTTTGTGCTATAAATGAAAAAAGACCGAAAATTTTGAAAAAAAAAACAATATTTTTTATCTTCTGCTATAAAACACAAATCAATAAAAAAAAAAGATGTAAAAAATCGAATTTCTTCATCAATTTAGGCCAAAATGCTACATATTTTTGGTAAAAAAAAAACTCACAATAAGCGTATATTGATTTCGTTTAGAGAAAAAGTTATAGCGTCTACAAACTATGGGATATTTTCATTTACTTTTTTTATTTTTTACTAGTAATGACGGCAATCAGCAATTTCTAGCGGGACTGTAATATTGCTGCAGACAGCCGGACGCTAACTGACACTTTTGACACTTTTTGGGGACTAATGACACAGACTGGGAAGGGGTTAACATCAGGAGCGATCAGAGGGTTAACTGTGTACCTAGATAGTGATTTTGTGTACTGTGGGAGATGCTTTTACTAGGGGAAGGCAAAGATCTGTGTCCAGGCAGAAACACAGGATCTATGTCTTCCCTACTGACAGAACGCCGATCTGCCTTGTTTACATAGACAGACCTGCTTTCTCCTTGTGTACTGAAGGATCAGTGGATGCTGGCGGAGATTGAGTGCCCAGTACCTGCTGATCAGTGTAAAATCACAGTGTGGGCGGGTCACCAGCGGCTTGCATGTGTGCCCCAGAAGTGTCGGATCACGTACTACGTACGTGATCCGGCGCAGCAGTGCCACTTTGCCACCATATATGTAAGTTATACAATCAGCAAATGGATAAGGGACTAACAAAAGGGGTTTTGACAGGTACCCACTCCCACTTCCGGATAAGATCGCTGCAGTGATTTATGAGCATATCTGGCCCCTCCCCCTTCCCCCCGCTGTCTTCTGGGACATACACAGATCCCAGCAGATGGCGAGACCATCCAGAAAGCGTAGCGCGACTCGCGCTTGCAGAACAGGCAACCGGTTTCCCTTACTTACAATGCCAGTGCCTGCACCCGAAACTGATTTATGATTCAGCTCAGGGTGCCAACATCCCTGGACAGGTAAGTGCCCTTATATTAAAAGTCAGCAGCTACAGTATTTGTAGCTGCTAACTTTTTCCATACTGAAGCTCCTCTTTAGGCTGGGTTCACACTATTGCGAATTGGATGTGGTGAATTCGCATCCAATTCGCAATAGCAGGAGATTTTGACCGACTCTCTGTGGAGCCGGTTCACATATCTCTGCTGTAGTTCCGGTGCGAATTTGCACAGGAGCCCTGTGCGTCTTTTGGTTCTTTTCAGGTCCGAATTCAGCCAAAAATTCGGGCTCAAATCTGACCTTTAAATGGTGAACGGAGATGCACCAGACTCCTGCTGTGAGCTGCATGCGAAGATAGTGTGAACCCAACCTTAAGCAGTTACAGAAACTGTTTCTTTTTTGAGATAAAGGTCTTAAGTAAATTAATAAAAGCTGATCCTTTTAAGCATCCCTGTCAGTGTAAATGATTTGTCTCAACCCTCCAACTACCATTTTGTCTGCACAGTTTGGTACGTTAAAGACATTTTAAATTTAACAGCAGGATCAACAGGTAAAAAAAAAATCTTATTTTACCTTTAGTACCATTTAAATGCTACTACAGTGAACTTTGAGGATGAATTGTTCCACAGTGCCTGCGGCCACAGAGGTCAGTCGTTGCATGCTTTTGAGGTTTAAAGGTTTATTTACTGCTTGTCTATGCTACCCCAAAAAAGTCATATCACCTATGTTTGTTAGTTTATCTGTGTTGTTGTGGGGTAAATGTAGCGTGTTCTATACTGGGATCCTTATTCCTTCTTAAATATCTGCTGATCCTGCCAGTTCCCTCTTTTGACTGTTTCATTCTGAGCACACCAAGCAAAATCTGTGCTGGCATGGCCAGGTTGCATATCTCTTTTTCCTGCATGGAGATGCAGGACACCATGCCAATGCACAGCATGCCTGTATCTCCCATAGTCAATTTGGCCACCGCACCCCCAGCCCTGCTATGTTTATTCACCCCTGCTCCAAGAATAAACCTCACTGTCAACGCAGCAGCTGTTGGAACTCATCGCACATAGATGAGGAACACATTTCCCTGCTGTGTGTGTGTGTGTGTCATCCTCTGTCCACCCACTTTATTGACATGCCCTCCGCTATGAGGAAGAAAGAAGCAAAAGGGGCTGTGCGGTCACAGGACCACCAAAGAAAACTACAAAACAAAGGTACAAAACATTTGTTTTTTGAATAAAAAAATCTAAGTATGGTGGACAAAAAACACTTCCTGTCTTGCAATTTGCTTTTGCTGTATTCCATTCAAATATACTTTAATTGTTCATAATCTGACGACAGGTTCACTTTCAAAACTACCTGGTGACTAATATCTATTTTTTAATTTATTCGTCTTCATGGATTAAAGACATTTCCAAATTGTTCTGTGCCTGTTATGAAAATGCACCAGCAATGATTGTTTTTTTGTTCCACTGGGAAATTATGTAATTTTGTCATTACCTTTATCTTCTGGTGATATTTTGTGACGTCCTTGTTGTATTTCAATGGGCTCTTCAATACTACAATATTTTGTCAATCAGATATACCCTTAATTTTATTTAATATAAAGTGAATAATGTGGGAATGCAGTGAATTTTTTATTTGGATAATTGCTCATCCTAGTGTGAGCTTAACAATGAATGACATATAGGCGCGGCCGACTCGCCCAGTGCACACGGGGCCTTTTATTTTTTATCACTTTTCTTCTTCCTCCGGACTCTCCGGTGTACGCACTAACTAATGCTCGGAACCAAACGGGACCACATTCATGTGACATCAACATTATGGAGACGCCCCAACTTATAAGTGAGCCAAAAACCCCCGTGTCTCTGTATCGTAGCCTGAAGCTGTCATACAGGTGCCTTATGGTCCCACAATACATACACCTACTCAGGATGCGACAGTTTGAAGGAGATACCACATAGCAGTGTCCCGTTCTACCAGTCCAGCTAGACTGCACCACCCATCTCCCAGTGAAAGAGCGGCTATGAACCACTGCCCTTACTGTACACAAGACTTGCCACCCTTGCCAGTACTGTCCTCCCGTTGTCCGGCTGTCATATTATCCTTCTCTTATACTTGTTGCTCCTAGCAAGGGCATGTCACCACTTTACCCCATGTGTGTGCATTATAGACCCTGTTCTTCCATACACCATTACCACCTAATACCTCCTAACATCCCTAGTCCCTAACTACAGGCGTTTGTGCTGCCCCGGCATACCTGCTTTGGAAAGAGTTCATTGGTGACATCTTCTGGGAAGACTGCAAGTTCCAGCAATCCCCCAACATGTTAAAGGCTTCAGGGCTGTATGTGCTGCCTTTCCATGCAGCAGACTTTATGATGTGGGACTACAAGTCTCAGCAGCCCCACGCATGTTGGCAGTCTCCTCACAGCAGGCATCTCCAATGATAACAGATGGCAGAGAAGGTAGCTGAAGCCGAGCAGAGCCCCTTCATGCAGATGGTGTACTGGAGGTTTGGATAACATTGTAACAGTCAGTCTCTTTTCTCCCATATGGCTGATCTCTGTCCGGGCAAAGCTCCCTCCTGATTTATACTGTATGTGCAAGAAAGGGGCAGAGCCCAGCAGAAGCACGCCAAGAAAGACCCCCTGCTGGCATCAGCTAACTAGCACTTTTTACATAAATAATAATACAGTGCAGATAACAGGTAGATGCCCATTTCAGGGTTTCCTTACTCACTCCAAAATTATCTCTGTCCACATACAGCCACAAACAAACTCGGGAGCTTTGAGCCAGCTAAAAAGCAGGTGTGGATTGGTGGTTGGCCATGGAACACCACCTTCCCTCTTCCTGTTAAAGCGGAATTCCAGCTGCAAACATTTTTTTTTACAAAGTCAGCAGCTACAAGTACTGTAGCTGCCTGTCCAGTGAGCCCGCAATGTCGGCCCCCAGAGGCCGATTCGTCCACCAGCTCGGGTGCAGGCGCCGCCATTCCAGCTAAGGGAAACCAGCAGTGGAGCCTTCACAGCCGGTTTCCTACTGCACATGCACGAGTCGCACAGCGCTTTATGAATGGCCAGCTCATCTTCTGGGACACACACAGGTCTCAGAAGGCAGCGGGGGAGAAGGAGGAGGGCTTGCTGCAGAAGAGGTCGTGACGTACTGCGCCGTGGCCGGGCTAGGACAGAAGAAAATTCATTCTTTCTAAAAAGGTAAGTAAGAAAAAAATAAAATAAAATAGATATTGAAAAAAACGAGGGGTGGAGGGGTGGTCTTTAGTTTAAGACCACCTTGTAAAAGTGGGTGGAACGCCACTTTAATGTCGCGTACACATGAGCGGAATGTCCGACAGAAAAAGTCAGACGGAAACTTTTCATCGTATATTCCGATTGTGTGTATGCCTCATCGGACTTATTTTTTCGAAAATTCTGACGGACCTAGAAATAGAACATGTTCTAAATATTTCCGACGGAACCAATTCCTATCGGGAAAACCGCTCATCTGTATGCTGTTCTGACGGACCAAAAACTATGCATGCTCTGAAGCAAGTACGAGACGGAAGCGCTCGGTGTGGTAAAACTAGCGTTCGTATTGGAGCTGGCACATTCCTCACGCTGCTAATTCTGTGATCTTTTAATGCAGCGCATTCTTTACTTCTTTATAATGCTAGAAGAATAAAGTTGTTTTGCTGCTCATATTCACACAGAGTTCTCACAAACTTATTTCTTCATTATTTCTCCTAATCTCATGAATAATATTCTATTCTTTAAAAGCCAGATCTCCATAATAATGTTTACAATTATTTTTTATAGTCATCTTTTATTATTTTTTATTTCATTCAATATTTTTTAGGATTAATTAAAAATTATTTTCTAGTGATCTCCATATAATTTTATTTTTTGTGTGTCAAGTTACCACAATAACATTATTATCTTGTATTTTTTATTAACCTAAACGAGGTTGGTGTCCCTTGTTAATTTGACATTGTTTTTTTGAAATGTACCTGCCTACCCACAAACAAACTGTCCTATTTGAAGAAAAACAATTATTTTCTGAAAATAAAATATCCATTTATTCTGGGTAACAAAATAAAGAGGAAGGCAACGCTGGAGAAACTTTTTGAATTTGCAAAGCCTTTTGGCCCCCAGGGCACACATCAAGTCTGTGGAAAAGAAAATTGGAAGCTTGAGGAGTCCATATAATTTGGAGCCCAATCTGGTCCAGGAATCCCAGAGATCAGGACCAGCAGCAGATGACATATCTGTCCCCAGGCAGTAGTACTACAACAGCCTGCGTCTTTTGTCAGACCGGACTGAACCCAGGTCATCACTTTCTTCTCTTCGTTGCAGCCTTCCCTCTGCGCTTCACTGCACCCTTCCCTGCACCCTTCCCTGCAGCCTTCCTTGGAGGCTGTGGCTTTGGTGTTGGACTTGTGGCAGGAGGAGGAGGAGGAGGATGGGCTTGCTCATATATGTGGCTGTTCTCAGTCAGCTGGCCCCTCAACTCCTTCTGAAGGGCATCAAAAATAATTCCCTCACAGAGGAGGCATTGGCCCTTCTCCATTCCTAATAACCTGGTGGCTAGATAGCAGCCATGGGCCTCTTCAGCGTCAGGGGGGCGCCTGGGGACATTCCCTAATGAGGCCCAATGCTGCCTCCTCCATCATCGTCCCCTTCCTGGGCCTTTTGGTTGTAAGGCAGAGGGGAGGCACCTGGGATTGGGTGAGGTTCCTACTGGGCCAGCTCACCTCCTGGCTGCCACTGGGCTCACTAACCTCTTGGCTGCCACTGGGCCCGCTCACCTCCTGGCTGCTACTGGGCCCGCTCACCTCCTGGCTGCCACTGGGCCCGCTCACCTCCTGGCTGCCACTGGGCCCGCTCACCTCCTGGCTGCCACTTGGCCCGCCCTCCTCCTGGCTGCCACTGGGCACGGCCTCCTCCTGGCTTCCACTTTCCAGACCCTCCTTCTGGCTGAGCTCATACTGTGTACAAAAAAGGAACATAGTTTTAGTTTTTGCTTCATCAATCACACACAATTTTCAGCTCATGACTTGCAAATTGAATGTTAAATAGAAAAGACTATCATTCTGAGCCCAGCATTTTTCAAGCTGGTCACAAACATTTTTGGCCACTACTGTCTATTGATATGTAAATCTCTTTGTTTTAAATCATGAATTTGTTATCAATTATAACATCTAGTTAACATCATTATATTAGGACAATAAATATGTCTAAAAATAAAATACCTGGCTCCATCTGGGCGCATCCACTTCTTCCAGGATGGAAGGCCCAGGTTGTTCCTAGTGAGTATCTGCTGGGGTTGAGGGACGGGTGGAGGGAAGGCTGCAGGGAAGGGTAGAGAGTGATTCCCTGGCTTCAGTCTGGTAGTCCAGAAACCGCAGTTCGTTGAAGTACCACAGCCTGGGTACATACACTTGCGCTGCTGCTGCTCCTGATCTGAGTGATTTCTGGAACTTATTATGCTCCTTCTTACACATGTTCCTGAAGATCCCAATTTTCTTTTCCAAGAACTGGATGGTTGCATCGGGGACCCGAGTCTTCACAAATTACAAAAGTTTCTCCAGCGTTGACTTCCTAACTTGTTTATTATAATATAAGCTGTGTTTCACCTCCCACAAATTCCTCATCTCCCTGTACCTGTCTATGAAACTGGCCATAAATTCTGAGTCCTTAAAGTGATTCATATTTTCTGTAAAGACAATACACAAGACAAAAACACTAATGTCAGCCTAAACACTCATAATCTTATCCCAATATTGGCCTCAATCTTTAAGCAGTATAGGCCACTGATGTTCCAAAGTTAAAACATTTTACATTTGTCCTCCTTCCTCAGCATACTGAACGTACGTACGACACACGCGTGTTACTTTAGATACACTGCGCATGCATCGCCCGCGTCGCCCGCCCAGGGTTCTTTCTAGTGTATTCCCCGCCCCTTCTCTTCGGTGCGCAGTAGGAGCGACATGGCGGAGATGCAGCAGGTGTGTGTTATTAATTGGAGTAATGAGGAGGAGGAAAGCCCGGAGGCAGAAACGTTCCGATCCCGGAGGCGAAGATTTAAGGCCTCAAATATGTCCTTTGGTGAGATGGTGGAGATGGTGGACATCTTGAGGAACGACTATGATGGGAAGAATGGACCGTACCTAAACCCAAATGTGAGAAAGGCTAAAATTATGACGAAAGTTGTGAAGAGTCTGCACACAAATTTTGGGGTACAATGATCAAAGGAGCAAATAAGAAAACGCTGGTCAGACGTGAAACTGAGGGAGCTGGATCAGTACAGAAGGATCAAGAAAGTGCTTTGAAAAAGTAAGTACTTGTCGTGTGTTCCGATTATTCTTATTATTACTTGCATGCTGCGCCATGTGATTTTCTTTACTGTAGGACATTTTAAAATGGCACGTTTCAGGTTAGTGGGCACAGTAATCGTTCATAGTAAACATCGTTTGCTCATTAAATACAATGTTTTGGGCAGATACAGGTTAAATACATTTGGTCATGCCTAAATATCTGTGTGCTAAGTATACTTTTTGTTTCTTTCTCATAGGGGACCAAAGACTTGGAGGACACCTCTCAACAGAAGACACCAGGAACCCCCCACCTGAGAAAGAAGGGGAACTCCAAACACCACACCCCGAGGATCTGGAGGAAGGAGAGGTGGAGGAACTTGGTGAACTTGTCACCACAACACATGAGTGTCTGACACCCCAGCTTCAGGTAATATATGTATGCATATATTGCATATTTATATTTATAAGACATGTTTTTCCCAAATTTTTTAGGTGATTTGCTGGTTGTGGAAGAGCAAGCTCAACATTTCACAAGTGCAAGTGCACAACTCCTAATCCAGGACATCATGACATGGAATCGTGAAATCGACATCATAAGAAACAAACTAAATTTTATGGAGCAACAAATGAAGAACATGATTGATGTATTGGGGAGGATTTAAAAGCTCTTCAAAATACAACCATTTTCTCAATTGTTGCTGTCTTAACCACTTGCCGACCGCCTCACGCCTATATACGTGAGCAGAGCGGCACAGGCAGGCAAAATCACGTACCTGAAACGTGATTGCCTTCCCGCGGGTGGGGGGTCCGATCGGACCCCCCCCCGGTGCCAGCTGCGGTCGGCATTTGGCTGGGAGCATTGAGAGACGAGGGGGAGGCCATCCGATCGTGGCCCCCCCCTCGCGATCGCTCCCAGCCAATGAGAAACATCCCCTGCCTCTGTATAGTACACAGAGGCAGAGGATGTGATGTCATCTCTCCTCGGCTGGCCAGTTTCCGTTCCAGCGCCGAGGAGAGATGACATGTAAGTGCACCAAACACACACACACACACAGTAGAACATGCCAGGCATACATTACACCCCCGATCCCCCCCCCCGATCGCCCCCCGATCCCCCCCCAATCACCCCCCCCCCCCTGTCACAAACTGACACCAAGCAGGTTTTTTTTTTTTTTTTTTTTTTTTTTTCCTGATTACTGCATAGTGTCAGTTTGTGACAGTTAGCAGTGTTAGCACAGTTACTGTTACCCCCCTGTAGGTCTAGGGTACCCCCCTTACCCCCCCTAATAAAGTTTTAACCCCTTGATCACCCCCCCTCACCAGTGTAACTAAGCGATCATTTGATCGCTGTATTAGTGTCGCTGGTGATGCTAGTTAGGGACGTAAATATTTAGGTTCGCCGTCAGCGTTTTATAGCGACAGGGACCCCCATATACTACCGAATAAATGTTTTAACCCCTTGATTGCCCCCTAGTTAACCCTTTCACCACTGATCACCGTATAACCGTTACGGGTGACGCTGGTTAGTTCGTTTATTTTTTTATAGTGTCAGGGCACCCGCCGTTTATTACCGAATAAAGGTTTAGCCCCCTGTAGGTCTAGGGTACCCCCCTTACCCCCCCCTAATAAAGTTTTAACCCCTTGATCACCCCCTGTCGCCAGTGTCGCTAAGCGATCATTTTTCTGATCGCTGTATTAGTGTCGCTGGTGACGCTAGTTAGGGACGTAAATATTTAGGTTCGCCGTCAGTGTTTTATAGCGACAGGGACCCCCATATACTATCTAATAAATGTTTTAACCCCTTGATGGCCCCCTAGTTAACCCTTTCACCACTGATCACCGTATAACCGTTACGGGTGACGCTGGTTAGTTTGTTTATTTTTTATAGTGTCAGGGCACCCGCCGTTTATTACCGAAAAAAGGTTTAGCCCCCTGATCGCCCGGCGGTGATATGCGTCGCCCTAGGCAGCGTCAGATTAGCGCCAGTACCGCGAACACCCACGCACGCACCGTACACGCACCGTACACCTCCCTTAGTGGTATAGTATCTGAACGCATCAATATCTGATCCGATCAGATCTATACTAGCGTCCCCAGCAGTTTAGGGTTCCCAAAAACGCAGTGTTAGCGGGATCAGCCCAGATACCTGCTAGCACCTGCGTTTTGCCCCTCCGCCCGGCCCAGCCCAGTCCAGCCCACCCAAGTGCAGTATCGATCGATCACTGTCACTTTTTTTTGTAGCGTTTTGGTGAACTGGCAAGCACCAGCGCCCTAGTACACCCCGGTCGTAGTCAAACCAGCACTGCAGTAACACTTGGTGACGTGGCGAGTCCCATAAGTGCAGTTCAAGCTGGTGAGGTGGCAAGCACAAGTAGTGTCCCGCTGCCACCAAAAAGACAAACACAGGCCCGTCGTGCCCATAGTGCCCTTCCTGCTGCATTCGCCAATCCTAATTGGGAACCCACCGCTTCTGCAGCACCCGTACTTCCCCCATTCACATCCCCAACCAAATGCAGTCGGCTGCATGAGAAGCATTTTCTTTATGTCCTCCCGAGTACCCCTACCCAACGAACCCCCCCCCCCAAAAAAAGATGTTGTGTCTGCAGCAAGCACGGATATAGGCGTGACACCCGCTATTATTGTCCCTCCTGTCCTGACAATCCTGGTCTTTGCATTGGTGAATGTTTTGAACGCTACCATTCACTAGTTGAGTATTAGCGTAGGGTACAGCATTCCACAGACTAGGACACACTTTCACAGGGTCTCCCAAGATGCCATCGCATTTTGAGAGACCCGAACCTGGAACCGGTTACAGTTATAAAAGTTACAGTTACAAAAAAAAAGTGTAAAAAAAAAAAAAACACAAACAAAAATAAAAAAAAATAGTTGTCGTTTTATTGTTCTCTCTCTCTCTATTCTCTCTCTATTGTTCTGCTCTTTTTTACTGTATTCTATTCTGCAATGTTTTATTGTTATTATGTTTTATCATGTTTGCTTTTCAGGTATGCAATTTTTTATACTTTACCGTTTACTGTGCTTTATTGTTAACCATTTTTTTGTCTTCAGGTACGCCATTCACGACTTTGAGTGGTTATACCAGAATGATGCCTGCAGGTTTAGGTATCATCTTGGTATCATTCTTTTTAGCCAGCGGTCGGCTTTCATGTAAAAGCAATCCTAGCGGCTAATTAGCCTCTAGACTGCTTTTACAAGCAGTGGGAGGGAATGCCCCCCCCCACCGTCTTCCGTGTTTTTCTCTGGCTCTCCTGTCTCAACAGGGAACCTGAGAATGCAGCCGGTGATTCAGCCAGCTGACCATAGAGCTGATCAGAGACCAGAGTGGCTCCAAACATCTCTATGGCCTAAGAAACCGGAAGCTACGAGCATTTTATGACTTAGATTTCGCCGGATGTAAACAGCGCCATTGGGAAATTGGGGAAGCATTTTATCACACCGATCTTGGTGTGGTCAGATGCTTTGAGGGCAGAGGAGAGATCTAGGGTCTAATAGACCCCAATTTTTTCAAAAAAGAGTACCTGTCACTACCTATTGCTATCATAGGGGATATTTACATTCCCTGAGATAACAATAAAAATGATTTTAAAAAAAAAAAATGAAAGGAACAGTTTAAAAATAAGATAAAAAAGCAAAAAAATAATAAAGAAAAAAATAAATAAATAAAAAGCACCCCTGTCCCCCCTGCTCTCGCGCTAAGGCAAACGCAAGCGGCGGTCTGGCGTCAAATGTAAACAGCAATTGCACCATGCATGTGAGGTATCACCGCGAAGGTCAGATCGAGGGCAGTAATTTTAGCAGTAGACCTCCTCTGTAAATCTAAAGTGGTAACCTGTAAAGGCTTTTAAAGGCTTTTAAAAATGTATTAATTTTGTTGCCACTGCACGTTTGTGCGCAATTTTAAAGCATGTCATGTTTGGTATCCATGTACTCGGCCTAAGATCATCTTTTTTATTTCATCAAACATTTGGGCAATATAGTGTGTTTTAGTGCATTAAAATTTAAAAAAGTGTGTTTTTTCCCCAAAAAATGCGTTTGAAAATCGCTGCGCAAATACTGTGTGAAAAAAAAAAAATGAAACACCCACCATTTTAATCTGTAGGGCATTTGCTTTAAAATAATATATAATGTTTGGGGGTTCAAAGTAATTTTCTTGCAAAAAAAAATAATTTTTTCATGTAATCAAAAAGTGTCAGAAAGGGCTTTGTCTTCAAGTGGTTAGAAGAGTGGGTGATGTGTGACATAAGCTTCTAAATGTTGTGCATAAAATGCCAGGACAGTTCAAACCCCCCCCAAATTACCCCATTTTGGAAAGTAGACACCCCAAGCTATTTGCTGAGAGGCATGTCGAGTCCATGGAATATTTTATATTGTGACACAAGTAGCGGGAAAGAGACAAATTTTTTTTTTTTTTTTTTTTTTTTGCACAAAGTTGTCACTAAATGTTATATTGCTCAAACATGCCATGGGAATATGTGAAATTACACCCCAAAATACATTCTGTTGCTTCTCCTGAGTACGGGGATACCACATGTGTGGGACTTTTTGGGAGCCTAGCCGCGCACGGGACCCCGAAAACCAAGCACCGCCTTCAGGCTTTCTAAGGCCGTAAATTTTTGATTTCACTCTTCACTGCCTATCACAGTTTCGGAGGCCATGGAATGCCCAGGTGGCACAACCCCCCCCCCAAATGACCCCATTTTGGAAAGTAGACACCCCAAGCTATTTGCTGAGAGGTATAGTGAGTATTTTGCAGACCTCACTTTTTGTCACAAAGTTTTGAAAATTGAAAAAAGAAAAAAAAAATTTTTTTTTCTGGTCTTTCTTCATTTTCAAAAACAAATGAGAGCTGCAAAATACTCACCATGCCTCTCAGCAAATAGCTTGGGGTGTCTACTTTCTAAAATGGGGTCATTTGGGGGGGGTTTGTGCCATCTTGGCATTTTATGGCCTTCAAAACTGTGATAGGTAGTGAGGAGTAAAATCAAAAATGTGTGCCCTTAGAAATCCTGAAGGTGGTGCTGGGTTTTCGGGGCCCCGTACGCGGGTAGGCTCCCAAAAAGTGCCACACATGTGGTATCCCCGTACTCAGGAGAAGCAGCTAAATGTATTTTGGGGTGCAATTCCACATATGCCCATGGCCTGTGTGAGCAATATATCATTTAGTGACAACTTTTTGTAAATTTTTTTTTTTTTTTTGTCATTATTCAATCACTTGGGACAAAAAAAATAAATATTCAATGGGCTCAACATGCCTCTCATCAATTTCCTTGGGGTGTCTACTTTCCAAAATGGGGTCATTTGGGGGGGGTTTTGTACTGCCCTGCCATTTTAGCACCTCAAGAAATGACATAGGCAGTCATAAACTAAAAGCTGTGTAAATTCCAGAAAATGTACCCTAGTTTGTAGACGCTATAACTTTTGCGCAAACCAATAAATATACGCTTATTGACATTTTTTTTACCAAAGACATGTGGCCGAATACATTTTGGCCTAAATGTATGACTAAAATTTAGTTTATTGGATTTTTTTTATAACAAAAAGTAGAAAATATCATTTTTTTTCAAAATTTTCAGTCTTTTTCCGTTTATAGCGCAAAAAATAAAAACGGCAGAGGTGATCAAATACCATCAAAAGAAAGCTCTATTTGTGGGAAGAAAAGGACGCAAATTTCGTTTGGGTAGAGCATTGCATGACCGCGCAATTAGCAGTTAAAGCGACGCAGTGCCGAATTGTAAAAAGTGCTCTGGTCAGGAAGGGGGTAAATCCTTCCGGGGCTGAAGTGGTTAAAAACACTTTTTTTAAGGAATTAGTAAAAGCCAAATTTTGAAGATGCACACAGTGTCTCAACATGTGCTATTTGCCATCAGGGTTTTTTTAATGTACGCGTGTGGTGGGTGCAACCCCTTCCTCCCAAATGAAGTAGGTGAGAGGAAGGGGTTGCCCCCTTAAAACACGTCCATTGATCCCCCATGATGGGAGATAGCACATGTTGACATTAGGCATGGGATCAGGAGGGAAATGCCCAATTTGTGTGCATCTTCAAAATTTGGCTTTTACAGAGGTGACATCACCCCATCTGATGAAGGCAATATCAAGACACTTTGGACACTAGAATGTCTGATATTGCCTTCTGTTTTTCTACGTTGAACTTTGTAAGTTCCAGAGTTTTGTATGTTTTATGTTCTTAAACATGCCTATTTACAGCAACAACAACAAAAAAAATTGTTGTCAACAAAAATTTAATAACGCACATGTGTGAATGTGCACACAGTAAAAATTTTGATAATCAGCAATGTGTGGCTTCTTCTTTCAATGCTCAATACCAGTTTTTTAAGGAATTTTGTGTTTACAGTGACAATGTGCCTTATTTACTAAAGGAAAATCCACTTGGCACTACAAGTGCACTAGGAGAACCTAGGATACAGCCAAAAACAAACACAAGCAATAAAGAAAAATCAAGATTTTATCAGATAATATTTTTTTTATGAAATTTTTTTTTAGACATTGTCTGGCATAGCAATGACCCCCCTAACCCATAAAATAATTTACATATTTCTCCCGAACTTCACGGGCGCTTTGGGGGGGCCAAGCCAGGATGGCCAGTATCCAGGCCCATCAGGGGATTGGCTGTAATAAGTCCGGCCACAGGCCAAACTGAAGCTATATAATTTTGTGAATTTTTTCTTAAATAATTGTGCAGTATGCAGCAGCATAAGATGATATGGTTGATTTTGTAGTCCGCCATATAGATTGTTGTCAGAAACAGGTGGAACCGGCTGGCCATTATCCCGAAGGTATTCTCAACGACTCTTCTCGCTCTGGCCAGCCGGTAGCTCAAAACCCTCCTCTCCAGGGTGAGGGTCCTTTGGGGGAATGGCCTCATCAGGTGCTCGCCCAGACCGAACGATTCATCTGCAATAAAGACAAAGGGGAGTCCTTCCACGTTATCCGCATCAGGTGGCAATGCCAGGCCACCAGTCTGGAAACGCTGGTAAAACTCTGTCTGGGCGAAGACTCCTCCGTCCAACATCCGGCCATTCTTCTCCACGTCCACATAGAGGAACTCATATTGTGCTGACACCACCGCCATTAACACTACACTATTAATCCCCTTATAGTTATAATAGTAATACCCCGAATGAGGTGGTGGCATGATGTGGACATGCTTCCCATCTATAGCCCCTCCACAGTTGGGAAAGTCCCAACGGTCGGCAAAATGGGAGGCCACAGTCTGCCATTCCTGTGGTGTTGGAGGAAACTGTGGAGTCAAACAAGAAAAAAATATAAGTACTTTTGCACATAACATTGCAAGCAGATTACACAAAAAACATTCTTTCACAACATCAGTATAACATTTATTTTAAGGAGTATTTAAAGACTGAAATATAAGGCCCACCTATCTTTTCACAAGAAATACATCTGTACACATTTTAGGGGGTGTTTTGGGTAAAGTACTACAATGGAGCTGACAATATACATTGTTAATAAGTGACTAGGTGTCATGGTTATGCAGTAATCTTTCTCTGTCAGCTTACCTGCTCCTCATGTGTTCAGACTAAGAGGCCAGCCCCTCACACCTGGCAGGTTTTGTAACCTCTCCTCTAAGCATGGCCCCACCCTAGGCCCTATCAGGGAACCCTGCAAGCCAGCAGTGCTGATCAACCATTGTGTATCCTTTGTGTGTTTGGCTTCCTGTTCCTGCTTGCCGTGTGCTCTACGTTTATTTCTGTTACTGACCTTGGCGTGTTCTCAACTATTCCTGTCTGCTCATGACCCTGACCTTTGGCATGTCCTCGACTATCCCTGTTTACCTGTGACCCTGAACCTTGGCGTGAACTCTGTTGTCCTTGTCTGCTTGTGGCCCGACCTTGGCTTATTCCCTTACTATCCCTATCCTCCTGTTGCCCACTGTGGGTGTGAGCTGGGGGACCCTGGGGGTCGCGACCTGGAGCCAGTTGCAGCCCAGTCCATCCTCACCACTAGAGGCTCTGGTGAACACCTGCTAGCTCTTAGACTCCGCGCCTTAGGGAATCTTACGCTCTTACGCCGTGGGATCCGTGTTGGTGTTCCAGCGGCCCTGCCTTCCTTACCACCCTGACTCCCATCCACAGCAGTCAGCCGTAGGGTCCACTACCTTGCGGTGCACTCCTGATCCCAACGGTGTGCATCTGTCACCTAGCCTCAAGGTGACCTGACACTAGGCTATAGGTGTATATGAAGTGCAGTGATCATTACAACAACAATGTAACAAATGACCGCGGACAACAACTAGACAGACAGGACAAACAATTACAAAAGAGTGCAGCTAGCCCAGTCAGGGCGTATTGCTTTGTGCCTCAGGGACCGTAGGGGGCTGCCAATTAGCCAAATAGTAGTAATCTAGATAAATGAACCATTGAAATTTGTTCTTGGTTAGTAGTAATTATGCGGTCAGCTGTGGTGCAAAGCAATGGAGGGGTGGAGAGAGGGAGAGAGCGGGGGCGCGTGTGCTGATAGCAAACCTGGATAACATTAATGGACTACTTGGTTGGTATAATGAAGTTACCAAGATTGGTATTAATACTGAAAATTAATCTGGAAGGAGTACTTGGTAGCAGGGAGAGGGTAGGCAGTCCAGTAGATCAATCCATATTAGTTGTATGGGAATTCCCAGTTCAGTCAACAATATAGTGATCAGATTAAATAGGATCATAAGTGGTCAATCATATCATACTGGTCTTCAGCTTTCCCTGGGGTTGTCTGGCAATTAAGTATAACTTAGTCCTTACTGACAGTAGCACCGCTGCATTTGCATACTAGTGTAAAATTGCTGACAAGCCAAAAACATGTGGGCTAGTATACATTTCCATGTATCAGTACGTTACCGTCCCCACCAGAGGCTGTGCCAATGTAGTTCACTGTATTCCACTGAGCCTGTAAGGCGATGGATCCCTTGTCATTTAAGGGGTGAGCTGCGATGAGCCACAAGGGAGGGCAGCCTGTGCAGGGTAGGTTAGTTTGGCTGCACCAATCATGTGAAGATAGAGTCCGAAGGCATGTGCGAGAATTGGTCACGCTGGAGTAACTAATTCTTGGTCCATGAACTCCTCCTCGCCCCGTGTTCATGAACTGGACTTGGGTCAAAGTATAAACCCCAACACCAAGCCCCCACACAGCACGAACTCTACGACGAGTACGTACCCGCAACATGGTTTCAAAACGGTCGGCTAGTCAGAACGAACTTAACAAAACGCACTGAAGAACAGCAAGGCTTGTGAAGAGCGAGCTGAAAATCAGCAACGAGCGGACAAGAACGCACTGAAAAACAGATACGAACTGACTACACGAATCGTCTCTAACCAAACTTCTACTAACACGAGATAAACACGAGATTAGCAGAAGGAGCCCAAAGGGTGGCGCAGTGGCTGTTGAACTTCCTTTTTCTAGTCCCTTCGTATGTGCTGTACGTCACCACGTTCTTGACGGTCGGACTTTGGTGTGATCGTGTGTACGCAAGACAGTTTCAGCGGAATTCCATTGGAACTCCGTCGGAAAAACCTTCAGAGTTTATTCCGATGGGAAAACCGGTCGTGTGTACAGGGCATAAGTCTTCAGAGCCATAACTAGACAAGATTCCAGCTACTTATACAAACATCTGTCTTCCTCTGAAGTCTTTTTATCTCATGAAAAGCCAGGGTAAGAGCACCGGTTGCTGTTGTATCCCCTCTCAGACTACTTCTTGGATCATCTGGGGCCATTTTCACGCTAGTTGCAAGGTTCTCTAGCAGAGAATAATGGTTTTTGAAGACTGGTTCCGAAAGCTACTAATTTATGGCAATCCAGACATTTTTCCAAGAGTTATATTTTTTTATGTGACACGTCTGATAGAAAGCTTTTGTTTTTCTGAGTTAGTGTTACTTACAGGTTCACCAAACTCTAACGGGCTGGAGCAGGTCATGGTTGTTTAGCATCAGAATAGAAAGCAACAGGCATTTAACATGTTAAGTAACTCATAATGCCAACTAACTTCTATTCAGCTTTAACACCAGTGTTTTGTGTGCACTGCTGTTCAATAAACATGCAATGCTTTGAGGAATATGATTCAAAAAGAGCAGAGGTGCAATCAAATTACTGAGGAATGTACCCTGCAGATTTATTGTTATATGTAAAATGCAGCAACATATACTGGCATTGTAAGAAGTAGAAATCAATGTTCTGTTCTCTATCATTCACTGTATATTGCAAACATGTTTTCATCGCAAGCTGACTGTATTTCTTAAAGTGCAACTATCGCAAAATATTTATAGGTGCTACTATTTTTAATTGTTCATTTTATGTTATAAAAAGTTTTATAACCTATAATTTATTTTTTACTCGGATTTTCACATATTTGCGTCTCCAGCTCACACTGCAGTTACACAAGCAGTTACAGCAACAGTTTTTTTCCTTTGGGATAAAGATTTTACACGAATAAATAAAAGCTGATCATTGTAAGCACAACCGTCAGTGGTAAATAGTTTGTCTCAGCACTCTAAGTGCTAAGTGACCTCAAAGTGAATGTGAAAGGGGACCTTGTTGATGGAGAGTGTGAAGGTGCTAATGCATACCTCCCAACTTTTTAAGATGGGAATGAGGGACACCTATCAGCAAAAGTATGCAGGCATAGGACACACCCATTGCCACGCCCCCTTAAAGGAGAATTGTACAAAAAAACAAGATTGGTTAAACCCACAAGTGCTTTTTTTACCACTATCATTCCTTTATATTGGCTTTTGGAATTTACAAATGCAGCAATTTAGAAATCAGATGAAAGGTTTAGCGCTGGAAAACACTTTTTGATAGATAAAAAGTGCATTTTATATACATTTATATAAATCAGACCAAAATGAGGGACAAATGAGGAGGAATGAGGGACAGAGGGACATTGCTTTAAATCAGGGACCGTCTCTCGAAATCAGGGACAATTGGGATGTTAAAGCATTATAGCATGCCCAAGCTGCAGTTTCTAAAGTGAGCAAAATCCTTTCTTGTATTAAGATATGTATGGACTCCAGGCAGAGAGACTCATTTTGCCCCTGTACAAATCATTAGTAAGACTTCATCTGGAATATGCAGTTCAGCTTTGGGCACCAATTCACAAAAAGAATATTGGAGATAACTGGAGAAAGTGCAGAGAAGGGCAACCAAACTGATAAGAGGCATGGGGGAGCTCAGCTATGGGGAAAGATTAGAGGAACTGAATTTATTCTCTCTTGAGAAGAGGAGATTAAGGGGGATATGATCATGTATAAATACATAAGGGGTCCATATAGTGAAGAAATATTCACTTTCAGGTCATCACAGAGGACAAGGGGGTACATTTGGAGAAAAAGAGATTTAGGCGTCATGTGCACGGGACGTTGTTTAACCGCTCTTGAACGATTTAACTTGACGGCTAGAAAACGGGTTCTAAAAACGTCCGTTTAGCCGCGTTTACATGCCGCATTTAGCCGCATTTGCATCTAAAAGCATTTGTAAAAAAAATTCAAATTTTTTTTTTTTAAAATGAAAAACGTCTGTAAACGAAGCGCTGCTAAACGTGCGTTACCGCGTTTAGCAGCGTGTACAGGCTGTTACAGGCATTTCAAATGCCTCTAAACATCCGTCTGAACCCATTTTTTTGCGTTCCAAAAAATGCTTCTAAACTCAGTGCACTTGCACTGATGAAATGAGATTCTTCTTCCACAACATCCACATCACCTAAAAATAAAAAACACACCATGTATTAGATGTATGCCTGCATATTTATATTACCTGAAGCTGTGGTCTCAGACACTCACCTGTTGTGGTCACTATTTTGCCCACTTCATAAACCTCTCCTTCCTCCACATCCTGAGGTTGTGGTGTGGTGACTTCCCCTTCTTTAGGAGGTTGGGGGTCCCTGGTGTCCTCTGATGTTCCGAGTCTTTTCTCCCCTATGTGAATTAAAAAATAGGTATACTTAGCACACAGATATTTGAGGACAGAATTAGAAATATGAAACATTGCTTGGAGGGGGCGTGGCTGGACGCTGAGCGAGATGGCAGCCTGATCCCTCACTCTCCTGAGGCCAGCCATTGACCGGCTCTATACGGGGACACAGCCGCACATAGATGGGCAAATCCCGCAACCACCTGCTTACAGAAGCAAGGGGGAACCTCAGGGCAGCCTCACCCGCCAGGTCCCCCGATCAAATCATACTTTACTCAGCCGCCGGACACTGACATGAAGGAGGCCGAGAACATGGCGCCGCAGCGCGCCACACAGGCACCTCTACTACTCCCCCCGGGACACTGAATCACCTGCAGCTGTCTCCCAACCTCACGTGCAGTGTCCCGGACAGCGGGATCCCTGATGGTCGACCTGCACCACTGTCCTTAGCGCCGCCATCCCTGCACGGCCTGCCTCAGTACCCTCACGTGGAACAGCCACCGCCATCTTGCCGGGACAATACTGAAGCAGCTCCACTGACCACGCGGGTGAGTCCCTCCTCAACTCCTTCTTATGCAGGGGGCCATGCTCCGGACTCCCTCTCCCTTCGGGGCACCCCGCTGGCGTTCTGGCACTGGGGTCTCCCCCCTCAGAACTAACAAGCCGCTCACAATCACTGCCGTGGCTGTGGCCCACCTCTCCTCCTCCCCAGGCCACATCCTCTGCCCCGGGCTTTCCCAAGCCTCAGAGACCACCCCGCTCCCGGGACTCCTGCTCCGAGGGCCCAACATCAGACCACCCACCCTCCTCACCTCCCTCAGTTACCTCACGGGCCCCCCATCAGCTCCCAGAGCACTCTATTCAAAGGCAGAGTGAGTGGTTTGATCCCTGGGCCTCTCCCTCGCGAGTTGGGCCCCATCATCAGTCCCTACACCATATCCCATCCAATCCCACCGCAGCTGAACTGGTTTCTTGGTGAGAGCAGCTTCATTCCCTGCCCACCAAGGATGATTTCAAGCTCCTAATTGCAGAGGTTAAAGAGGCCTGCCGCAGTGAGATCAAAGCGCTGCAAGCAAACTATCACCAACTAGCTACTCAGGTGGAAGATCTGGAAGAAGACCTTCAAACTACTAAGCTTGCGGTGTACCGCATTTAATCCCACCAGACTGATGATCGCTTTATACTCCGCGACATGCAACGTCATCTTGAGGACCTCGACATCCGAAACAGCCGTAACAACATTAGGGTCCGGAGCCTCCCTGAATCCATTGGTCCGGAAGATCTGAGAATGGTCCTTCAAACTATATTCAACAATCTACTAGGTGTATCGGCCACTACACACTTGGAAATGGATAGAGCTCACAGAGCCCTGAAACCTGAAGACCAAGCCGCCAAACCCAGGGATGTCATCTGCAGGGTGCATTCATTAACTTTAAAAGAGGACATTATGCGCAAAGCAAGGGTGATCAAACCGATCCTAGTGGATGGAGTACCAGTACAACTCTTTCCTGACCTATCCTGGATCACACTCCAGAAGCGCAGACTGCTTCAACTGCTCCTTCATTTTTTGCAGGACAACAACACCACCTACTGTTGGGGCTTCCCCTTTAGCCTAACAGCCACGCATAACGGGAAGACAGCAACCCTTATGCCCTGTACACACGATAGGCTTTTCCAATGGAAAATGTGTGATAGGACCTTGTTGTCGGAAATTCCGACCGTGTGTAGGCTCCATCACATATTTTCCATAGGAATTTCCGACACACAAAGTTTGAGAGCTTGCTATAAAATTTTCCGACAACAAAATCCGTTGTCGGAAATTCTGATCGTATGTACACAAATCCGACGCACAAAGTGGCACGCATGCTCAGAATAAATTAAGAGACAAAAGCTATTGGCTACTGCCCCGTTTATAGTCCCGACGTACGTGTTTTACGTCACCGCGTTCAGAATGATCGGATTTTCTGACAACTTTGTGCGACCGTGTGTATGCAACACAAGTTTGAGCCAACATCCGTCGGAAAAAATCCATGTCCGATCAATGTCCGACCGTGTGTACAGGGCATTAGAGTCCCGGAGGACATCTGCTACTTCTTCGAGAACTTAAACATTCCCATCCCTGAACTACCGGGGTGGGACATCATCCCTCCACCTCTTCCTCCACCGACCACTGGCTGGCAGAGGGTTCCTCTAAAGAAGAGGGGGCAGACCCCCGATTCCCCCCGCAAGAGCCCCAAGCATCGTCCACCATGAGGAACTCTCTCAGCGCATATCGCCCATCTGCTAATTTTCTTTTTCTTCCGACTACGGCCGGATGACTGGACTGCAGGAGAACGTTTTGTTCTGTTTTTCTTTTTACATTTGAACTTAAGTTGAAATGCCAGTTCCTAAAGTTTAACATATCTTTTTATCTAGGTTGTGATCCCTGCCCTGCGGGGGCGAGGCTTAGCCCCATCCCCTGGATCGGCTGTTTTTGTTTTTTCATTTTTGGGGCCCCCCGCGGGGTCTGCCCCGGGTGATTGCCTCCCGGCGGTCTGACTTGGGCGTGGGCCTTCCCCCTCTTGGATCGCATACTCAGCCCAAAGAGTTATTTTTCATGTTTGCCCGTTTGGTACTAGTATTGTCCCCAGCCTCTTAATCTATAACCAAGGTCCTTCTTTTTGGCAGGTCCTAGAGCTTAGATAGCAGTTGACACTTGGTGTTTGACACTAACCCCCTCAATTCCTATTGTGATTTGAAGTTCCCAGGTGGTTTTTCCTGTTGTTTTTTTTTTTGTCTCTTTTTTTATTTTATTTTACCTCCATCTGCCCTTTTGGGATGATGGCGGTAATACGGAACGGTTGGCCCAATGAAGGCCTTGAATTATTTGTTTTTAGATATGTGATTTATTTTCTTTTTTCTCTCCTCTCTTTTCCTTTCTTTCCATGGCTCGTCACTCTTGGATCCTTGAACCCGTACAATTGAATTCCACCACTGGCTTCGATCATCACCTCTCCAGACCCCGGGGTCAGATAAGTATGACGCACCTCTACATAAAATTACACAACATCGTCCGCTCACACAAAGGCCCTCTCATGATTCAGATCTACACACATAATGTTAATGGCCTTAAAGCGGGAGTCCCGCGAAAACATTTTTTTTTAGATGTCAGCAGATGCAAATACTGCAGCTGCTGACTTTTAAAATAAGGTCACTCACCTGTCCCGGGGTCCAGCGGTGTCGGCACCCGAGGCCGAACCGTCCGTCGATCCTCGGGTGCTGCGCTTTCTCAATGGTCCCCGCTATCTCCTGGGACCTGTGTTTTTCCCAGGAGACAGCGGGGGAGTGCGGGAGGGGGCGTGACTCCCATGGGAGTCTATTCCCGAAAGTGGGTGCAGATACCTGTCTCCAGACAATCCAAACAGTTCCCTCAGGTGACCCGCGAGTTTGCCCTGTTCAACGCATGGCACGCAGCCCACCCGTCCGAGCATCAGTACTCCCATTATTCTCATCCGTTCCGCACGCATGCGTGATTAGACTATTTCTTTCTAAACGCCCCTTCCCTGAGGGCACTAGCTACCATAGACATCCTGCCTATGTCGTGGTCGGACCATGCCCCGATACTCCTACAGCTAAAACTAGACTCCCATAGGGTCAAGAGATGCCACTGGCGGCTCAATGACTACCTTCCGAAGGATGATGCAGCCAGGATGGACCTAGAAACTGCTCAAAAACAGTATTTTAGCGAAAACAATGCCCCAGAGACTTCCATTGGAACACTCTGAGATGCACATATGGCGGTAATACGGGGACACTGTATAGCTGTCTCAACGACCTGGAAAAAAAACACTAAACTAATGAGACAGCAAACAATCCAAAGACTCCGAAATCTAGAGTCCAGACTCGCATCCTCATCCTCCATTAGACTACTCAGAGAAATTATTCGCCTATGAGCGGTCCTTAAGAGCAAAGATATAGGTAAGGTAGAAAAAGCCCTTCAAAAACTTTGCCAGCTCTACTACGATAAGGGCAATAAAGCCCATACCCTACTGGCTCGTAAACTCAGAGAGCAAACCCACATGTCAGTCCCTCAGGCCCTGCGAGATTCAACGGGGACCCTCCATTATCACCCTGACCGCATAGCTCAACTACTCCACGACTATTTCTCGGACCTATACAATAATCCCTCCATCCCACACATCCCGACTCCAGACGACTTTACAGATTGCGTCCGAACATACCTGATGAAAAGTGGAGTGGCCACTCTCCCCGCAGAAGAGTTACAGTCCCTCAACTCACCAATTACTGGGGAGGAGATTTCCGAGACTTTAAAACTTCTACCAAACGGTAGGGCTCCAGGCCCTGACGGCCTGCCGTATGAATATTATAAGGCTTTCCTACCCACCCTACTCCCACACATGACCCGTTTATTCAATGGATTTCTGAACAAAGACGACATCCCAAGAGATATGCAAGCTTCCCACCTGACATTAATACCCAAACCTGATAGGGATCACACACTCTGTGGGAACTACAGACCCATTGCTCTCCTGAATTCAGACTTAAAAATCTTTACGAAACTGCTTTCCCTTCGTCTAAACCTGGTACTACCCTCCCTGGTCCATAAAGACCAGGTGGGATTCGTCCCAGGTCGTCAAGCGGGGGACAACACCAGGAGAGTCATCAATCTAATTGACATTGTTAACAGACAAAAGGCAGAGGCGCTCCTGCTGAGTTTAGATGCTGAAAAAGCCCAACCGCATCCATTAAAAAGTCCTTTGCAGGGTCCCCCCCTTTTTCCATCTCGAATGGGACCAGGCAGGGATGTCCGCTCTCTCCTTTGCTTTTCGCCCTGTGCATTGAACCCCTGGCAGCCCAGATCAGACAAGATCCCAACGTTAGTAGGATTATGGTTAGTGGACGCAAAAGTCTCACTTTTCGCAGACGATATGCTCCTGACCTTGACACGACCACGCACGACTCTCCCTAATCTCTATAGGCTCCTGGAGGAATTTGGATCCCTGTCGGGTTACAAAACAAATTCCGGCAAATCGGAAGCCCTGCCGATTAATATATCCCCTTCGGAGGTATGCCATCTCTCTGACAATTTCCCCTACGCTTAAAAGACACATGCCATTAAGTACCTAGGAGTACACCTCACCTCCCGTTGAGAATCTCTATGCAACGCAAATTTTAGACCCCTATTTGCGCAGATCGAGTCCCTACTGTCTAAATGGAGACACTACCCAATATCTTGGTTCGGGCGTATAGCCTCGATCAAAATGACCATATTGCCTAAAATACTCTATTGCTTCATGACCCTCCCAATTCCCATCCCACTAGTACAACTTAGGAAACTCCAGACTGATATCTTAAACTTCACATGGAACTACAAACGGCACCTCGTTGCTAGCTCGATACTCTATGCCTCCCGGAACGAGGGTGGTCTGGCCTTCCCGAACCTCATTCGCTATTACTATGCTACCCAGTTGAGAGCAATCGCATCCTGGGTCACTCTCCTGGCCTATAATAGATGGACCCAAATAGATAAATTATGGATAGCCCCCATACACCCGAACAACTTACTGTGGAACACAAATGCCGAGGTCCCCTCCACCTCTCTCCTACATACCATGAATCTACTGCTCTCCATTTGGAAACAACAGAACCGTGTTAAACCCCTCCACTCTGAGGCCTCCTTAATCACAGCCTTTCTCTATAACCCTAAATTACCCAATAGTTTAACCCACCAGATGATCTATCCCTGGTTACAGAAAAATCTTTTTCACTTTGGACATCTAGTAAATCCAGTAACCAGGGTATTACTACCCTTTGACCAACTTAGAGCCAAGCACGACCTTCCTAGTACTGCTCTCTTCGGGTACCTTCAGATAAGGCATTATGCCCTTACTATCGCCCTGACACTACAGTTCTCCATGCTTTCCCCATTCGAGAGTGTAGTCCTTTCAGGTCCCTCACTGAGAGGTCTGACCTCGGATATCTACAAAATTTTAAACTCTAGTGTCAGTCTCTCCTTGGGAAAACATAGCTACATGCGCAAGTGGGAAGAAAACCTCAAGGAGGAACTCTCTCCTGCACAATGGAGAGCTGTATGGTCCTGTGCAGCTAAAAGTTCTATATGTACTCTTTACAAAGAGAACACTTATAAGGTGCTTTACGGTTGGTACCTAACACCGTCTCGCCTACACACCATATACCCATTGGCCTTGGACCGCTGTTGGAGGTGTCATTGTGACCGAGGTACACTACTCCATATTTTACTGGAGTTGCCCAGCTCTCCAGCCCTACTGGAGCTCAGTGCGGGGCCTTCTCCACCGGCTGTTCCTACTGGGTCTTCTCCCTCCCAATCTCCCCAGACTGGCAAAAAAGCTTGCCACCCATATGCTTACGGCAGCTAGGTGCCTAGTGGTATTACACTGGAAGAAACGACACCCCCCAACTCTCTCAAATCTCTACGACAGAATTAAAGATGTAGAGCTCATGGAATCTATGTTGGCACGGCTGGAAGATTGCATGGCCAGACACACAGCAATATGGGAGAGCTGGTATCTCCGGGGTAGAACCCCCCTGACTGCTGCGGGGAACCCCCCCTTTTCCGCTCCCCGAGGCCCACGTCTGCACGGGATCCTCGAGGGACGAGCCTGGATGGTTGGAAATACTCTCCTACATACTTTTTCTCTTCTCTTTCTTCCTTTTTTACTAACCCCCTTTCCCCTTTTTGTTTTAGAAATACAGTCTATGCATTTGCAGAAACATTGTCTTCCTCAGGGTATGTTTAACTGATGACTGGGACCTGCATATAGGTCTATAGGTACTACCACTGAGTTGGGCACATGCCCTCTTAGAGCAGAGCCTCCACCCTGGTCGATCAACCAGCTAAGCCTAATGTTTGATAATTGCAGGATGCACTCACGCAACCTTCGGATGACCGCTGATGCTTTCTTATTTTCCACCCCTCTCCCCTTCTGTGTTTTTCTTATCCCACTATCCCTCCTTGTTTTTGTCTTTTCGAGCTTCGTATTTTTGCATTGTACCTTTTAAACCTTAATAAAAATTGTGAATTTAAAAGAAGCATTGTTTGGAAGTGACGTACAATTGTCTGTTTTGGCAGAGCTCCAAGCTGAAGACATTATTTTTTTCCCTTTCTAAAGCTAAAATACTTACCTGTTTTGTGCAAGTTTCACACATGGAGACACCCCTAGTATCCACTGAAGCACCTGTGTGGGACACCCTAAAAAATTTGTTTTTGTGTCCCACACTAGTGCTCCTGCGTCTAGATGTGTAAACACCTGCTCAGTGTCCTCCCCTTACAATGAATCAAGTTTGCATTTCATTCTAGTTACAAACCCATCTAGACAACAAACTTCTTTTAATACAAATAGGCCTGAACAAATGTAGTTAACCTGCATCTGCCAAAAACATTGTATTAGTGGGCGAATGAACGATTTTTACTACGAACGATTACTGTGCCCACGAACCTGAAACTTGCCATTTTAAAGTCATTTTAAACTGTACAACAGTAAAGAAAAGCACATGGAGCAGCACGAAAGTAATAATAATAGGAACACACAACAAAATACTTACTTTTTTGCAGCACTCTCTTGATTCTTCTGTACTGATCCTGCTCCCTCAATTTGAGGTCTGACCAGTGTTTCCTCAGTTGATCCTTGTATCGCCGTACCCCAAAATTCTTCTGCAGACTTTTCACAACTTTAGCCATGATTGGCCTTTCTCACATTTGGGTTTGGGTAAGGTCCATGCTTCCCATCATAGTTGGCCCTCTTCAAGATGTCCCCCATCTCCACCATCTCTACAAAGGACATATTTGAGGCCTTAAATCTCGGATCGGGACGGTTGTGGCTCCGGGCTTTCGTCCTACTCCTCGTTGCTGCTCTCCTTTGCATGCTCTTTCTTTACCATGTGCTCTCCTTTGCATGCTCTTTCTTTACCATGTGCTCTCCCTTTGCGCCGAAAGAGAAGGGGCAGGGAATATACTAGAAAGAAGGTCAGGGGCGGGTGGAGTTTCAAGCATGCGCAGTGTATATAAAGCGTAACATGCGTGCGTCGTACGTACAATCTGTGAGTAGCGTAAGCATCAGTGGTGCATCAGTGGCCTATACTGCTTATAGATTGAGGCCTATATTGGGACAAGATTAGGAGAGTTTAGCCTGACATTAGGGTTTGTCTTGTGTTGTGTCTTGCAGATAAAATGGATAGATTCAAAGATCATGACTTCCTCCCCAACTTCACTGATAAATACAGGAAGCTGCCCTGTCTGTGGCAGGTGAATAAAATAATAAAATAAAGAGGAAGGCAGCGCTGGATCAATTCCTGGAATTGGTGAAGCCGGTGATTCTCACGGCAACCATCCCCTATTTGAAGTGCAAAATTGGTGGCCTGAGGAGCACATATAATAGGGAGCACAAAAAGGTCCAGGATTCCATGAGATCAGCAGCAGCAGCAGATGACATTTACGTCCCCAGGCTGTGGTACTAAGACAGACTGCGGTTTTTGTCAGACCAGACTGAAAGACAGGCCATTACTCTCAACCCTTCCTTCCACTCTTCCTTCCACACTTCCTTCCACCTCAGATGAGGCTTCCAAAGTCCAACCTGGGCCTTCCACCCAGGAAGAAGATGTGGAGAAGCCCAGCTTGATCCAGGTATAGCATTGTTTAACATATTTCTTGTCCAAAAATTGATTGATGTTAACTAGATGTTATTACTGATCACTAATTTTGGAATTAACAAAGTGGTTTACATATCAATAGACAATAGTAGCCAAAAATGATTGGGACAAGAATGAAAAGTGCTGGGGTCAGAATGATAGTCTTTTCTATTTGTTAACATTCAATTTGCAACAGTCATGAGCTGAAAATTGTGTGTGATTGATGACCAAAAAACTAAAACTATGTCCCATTTTCATCACAGTAAAGTCTCAGCCAGGAGGAGGCCGTCGAAAGTCTAAGCCAGGAGGAGGCCGTGGAAAGTTTCAGCCAGGAGGAGGCGGAGGTAAGTGGCAGCCAGGAGGTGGCTGGGCCCAGTAGCCTGACCGAATCCCAGGTTCCTCCCCTCCGCCTTCCAACAAAAAGTACCAGGAAGGGGAGGAACGTGGAGGAGTCAGCACTTTCTTTGATTCGGGTAAAATATAAGGGGGAAATTGGGACTTTAAATGAGGTACAATTAAGTGCCTCCATCCCGGTATTCGGTACAATTGAAAAGGGGAATTGGGACTTTAAAATGAAGCACTTGGGTAGTGGAGGTAAAATAAACCGTATTAAAATGCAATATAAAATGTTTATTGATTGTACAGAATGACAGACAATAAAAAGAGTATTCATTTCATATGCAATAGATCATTCATTGTATAAATGTATAGGAAATGTACAAATAGCATAGGCATGATAAAAATTATGTACACATAGCAACACATGATCTCATATAAATAAGAAAAAGTAGTAAAACATAATGTTATTAGCAACGATATGTCTGATAGCGACACATGCACCCACATAGTAAATATGCATATATTAAGTAGGAAAAAGTATATTAATTTAACGATGTATTTAGAGGGAACAGATGGTGCAGATGACTGTGGTTCCATATAAAATAGCTGAAGCATCAAAAAACAAAGCTCGACGCGTTTCATGGGTATTCCCCACTCATCAGGAGCTGATGCAAATGAGTTTCCTATAGGATGTATATATAAAAAAGTATAATGAACCACATAGTCCATATAAAAAGGTAAAAATAATAATAAATAAACATAAATATGTATGGTTGTTTATGCCGGACACACTCACCAACTCAGGCAGCAAGTGCAAGTGTGCAGGGATGGGCGCACGGTAGGCCACGGGCATAGACCCTCCACGGGAGCCGAGGCGGCATACATATAGATGCGACATCGGATAGGATAAAAGGAAAAGAGTGAGGCAAAGTGTGTTCACGAAGGAGGGTGTATGGTAATGGGAACAAGCAGATCTAGGAACAAAATAGTAATATTATGTTAGATATATAGGGTATGGGGTAACTGTTTTGTTCATGAAATATTAAATAATGAGCCCAGAGAGTTCCAAAGTTGGTGATGGTATGGGTAGATAGATGTGTGGGAAATCTATGCCTTAAAAAATAGGCGATATAAGAGTGAATATAGGGATGAACCAAATAAGTGAGATTGTGATGGTATCCAGTGCATGGGAAATTAAAGATGTAAGGTAGTGAAAGGGTGTAAGAAAGACAGGTTCACCAAGAGAATAGGTGCATAGACCAGGGAAAAGGAACCGATATGTGAAGAGAAGGAGACAAAGGGGGGAGAAGAGAACCTACCCATATGTGGCATCAAAAGGCACTAGCAGCCGAACGCTATGGTGAGGCTGGTGTGCAGAGACCCCAAAGAGAGACTGGTCGTGTAAACAGCCAGCTCTGAATGGGGAGTATAAGTATGCCGCCAACGCCACGTGGGTGGCGTAGAGGAGAAACCGCCGCATCTGAACCGAGTAACCACTCAGCTGTCAGCGCGAGGCTCCTCCCTGGAGACACCGAGATTGGAAAACACTGAACGTCAGCGCAGTGACGCCAGGAAGTGACGTCACGCGCATGGCGTCGGGTACGTGGCGCCGATGCGCAGAGGGGCGTCCGCCCGATCCCCCGATCACGTGATAGATGGGCGGAAGGGGAGGACCCACTGGCGCATCGCGGCTCCCGCAGAGACAAAAACCCATAACCGCCCAAGCACCCAATCACCGCACACAGAGCATGATTGCTTGCCGGGTGGAGAGCGTGTCTGGGGCATATGTTAAAGGAAAAGCCAAATGGGGCATGAAGTCAGTAACCAAGATGCTGTCAGTCAAAAAGTAGAAAAAATATTAAATAAATTTGATGGACTAAATAATATATTGATATGTCCATAGCTACAAGATGTATGTATATATGGAGGACACTATCCTATACATGGTATTACCCTATAAGTGAGGGCAAGCCTCACACAGGGAGGGCAGGGGAACACTGCCGGTCCCATATAACCAAATGCTTCCATCCCGGTATCTGTATAAAATATAAGGGGGAAATTGGGACTTTAAATGAGGTACAATTAAGTGCCTCCATCCCGGTATTCGGTACAATTGAAAAGGGGAATTGGGACTTTAAAATGAAGCACTTGGGTAGTGGAGGTAAAATAAACCGTATTAAAATGCAATATAAAATGTTTATTGATTGTACAGAATGACAGACAATAAAAAGAGTATTCATTTCATATGCAATAGATCATTCATTGTATAAATGTATAGGAAATGTACAAATAGCATAGGCATGATAAAAATTATGTACACATAGCAACACATGATCTCATATAAATAAGAAAAAGTAGTAAAACATAATGTTATTAGCAACGATATGTCTGATAGCGACACATGCACCCACATAGTAAATATGCATATATTAAGTAGGAAAAAGTATATTAATTTAACGATGTATTTAGAGGGAACAGATGGTGCAGATGACTGTGGTTCCATATAAAATAGCTGAAGCATCAAAAAACAAAGCTCGACGCGTTTCATGGGTATTCCCCACTCATCAGGAGCTGATGCAAATGAGTTTCCTATAGGATGTATATATAAAAAAGTATAATGAACCACATAGTCCATATAAAAAGGTAAAAATAATAATAAATAAACATAAATATGTATGGTTGTTTATGCCGGACACACTCACCAACTCAGGCAGCAAGTGCAAGTGTGCAGGGATGGGCGCACGGTAGGCCACGGGCATAGACCCTCCACGGGAGCCGAGGCGGCATACATATAGATGCGACATCGGATAGGATAAAAGGAAAAGAGTGAGGCAAAGTGTGTTCACGAAGGAGGGTGTATGGTAATGGGAACAAGCAGATCTAGGAACAAAATAGTAATATTATGTTAGATATATAGGGTATGGGGTAACTGTTTTGTTCATGAAATATTAAATAATGAGCCCAGAGAGTTCCAAAGTTGGTGATGGTATGGGTAGATAGATGTGTGGGAAATCTATGCCTTAAAAAATAGGCGATATAAGAGTGAATATAGGGATGAACCAAATAAGTGAGATTGTGATGGTATCCAGTGCATGGGAAATTAAAGATGTAAGGTAGTGAAAGGGTGTAAGAAAGACAGGTTCACCAAGAGAATAGGTGCATAGACCAGGGAAAAGGAACCGATATGTGAAGAGAAGGAGACAAAGGGGGGAGAAGAGAACCTACCCATATGTGGCATCAAAAGGCACTAGCAGCCGAACGCTATGGTGAGGCTGGTGTGCAGAGACCCCAAAGAGAGACTGGTCGTGTAAACAGCCAGCTCTGAATGGGGAGTATAAGTATGCCGCCAACGCCACGTGGGTGGCGTAGAGGAGAAACCGCCGCATCTGAACCGAGTAACCACTCAGCTGTCAGCGCGAGGCTCCTCCCTGGAGACACCGAGATTGGAAAACACTGAACGTCAGCGCAGTGACGCCAGGAAGTGACGTCACGCGCATGGCGTCGGGTACGTGGCGCCGATGCGCAGAGGGGCGTCCGCCCGATCCCCCGATCACGTGATAGATGGGCGGAAGGGGAGGACCCACTGGCGCATCGCGGCTCCCGCAGAGACAAAAACCCATAACCGCCCAAGCACCCAATCACCGCACACAGAGCATGATTGCTTGCCGGGTGGAGAGCGTGTCTGGGGCATATGTTAAAGGAAAAGCCAAATGGGGCATGAAGTCAGTAACCAAGATGCTGTCAGTCAAAAAGTAGAAAAAATATTAAATAAATTTGATGGACTAAATAATATATTGATATGTCCATAGCTACAAGATGTATGTATATATGGAGGACACTATCCTATACATGGTATTACCCTATAAGTGAGGGCAAGCCTCACACAGGGAGGGCAGGGGAACACTGCCGGTCCCATATAACCAAATGCTTCCATCCCGGTATCTGTATAAAATATAAGGGGGAAATTGGGACTTTAAATGAGGTACAATTAAGTGCCTCCATCCCGGTATTCGGTACAATTGAAAAGGGGAATTGGGACTTTAAAATGAAGCACTTGGGTAGTGGAGGTAAAATAAACCGTATTAAAATGCAATATAAAATGTTTATTGATTGTACAGAATGACAGACAATAAAAAGAGTATTCATTTCATATGCAATAGATCATTCATTGTATAAATGTATAGGAAATGTACAAATAGCATAGGCATGATAAAAATTATGTACACATAGCAACACATGATCTCATATAAATAAGAAAAAGTAGTAAAACATAATGTTATTAGCAACGATATGTCTGATAGCGACACATGCACCCACATAGTAAATATGCATATATTAAGTAGGAAAAAGTATATTAATTTAACGATGTATTTAGAGGGAACAGATGGTGCAGATGACTGTGGTTCCATATAAAATAGCTGAAGCATCAAAAAACAAAGCTCGACGCGTTTCATGGGTATTCCCCACTCATCAGGAGCTGATGCAAATGAGTTTCCTATAGGATGTATATATAAAAAAGTATAATGAACCACATAGTCCATATAAAAAGGTAAAAATAATAATAAATAAACATAAATATGTATGGTTGTTTATGCCGGACACACTCACCAACTCAGGCAGCAAGTGCAAGTGTGCAGGGATGGGCGCACGGTAGGCCACGGGCATAGACCCTCCACGGGAGCCGAGGCGGCATACATATAGATGCGACATCGGATAGGATAAAAGGAAAAGAGTGAGGCAAAGTGTGTTCACGAAGGAGGGTGTATGGTAATGGGAACAAGCAGATCTAGGAACAAAATAGTAATATTATGTTAGATATATAGGGTATGGGGTAACTGTTTTGTTCATTAAATATTAAATAATGAGCCCAGAGAGTTCCAAAGTTGGTGATGGTATGGGTAGATAGATGTGTGGGAAATCTATGCCTTAAAAAATAGGCGATATAAGAGTGAATATAGGGATGCCCGTGGCCTACCGTGCGCCCATCCCTGCACACTTGCACTTGCTGCCTGAGTTGGTGAGTGTGTCCGGCATAAACAACCATACATATTTATGTTTATTTATTATTATTTTTACCTTTTTATATGGACTATGTGGTTCATTATACTTTTTTATATATACATCCTATAGGAAACTCATTTGCATCAGCTCCTGATGAGTGGGGAATACCCATGAAACGCGTCGAGCTTTGTTTTTTGATGCTTCAGCTATTTTATATGGAACCACAGTCATCTGCACCATCTGTTCCCTCTAAATACATCGTTAAATTAATATACTTTTTCCTACTTAATATATGCATATTTACTATGTGGGTGCATGTGTCGCTATCAGACATATCGTTGCTAATAACATTATGTTTTACTACTTTTTCTTATTTATATGAGATCATGTGTTGCTATGTGTACATAATTTTTATCATGCCTATGCTATTTGTACATTTCCTATACATTTATACAATGAATGATCTATTGCATATGAAATGAATACTCTTTTTATTGTCTGTCATTCTGTACAATCAATAAACATTTTATATTGCATTTTAATACGGTTTATTTTACCTCCACTACCCAAGTGCTTCATTTTAAAGTCCCAATTCCCCTTTTCAATTGTACCTTTTGTGAGGTACCTGGTAGTTGAGCCTGACTGGTAGAAGGAGACCTCTTTTAAGCGCTGGTTCAGGAGCCGCTGGAAGTGGGAACAGTGGTCTCCTGAGCACAGTGGGTAGGAGGGCCTGATGCAGGTTCCAGCAGAAGCAGACACCGGAACTGGAAGGATGTCCCTCAGGGATGGCTGTGCTGTGGATGCAGGTAACTGGTGCAGGCCGGTAGGTAGGCTGGCAGACAGATGCGAAGACAGCAGCTGGATGCAAACAGGCAGGCTGGAAGCAGCGTTACAGGACACAGGCAAGCAAGGTCAGACAGTCCGTATTTGGCAGGAGATCAGGCAGGGTATAAACAGGAGGGATGATCCAAGGGTAGTCAGACAGGCAGGAGTTCGGCAACAGGTAGCAGAGTAAACAAGGTCAGACAAGCCGGGTCGGATAGGAGACTGGAGAATGGTCAGACGTAGCCGGGTCAATATCAAAATAACAAGCAGGCAGATACAGGAACTTTCAGGTGCAGAGCTGCAGACGAACAGCAGCTAACATGAGCACCTGTCACTCTTTTAAAGGCTCCTTGGCGCCAAACGGCGCTAGCGCGAACGGGCACGCGCACGAGCGCGCGCGCGCACCCGCGAACGTGCGAACGCGCGTACGGGCATCCGCGGGGGCGCGCCGGCGCCCCCTGGTGGGGATTTTGGCTGAATTCGTCTAGGAACACTCCTTGTGGACCTACGTGCACGCATATTCACCTGACGACTGCTGACATGCCCCTGACATTGCCCCCCCCAACGGGCAGCCTCCGGATGCCCAGATACGCCTTTTTTTCAGGATGGTTAGAGAAGTATGCATGAATTAAACGTTTGGCATGAATATTACAGTCAGGTTCCCATGAGTTTTTTTCCGGACCATACCCTTTCCACTTAATTAAAAACTGTACTTGCCCAGACCTCTTTCTGCAGTCAAGGATGGATTCCACTTCATACTCTTCATTACCGTCCACCAGAACTGGTTCAGGGACCCTGGTGCCCCTATCAGGAAAAGGATCATCTACAGCAGGCTTTAAGAGTGATACGTGAAATACAGGGTGTATCTTAAGTGAGTCAGGTAAGCATAATTCATACGATACTTCGTTAATTTTCCTTTTCACAGGGAAAGGTCCAATAAATTTTGGGGCAAGCTTCTTGGAAGGACATGTCAATCTGATATTATTAGTAGACAGCCATACCTTGTCGCCAAGCTGAAGGTTTAGATCTCCCCTTCTTTTCACATCAAAGAACCTCTTATTGTCCGCTTGCGCTTTGGATACCGCCTCCTGCAAGATCCGGTTATTACGACTGAAGAACTGCACTGTGTCCTGGACCGCTGGAACTGAAGATTCTGAAAGAAAATCTGGTAAAAAAGATGCATGAAACCCATAGTTAGCAAAGAAAGGGGATTGACCTGTGGCAGAGTGACTGGCATTATTGTACGCAAATTCTGCTAGTGGCAGCAGGGACACCCAATCATCTTGCACAAAAGATGTAAAACACCTAATGTATTGCTCCAGAGTCTGATTTGTCCTTTCAGTTTGCCCATTAGTTTGGGGATGGTATGCTGAGGACAGAGCTAGTTCGATCTTCAAATTTTCACAAAGGGCTCTCCAAAAGCGTGAAGTAAACTGCACCCCCCTATCAGACACTATATTTGCGGGAATCCCGTGCAACCTAACAATTTCCCTAATGAACACACGAGCCGTCTCTACAGCAGAAGGTGTTCCTTTTAGGGGCACAAAGTGGGCCATTTTGGATAGCCGGTCGACGACCACAAAGATCGCCGAACACCCCTCAGAATATGGCAGTTCGACTATAAAGTCCATTGCTATCATCCTCCAGGGCCTATCTGGTATAGGCAATGGTCTTAGTAGTCCCCACGCTCTGTTCCTGGGGGTTTTGTTCTGGATGCAGACAGAGCAGGAGTTGACATATTTCTTGCAAAATTCCTTTAAGTTAGGCCACCAAAAAGTGCGCTGCACCAGCTCAAGGGTCTTACGGACCCCAAAATGTCCTGCAAGTGGATGGTCATGCAAAAGCGTCAGCACCTTGACTCTGACGTTTTCTGGTACGAAGATTTGACTTCCCCTCCATAATAGTCCATCTCTAGGTGTTAGGGAGGACCCCTGAAGACTTGAAGGTTCTGGGGATGCTTCTCTGATCATGGATAGCAAATCTGTCTGAAGGAGAAGAAAACTATTTGCCGGCAAAATAGTGTCAGGGACAGAAGAGTCTTTAGGATTATCAAACATGCGTGACAGTGCGTCTGGTTTTATATTCTTGGATCCCGGCCGGTAGGTGATGTGGAAGCAAAACCGTGTAAAGAATAGAGCCCAACGGGCCTGTCTGGGTTTCAGTCTTTTAGCAGATCTTAGATACTCCAGATTTTTGTGATCTGTATAAATCAGTACTGGATGGACTGCACCTTCAAACAAGTATCTCCATTCCTCCAAGGCAGTTTTGATGGCAAGTAACTCCCGATCCCCCACATCGTAGTTCCGCTCAGCCGGCGAAAGTTTCCTAGAGAAGAACCCTACAGGATGCATCAGGTCTTTGTTGCCCTGACGTTGTGAAATAATAGCACCCACAGCTACTTCGGAGGCATCAACCTCTAGAATAAAGGGCAAGGATGGATCTGGATGGCTAAGAATCGGAGCTGACGTAAAACGCCTTTTTAATTCTTCAAAGGCCTCCTGGGCTTCCTGGTTCCAGTGGAAACGAAGATTCTGCTTGGTTAGCTGTGTAATGGGGGAGATGATGGCAGAGAACCCCCTGATAAACTTCCTGTAAAAGTTCGCAAATCCAACGAAGCGTTGTACGCCTTTCTTGTCCATGGGTGCTGGCCATTCTAACACAGCAGACACTTTCTGAGGATCCATTTTAATACCGGTTGGGGAGATGACTAACCCCAGGAACTGAATCTCTTTTTGTTCAAATTCACACTTCTCCGCTTTGGCATACAATCTGTGCAGGCGGAGTCGAGCTAGGACTTTACGGACATGTTCCCTGTGTTGTTCAAGTGAACTGGAGAAGATAAGGATATCATCCAATTAGACAATTAAAAAGATGTCCAGGAAATCTTTAAACACATCGTTGACCAGGTGCTGAAATGTGGCAGGAGCATTGCAAAGGCCGAAGGGCATGACCAAATATTCGTAGTGCCCGAAACGGGTCCGGAAAGCCGTCTTCCATTCGTCCCCGGCCCGAATGCGGACCAGATTGTAGGCCCCTCTCAGATCTAATTTGGTGAATATGATGGCGGTCCGTAATTTTTGAAACAGTTCCGGTATTAAGGGCAACGGATAACGGTTTTTGACCGTAACCTTGTTTAGTTCCCGATAGTCCACACAAGGGCGGAGCGTGAGATCTTTCTTAGAGACAAAAAATATTCCCGCCCCAGCTGGTGAAGTGGACTGTCGAATGAAGCCTTTTTCTAGATTTTCATTGATGTAAACCTTAAGCGCCTCTTGTTCCTTCTCGGACAGCGGAAAGATGCGCCCAAAAGGGATCTCAGCTCCAGGAAGCAATTCAATTGGACAGTCATAGGGGTGATGGGGTGGCAGAGAATCTGCTCCCTTCTTGCTGAATACATCTGCAAAGTCCTGATAGACCTCTGGTACGTTTTGAAGCAGATCTGGGTCAATGTCCATACATAGTAGGGTAGTAGCAGGATTAACAGGTTCAGATAGGCAATGTCTTTGACAATAGGGTGACTGAAACTTGATCTCGCCCGTGGCCCAATTGACAAGAGGATTGTGGGCTTGAAGCCAGGGCATACCCAAAATGATTGGGAAAAGAGGTGATGAGATAACGTCCAGGGTTAAGATCTCTCGATGTTGAGGTGAACAGGTAACAGACAGAGGAAGGGTTTCTTGAGAGACCTGCCCAGATTTTATATGGGACCCATCGGCCAGAAAAATTGAAAGTCTATGTGTCTTGTCTGTTAAAGGAAGATCTTGCTGAGTAGCAAAAGTGGAGTCAACGAAACAGCTACATGCCCCAGAATCAACAATGGCGTTGACTTGAATTGTTCTTCCCTGGAGCTGTAATGAGAGAGGGAGAACAAGTTGAGTGGCATTGGCTGTTAAAGCGGACAAACTGGTTGGAGCTGAAGAAAAACACTTACGGATCTTCACTGGGCAGTTGTTCACGTAGTGGCCCGTTCCGCCACAATAGAGGCAAAGGTTCAGTTGGCGCCTGCGTGCCCGTTCTTCAGGGGTCAGGGTAGTACGCATAAGTCCTAGTTGCATGGGTTCAGGGGCATCAGTTGCTAGGTTGACGGGACTTGGCCCGGCAGAGGGTAGATCCAGGGAGGCAGGCAGCGGGGCTCTGGCAGTCATCCACATAGGCCGATTTTGTTGGGAAGATCGTTCAGACCGGCGCTCACGAAGGCGTCGGTCAATTTGGATAGTGATGGCAATGAGCTCTTCTAAGGTGTCAGGCATTCCTACTCGGGCAAGCTCATCCTTAAGACCCTCAGATAACCCCATGCGGAACTGGTGGCGTAGGGCTGCATTATTCCATTGAGTATCCGCGCTCCAGCGTCGAAAGTCCATGATATAGTCCTCGGCCGGCCTACGGCCTTGCTGGAGCGCGATCAAAGCTGCCTCAGCGGTGGCAGCCCGCTGAGGGTCCTCATAAAGCTGGGCCATGGCTTCAAAAAAGGCAGGTAGGGTCTGGATCTGTATGGCGTTGGATTCAAGCAAGCGATGGGCCCAGGTCTGGGGTTCCCCCTGCAGAAGGGATACAACAAACCCCACTTTGGTGGCTTCCAAAGAAAAAGTCCGTGGCTGTAATCCGAAATAAAGTTGACAAGCGCTGCGGAAGGCCACAAACTTAGTTCGGTCACCGGAAAACTTGTCAGGAACAGGGACTCTTGGTTCTGGTGGAAGCATGACCACTGAGGGTGGTGCAGCAGCCTGTACTGAAGCAGCTGCGGGTGCAGCAGCCACACCACCGGAACCACTGAGGTTTAACACTTGCCCCTCCAGTCTGTTATAACTGTCTTGTAAAGTTTTTACTGCTTGGGTGAGGGCTGCCAAGTGCGTACAGATCTCCTGAATGGGAGAGGTCTCTCCTGCAGGCTCAGTCATGGCTGTTCGTACTGTGAGGTACCTGGTAGTTGAGCCTGACTGGTAGAAGGAGACCTCTTTTAAGCGCTGGTTCAGGAGCCGCTGGAAGTGGGAACAGTGGTCTCCTGAGCACAGTGGGTAGGAGGGCCTGATGCAGGTTCCAGCAGAAGCAGACACCGGAACTAAAAGGATGTCCCTCAGGGATGGCTGTGCTGTGGATGCAGGTAACTGGTGCAGGCCGGTAGGTAGGCTGGCAGACAGATGCGAAGACAGCAGCTGGATGCAAACAGGCAGGCTGGAAGCAGCGTTACAGGACACAGGCAAGCAAGGTCAGACAGTCCGTATTTGGCAGGAGATCAGGCAGGGTATAAACAGGAGGGATGATCCAAGGGTAGTCAGACAGGCAGGAGTTCGGCAACAGGTAGCAGAGTAAACAAGGTCAGACAAGCCGGGTCGGATAGGAGACTGGAGAATGGTCAGACGTAGCCGGGTCAATATCAAAATAACAAGCAGGCAGATACAGGAACTTTCAGGTGCAGAGCTGCAGACGAACAGCAGCTAACATGAGCACCTGTCACTCTTTTAAAGGCCCCTTGGCGCCAAACGGCGCTAGCGCGAACGGGCGCGCGCACGAGCGCGCGCGCGCACCCGCGAACGCGCGTACGGGCATCCGCGGGGGCGCGCCGGCACCCCCTGGTGGGGATTTTGGCTGAATTCGTCTAGGAACACTCCTTGTGGACCTACGTGCACGCATATTCACCCGACGACTGCTGACATGCCCCTGACACCTTTCTTTGATTCGGGAGGCTACTGAGGCCCTCAGAACCACACCCAATATTCAAGAGGCCTATGCCTGCATGGCTGCCAGCAAAATGCAGGAAATGGAGGTGGGCCAATGCCTTATTTGTGAGGAAGTGATCTATCTGTCCCTAAATAAGGGGTTGAGGGGCGAACTCACAAGCAAAACCCACCTGTGTGAGTTGGACAATCCTCCTCCACCTCCTCCACCACCTGCCACAACTCCAACACCAGAGCCACAGCCTGGAAGCAAGCATGGAAGCAAGCGTGGAAGGAAGACAAGAGAGTGATGGCCTGGGTTCAGTCTGGTCTGGCAAAAGACCACAGCCTGGGGACATATATGTCATCTGCTGCTGCTCCTGATCTCTCGTAGTCCTGGACCAGATTGTGCTCCCTATTAAATGGACTCCTCAGGCTACCAATTTTTCCTGTCAAATAGTTGATGTGTGCCCTGGGGTACAAAGGCTTTGCCAATTTCACCAGTTTATCCAGCGTTGCCTTCCTCTTTATTTTGTTATGTTATGTTTTGTTATGTTATGTTTTGTTTTGTTACGCTAATAAATGTCTATTTTTTTTATCACAAATACTTGGCTATGTGTTTTAGTTCAAAAAGACAGTTTGTTTGTGAGTAGGCAGGTACATTTCAAAAATACAATGTCAAATTAACAAGGGGCACCAACACCAACCAATCTCCTTGAGGTAAAAAAATACAAGATAATAATGGTGTTGTGGTAACTTGACATACAAAATCACAAAAAATATTATAGAGATCACTAGATCAGGAGATCTTGGCCAAAAAAAAGTAGATCACTATAAAAAAAAAATATAAACATTATTCTGGAGATCTGGCGACAAGAAAAAAAAAAAAGATTATTCATGAGATCACGAGAAATAATAAAAAAATCAGTTTGGCAGAACTCTGTGTGAATATCAGCAGCAAAACAACTTCATTATTCTAGCATTATAAAGAAGAAGAGAATGTGCTGTATTAAAAGATTAAAAACTTTGCAGCGTGACGAATGTACTATCTCCATTACGAACGCTAGTTTTACCAGACCGAGCGCTTCCGTCCCGTAATCGATTCAGAGCATGCGTGGAATTTTGTGCGTCGGAATTGTCTGCACACGCTCGGAACTTATGACAACGGATTTTGTTGTCGGGGAAATTTGAGATCCAGCTCTCAAGTTTTTGTTGTCGGAAATTCCGACAGAAAATATCCAATGGAGCCTACCCACGGTCAGAATTTCTGACAACAAGCTCACATCGAACATTTGTTGTCGGAAATTCCGATCGGCATAAGATTTGTAAATTTGTGGAATAGACTGCCTTGAGAACTGGTTCTGGATAGCTCAGTAGATTTTTTTTTTTTTGCATTCCCCAGGATCACAAGTAGGTATAGGATTGTGTATAGGGAGATTTATATTTGTGTTTGCAGTTTTTTTATTGGTTGAACCAGACTAGTGTTTTTGACCAGCTATGTAACTACAGCTGCTGGAGCGCTTGTTCAGTCATTTGTATTTTAGTTACCACTAATATTTTTTTTGCCTTTATACTCATGTTGTTTGTTGAATTTTTTAGGGTCAAATTGAGAAAAAAAGAAAAGAGCAAAACATTTATTTGTAAAGAACTGTAGTACCAGAATCGTAAGATAAGTGGCTTTAGCAGGGAAATGATAGGATAAAATGAATACTGTTTATGTACAGTAAACCCTTTTTTTTAAGCAAACACTGACTGAAGTAGAAAGAAGTGTGATTTTATGTCTTTTTTTGTTTATAGATTGCATACATGTAATAATTTATTTTAACCACTTGACCTCCGGAAGAGTTTACCCCATCATGACCAGAGCATTTTTTGGTATTCGCCACTGCGCTAATTTAACTGGCTATTGTGCCATCATGCGACACTGTACGCAAATTAAATTTATGTATTTTTTTTTCACACAAATAAAGCTTTCTTTCTTTTTATTCATTTTCTTTTTTATACTAGTAATGAAAGTGATCAGCTACTTATATGGGACTGCATACTTCCCAACTTTTTGAGATGGGAATGAGGGATACCTATTAGGAAAAGTATGTAGGCATAGGACACACCCCCTGCCACGCCCCTCTTAAAGGAGAGTTATACAAAAAAATTATCAGTTAAACCCACAAGTGCTTTTTTACCACTACTATTCCTTTATACTGTCTTTTGAAATTCACAAATGCATCCATTTAGAAATTGGATGAAAGGTTTAGCACTGTGAAACACTTTTTCAAAGATAAATAGTGCATTTTATATACATCTATATATAGATCAGACCAAAACGAGGGACAAATGAGGAGGAAAGAGGGACAGAGGGAATTTGTTCCAAGTGAGGGGCAGTCCCTCGAAATCAGGGACAGTTGGGAGCTATGGGACTTTGATAATATGACAGGCAATCTGACACTAGCTGACGCTTGCTGGGGGGTACACTAACTGACACTGACATCAATAGTGACACTAATACAGTGATCAGTGCTAATACTTTACATTGTCACTGTACTAATGACCCTGGCTGGGAAGGGCTATCAAGGGGTAAAATGTGTGCTTAACAATGTGTAATGTCTGTGTTATGTGCTGCTTTTACTAAGCAATCTTGCCTGTCACTATTCGGAGCTCTGTGTTATTTATAAGGTGGCGTGCGCAGATCACATACCAGATACGTGACCCAGCGCAGCGAAGCCGTTTTGCCGCTGTATTTGTAGGTGAGGCGGTTGGCAAGCAATTAATCAATGACAAAATTAGCAACAAATATACAGGCCCATAGTAAAGATTGTTCTTATACATAAGGAACATACAAGTGCAAGAGCTGAACTGGTTAATTTACTTGCCTTTATAAGTATTTTTACCATTAGCTCTGTTTTCATGGGCTCCTAAAGCCAGTTAGAAGAAGATATAAAAGAGATCTGTTAGACACCCATATAGACGAGGCTCATAAAAGTCTGGTGAGAATAAGGGAATAAAGCTGTTAATAAGCTGCTAGGAGCTCTGTAACCTAGCACAGTCATTGTAAACCTCCTCAGCCCACCTGTAAATGAATATGAAATAGGAGATGTGAAGAGTGATGAAAAGCATTGTGAGAGCTGGCATATTTGCAACACGTTCAAAATTGCTGTTATCTTGCATGTATTACATTCGATGCAAATGTAAAATTTTTTATCCAACTGAATTTTAAACCATTACTAATGAAGAACCTGGAGCACGCTGGTTGCGATCTCCTTTCCTGGCCACCCAGGCTGCATTCCTGAATAAGGGTCTGCTATGTTATTTTTAAGGAGGCCCCTATGCAAAAAAGAAAATTGCATGGGTTCCCCATATCCTATGCCGCGTACACACGGTCGTACTTTTCGTCTACAAAAGTCCAACGGACGCTGACGGACTAAAGCTGGCTGGTAATCCGATCGTGTGTGGGCTTCTCCGGACTTTCAACTGACTTTTTTAGCCTCAAATCCGACGTACTTTAGATTTGAAACATGCTTCAAAACTTTACTTCGTAACTACGACGGACCCCGAAATCCGCTCGTCTGTGTGCTAGTCCGACGGACAAAAAGCCACGCTAGGGCACCTATTGGCTACTGGCTATGAACTTCCTTATTTTAGTCCGGTGTACGTCATCACGTACGAATCCGACCGACTTTTGTGTGGTCGTGTGTAGGCAAGTCCGTTCGTTAGAAAGTAGGCCGCAAGTCCGCCGCAAGTCCACCGAAAGTCTGCCGGAAGTCTGTCGGAAAGGCTGTCTGACTTTTGTAGACGAAAAGTACGACCGTGTGTACGCGGCATTAATAAAGGTCTGGTATGCTTTTTAAGAGGGAACCCATACAAAAAAAAAGCGAGGGCACCAATCTAGACCAGATCCTCCTCCTGGAGACTCAAACTGTCAATTAGTTGCAACAGTTTGTTTTAAATGCCTCTTTTGTATTTTTGTATTTTTAATGTTGCTCTCTTAGACTTATTTAAAAAAAATAGGATTTTTTAAAACAGCTTACCTGTAAAATCCTTTTCTTTCGAAGGACATCACGGGACACAGAGCCACAGTAATTACTGATGGGTTATATAGGGTATCACTGGTGATTGGACACTGGCACACCCTATCAGGAAGTTCAACCCCCTATATAATCCCTCCCCCTTGCAGGGATACCTCAGTTTTGTAGCCAAGCAATATAGTGTATTAGAAGAGGGGCGGGACCTCTGTGTCCCGTGATGTCCTTCGAAAGAAAAGGATTTTACAGGTAAGCTGTTTTAAAAAATCCTATTTTCTTTCTCGAACATCACGGGACACAGAGCCACAGTAATTACTGATGGGATGTCCCAGAGCAATGCTACCTGAGGGGGGGGAACCACGACCAAGTAGGGTGCAATCAGACCTGAGGACCCTGTACCGCTGCCTGCAGCACACTACGCCCAAAGGCGATATCCTCATGCCTTCTCACATCCACCTGATAGAATCTGGTGAATGTATGGACTGAAGACCAGGTTGCGGCCTTGCAGATTTGAGCCATAGAGGCCCGGTGATGCACTGCCCAAGAAGCACCAATAGCCCTTGTGGAATGTGCCCTGATCTGAAACGGAGGAATCTTCTGTTTCAAACCGTAAGCTTGAATGATTAATTGTCAAATCTATTTAGAAATGGTAGCTTTTGACGCTGCCTGTCCTCTATTGGGACCCTCTGGCAGCACAAACAAAACATCCGTCTTGCGGATCTGAGCAGTTGCCCCTAGATAGGCCTTAACTGCTCTTACTACATCCAACGAATGTAGAGATCTCTCTTCCGGAGAACAGGGATCTGGAAAAAAGGAAGGTAGAACAATGTCTTGGTTTAAATGAAAATCAGAAACCACCTTCGGTAAAAAACTAGGATGAGGGCGTAGTACCACTCTATCCTTGTGTATAATCAAATAAGGCTCCTTACAGGAAAGAGCTGCTAATTCTGATACTCTTCTAGCAGAAGAGATGGCCACCAGAAAAATTAACTTCCTTGTCAACAAGACGAAAGGAATCTGACTTATTGGTTCAAAAGGCTGTTTCTGTAACACAGCCAGGACCAAGTTCAAGTCCCAGGGGTTTAGGGGCGCTTTAATAGGAGGATTAAGACGCATCACCCCCTGCATAAAGTTTCGGACCAAAGAATGCGAAGCAAGTGGCCGCTGAAATAATACTGATAAAGCAGAGACCTGGCCCTTGATGGTACTCAAGGCCAGCTTCATCTCTAATCCTAATTGTAGAAAATCAAGAATTCTACCTATGACATATTTCCTGGGATGCCAACCTCTGGATTCACACCAGGTTATATAAGCTTTCCAGACTCTATGATAAATCATCCTGGAAGCTGGCTTCCTTGCATTTATCAAGGCAGATATGACAGGACCTGAGAGCCCACGACTCTTCAGAACGTGGGTCTCAATAGCCAAACCGTCAAATTTAGTGTTTGTAAGGCAGGATGGAACACTGGACCTTGAGATAACAGGTCTGGGCCTACCGGTAGGGTCCACGGGGAACCTACCGTCATCCTTACTATTTCTGCATACCAAGTCCTTCTGGGCCAAGCGGGGGCCACCAGAAGTACCGACTTCCTTTCCTGCCTGATCCTGTGAAGGCCCGTGGTAATAGCAGAATAGGCGGGAATGCGTAAATCAGTGAGAACCGATGCCACGGAATCACCAACGCATCCGTCCCGCATGCAAGAGGATCTTTTGTCCTTGCCACAAATCTGTCTATCTTTTTGTTTAATCGGGATGCAAAGAGATCTACATCTGGAACCCCCCATCTTTGGCATATGGCCCAAAAGACGTCGGGATGCAGAGACCATTCCCCTGGAAGTAACTGCTGGCGACTTAGATAGTCCGCCTGCCAATTCTCTATTCCCGGGATGAAAACTGCCGATATGCATGGCACATGCATCTCTGCCCAGACTAAGATCTGGTTCACCTCCTTTTGAGCAGCTCAGCTCCGGGTGCCTCCCTGATGATTGACATAAGCCACTGCTGTGGCATAGTCGGACTGGATCCTGACCGGACAACCCTGTAGCCTGATAGTCCAGGCTTTTAGAGCTAGATGTATCGCCCGGATCTCCAGAATGTTGATGGGTAAGGTCCTCTCTGTCTTGGACCATATGTCTTGGACCATATCCCTTGGACCGCAGCCTGTTCCAGAACTGCTCCCCAACCTGACAGACTGGCATCTGTTGTTACCACCGTCCAGGTAACCGGTAGAAAGGATTTCCCCTTCTGCAGGTTTTCGGGTATGAGCCACCAATTGAGGCTCTGACGCACCGCATGTGACAGGTGCATCAGAAAGTCTAATGCCTGAACTTTCTTGTTCCAGGTCGACAGAATACTGTGTTGCAGCATTCTTGAGTGAAACTGAGCATAGGGAACTGCTTCGAATGAAGACACCATCTTCCCTAGTAGCCTCATACAAAGGCGGACTGTGGGACCCTTCTTGGTCCTTACTGCCAGAATCAGCTCTCTTAAAGCAGCGATCTTTGCCTGGCGTAGAAATATTTTCTCCTGGCTTGTATCTATAATCAGACCTAAATACTCCAGTCTTCTTACTGGTTTTAAGAAAAACTTTTCTAAGTTGAGGATCCAACCCAGGTGTTCTAGATACCTGACTGTGGTCCTCAAGTTTCCATTCAAAGAGGCTACCGACCGGTCTATCAAGAGCAGGTCGTCTAGGTATGCTATGACAGCTATACCCTGAGCCCTTAATCTGGCCAGAGGAGGAGCCAAGATCTTTGTGAACACTCGAGGTGCAGTGGCTATCCCGAAAGGCAGAGCCACAAACTGGAAATGGCGCCCTCCTACCTCGAAGCGCAGAAACTTCTGATGAGCAGGAAAAATGGGCACATGCAGATATGCATCTCTGATGTCTATTGATGCCAGAAATTCTCCTCCCTGCAGGGTGGGAACTACTATTCGAATTGATTCCATGCGGAAGGATTGAATCCTTAGGAATCGGTTCAGATCCCTTAAATCCAGAATGGGCCTGACATCCCCATTTAGCTTTTGGACCGTAAAGAGGTTGGAACAGAAGCCGAATCCCTGGTCCTTTGCGGGAACTATCATAATGACCTCCTGCGACAAAAGTCGCTCTAACGCTAGAAGGAGCGACTGCTTCTTCTCTGGGTCTCTGGGGACACTTGATCTGAGGAACCGAGGAGAGGGGAATTCCTGAAACTCCAGCTTGTACCCTAAGGTTACCGTGGAGATTACCCATCTGTCCTGGAAATCCTCCTGCCAGAGCTCTGAGAACTGTTGCAGTCTTCCCCCCACTCGAGTGAGCGGGGGCGCCCCCTCATGCAGAGGCCTTAGTGTTTTGCCTAGTAGGCTTCTTCCCCCAGGACTTCTTTTGTCCCTGGGGTTGACTCTTGTCTCTGGACCCCGATGGAGGCGGCCGTCGAGACTGCCTGGAGGCTGAAGCCCCCGGTGCTGGGGAAAGAATCCGTTTGAAAGAGGGACGCTTACTCTTCTTCTTGACAGGTAAGAGAGTGCTTTTCCCACAAGAGATTCTCTTGATATAGTTATCCAAGTCCTCTCCAAACAACCTTGCACCACGAAATGGAAACCCAGCCAGTAGCTTCTTACATGGTGCTTCAGCTGACCAATTTTTCAACCATAGGATTCTACGTATATGCACCAACCCCAGTGAAAGACGGGAGGTTTGCACGATAGAATCTCTAATGGCGTCAACCACAAAGCATAAGGCCGCTGGAAGGTTAGCAAACCCCTGGGCCTGCTGTTCAGGTAATACTTTGATGACCTGCTTAACATGGTCTCTTAAGTATTGACAGACTCCAATCGCTGCTACTGCAGGTTGGGCCACTGATCCTGCTAAGAAGAAAACATCCTTCAATAGGGATTCCATCCTTTTATCTACAGGATCCCTGAGCATCTGAGCATTGTCTACAGGACAAGTCAGGCTATTATTTACGGAGGAAATGGCGGCATCAATAGCCGGTATTCCCCACATTTTAATAAACTTTTCTTCCATCGGATAAAGTGTTGAAAACTTTCTCGGCGGAAAAAAACGTTTGTCTGGGTGATCCCACTCAGAATAAATGAGCTTTTCAAGTAAAGTATGAACAGGAAAAGCATGTGCTGCTTGGAAAGGTTTCAATGACCCCAAAGCAGAAGAGGATTCTTTAGCAGTTTCAGGTATGGGCAACTTAAATGTGGAGAGGACCAATCCAGTGAGGATCTGCACTAAGACTTTCTCCTCTTGGGAAGTCGCAGAGGGTCCCTCTCCACCTGATTCCTCCGAAGAGGAATCATCCGTCCCATCCCGATCCTCTGAAAGGGATTCATCTCCTTTATCCCAGAGCTCCTCTTCCTGAGGGTCTTGGGGAACAGAGGAAGGCCTAGTGCGTTTTCTTCCACTGAGTGAAGACTTAATCACGGCCATTAATCTTTCCTCTAGACCATTAATGGTTGAGGAAAAAACCTCTTGTGTAATATATACAGGGGCTGAAGTGCCAGAAGCAGGTGTAGCCCCTGACCCCAACGGCTCTCCCTGGCTAGCCGTCCCTGGCCCATCTTTAGGGGGGGAGGATGCTGCTGACAGGGGGCCCTCAGAACCTGAACGAGATCCCCTAGTGTCTCTGGTTCCTGGGGTGCTTGAACCTCTTATACCCATAGTGCAAAGCAACAAGGTGTGAGGTATACAAATGAACACTGCCTGCTGAGCGATGTAGTCTGGCTAAAAGCCTTGCTACCCAATGCTCAGTCTGGTGTTACTTCAGTAAATGCTGCCTAGGAGAATGCTTGTGTCCCACCTTACATGCGACCGTCAGCTCTGTGTCTCTCCAAAGGCTGTGTGCACCTGTACAGAGTGCCTTTAATAGCCTGCAGCTGGCCTGAGTGGGAGCCTAAGCACCTGTGCTGACGTCCCGCCCCCCCCTCTACTGCCCCCCCTCGAGTTTTGAAAAAAACGAGCGCTTCCCGCACTGGCCGACTCTCCTGTCATGCTTCTGGAGGAAGGCTGGGGGCGGGGGAGGAGGGAGAGAGGCTGGTAGTAAGATCTGCCTGAACGGCTATAGTCAGAGATGGTGGCCTGAGGCCGCAGAGCCCGAGTGGTATAACCACTTTCTAGACCCCTGTGGCCCCTCTCTAGCCTGGGGGGGAACATTCAAACATGAGAAATCCCCCCTTCCATCTTACCTTTGCAGCCGGCCTGAGACGCTGAACACATGTGCAGCGATGAAAACACTGAGACAGACAGTCAGCATGTGAAGGTTTGTGCTCTTGGCAGCCCCCGGTGGTCACAATAGGCATAGCATGCATTTACCTTAAAGGAGAAAAGCCACTAGAACTCAAAAATTCTGTGGAATCTCCTCTTACCTTATCCAGCCGCAGGGTGCTGTTTACACAGACCCAATCTTCACCTCTCACGGTGGGCTCCGTTTGAAAATACCGTCAGAGACTGGGGCCCCCTACGAATAGGGGGATCCTACAGTTCTGGGACTGTAAAGCACCCTGCCAGAAATGAGGAAGTTTAAAGCCATTTTCTGATCTGCGGGGTCCAGCTCTCTAAAAAGAGAAGCGTTACGGGTAAAACCTTGTTTCTTCGGACACGAAGCCCGGGTACCATTCAATTCGGCCATGAAAAGACACTTTGAATGGATCCGGTTCGCCTGGCTTGCCCCAGTATAGGATATAGGATATTCCCTTTGGAGCTCAGCACAGGACATCTTTACACGTCCATCACCTAAGACACTGGCGTAAAAACTGAGGTATCCATGCAAGGGGGAGGGATTATATAGGGGGTTTAACTTCCTGATAGGGTGTGCCAGTGTCCAATCACCAGTGATACCCTATATAACCCATCAGTAATTACTGTGGCTCTGTGTCCTGTGATGTTCGAGAAAGAAATTGTATATTTAAAAATATTTTGTGCAACTGTACATGTTCCTTGAGGGCAGTGCCCAGCTACACGTGCTCTTTTTTTTACCAAAAGTTTACCAATTTGCCAGGAAACAATTACAAGATTTAACTATGGGGTTCTGGCACTATGTTTGAGATTTGCAGATTTACTCAAGTGTTCAGTAAACGTCCAGAGAACCAAACAGTGGCAGTTGGGGGGGGGGGGTGCGTCAAACTATTACCTACAGGTGGCTTCTTCTGATAAAAAAATGGCAGAGTGGGCAGGTGAGTGGTGCAACTTTTCTCAGTAGCAGCTGCTGCTGTTAACCTTCACAGTGTCGGAAGACAGCCTCTGGGCAGTATCTAGCAGCTGTGAAGAAGACACTGTGGGGATGATTTTTAGCAGAAGCTGACTTCAGATAATGGAATGCACATAATTAAACATAACAAATGTGTAGGGTGCCGTAGCTCAAGAAAAAAAAGTACTAAATTTCAGCTTGAATGTTGTGTTGGGTATAGAGAACTAATGTTATATCTTTAGTTATAGTTGCTAAAGACTAACAGATTAGTTTGATCAAGGGAATTAATCCGACTGTCAGGAATTAATTATTATTCCCTCTGTGTGGGAAAATTAGCCAAGAAGCTTTGTTTTACCTTCCCCTGGACGAAAGCTGCAGAAGTTATGAGAGCTTAAAATCCATGGATATCAGTCTTTTTTTAATTTGATTAATTGGTTACTAGAGTATAAATGTATCATTAGTTATAATATCAGGACAGTGACTATTTGTGCAATAATGTTAAATTTTTACATTATTAATTCAACTGAAGATTTAGCGAGATAGATACAATTTTAGAGACAAATGTGTCTCAGGACCCCTTGATGTGTTCTTTGAAAACTGAATGCCAATTCTGAACTTATACAAGACTCTTCTATGCTAGGAAACATTTTCCTTACATCGACCACTTTGATTAGCAGTTTAGAAACCTAGGTCCTACTATTCACTAACAGCAATGTATACCCAACTGGAGTTTTACTTTTAAAAAAGCTGTAGTTGGCAGATTACAAAATTGTTTGCCATCCAGCCAGGCTATTATCTGGGGTCCTTCCACTTTCGAAAAAATAATTGGCTTATTTTCCCAAATTCATTTTGAAATTCTTTCTTGAAAGCTGTATTTCTATATCCCTATGAGGTTCTTCTCCTGCTGCCATTCCATAAGAATACTACAGCATCAGGCAGAAAGAGTATGGTATCCTGCTGCTAATGGAAGTGTCAGAAGCTCTGTGATATCATTTTAAAGTCTTTTGTTCTTATTTAGACTGGTAGTTTGCAACTGTAATCTATACGAATCAATTCCCCCTGCAGCCCGGCTGAAAAAGTCTCCTTGCTATCCATTCTATTGTTATTTGAAATATCCTGGTAAAGACATGCAATGGTTAAAGCATGCAGCCACATTTACAGTGCCTTGCAAAAGTATTCACTCCCCTTGGCATTTTTCATGTTTTGTTGCCACACAACCTGGAATTAACATGGATTGTTTGGGGATTTGCATCATTTAATTTACAGAACATACCCACAACTTTGAAGATTTTTTTTTTTTTTATTATGAAGCAGACAACAAAAAGGACAAAATAACAGAAAAAGTCAATGTGTATAACTATTCACCCCCCTAAAGTCAATACTTTGTAGAGTCACCTTTTGCAGCTATCACAGCTCCAAGTTGCTTTGGATAAGTCTCTATGAGCTTGCCACATCTTACCACTGGGATTTTTGCCCATTCCTCCTTGCAAAACTGATCCAGCTCCTTCAAGATGGTTTGCTCTTGTGAACAGCAATCTTTAAGTCTAACCACAGATTTTCTATTGGATTGAGGTCTGGGCTTTGACTAGGCCATTCCAACACATTCCAACTCAAGTGTTGCTTTAGCAGTGTGTTTGGGGTCATTGTCCTGCTGGAAGGTGAACCTCCGTCCTAGCCTCAAATCACACACAGAGTGGTATAGGTTTTGCTCAAGAATATCCCTGTATTTAATCCATCTTTCCCTCAACTCCGACCAGTTTCCCAGTCCCGACTGCTGAAAAACATCCCTACAGCATGATGCTGCCAACACCATGTTTCACGGTGGGGATGGTGTTCTTTGGGTGATGTGATGTGTTGGGTTTGCGCCAGACATAGCGTTTTCTTTGATGGGCAAAAAGTTCAATTTTAGTCTCATCAGACCAGAGCACCTTCCTCCATACATTTTGGGAGTCTCCCACATGCCTTTTCGCAAACTCAAAACGTACCATTTTGTTTTTTGCTGAAAGTAATGGCTTTCTTCTGGCCCCTCTGCCATAAAGCTCAACTCTATGGAGCGTACGGCTTATTTTCCTCCTGTGTACAGTCTCTGCTGTGGACCTCTGCAGCTCCTCCAGGGTTACCTTAGGTCTCTGTGCTGCCTCTCTGATTAATGGCCTCCTTGCCCGGTCCATGAGTTTTGGTGTGCTGCCGTCTCTTGGCAGGTGTGCTGTTGTGCCATGTTCTTTCCATTTGGTTATGATAGATTTTATGGGGCTTCTAGGGATCATCAAAGATTTGGATTTTTTTTATAACCTAACCCTGTACTTTCCAACAATATTATCCCTTACTTGTTTGGAGAGTTCCTTGGTCTTCATGGCAGTGTTTGGTTAGTGGTGCCTCTTGCTTAGGTGTTGCAGCCTCTGGGGCCTTTCAAAAAGGTGTGTATATGTAATGACAGATCATGTGACACTTAGATTGCACACAGGTAGACATCATTTCACTAATTATGTGACTTCTGAAGGTAATTGGGCTTCCTAACAAAGGGGGTGAATACATACGCACATGCCAATTATCAGTTTTTTTTTGTTTTTTTTCTGAAAAATAGTTTTATGTATATATTTTTCTAATTTTACTTCACCAACTTAGACTATTATGTTCTGATCCACCACACATAATTCAGATGAAAAAAACATTGAACTAAAGGCTGTAATGTAACAAAATAGGTCAAAAGCCAAGGGGAGGGGTGAGGCACTGTATAAGAAGATTGCCAAGACTCTGAAACGGAGCTGCAGCACAGTGACCAAGACCATACAGCGGTTTAACAGGACAGGTTCCACTCAAAACAGGCCTCGCCATGGTCGACCAAAGAAGTGAGTGCACGTGCTCAGCGTCATATCCAGAGGTTGTCTTTGGAAAATATACTTATAAATGCTGCCAGCATTGCTGCAGAGGTTGAAGGGGTGGGGGGGGGGGGGTCAGCCTGTCAGTACTCAGACCATACACTGCACAATGCATCAAATTGGTCTGCATGGTTGTCGTCCCAGAAGGAAGCCTCTTCTAAAGATAATGCAAGAAAGCCTGCAAACAGTTTGCTGAAGACAAGCAGACTAAGGACAAGGTTTATGAAGTGATGATAGGGGGCGCTTTGACTGGTAAAAAAATGTAAACCTACATAAAATAAATTGTGAACAAATGCAAATAATATAGAATATATATACAACAATACATATAGTGAATCAAAGTTATGAAGGTAAGTATGAATAGTCCACATTCTTCAGTAAATAATCCAAATAAACCGTGATTGGTTCAATCAATAAGTGTAGATATCCTCCACCGCTTATAGACATACAATGACTCCCAAAGTGCTCATGTAAAATAACCTGCTCACCAGACAGCCATGACCTCTTTAGCTAAAAAGAAGGTCAGATATCACTTGTGCTACAATCTTGCAGCCTGATGTGGAATCACGGACCTTCAAAACTGTGATTGGACTGGCCAAGCATGTCTCCAGACCTAAACCCTATTGAGCATCTGTGGGGCATCCTCAAATGGAAGGTGGAGGAGTGCAAGGTCTCCGTGATGTCATCATGGAGGAGTGAAAGAGGACTCCAGTGGCAACCTGTGAAGCTCTGGTGAACTCCATGCCCAAGAGGGTTAAGGCAGTGCTGGAAAATAATGGTGGTCACACAAAATATTGACACTTTGGGCCCAATTTGGACATTTTTACTTAGGGGTGTACTCACTTTTGTTGCCAGTGGTTTAGACATTAATGGCTGTGTGTTGAGTTATTTTGAGGGGACAGCAAATTTACACTGTTATACAAGCTGTACACTCTACTTTACATTGTAGCAAAGTGTCACTTTTTCAGTGTTGTCACATGAAAAGATATAATAAAATATTTACAAAAATGTGAGGGGTGTACTCACTTTTGTGAGATACTGTATATAAAAAATTGGAGTTTCACTCAAGTGTAGTACTTTTTCATTGAGTACAGACCAGTCAGGAAAGGATGTTTTCAATATTTTGTCACAATTTTTTGGGAAAATTAAGAAATTTAAAAAAAAAATGTTTTTTACATACTGTCACCAGTGCAGTACAGCATCATTTTATAACTGGTGTGGCAGTGATCAGGTACACTGACTGGTGATGTAAAAAAAAAAAAAAATAAATAATTTTTTTCCAAATTTTTTTTATTACCGTATATACGCGAGTATAAGTCGTTCCGAGTATAAGTCGAGGCCCTAATTTACCACAATAAAAATGGGAAAAACACATTGACCCGAGTATGAGACAAGGGTGAGCAATGCACAGCTACTGTAAGTGGAAAAAGATGGTCAACAATGCCCAGCTGTATACCTCCCTGTGTCCTGTGCATATGTGCCATGTGTCCTGTGCATATGTGTCATGTGTCCTGTGTATATATGTGCATGTGTATATGTACCTGTGTCATGTGTATATGTGCATGTGTATATGTACCTGTGTCCTGTGTATGTGTCATGTGTATATGTACCTGTGTGCATGTGTCTGTGTGCATGTGTGTGCATTCTACCTGTGTCCTGTGCATCCTCCATGCGCCGTTCTGCACTGATCACCGTGTAGTATTCGGCGGCCATTCACTGTTCAAAAGCCGCGCCTCCTCCTCGTCCAAAAAACTCCATTTCCCAGCAGTCAGTGGTCAGCCTATCACGAACATTCTCTCATTCTCATACCACGGACGAGGATGAGAGAATGTCTGTGATAGGCTGTACACTGACTGCCTATCACAGACGAGGAGGCGCGGCTTTTGAACAGTGAGAGCCGCTGCCGAGTGCTATGTAGCACACGCTGGCCGCCGTCTGCCTGCATGACACGCTGATCATGTAGGCAGACGGCGGTGACTCGTGTATAAGTTGAAGGGGGCACTTTCAGCCCCAAAAAAGGGGCTGAAAAATTTGACTTATACACGAGTATATACGGTACTTTTTTTTAACACACTGTGACCAGAGCAAATCAGTGTAACATTGTACTACTCTGGGGAAGTGATCAGAATTTTTTTTTTACATGTTATGATGGCTTATACCAGTGAATTTCACTGGTACAAGCAATCATTTTGACTGAATGGCACTGATTAATTTAGAGTTTACTATTGTGATTAGCTGTCATTGGCCACAGCTAATCACATGGTACAGATGGGCTGTGATTAACACTGTCTGTTCCATGTGATCACTGTAACCAATCACAGCTAGCAACATTGTGTACAATTGTCATGTGATCTGCTGTGATTGCCCACAGCAATCACATGGAACTGGCAGCGGGCCGGTACACTGATTAGTCATCAGCTGTATCCAATGGAAACAGCCAGTGACAGATCGCTCCAGAGCAGGTCCCATGGGGCGCGTGCGAGGCAAGTTCCACGAGGACCTCATATGATGGTATGATGAATGTCCTGCCTAGCCGTCATATTACAATAGGCTGAGCAGGAAGTGGAAGGGCTGTGCACACCTGTGCCATCAGGCTGCTGGTCTCCGGGTGGACACAGGGTTGGAGGCTTCATCCCTCCCAAGACTCCTCGAAGCCTCCGGACTCCAGAACCCAACCCAGGAACTACCAATCCTGGAGAAAACCGCAAAACCAGTTTTCTTTACTCAGAACAGACATTCTAAAACCCTTCAACCTGCATCAGTGAGAATCCTGTGCACTTATACCCATTTTCCTATTGTGATAGGGCACAGCATTATATACAGTATGTGTGTGTACTTAATACATCATATACTTTATGTAAATATATTTATATTCTGTATATTTGTCTTTTTTTTTTTTGATGGGCAGGAAGCAGTGGGATGCCTATCCACAAAGGCAATAGGCACGTACGACTGTATGCTACAATCTAACCCGTGGGTGCTAGTGTTTTGTGCATTCCTACGTAATGAAACAAATTGGTTTGATGTGTTTTTCCCACCAGATTCAAGCAAAATGTCATAAGGAAAATATAATTACTTGTGTTATTGATTATGCATAAAAATGGATGCTGAAGTTTGCTGAGTGGAAATCTGAGGGCTTGATGCTAGCTGACACAATACGGTGCTTGTGTATTCAAAACCACTTATTAGAAAGATTCTTCAAAGTTCAGGTTTTAGATCTACTGTATGCTTTCAAAGCCATCAGGAACTCATTTCAGTGAAACAGCTATAGAAACTGATAGGAAAATGTGTGAAGTAATGAAAGGTTTGGTTCTATTGTAGACTGAGTATAAAACTCCATGGGAAGCAACCTTTTAATTTTAAGTAAAAAAGATTAGAATAAATATGAATAGATGTATACAGTACACAACAATACAACCTACTAAGGACAATAATCACATTAACTAAACTATTTAAAACAAACCTGTACTTTGCCCAGAATAGGGAACGTAATAGGGTTACTACAAAGCAGGCACCGTAACTACATTTACCTTCCCTGTACTCCCACGCCACCCCATTCCACCATCTGAGAAACACCTGATTATTACAGGTATGGGGAAACATGCAGACATTTCACTGAACACAAAATTCCAGACAGTAAGGTCTAGTATACACTTGCGGTTTAGGTCAGTAAAAACAGGTGGCTGAGGTGCATTTTTACAATGCCCTGAACCACCTTACCCTGCAAAGGCAGCCATACAGGGGTATACATATACCTTGGCTACAGTGCTTTGCACTGCAGCGCACAAAAAATGATCCCCTCAATCGCGTTCGGCAGGCAGTACCAACCATCGAATACAATCCATTTAAGTAAATGAGGCTGCGTATGAACCATGGGCACTGCACATGGTTGGGCCTGTGGCGCAAGATTTTAATGCCTCCTCACAGACTGTCTAACTCCCCCTAAAAAGTGATGCACTGCAGATTGCTTTTTAGAGGGCAATGCTATTGTAGACAAGCCCTAAGGCTATTTTTAACCCTTCTCTTCCTATCTCCCCTCTCATGCCGCGTACACACGGTCAGACTTTTCATCTACAAAAGTCCGACGGACGCCGACGGACAAAATACGGCTGACAATCCGATCGTGTGTGGGCTTCCCCGGACTTTCAGCGGACTTTTCCAGCTGCAAATCTGACGGACTTTAGATTTGAAACATGCTTCAAATCTTTACGTCGTAACTACGCCGGACCCAGAAATCTGCTCGTCTGTGTGCTAGTCCGACGGGCAAAAACCCACGCTAGGGCAGCTATTGGCTACTGGCTATCAACTTTCTTATTTTAGTCCGGTGTACGTCATCACGTACAAATCCGTCTGACTTTTGTGTGATCGTATGTAGGCAAGTCCGTTCGTAAGAAAGTCTGCCGCAAGTCCGCCAAAAGTCTGCCAAAAGTCCGTCGGAAGTCCGTCGAAAGTCTGTCGGACAGGCTGTCGGACTTTTGTAGACGAAAAGTCAGACCGTGTGTACGCGGCATCACCGTCTCCATGCATTTTGCAGGACAGTCCCGCACACCTCCCAACTTTTTGAGATGGGAACGAGGGATACCTATTAGCAAATGTATGTAGGCATAGGACGCACCCCCTGTCACGCCCCCTTACCGGAAAATTACACAAAAAAATGATTAGATAAACCCACAAGCGCTTCATTTTTACAACTACTGGCTGCCCGGGATCCGACCGTCCTCACACACACCTCCACATGGCGCGGTTGAGTCTGCACTCACTGCAGCTTCCTCCTTGGCTGAGTTGGTTCTGACATGTACACAGGCAGGGAGGAAGACCCGAGGATGTGGAGGGACACCATCATGCTACAGCACCTGCCCTGAGGTATGCAACAGGAGTGTTACAGAGGAGGGGGACATAGTGGTTGGGGGCATTGGCAGGTAACAACTATGCTGCCAGGAGTGCTTTTAGGGGGGTTAGGGAATAGGTGCTAGGGGGTGCTCTTTGTTTTGGGTTGGAGAGGACTTGTACTAGAAGTAGAAGAGGCCCCCTAGAAAATATCCTTTCACCCCACCCAAATCAAAGATCCTATCTCGGATCCATTCACCACCCAAATCCCATTCTGGCTCCATCCACCCCCCAATCACATCCAGCTCCACCCACCCACCGATCCCATACCCGCTCATCCACCCCCCTGATCCCATACCCGCGCATCCATCCCCCTGATCCCATACCCACTCATCCATCCCCCTGATCCCATACCTGCGCATCCATCCCCCTTGATCCTGATCTCATCCCAGCTCCATCCATCCCCCTGATCCCATACCCGCTCATCCACCCCCCCCGATCCCATCCCGTCTCCATCCATCCCCCCGATCCCATTCCGGCTTCATCCATCCCCCTGATCCCATACCTGCTCCATCCACCCCCCTGATCCCATCCCCAATCCCATCCCGGCTCCATCTATTCCCCCCAACCTATCCCCGCTCTATCCATTCCCCCGATCACATCCTGGCTCCATTCATTCCCCCCATCCCTTTGCAGCTCGGCACAGCCCCCAATCCCATACCCGCTCCAGCCATCCCCCCTGATCCTGATCCCATCCCGGCTCTATCCATCTCCTCAATCCCATCCTGGCTCCATACATCCCCCCCCATATCCCATACCCACTCCATCCATCCCCCCTGATCCTATCCCCATGTCATCCACCCCCCTGATCCCATCCCCGCGCCATCCATCCCCCCGATCCAATTGCGGCTCCATCCATCCCCCCAATCACTTCCCATCTCCATCTATTGTGGTAGGTTAAGGGGGGGGGGGAACCACACTGACCCACTAGCCTGCTTAGTGCCGGGGAGTGGGGGGGTGACACCATGTATTACCGCACCAGGTGACACCAACCCTAGTGACGCCACTGCAACTACTATCCCTTTATATTGGCTTTTGAAGTTTACAAATGCAGCAATTTAGTAATTGGATGAAAGGTTTAGCCCTGGGAAACACTTTTTGAAAGATAAAAAGTGCATTTTATATAAAACTATATAGATCCAACCAAAACGAGGGACAAATGAGGAGGAAAGAGGGACAGAGGGACATTGTTCCAAATCAGGGACGGTCCCTCCAAATCAGGAACAGTTGGAAGGTATGTTCCCGATGTGTTAATATGTGTAAAATTCAGTAAATTTGTATTGTAGCTGTTGTTACTGTTTCCAAAAGACTGCTATTTACCTATAAACATTGCACAGAACTAGCTGCTCTTATTTTGTATGTATAGGAGATGCACAGTACCACTTCTCTTGTTGGGTGTACTTTCCAATATATGTTATTATGCCTGGACACTAAATGCAAACACCCCTTTTACATCCCCAAAGTAATTTTTGGCATCTGTTCTTATTTATGAAAGCTTACCATACACCTACAGGTTCAACGAAAAAAAGCAGATTCCTCCATCCATGCTATACAGCCCAAATGGATGAATCTCCCATTGCAGCTCTTGTATTTTGATGTCAAAATACCCAAACATGAACTACATCTGATTGTCCAAACATTTTTTCATTCAGCTCCCACGATTTCTCAATTGCTGGATGATGGGTGGGAAGGAACAGAAAGAAACCCATGTAAAAAAATTGAACGGTTCATCAGCCATTCACATAGCGAATGACCAGTGCAAGGTGTATTGTGTATGGCCATCTTAGAGCGCTAGTAAACTCCTTGAAGGAAAAAAAAAATGTGGGCCGCCAGGTGGTTTAAGCCATAATGTGCTAGTTTGCATAGTTCCTACCCGGTCTTCCTTCCGGGTTTGCAGGGTCTGGCCTTTTGAATGGCCGAGCCCCAAAGACATCACTCCCGCACATACGCATGTGAGTCACAGACACAGCATAACTCTCTGAATTGATGGCATACTCACTGTGCTGTCAGTTCAGAGTACAGTGCGCATGCGCCAGTGACGTCACCGGCTGCTTCCAGTGAGAATATCTCCTAAACACCGCAAATTTAGGAGATATTCACTGTACCTACAGATAAGCCTTATTATAAGTTAACCTGTAGGTACAAGTTCAAAAGCGGAGTTTACTTCTGCTTTAAGTGCGTTGCACAACTTCTTGTTTGTGCTCAACACCTCCTGTTCTTATTGTTTGCATTCGTAAAACAGGCAATAGATGATTCGATTTTCTTTCCTGCAACCACGACTAAGCTGTGGATGGGGAAATCCCTCACGTGGGGGGTTCTGTTGACACCCCCCCACCCCCCACCCTGCTGGGAGAACACAGTATGCTAGCAGCTATAGCCACTGGCAATAATCGCATTTATTGGATCGACTTGGGTACAATCAGCCTGCCCATAGATGGTTCGAATCTCGGCTGGTCCCGGCTGAACCGGCCAAGTTTCAAACAAACCATGGCAAGCTTAAAGCAGTAGTAAACCGCAGTTGATGGAAAAGAAAATCCACTGCAAGGCAATGTGATAATGTGCATCGCATACTAGCATATTATGAGAGACTTACATTTGAACGAAGTCTTCCAGCGCCGCGCTGTCATCGCTGAGAGGGCTGACATCTTCCCCAGGTCTTCCAGGTTCCATCCTCCGGCTTCATGAGTGGCTGGGGGCGCAATGACGTCACTCCCGTGCATGCGCATGATAGTCGCCGTAACGTCAACGGCTGCATGCACTCTGAATATCTCCTAAACCATGCACGTTTAGGAGATATTCACAGTACCTAGGGGTAAGCCTTACTATAGGCTTGCCTGTAGGTAAAAGTGGTAGAACAGAGTTTACTACCACTTTAACCTCCCTGCCGGTATTCCCGAGTCTGGCTCGGGGTGGAATTTCAGAACCAAAAGCGGTAACCCGGAGCCAGACTCAGGATCGCATCACAGGATCCAGGAAGAGCTTACTTACCTTGTCCCCTGGATCCTGCGATGTCTCCCCGCAGTGTTAGCGGCTCGTCCTCCGCTCGATTCATCACGGAGCCGAGCTCCATTCCCTGTGAGCGTTGCAACACATGGGGACGGAGAATGGCGCTAAATTCAATAAGTAAAACACACACTATACATACAGTACACTGTAATCTTACAGATTACATTACTGTATGAAATAATTTCACCTCCCTTTTGTTCCTAGTGGTTGGTCCCGTCCCCTGCATGCAGTTTTATATTATAAAAATAGTTCTTTCTGCCTGGAAACTGGAGATTGTCCATAGCAACCAAAACCGTCCCTGTACATCAAAAGTGGTTTTAGACCAGCTAGAAAACAGTGATAATAAATTAGAATCACTCGCAGAATTGAGCGATAGTGATTTTTGGGGAGATCTGTCATCAAACACTGAAAGTAATGACAGCGACAATTCTGCAACTGAGCAAATTTCAGTGTTTTTGATTTGATTACATTATTGAATAATTTTTATTATTATTATTTGGTATAATTATTTATAGTTATTTATTATATTATAATTTATGATTTAGTTTTTCAAACTTTATCATACCCGAGATGTCTACTAGACTCTGGTTTGGACAGATTTAAGTGAGTTATTCCTAAGAATTACAGGCCTACAATATAAAACGCCAAATTTCCATGCAAAACAATTGTACCGCTTTCAGCACCAAAAATCTGAAATAATCATAACGCCAGGGAGGTTAAGTCCCCTAAAGCGATTTAGCCACATTCACCACATGCCACCTCTTTATTACTCTATCAACTGTACTTGCTATCTCTGCATCTAAAAACCCTCCCATCCCCCCCAAACACACACGGTCCTGCCATTCACACGCTTGGTGTTCAATTTATGGAACTGAGTGCATGGAGAGAAAAGGAGCTTATTGGAGTTATTGCCTTCCAAAGTGTCTAATTTGCATGGGAATCTAGGGGTAGCATGAAAGCATGGTTAAGGCAAGTATGGTGCCTACACAAATGCAAGCCCGTTGCATTTCAAAATATAAGTATGCTGAAAAAGAAGGGATTTTTTTTTCTAGAAACATGAGTAAAAATGCATTGTTACATTTTGAATTGAAACTATATTTTGCCCATGCAAGGCTTTGCAACAGGTTCTTTTTAGCCTGGGATAAGATAAATAGCCTTCTGTGTGCAGCAGCGCCCCTCAGCTCCCTAACACTTACCTGAGGTTCCTCTCTGTCCAGCGATGTCCACGAGCATCTCAGCTGTCTGAGATTCTCCCTCCTGATTGGCTGAGACACAGCAGCAGCGCAATTGGCTGCCGCTGCTGTCAATCAAAGTCAGCTAGCCAATCAGGAGAGAGGGGGGGGGGGCGTGGCAGGGTCAGGCTCTGTGTCTGAATGGACACAGGGAGCTGTGACTCGGCTCGGGTCCCCCCATAGCAAGGTGCTGGCTGTGGAGGCACTGAACAGGAGGGAGGGGCCAGGATCACAGAAGAGGGGCAGAGAAGAGAAGGGCCTGGGCTGCTCTGTGCAAAACCACTGCAACAGAGAAGGTAAGTATAACATGTTTGCTATTTTTAAGGGAAAAAAACGAGACCTTGCAATCACTTTAAGGCTGAGTTCCCATATATGTGGCTGCGGTTTGCAGTTCGGTGTCCTGTGCGTTTCCGTTCACTGGTTCAGTTTTGATTCAGGTGCAAATTTTTCCCTGAATTCGCACCTGAACCAGACCCAAAACCGCACAGGACCCTTATCAAAACCGCACTGCAGTTGCCCCGGACATGTGTGAACTGGCTCCATTGAAAGCCTGTCATGCTCACATGTTATGTGAATTGGTTATGGTTAAAAACATATCCAATTCGCATATATGTGAACCCAGCCTAAATTAAAAGCCCCTTCCATCACTGCACACACCACCTAATTATTCTCCTCTAGGTGGCCAAAGCTGAACCTCCATAGGAATAAAAATTAGAGGCCCTGCCTCTGCAGTTATACAATATTTTTATGTATTTAAATCTGCTAGTTTTAAAACAGAATCCTAGTTTCTCTTTTGACAAGAGTCGTTTGTACATTAGAACATATGTAGTTTTCAATAGTGCTTGCTAGCCAGACATACATCCGGAGATATTTTAGCTGATATTTTTCCGTCCCTTATTTACAACTAGATTACGTGTCAAGCTAATTTAGATTGTCCACAAAAGCAATAACTCTGCAGGACTGGTTCTGGGAAGTCTGCATGCAGCACGTGGGCAGATAGAAGTTAATTTAACATGTGCTATGATGAAAATAAAATCACAATCAGAGCCAGATAACTGTCTCTGCAAAACCAAGTGATATTGACGCATGCTATTTTAATTTAGAGGATCTGAGTTGACTTCTACATTTTTAATATGAATTGACTCATAGCAACAGAAATCATGCAATAATAATGAGAAGGATGAAGACAAAGCAGCTATTTGATAGAAAGTGGTTGATTGACCTATTGTTTTCCATTACATCATCAGTGGGCAGGATTCCATAACCTTTTAACACAAAGGTTTATAATTGGCTTTAACCCACCTGCTGCCATACCATGATTACAGTAAAACCTTGGATTGCGAGCATAATTCGTTCCGGAAACATTCTTGTAATCCACAATCCGAATTTCCCCATAAGAAAAATTGGAAACTCAGATGATTCGTTCCACAAACATTTATGCCGCGTACACACGGTCGTACTTTTCGTCTACAAAAGTCAGACAGCCTGTCCGACAGACTTCCGGCAGACTTTCGGTGGACTTGCGGCGGACTTGCGGCCTACTTTCTAACGAACGGACTTGCCTACACACGACCACACAAAAGTCGGTCGGATTCGTACGTGATGACGTACACCGGACTAAAATAAGGAAGTTCATAGCCAGTAGCCAATAGGTGCCCTAGCGTGGCTTTTTGTCCGTCGGACTAGCACACAGACGAGCGGATTTCGGGGTCCGTCGTAGTTACGAAGTAAAGTTTTAAAGCATGTTTCAAATCTAAAGTACGTCGGATTTGAGGCTAAAAAAGTACGTTGAAAGTCCGGAGAAGCCCACACACGATCGGATTACCAGCCAGCTTTAGTCCGTCAGCGTCCGTTGGACTTTTGTAGACGAAAAGTACGACCGTGTGTACGCGGCATTATTCTTAGGTCCTTCAGTTTATAGTCCATATAAAAAGATTATAGCAATGTAGGTTGCGTAACCATAAAATGTCCATCCACAAATGGAAGCCTCCAAAAGGGGATTGGAAGCAAAATCCAAGTCAAGTCAAGCTTTATTGCCATTCTACTACACGCAAGAACAGAACATACAGTAGAACGAAACGTCGTATCTCACAGCGCCACGGTGCTACATAAAAATTAAACATAATTATAAATAAATATACAATGAATAAAAAACACCAATAAAAAAACCTATACACATCTGTGAACTACGTAACTGTACATATACTATATGTTTCCAAAAGTCTTTGTAGCAGCAAGTGTTTATAAAAGTGTCTAGTGCATATTCAAGATTAAAAAGGAGGGGACGTGAGACGTTCCTGGTCACAATTTATAGGTTGTAGAAAAGGTTTCAAAGAGGAAAAGGAGCTACAGAGTATAAAAAAGAAGAGATGAGCCTCTAAGTGTAGCAATATGGTTACATTTAATGGAGGTACAACATTTAGGAACTCACATGGTTGATGGTTAAAAGAGGCACATCTACGTATGCAGGCATCCGGGTAAAGCTGGCCACATAGACCATCCTCCACACTGCCAGCTCTCACTGCTGTCAGTCTGTAATAGTGACCGGGAAGACTACCCTGCAGTAGAGCGATCTGAAAGCGAGGCTTGACCCGCTCGTGGAGAGCAGCTTGGAAGGGACACCGCCGATGGCAGTGCCGAGGACGGTCTATGTGGACAGCTTTACCCCGGATGCCTGCATACTTAGATTTGCCTATTTTAATCATCAACCATGTGAGTTGCTAAATGTTGTACTTTCATTAAATGTAACCATATTGCTACACTTAGAAGCGCCTCTCTTCTCTTTTATACTCAGTTGTGACATGACGCTACTTGTATATCAATACATCGCTTGTATATAAAGTCCAAATCTTGCTTGTCTTGCAAAACGCTCTCAAACCAAGGTTTTACTGTACTTATAATTGCAGTTTTCAATGCACTTTAAATAGTTTAATTGGGCCAGGCTGGCCTAAATGAAATATTTTCATTACTAAATGTTGCATCCACTGTGTGTACTGTAATAGATTGTAGTAGCAATCGTTACACACAGCAAGTGGCAACGTGCTCTGGCAGCAGTATGGTCGACTTCCTGTCTGCTGCTGGAATCAAAGTTACATTAAAGATTGTTTTTTTTTTTTATAACAAACATATTATACTTACCTCCTCCACTAAAAGCAGAACATGTTAACAATATTAAAAGAGGCCTCAAGACACATTATGTATCGAAGCATTTTAGGACCTGTCACAATAGGGACCCTAAAAAACTGCAGTTTTGGGGCATAGAAAAAGTTACGAAACATTGGAGAGGGTGTAACTATATCAGGCAGCTTAGTCGCCGAGAGTCACTATGGATTCATGAAACTAGGGTGGCAGTTCCTAGGGGGTTAAACGTAGAGTTTGACCTCAATTGTTTCATTTCCGACAAATAAGGATCATATTTAGGTTTTTATTATACCTGTTCTTATATATATGCTGTTTGGTCAGTTCACACACATGTATTTTATGCGTTTTTTATGATTTATTTAATGTACGAGATGGCCGCGGGTGCTAATATGTATATATATTTATATATATGCCTTTAACTGTATGTATATTCCTCCCCTGTGTTTATAGAGTATATCCCTTTAGCTATCTGAGATTACAGTTAAACCATGTGGAGTTTGTTCTATATATATATATATATATATATATATATATATATATATATATATATATATATATATATTTAGTTTCACTTTGTTAATCAATAGCCATGTCTTCAGCTGGTGTTTCTATGAATGATTCATGCCGATTCTGAAGAGGCTTCCGTATCTGGTCCCGGCACACACCTTGCTGACAGTCGGCGTGTATAATAGGCTCCAGGGTGATAGTATGGCTCCACCCTCGCTGATGAAGTCCCATTGGACGTAACACCGTGTACGGGGCGGAGCTTAATTTCTGACATCACCCGCTGCCATCTCTCAGCTGTTCGGACGCGAACAGGCTGTTTTAGCTTGCATAGTGATTTTTCTACTTGCGCTGCATAGCGCGTGTTTACTTTTATTTAATAAATTGCTAGTACCAAAACGGAAAACGCTTAGATTCTTTCCCTTTTTCTCTGGGATTGCTGTATCCTTCACTGCACTGGAGGACAAATCACCATTATTACTGCACTGAAGAGCTGTCTTGTGGATCACAGAGGACATCAAGAGGAGCCGTGCAGCTTCCATCCAGCTCCCGTAGGACTTATGCCTTTATGACCTCCTGTAACAAGAGGTCCACCTTATCCGGTAAGCACATTTATGTGTCTGGGGTGGAGATTATCGGCATTTTATACAGAAGAACTTGTTTCCCCTGCATCAAGAGGGACCTTTTAGCTTTTATTATACGGACTGTTTTTAAGCTAATCTTTTGCGCTGCACTAACATTGTTTTATAGTTTGATACATAGGCTTGTTGAATCCTTATAGTGTTCAGCTTGCACCAATTTCTTTTCTGCCGCCAGTTCTGATGACGCCCAGTGGGAGGGGCGAAACATGTCAAGCTATGGACTATCTGTGAAGGCTGATTGGATGCCAAGGCGGCAATTTTGCACATTTTAAAGATTTTTGATGTAAGTGTAATGATTTTAAACCTTTTAAATAAATCTTGCAGTATTACACTATATCCTCTCTCTCTTCACTTGTCCGAACTTTACCATTGCAATCACCTATGATTGAGTAAAGTATGTAGGACCCATAAAAAGCGGTGGAGGAGAGAAGGTTCCATTCCATTCCATTCTCTGAGGTACAACCAACTTATCCATTTTGCTGGACAGAAGATACCATCTTTAAACACAAAGGCGCATTGATTTTCACTATCTGGTGAGTGGGGACCCAGGAGGGGAACACAGGAAGTCACCAAGATTACACCTATGTGTCACTATTTCTGTACTCCACAATAGATGAACTTTATTGATTGCACTTTATTCTTTGCACCTTATTATATCATATTGTATGAATTTATTGGCACTTTAGCACTTTGCTGTATATGTTGTTATATGACATATATTTGATATGAGTAGATGCAAATTATGATATAGAGAGGCAGCGCTGAGTATTAATCTCTTTTTCATCAGGAAGCCATCCATACTGCTGCAAGAACACAGCACAGATTACTGTTTGTAGCTATAGCCAGGGCCACCATCAGGGGGGGGGCAGCCCATACACATGTATAGGGCCCGAGCATCCTGAGGGGCCCGGGCTCTTTCGTGCACTGCTAGGGGGCCCCATGAGAGGTTCCTGTCCATGGACTTCACTCTTACATTTTCTGCCGGCTGCCCTTAATGACGAACCGCGGTCCGTAAATGACAGTCCTCTTTGGACCGCGGCTTCGCCACTTAGCAGCCTGGGTTGTATTATCCTTCCCTCCCTCCCCTCCCCGCTGCTGCCCCTGCATTCAATTTTACACAGCAGGTATAGAAAGGAGAGTACACAGCATGTCCGGACAGAGGGCGAGAGCTGCCCATCTTTTCATGTCAAGAGTCAGGTTATTTGTTGCGGGCGGTCCTAGCAACCAATCATCTGCCTCTTAACAGAAAAGATGGGCAGCTCTCGGCCTCTGTCTGGACATGCTGTATATTCTCCCTACTACCTGCTATGTAAGGTAGGTTTAGTAAGGGAGGGGCATTCACATAAAGGAGACTGGGATGCAGAGAGGGGGGCTGTGAAGGGGACGGAGGTACAAGGGGGGAATGTGAAGGGGACGGTGGTGCAAAGAGGTGGGGGGGTGCTGTGAAGGAGGTGGAGGTGAAAGGAAGATGGGGGCTGCGAAAGGGATGAATGTGAAAAGAAGGGGGGCTGTGAAGGGGACTGAGGTGCAAAAAAGGGGGGCTGTGAATGGGATGAGGTGCGAAGAGAGGGGGCTGTGAAAGGGATGGAGGTGCAAATAAGGGGGGCTGTGAAGGGGACAGAGGTGCAAAGGGGACTGTGAAGGGGACGGAGGCGCAAATAGGGGGCTATGAAGGGGACTGAAGTGCAAAGAAGGGGGGCTGTGAAGGGGATGGAGGTGAAAGGAAGACGGGGGCTGTGAAAGGGATAAAGGTGCAAGGAAGGGGGGCTGTGAAGGGGACAGAGGTGCAAATAGGGGGCTATGAAGGGGACTGAAGTGCAAAGAAGGGGGGCTGTGAAGGGGATGGAGGTGAAAGGAAGACGGGGGCTGTGAAAGGGATAAAGGTGCAAAGAAGGGGGGCTGTGAAGGGGACTGAGGTGCAAAGAGGGGGTGGGGCTGTGAAGTGGACAGAGGTGCAAAGGGGGGGCTGTGAAGGGGACTGACGTGCAAAGAGGGGGGCTGTGAAGAAGGTGGAGGTGAAAGGAAGACGGGGCTGTGAAAGGGATGAAGGTGCAAAGAAGGGGGGCTGTGAAGGGGACTGAGTTTCAAAGAAGGGGTGGGGCTGTGAAGTGGACAGAGGTGCAAAAGGGGGGGGGGCTGTGAAGGGGACTGAGGTGCAAAGAAGGGGTGGGGCTGTGAAGTGGACAGAGATGCAAAAGGGGGGGGCTGTGAAGGGGACTGAGGTGCAAAGAAGGGGGGCTGTGAAGGGGATGGAGATGCAAAGAGGGGGGCTGTGAAGGGGATGGAGATGTAGGGAAGGGGGGCTGTAAAGGGGCCCGGGCTCTTCCATGCACTGCTAGGGGGCCCCATGAGAGGTTCCTGTCCATGGACTTCACTCTTACATTTTCTGCCGGCTGCCCTTAATGACGAACCGCGGTCCGTGAATGACAGTCCTCTTTGGACCGCGGCTTTGCCACTTAGCAGCCTGGGTTGTATTATCCTTCCCTCCCTCTCCTCCCCGCTGCTGCCCCTGCATTCAATTTTACACAGCAGGTATAGAAAGGAGAGTACACAGCATGTCCGGACAGAGGGCGAGAGCTGCCCATCTTTTCATGTCAAGAGTCAGGTTATTTGTTGCGGGCGGTCCTAGCAACCAATCATCTGCCTCTTAACAGAAAAGATGGGCAGCTCTCGGCCTCTGTCTGGACATGCTGTGTATTCTCCCTACTACCTGCTATGTAAGGTAGGTTTAGTAAGGGAGGGGCATTCACATAAAGGAGACTGGGATGCAGAGAGGGGGGCTGTGAAGGGGACGGAGGTACAAGGGGGGAATGTGAAGGGGACGGTGGTGCAAAGAGGGGGGGGGGGCTGTGAAGGGGGTGGAGGTGAAAGGAAGACGGGGGCTGTGAAAGGGATGAATGTGAAAAGAAGGGGGGCTGTGAAGGGGACTGAGGTGCAAAGAGGGGGTGGGGCTGTGAAGTGGACAGTGGTGCAAAAGGGGGCTGTGAAGGGGACTGAGGTGCAATAAAGGGGGGCTGTGAAGGGCATGGAGATGCAAAGAGGGGGGCTGTGAAGGGGATGGAGATGTAAGGAAGGGGGGGCTGTGAAGGGGACAGAGGTGCAAAGAGTGGGGGCTGTGAAGGGGATGGAGGTGCAAAGAAGGGGGGGCTATGAATGGGATGGAGGTGCAAAGAAGGGGGGCTGTGAAAGGGATGGAGGTGCGAGGAAGGGGGCTGTGAAGGGGACTGAGGTGCAAAGAGAGGGGGACTGTGAAGGGGATGAGGTGCAAAGAAAGGGCAGCTGTGTTAGGGATCGAGGTTCAACGAAGGGGGGCTGTGAAGGGGACAGAGGTGCAATGGGGGGCTGTGAAGGGGGCTGAGGTGAAATAAAGGGGGGCTGTGAAGGGGATGGAGGTACAAAGATGGGGGCTGTGAAGGGGATGAAGATGCAGGTAAGGGGGGCTGTGAACGGCACAGAGGTGCAAAGAGTGGGGGCTGTTATGGGGATGGAGGTGGAAAGAAGGGGGGGCTGAGAATGGGATGGAGGTGCAAAGAAGGGGGGCTGTGAAAGGGATGGAGGTGTGAGGAAGGGGGGCTGTGAAGGGGACTGAGGTGCAAAAAAGGGGGGCTGTGAATGGGATTAGGTGCAAAGAGAGGGGGCTGTGAAAGGGATGGAGGTGCAAATAAGGGGGGCTGTGAAGGGGACAGAGGTGCAAAGGGGACTGTGAAGGGGACGGAGGTGCAAATAGGGGGCTATGAAGGGGACTGAAGTGCAAAGAAGGGGGGCTGTGAAGGGGATGGAGGTGAAAGGAAGACGGGGGCTGTGAAAGGGATAAAGGTGCAAAGAAGGGGGCTGTGAAGGGGACTGAGGTGCAAAGAGGGGGTGGGGCTGTGAAGTGGACAGAGGTGCAAAGGGGGGGGCTGTGAAGTGGACAGAGGTGCAAAGGGGGGGGGCTGTGAAGGGGACTGAAGTGCAAAGAGGGGGGCTGTGAAGAAGGTGGAGGTGAAAGGAAGACGGGGCTGTGAAAGGGATGAAGGTGCAAAGAAGGGGGGCTGTGAAGGGGACTGAGTTTCAAAGAAGGGGTGGGGCTGTGAAGTGAACAGAGGTGCAAAAGTGGGGGGGCTGTGAAGGGGACTGAATTGCAAAGAAGGGGTGGGGCTGTGAAGTGGACAGAGATGCAAAAGGGGGGGCTGTGAAGGGGACTGAGGTGCAAAGAAGGGGGGCTGTGAAGGGCATGGAGATGCAAAGAGGGGGGCTGTGAAGGGGATGGAGATGTAGGGAAGGGGGGCTGTGAAGGGGACAGAGGTGCAAAGAGTGGGGGCTGTGAAGGGGATGGAGGTGCAAAGAAGGGGGGGCTGAGAATGAGGTGGAGGTGCAAAGAAGGGAGGCTGTGAAAGGGATGGAGGTGCGAGGAAGGGGGACTGTGAAGGGGATTGAGGTGCAAAGAGAGGGGAGCTGTGAAAGGGATGGAGGTGCAAATAAGGGGGGCTGTGAAGGGGACAGAGGTGCAAAGGGGGGCTGTTAAGGGGACGGAGGTGCAAGGAAGGGGGGCTGTGAAGAGGACAGAGGTGCAAATAGGGGGCTATGAAGGGGACTGAAGTGCAAAGAAGGGGGGGCTGTGAAGGGGATGGAGGTGCAAAGAAGGGGGCTGAGAAGGGGACAGAGGTGCAAAGAAGGGGGGCTGTGAAAGGGATGGAGGTGCAAGGAAGGGGGCTGAGGTCTAAAGAAGGGGGGCTGTGAAGGGTACAGAGGTGCAAAGAAGGGGGGCTGTGAAGGGAACTGAGGTGCAAAGAGGAGGGGATGTGAAGGGGACAGAGGTGAAAAGGGGGGGCTGTGAAGGGGACTGAGGTGCAAAGAAGTGGGGGCTGTGAAAAGGATGGAGGTGCAAAGAAGGGGGGGCTGTAAAGAGGACCGGAGTGCAAGGAAGGGGGCTGTGAAGGGGACCGGGCCCTGGGAAATGTCGGTGGTCAGGCCTGGGGGGCCCAGGCCTAAAGCTGTGTAAGGGGCCCGAAAAAATCTGATGGCTGCCCTGGCTATAGCTACTACAGTATATTACAGCACACACAGCAGCATCATTTTGTGATGGAAATAGTTCATTTGGATCCGTTTGGCCCAAACAAGCTGTTTAAAATGCAGTGTATTCCACTTTAAAGCAGAACTCCAAAAATTATTTGTATTGCTTACTTACATTGGTCCAGCTTGGCACAATGTAATTATTCCTCATTCATTCTTGATGGACTGGTGAGGAAGTGGAAATCAATGTAGTAGTTGGCACTACTGTAATGATAGCTGTGATCGCCCTGGTCTGCTCAGGTTCTATGTGAGTGTCTGCCCCACTGTCATTTTGCATGTGTGCGCTGTAATATTTTGTTCTGTTGTATGGTCTTATGGCTGCACCATCTTTAATGCATCTTTTAGGGTGTGCCCCCCAAATATCTTGTCTATCGTATGTATTCTGTCCAAATCCTTTTGGGTGAGGGGCACCCCACTCCCTCATCAAGTGCCTCTCATTAGAGTCCACCTGTGTCATGGGTGGAGACCTCAAGATTCTACCATATAGAGGAGTGTATGGCTCTCATGGTTCAGAGATGCAGGTTCTCCCACTCCATGGATAGTGTAGGACCCACTAATCATGGGGTACTTTGTCGCAGTAAGTGGGCTTAAGCACCGTATAGCAATATGGTGAGACCAAATCCCCATACATGATAATGTTTTTTGAAAATGTCTAGGCATTTTAAATAAGCCTTGCAGGAGGTAAATGTCTTTTTGCATGTGTGCGCTGTAATATTTTGTTCTGTCTGCCCCACTGCACACTGACCACAGTGGGTTTCTGGCTTGGAGCTCACAAAAACGCCTTGTATTTATTTATTTATTTTTCTGAGTGGAAGAGGTGGAAAGCAGGGATGATATCCACCTCAACCAATTGTAGAACGCCTTATTAATTGGACTAAATACAAGGTGTTCTGTTAATCACTTAAGGAGCAGAAGAATATATCCCCTTAATGACCAGGCCATTTTTTGCGGAACAAAATTTACGTTCTTTTTTTTCTCTCACAAATAGAGCTTTCTTTTGGTGGTATTTGATCACCTCTGCAGTTTTTATTTTTTGCGCTATAAACAGAAAGAGCGCAAATTAAAAAAAGAAAAAAAAATAAAAAAATATATATATATATATATATATATATATATATATATATAATTTTTTTTTAACTTTTTGCTATAATAAATGTCCCAAAATATAAAAAAAACGAATTTCTTCATCAGTTCAGGCCAATATGCATTCTTCTACATATTTTTGGTAAAAAAAAAAAAAAATTGCAATAAGCATATATTGATTGGTTTGCACTAAAGTTATAGCGTCTACAAAATAAGGAATAGATTTATGGCATTTTTATTATTATTATTTATTTTATTTTTTTACTAGTAATGGTGGTGATCTGCTATTTTTAGCGGTACTGCGACATTGTGGCAGTCAGATCGGACACTTTCGGCACTTTTTTGGGACCAGTGACATTATTACAGCGATCAGAGCTAAAAATAGCCACTGATAACTTGACACTGGCAGGGAAGGGGTTAACACTAGGGGGCGATCAAGGGGTTAAGTGTGTCCTAGGGAGGTGTTTCTAACTGTGGGGGGAGGGGACTGACTGGGAGTAGAGAAAGATTGCTTTTCCTGATCACTAGGAACAGCTGATCACTCTGTACTCTCCTGTCAGAATGGAGATATGCTTTGTTTACAATAGCAGATCCCCGTTCTGCCTCTCTGAGGAGCGATCGTGGGTGGCTGCGGACATCGTGGCCGTCGGCACCCCACCACACCCCCACTGTGCAGTGGGCACGCGCACACTCACAGTGACTCGTGCAGGAAAAGACGTACGTGTCTGTCGTTTTGCGCAATAGGGCTGTCTTGCCGCAGAATTTATGCGGTGGGCGGTCCTTAAGTGGTGGCAGCTGTTCACATAGAACATGGGTGTCAAACCTGCAGCCCTCCAGCTGTTGCAGAACTACAGGACCCATGAGGCATTGCAAGAAAAGTCCCATGAGGCATTGCAAGGCTGACAGTTGCAAGCATGACTCCCTAAGGCAGAGGCATGATGGGACTCGTAGTTCTGCAACAGCTGGAGGGCCGCAGGTTGGAGACCCATGCCATAAAACATAAGCAGGACTAGGAAGATTGTGGCTATCACTGTAGTAGCTCTAACTACTACAGTGAATACAAGTTTCCCCAGCGGTCCATCAGGGATGCATAATGGATACTTACATTGTGCCAAGCTGGACCAATATAAGTATGCAATACAGATAATACTTGGAATTCAGCTTTAAGCAATAAAATGCATCTCCTTGCAATTACATTAAATATGGAAACATCAATAGTACTGATCAAACTACCCACAATCCGTAAAATAACATATTTCCCACCACTTTTCTTGTTTAACCACTTCAATACCGGTTACTTTCACCTTCTTCCTGCTCAGGCCAATTTTCAGCTTTCAGCGCTGTCATACTTTGAATGTCAATTGTGCAATCATGCAACACTGTACCCACATTAAATTTGTATACATTTTTTGAGACAGATAGAGCTTTCTTTTGGTGGCAATTAAACACCACTGGGGTTTTTTATTCTTTGCTAAACAAACGAAAAAAGACCGAAATGTTTTCTTTGTTTCTGTTACAAAATTTAGCAAATAAGTAATTTTTCCTTCTTCACTGATGTGCGCTAATGGGCACTGATGACACTGCACTGAGGGGTACTGATAGGCTGCACTGAGGGGTACTGATGAGGCTACACTGATGAGCCATCACTGATAGGCAGCACTGATGGGCACTGATAAGTTGCACTGATGGGGCTGCACTGATTATCAGTGTAAACAATGTGCTGACAGCCTTACAGGTTATCAGTAAGGATGAGCTCCGGTGTGTTCGCATGCTGAACGTGCCAAGCCCGCCAGGAAGTCGCGCTAATCACAGGTAGGGAGACATTTCCCAATCTCTGCAGCCGCACATCGGGAAATGTCTCACTGCTTGTGATTAGCTCTGCGCCGTGCTGACTTCCTGGCGGGCTCGGCACGTTCAGCATGCGAACACGCCGGAGCTCATCCTTAGTTATCAGCAATCCTTTCCTCACACAGACACAGCACGTGAGGAAAGGTCTGCCGATAACCTGTAAGTCTGTTTAGATGTGATCAGCTGTGATTGGACACAGCTGATCACATGGTAAAGGGCTGCTGTGATTGGCCCTTTACCCCGACCTGTGATCAGCTGTGTCTGAAGAACACAGCAGTCACAGAGCGCGCCCGATGCGCACCCCAGGGGGTGCACAGGGAGCGAGATCCTGGGAGGACATCTATGGACTCCCTCCCAGAACTATAGGACTGCGTTGTAGCCGTCTTTTGGCTATAACACGCTACTTAAGTGGTTAAAGCTTTGCGCCTGTCTTTGCCCACACTGCAATCTACACCACTCCCCTTTTCTTGCAGCAACTTCTTGTGTAAACCTTTCTTAGTAGCATACAGATGTCATTTCTCTTCTGGTGTTAAAGTATAACTAAAGGAAATCCTGTTTATTGTTAGTGTTTGAATGGAGTGGACAGGGATTAGAACCCCTGTCAGGTTTTTATTGCTGTCTGCGCCCCCTTTAGGGAGATTGATTCTCTTCAACTGCCAAATCATTTTTTTTAACCTCTTCACTACCAAACTATATTGTTCATTTGTTTCAACCCTTTAACTGTCAAACCAAGTAAACCCTCCCCTCCCCCTACACGCACACATTTTAACCCTTTCACTGCCAAATCATTTTTTTTTTTCATTTCTCCCCCATATGTTAAATTATAAATAAAGGAAAATATTTTTATTGTTGGTGTTGGATGGAGTGGAGAGGGATTAGAACCCCTGTCAGGTTTTTATTGCTGTCTGCGCCCCCTTTAGGGAGATTCATTCTCTCTATTTACCATTACCAACAAAAGTGAAAGAAAATCCCAGATTTTGGGTTGTCGCGGAACAGGAATTAGAGGGGAAATCTTCCAACGTTGACACCCAGGGATGATGTCACTTTGGGAGGATTTCTCTCACTTCTTTTTTGTCTATGGGAAAGGAAGTGAGGGGAAATCCCCCCCCCCATGGAGACACAGATGACAAATAAAACCTGACAGGGTTTATAATCCCCCCTTACTCTATTGTAAATTTAAAAAAAAGTTTGTATTTATTTCTATTTTATCTTTTATCTGGTGTGGGGATGGTGGGTACTCGGTATAAAAGAGGGTGCAGCACATTACACATGGGGCTATGGGGGTGGGGGATGGGTGAGCGCTCAGATAGTCATTTGAACCCTTTCACTGTTGGAGATTTTTGCTGATTTCTGCTCTCCCAGCGTTCCATAGTTTGAAATGATGAAAAGCCCCAGTCACGCCTCTGACATACACCTGGATGGCAAACACCCAACAAGCATAGCGCCCCCCATTGATTTCAGTGCGTTGCCCTATGCCCCACAAGCATGGCAAAGTAGCTCATGGCGCGTTCCGCTTTGTTTTATTTCCCACGCATTTTGCCACATTTGTTGTATTGGGGTCTCACGTTTGGGGGGACATTTACAATAAATGGCACTACAAGCGTGAGGCACATTTTTGCATGTCCCGGGATTGCATGGAAACGTGCATTTCTGTGCGCATTACGGAAACGTGCAGATGTGACTGGAGACTGATATGGTGGAAAATTGTCACTGCGGCATGCTGTGTTCCGCCATATTTCCATTTTTTACCGGTGACCACTGTATAAAAACTTTTCTTTAGAAGCGGGCAGACATGTGTAAAGTGCGCATGTTTTCTTTGGATGGAAATGTTGGAGGAAAGTTCTTTCTCTCCTTTACTCCTGAGTATGAATAGCTGTAAAATGTTCTGTGAATGTGAGCAGACAGGGGATGTCTATGGCTCTGATCAATGAATACTGGACTTTCCTAAGATGAGTCCCCGCAAACCACAAACCTGCCCAAAGCTGCAGAAGACGGAAGGAAAATGGCTGAGATTGGGAGAGGGGGGGCACAATTTCTTAGAGGGGGCTCCCAACAATTTCTGGGTTATGGGGGGGCGGTCACTGTTGCTATGGAGATAAAGGGTCTCACTGTGTAATTGGTGTCTCCACAGAGGGCCGTACAAGCCCAGAGGACCCCCGCCACAAAAAAAACCTGTCCAGGGGACTGTGCCCACCAAGTGCAGCCGCTGTGCCCACCAAGTGCAGCCACTGTGCCCACCAAGTGCAGCCACTGTGCCCACCATATGCAGCCAAGGTGCCCACCATATGCAGCCACTGTGCCCACCAAATACAGTCACTGTGCCTTTCATATGCAGCCACTGTGCCTACTGACCCCCCCCCCACTCGCAGGGCTCATGGCTCTGGCAGCACCCCCAACCCCCCACACGTGGCTCTGATAGACCCCCTGGCACCTACCACAGCAGCTCCTCTCCAAGTGCACCAGAGCTGCAGCGACCTCTGCTCCAGCGCATGTCTCCTCCGCTCCTCTTCCTAAGCGCCAGACATCTAACAGGGTGGCCTGGCGCTTTGGCCAATCAGGAAACAGGACTGACGCCCTGCCTCCTGATTGGCAGGGAGTAAGGTTAGTGTGAAAATAGCGAAAACTAATTCGCTATTGTCACACAATTGGGTGGGATCAGGGCGCACTCTCTGCGCCCCGAGCCCACCGTATTTTGAAGCCTATTAGAGCCCCTGGCTCTAATCAGGTGCTTCAAAAAGTACCACCCCCTCCCACCCCCACCATAGGAATCCATGCGTCCAGCGTACTGAATGGGGCCGGGCGCATTGATTGGGGGGGGGGGGCAGCGCCCACAATGCACAGGCCGCCACTGCAGGACTGATTGGTGGAGTGCTGCAGAGATGGTTGTTCTTGTGGAAGGCAGGGCAGTTTTTTCCACTGGGCATGCTGGGCAGTTTCCCGGGGGCCCCACTTGCCTGGAGGGCCCCATCCAGGGCCGATCCTCAGTGCTGCAATATGCTGCTTAAGTTGACTGACTGCACTGGTTGCTCACTTGCGAGAATCGCCGGCCGCCCGGCGTCTAGCTAGCAACCAGTGACATCAGTCAGAGGCCGCAGCCGCCCCAGCATTCATAGCGCGCCGCCCCTAGCGGCTAGTGAACAAGCTCCGCCCACCTCTGCCATGTTCTTCAGACAGCATGGATAGCTGGCGCTGCCTTGCTGCTGTGAGTGACACACTGTACTGCACCAGGCCGGCAGCCTCAAGTAAGTCTAACACTGTCTACTTAAGTAAGTTCAAGTTGTGCATCAAACACAGCCACTGTCTGTGTCCCTCAAAAGCTGCCACTGTGCCCATCAAACGCTGCCACTGTGCCCAAACACTGCCACTGTGCCCATCAAACGCTGCCACTGTGCCCATCAAAAGTTATTGTCCAAACGTTGTGTTAATGTTTAAACACTGATTTTGTTGGAAGTACCAATAAATATAGCCTTATTGATGATTTGCATTTTTATTCTCGTGCGTGATTGTGTAGACAGGGCCCCAGTGCACTGTATTGCCCGGGGGCCTATAATGCTCTTAAGATGGCCCTGGTGGAAGGTTCTCCTCTCTACACAGAGAAACGCTGGAGCTCTGTTAGGGTGACCATGGGGTTCTTGGTCACCTCCCTGACTAAGGCCCTTCTCCCCCGATCGCTCAGTTTGGCCGGATGGCCCCTTCTAGGAAGAGTCCTGGTGGTTCCAAACTTCTTCCATTTATGGATGATGGAGGCCACTGTGCTTATTGGAAGTGTTTCTGTACCCTTCCCCAGATCTATGCCTCCATGCAATCCTGTCTCAGGGGTTTACAGACAATTCATTGGACTTCATGGCTTGGTTTGTGCTCTGACATGCACTGTTACCTGTGGGACCCTATATAGACAGGTGTGTGCCTTTCCAAATCATGTCCAATCAACTGAATTTACCACAGAGGGACTCCAATCAAGTTGTATAAAAATCTGAAGGATGATCAGTGGAAAAAGGGTGCACCTAAACTTAGGGTTGAGTGTCATGGAAAAGGCTGTGATACTTATGTACATGGAGGAGTCTGTGATACTTATGTACATGGGAGGAGTCTGTGATACTTATGTACATGGGAGGAGTCTGTGATACTTATGTACATGGAGGTGTCTGTGATACTTATGTACATGGGAGGAGTCTGTGATACTTATGTACATGGGAGGAGTCTGTGATACTTATGTACATGGGAGGAGTCTGTGATACTTATGTACATGGAGGAGTCTGTGATACTTATGTACATGGGAGGAGTCTGTGATACTTATGTACATGGAGGAGTCTGTGATACTTATGTACATGGGAGGAGTCTGTGATACTTATGTACATGGAGGAGTCTGTGATACTTATGTACATGGGAGGAGTCTGTGATACTTATGTACATGGGAGGAGTCTGTGATACTTGTGTACATGGAGGAGTCTGTGATACTTATGTACATGGGAGGAGTCTGTGATACTTATGTACATGGGAGGAGTCTGTGATACTTATGTACATGGAGGAGTCTGTGATACTTATGTACATGGAGGAGTCTGTGATACTTATGTACATGGGAGGAGTCTGTGATACTTATGTACATGGGAGGAGTCTGTGATACTTATGTACATAGAGGAGTCTGTGATACTTATGTACATGGGAGGAGTCTGTGATACTTATGTACATGGGAGGAGTCTGTGATACTTGTGTACAAGGAGGAGCCTGTGATACTTGTGTACATGGGAGGAGTCTGTGATACTTGTGTACATGGGAGGGGTCTGTGATACTTGTGTACATGGAGGAGCCTGTGATACTTGTGTACATGGGAGGAGTCTGTGATACTTGTGTACATGGGAGGGGTCTGTGATACTTGTGTACATGGGAGGGGTCTGTGATACTTGTGTACATGGGAGGGGTCTGTGATACTTGTGTACATGGGAGGGGTCTGTGATACTTGTGTACATGGGAGGAGTCTGTGATACTTGTGTACATGGGAGGAGTCTGTGATACTTACAGTGGCTTGCGAAAGTATTCGGCCCCCTTGAACTTTTCAACCTTTTGCCACATTTCAGGCTTCAAACATAAAGATATAAAATTTTAATTTTTTGTGAAGAATCACCAACAAGTGGGACACAATTGTGAAGTGGAACGAAATCTTTTGGGTTTTTGAAACTTTTTTAACTAATAAAAAAATGAAAAGTGGGGCGTGCAAAATTATTCGGCCCCCTTGCGTTAATACTTTGTGGAGCCACCTTTTGCTGCGATTACAGCTGCAAGTCGCTTGGGGTATGTCTCTATCAGTTTTGCACATCGAGAGACTGAAATTCTTGCCCATTCTTCCTTGCAAAACAGCTCAAGCTCAGTGAGGTTGGATGGAGAGCATTTGTGAACAGCAGTTTTCAGCTCTTTCCACAGATTCTCGATTGGATTCAGGTCTGGACTTTGACTTGGCCATTCTAACACCTGGATACGTTTATTTGTGAACCATTCCTTTGTAGATTTTGCTGTATGTTTGGGATCATTGTCTTGTTGGAAGATAAATCTCCGTCCCAGTTTCAGGTCTTTTGCAGACCCCAACAGGTTTTCATCCAGAATGGTCCTGTATTTGGCTGCATCCATCTTCCCCTCAATTTTAACCATCTTCCCTGTCCCTGCTGAAGAAAAGCAGGCCCAAACCATGATGCTGCCACCACCATGTTTGACAGTGGGGATGGTGTGTTGAGTGTGATGAGCTGTGTTGATTTACGTCAAACATATCGTTTTGCATTGTGGCCAAAAAGTTCGATTTTGGTTTCATCGGACCAGAGCACCTTCTTCCACATGTTTGGTGTGTCTCCCAGGTGGCTTGTGGCAAACTTTAGACGAGACTTTTTATGGATATCTTTGAGAAATGTCTTTCTTCTTGCCACTCTTCCATAAAGGCCAGATTTGTGCAGTGTACGACTGATTGTTGTCCTATGGACAGACTCTCCCACCTCAGCTGTAGTTCTCTGCAGTTCATCCAGAGTGATCATGGGCCTCTTGGCTGCATCTCTGATCAGTCTTCTCCTTGTCTGAGCTGAAAGTTTAGAGGGACAGCCAGGTCTTGGTAGATTTGCAGTGGTCTGATACTCCTTCCATTTCAAAATGATCGCTTGCACAGTGCTCCTTGGGATGTTTAAAGCTTGGGAAATCTTTTTGTATCCAAATCCGGCTTTAAACTTCTCCACAACAGTATTACGGACCTGCCTGGTGTGTTCCTTGGTCTTCATGATGCTCTCTGCGCTTTCAACAAAACCCTGAGACTATCACAGAGCAGGTGCATTTATACAGAGACTTGATTACACACAGGTGGATTCTATTTATCACCATCAGTCATTTAGGACAACATTGGATCATTCAGAGATCCTCGCTGAACTTCTGGAGTGAGTTTTCTGCACTGAAAGTAAAGGGGCTGAATAATTTTGCACGCACCACTTTTCAGTTTTTTAATTGCTAAAAAAGTTTAAAATATTCAATAGATTTCGTTCCACTTCACAATTGTGTCCCACTTGTTGGTGATTCTTCACAAAAAATTAAAATTTTATATCTTTATGTTTGAAATGTGGCAAAAGGTTGAAAAGTTCAAGGGGGCCGAATACTTTCGCAAGCCACTGTATGTACAGGGAGGAGTCAGTGATACTTATGTATAGGGAGGAGTCTGTGATACTTATGTACAGGGAGGAGTCTGTGATACTTATGTACAGGGAGGAGTCTGTGATACTTATGTACAGGGAGGAGTCTGTGATACTTATGTACAGGGAGGAGTCTGTGATACTTATGTACAGGGAGGAGTCTGTGATACTTGTGTACACGGGAGGAGTCTGTGATACTTGTGTGCACGGGAGGAGTCTGTGATACTTATGTGCACGGGAGGAGTCTGTGATACTTATGTACATGGGAGGAGTCTGTGATACTTATGTACATGGGAGGGGTCTGTGATACTTGTGTACATGGGATTTTTTTTCCTTCTTTATTTTTAATACAATTGCAAAGATTTCAAACAAACTTCTTTCACATTGTCATTATGGGGGATTGTTTGTAGCGTTTTGAGGAAAATTATGAATTTAATCCATTTTGGAATAAGGCTGCAACATAACAAAATGTGGAAAAAGTGAAGCGCTGTGAATACTTTCCGGATGCATTATATGTGTAAGCCGCAGTGGCCACATCAAGGCACCCCAGTTTACCCCAGCTCTTCTTGTGCCCCTGCTAGGTGTCCTGTGCATCCCTGTACATTTGAGGAGGGGTGGGCTCCCTGCAGGCATACCTGCCTCAGCTCGTTTGGCTGGGGTTCTCTTATGGATCACAGAAGTGCAATTCGTTTTGCACTCCTGTGACGTCACAGGAATCAGTCCAGGCACCACGTCATCACGACAATAAGGCCTGGACTGACACCAGTCTCAGCCTATCAGCGAGTTGCTGAGAGCCTGAGATGGCCGCTCCCCGCCCCCACCACAGCTCAGCGCTCCAATGAGCGAGGAGGAGCAGAGTGGAGAGCTGATGATTGACAGTCAGCAGCTCTCTGCTTGGGGAGCTGTGAGAACTGAGCCATCGGTGGTGTTCGATCGCTCAGTTCTCAGTGTAGAGGCATCGGGGGATCGATGCTTCATCCACCTAGGTAAGTATAAATATGGAAAGAACCCAAAACCTTTTCTTCTCTTTTAATCAGCACAAGGGACGGTGCTTCCATTCAGTGAGAAGTGTCCCTTGTGCTGGTGTCTGCTGTCTTTATGGAAATCTTCCATCCTCTGCTCTCCAGCCACTGGACCCGCCATAATCTCTCTTCAGGACTGCCCACCCTTTCTGCCCCCCGTTCCCTCCTTCTCCATTCATAAAAGTGCTACCATAGCTTCCATCAATGAAAATGCTCTATGAATGGAGGAGGTAGATCTTTCGTTCCTACATCCTTTCCTTACATTCATAGAGCGCTTTTCATTCATGGAAGCTATAGTACAGCTTCTATGATTGAAGGAGGGGGGTGGGGAAGGGCAAGCATAGTCAGCACCCTTTATAAGGGCTTATGACAGGTCCAGTGGCTGTATTAACCCCTGCAACACTGCTGGACATTTACTGACACGAGGGGAGAGGTGAGGGCAGAAGAGGGAAAACTTCAACATATACAGCAGCAACCAGTACAAGGACACTGCTTGTGGAATGTAAATATCATTCCTTGTGCTGATTTAATTTATTTATTTATTTTTAAACAATATAACGAAACTTAGGCTTTGATGTCCCCAAGGTATCAATACATGGCCCATTTCACCAATCTGTTCATGTTTGGTAAGGTCAGGATGACTTGTCTCAAGCTGCTTCACCATCCACATTCACCGCCCAGAACGGCTCCTCCTCCTTGCGAAACCCTTTATTAGATAAAAAGGGAGCTGTGGCCCCCCTTCATTTTAGGGCCGGGGCTTCAATAATGTCATTTAATATATACAAGAAAGGAGTACAAGATAAATATAGATAATCCTGCTGTATGCCAAGTGCTGGCATGGCGGGGGAGGGGTGACTTGCCCCCTGGAGGATGGGAGGAGGAGCCTGTGATAGTGCTGTCTATATTTTTATCCCGGGCTCCATCTGTTGGCACATACCCGACTCCCATTACCGCAGGAGAAATTCATTAACATTGCATAAATTCACCATTCTAAAGGGCATACAAACCACTAACAACCTATTTCTCCTATTTAACTCTTTTTTGCTCTGTTAAAGCCTAACTCCGGGTTTTAGTGAAGTTTAACCACTTGACCTCCGGAAGATTTACCCCACTTCATGACCAGGCCGTTTTTTGCTATATGCTAACTGACAATTGCGCGGTCGTGCAACGCTGTTCCCAAATAAAATTGACGTCCTTTTTTTCCCACAAATAGAGATTTCTTTTGGTGGTATTTGATCACCTCTGCAGTTTTTATTTTTTGCACTATAAACAAACAAATAAAATGACTGAATTTTGAAGAAAAAAACAATATTTTTTACTTTCTGCTATAAAACATCCAATTAAAAAAAAAATGTAAAACATTAAATTTCTTCATCAATTTATTCCAATATGCATTCTGCTTTATGTCTTTGATAAAAAATAAAATCCCCAAAAATGTACATTGATTGGTTTGCGCAAAATTTATAGATTATACAAGCTATGGGATACAGTGGGGACGGAAAGTATTCAGACCCCCGTAAATTTTTCACTCTTTGTTATATTGCAGCCATTTGCTAAAATCATTTCATCAAGTTCATTTTTTTTCCTCATTATTGTACACACAGCACCCCATATTGACAGGAAAACACAGAATTGTTGACATTTTTGCAGATGTATTAAAAAAGAAAAACTGAAATATCACATGGTCCTAAGTATTCAGACCCTTTGCTCAGTATTTAGTAGAAGCACCCTTTTGATCTAATACAGCCATGAGTCTTTTTGGGAAAGATGCAACAAGTTTTTCACACCTGGATTTGGGGATCCTCTGCCATTCCTCCTTGCAGATCTTCTCCAGTTCTGTCAGGTTGGATGGTAAACGTTGGTGGACAGCCATTTTTAGGTCTCTCCAGAGATGCTCAATTGGGTTTAAGTCAGGGCTCTGGCTGGGCCATTCAAGAACAGTCACGGAGTTGTTGTGAAGCCACTCCTTCGTTATTTTAGCTGTGTGCTTAGGGTCATTGTCTTGTTGGAAGGTAAACCTTCGGCCCAGTCTGAGGTCCTGAGCACTCTGGAGAAGGTTTTCGTCCAGGATATCCCTGTACATGACCACATTCATCTTTCCCTCGATTGCCACCAGTCGTCCTGTCCCTGCAGCTGAAAAACACCCCCACAGCATGATGCTGCCACCACCATGCTTCACTGTTGGGACTGTATTGGACAGGTGATGAGCAGTGCCTGTTTTTCTCCACACATACCGCTTATGCCCCGTACACACGATCGAAAATTGATCGGACATTCCGACAACAAAATCCATGGATTTTTTCCGACGGATGTTGGCTCAAACTTGTTTTGCATACAAACGGTCGCACAAAGTTGTCGGAATTTCCGATCGCCAAGAACGCGGTCACGTACACCACGTACGACGAGACTATAAAAGGGCAGTTCAGAACCAAGCATGGCACCCTTTGGGCTCCTTTTGCTAATCTCGTGTTAGTAAAAGTTTGGTGAGAGACGATTTGCGCTTTTTCAGACTCGTGGTTTTCAGATCGTTTTCTGCTGTTCAGTTTGTGCTTGTGGGTGGGTTTGTATCTGTTCTTCAGTGCGTGCAGCGAGTACAATTGACTTGTCATTGTGTTCGTGCTCGTTCATTACTGATTTTCAGGTCGCTCTTCACAGGCCTTGCTGTTCTTCAGTGTTACTTCGTTCTGAGCAGCTGACCGTTTTCTAGCCATGTTGCGTATACGTACTCCTCGTAGAGTTCGTGCTGTGCGGGGGCTTGGTGTTGGGGTCCTTACCTTGACACAAGTCCAATCCATGAACAGGGTGGGGAGGAGTTCATGGACCAAGAATTGGTTGCTCCAGCGTGACCAGTTCTGTCATATGCCTTTGCTCTGTGAGATCCGTGAGAATAATCCTGACGATTTCAGGAACTTTCTCAGGATGACAGACCCCGTATTCCACCGTTTGTTGGCTTTGCTGACCCCCTATATCATTAGGCAGGATACCTGCATGAGGCAAGCCATCACTCCGGAGCAGAGGCTAGTCGCCACCCTGCGGTACTTGGCGACGGGGAGAAGCCTGCAGGACCTCAAGTTCTCGACAGGCATCTCCCCCCAGGCTCTGGGGATCATTATCCTGGAGACCTGTTCTGCCATCATCCAGGTCCTGCAAAAGGACTATATTAAGGTAAGATTTTTATCCTTTAACATCACATTTTATTGTATATAATGTTTGATAATGTATTGTATTTCTTTCCTCATTCCCTAATTACCATGATTGTAATATGCTGTGAATGTCCCCTTTGTCCTCATGCATGCTGGATTTTTATATATATATATATATATTTTTTTTGTCCTTCATACATATTTGCCTTCACTTACCTCCCCAGCATGCTCTCCTGGGCCTATATTCACCTTGTGTAGTCACTTAACAATGTATTTTGTCAAATCCCTAGTAGTGCTTTACCCCAAATACCCCCTAAAATGTGTAGATTTGTGCTTTAAATTCAGGCAGTGTCAGAGGCTTTTTTTTGGTTTCCCAAAATCTTTTGGAACCCTCCCTCCCCCCCAACTGCTAACTCAGCTGATAACAATCCTATATCTGCTGACTTTGCCAAACCCATACACACTATAGCCACCTCTTTAGTGGTCAGATTTATGGATGAATTCCCCAAAGCATGTAGTACAAGGGCCTGCCTGAATACTTTCAAATGGTACAGTTTCAAGTTTTTGTATCCTATTATTATCTTGATAGGTAATAGCAGAATGTAAAAATGTGCTCAAATGTGTACAGTGTGTATTTATATATTTTGTATTATGACACTTCTTACCTGTCCAGTGGGCTGCCAATAGTGTAAGTAAGGAGGGGCTGACCAAAGTAATCCACATTATGTATGCATTCATCTCTCAATGAAGTGGAGAGGGTTACCTGTCCAAAACATCTGATAGGTGGATCTTATACCTTTGTCTTTAAATACTCCCTAAAATCAATGTTATACTGATGTTGGCCAAGAATGTTTGTGTCTAATCTGCTTTCCATGTTTATGTGCAAAATGATTAATTTATTTTTCTGTTTTTACTCCAGTTTCCTTCCACGCCACAGGAGTGGCAGACTGTGGCCTCCCACTTTGCCCAGCGGTGGGACTTTCCTAACTGCGGAGAGGCAATTGATTGGAAACACGTCCACATCGTCCCACCACCCAACTCTGGGTCATACTATTATAATTATAAGGGGTTCAATAGTATTGTGATGTTGGCAGTGGTGTCGGCTACTTATGAGTTCCTGTATGTGGACGTGGGGAAGAATGGCCGGATGTCAGATGGTGGATTCATTGCCCAGACGGAGTTCTACAGGCGTCTCCAGAATGGCAGCTTGGACTTGCCACCTCCAGAAGACAATGTGGAAGGACTCCCATTCGTCTTTGTTGTGGATAAAGCGTTTGTGCTGGGGGACCATCTTATGCGGCCATTCCCAATGAGGACCCTCACCCCGGACCAGAGGGTTTTTAATTAATTAATCTGGCCAGAGCCAGAAGAGTGGCGGAGAACACGTTTTGGAATCATGGCCAGCCGGTTCCACCTATTTCTTACACCCATACACATGGCGGAGTATAAACTGAATCATATCATCCTGGCGAGCTGTGTTCTCCACAACTTTTTAAGGCAAAATTCTGCCAACTATGCTGCCTCAGTGGGGCCTGAGGCCCGAATTCATGTAAATGAACCAAACCTGACGGCGCTTGAGGCTGGCCGTCCTGGCTTACCCCCCCTGAGTGCCCGCGAGGTCCGTCTAAGATACCTTGAATTCTTTGCGGGTAGGGGGGCCATCAATATGCCAGACAATGTTTGAGCCTTTTTTTCAATAAAAAAATTATTTTACCTACTAAAATATTTGCTGAAATTTACTGCTTGTGTTTCTTTCAGCTGACCCTGAGTGAAATGAATCCAGACATTCTTGATTATCAATCTTTTTAATACAAGCACAATCACATGTGCATTTATAAAAGGTTTTTAAAACAAAAACAAAAAACAAAACAAGCCAACATGTTTGTTGTATAACAATTTTTTGGGTCACATTAATAAAAGTAGAAATGTCCATTTAAGGTAAAACAGGCATGTTTAAAACCAACAAGAAATACACAAATCTGGAACTTACAAAGTTCAACTTTGTTAGAAATTGAAGACAATATCAGACCTGAGTATTTATACTGTGTTTGATATTGCGTTCATATGGGGTGAAGTCACCCCTGGAAAAGCCAAATTTTGAAGATGCACACAAATTGCCGAATGTCAACATGTGCTAGCTGCCATCATGGGGGATCGAGGGACGTGTTTTGGGGGTGCAACCCCTTCCTCTCAGCTACTTTTTTTTTTTTTTTTTTATCTCAATCATTTTTATTGCACATATGCCAGTAGATTTGTAGTAATATGAATCAAGCGCCAAGTCGGCCCACGCAGGGGCTAAGACTGGCGATATAAAAAAAACATAAATTCAATCATTCATATTATTTAATAATACAAAAACATAGTATAGAGTGTGTGGTTTATGCGGGCCTATTCTTGTGTTCCTACCCTTCTTCCATACAAAATCATATCTCTACTACTAATTCATTACTCCATTTCTTTTTATTTTATTCCACCCCTCCCCCCCTCCCCTCCCTACACCACCCCACCCCCCTCCATCACAACAAACCTTTCTTATTACCTTTAGTGTTTCCTTCACCACCTTCACAATTACCACTAACTTCCCTCCTATCCAATGTTCTTATTTATCCAATTATATTATCATTGATTTTACAGGCCATCTTTCTGTCCCTCTCTCCCTTCTCCCCCCCCCCTGCATACTTACTCTCGCTTTCCTTCCCCTCGGGTATCTCTATCTCCCTCTTCCTCTCTACATCTCCCCCCCCAATCTCTACATCTGAAGCCTCTCTACTATCAATTGATGCGGGGCCAGGTCCACATCCCCCAACCATGGATGCCATATCTTATTGAATTTACCCCGATCACTTCTACGGCTGTAAGCCAGTCGTTCTCTGGGGAGAAACGAATTGACGTAGGCAATCCATTGCTTCACTGTAGGTACCGTTGGGGCCATCCAGTACTTTGCAATAAGTTTTCTGGCAAGGTACATCAGTCTAGTTAACATGAAGTACTTTCCTCCCGGATACATCTTTACATTTATGGCTCCAAGTAAGTATACAGTCGGGTTTAGGGGGATGGGGACCCGCGCCAACCTCGAAATGTGCTGGGAAACCTCGTCCCAGTATCTATACAGCTTTGGGCACCTCCAAATTAGGTGAATAAAATCCCCTCTATGTACTTTACACTTAGGGCACAGTGGGGAATCTCCTCGTCCCCATTTATAGAGCTGTACTGATGTCCTATAGGCCCTATGAAGAATGAAGAATTGTGACAGTCTTTGGGTTGCGGAAAGTGACACCACCGGAATAGCCTCAAGCGCCATTTCCCATTGTTTTTCTTCTATCTCTCCTATATCCTCTACCCATTTATTTCGGCACTTTAACAATGTATGATCCTGGACTGACCTCAGCAACTCCCTATATATTTTTGATATTAACCCTTTCCTTGTGTCTGCCAAAAAGATCTCATTCAAAAGTGATACTGCTGGTACTGTCTGAGAATGTGTTATTTGTTGTGCCTGTAGCGCATGGCGCAGTTGGAGATACTGATAAAAGCCCCTCGGATTCAAATGAAATTCCCTGCATAATTGTTCATATGTCTTCAACACCTCTCCCTCGTATAATTGTGAGAAGAACTGAATCCCCTTTTCTTTCCAGTGTGTAAACCCCTGTAGTCCCTGGATCTCGGAGTATCTTCTATTGTGCCAGATCGGCGTGAATGGAAGCACGCCTGTTATTTTTAGCGCTTTCCGAACCTCTCCCCATACCTTTTTAAAGAGCGTATTTATTGGTTCTACCCCCTTCATACTTGGCAAGTCCATTTCCAGATGTGAGGCCGCTTCTAGCGTGGGTTCCGATATGGTCACCAATTGGTATGTAGGGTCCTCATTCCCCTTTCGACCCCATCCTGCCATTTGTTGTAGCTGTGATGCCAGGAAATACAGCTTAGAGTTGGGTATTGCGAGCCCTCCTCTATCCTTTTCATATTGCAGTGTTTCCAAGCTAATTCTGGGTGCCTTTTTTTTCCATATTAGTTCCCTCATTAGTGTATCAATTTGCTTAAACCATTTTTTTGGTATCCATATCTGTGAATTGTGGAAGACATATAGTTGCTGTGGTGCCCACACCATTTTTATTAAGTTTGCTCGTCCTATGACTGATAGGGGGAGCCTGCACCAGCTATTGCTTTTTTCTTTCTGTCTAGAGAGCAATGGCTCCAGGTTCAACCGAAGATACTCGGCCGGGTTCGGGGACACCATTACTCCCAGATACTTAAAGCTATCAACTATTGTTATTTGTTCCGCTCCCACTGGTAGTCGGTCCCTCTGCTGGTCTATGGGCATTAGGGTTGATTTTGACCAGTTAATGTCAAAGCCTGAGAAACTGCCGTATTCTCCCACTATCTCCATCACTGCCCGCAGAGATGAAGTCATATCGCCCAGATATATAAGTGCATCGTCTGCGTACAAAGATATTTTTTCTTCTCTCTGATATCTACGGAACCCCACCACCTCCGTTGAATTCCGAATCTTTATGGCTAAAGGCTCTATTGCCAAAGCGAACAGTAATGGAGACAGTGGGCAACCCTGTCTAGTCCCCCTATGCAATTCAAATGGTGGCGAAAGATTATTATTAATACGTATTCTGGCTCTGGGTTTGAAATAAAGTATCTCTACCCAAGATACAAACCTACTTCCCAACCCGAATCTTTTCAGTGTTTCCATGAGGTAGGGCCACTCCACACTATCAAACGCTTTTGAGGCGTCCAGTGACAGAATGGCCCTACCCCCCGGATTGTCCACTGGCATCTATAGGTTCATGTAGAGTCTCCTTATATTATCCGATGTAGAGTGGGTAGGTATAAAACCAGACTGATCGCAATGGACCAACTTACCAATCACTCGAGATAGCCTTTTAGCCAAAACACTTGCGAACAATTTGACATCCGCATTTAGTAGCGAGATTGGACGATATGAATCCAATAGGAGTTTATCTTTCCCAGGCTTTAAAATTACTGTTATTATTGCCTCACGCATGCTATCTGGTAGATAACCCACTTCCTCAGCCTCCCTTATGGCCTGCAGTAATGATGGTAAGAGGTCCTCCCTATAGTGGGAGTATACCTCTGCCGGAATCCCGTCTGGGCCTGGTGATTTATGGTGTTTTGTCCCCTCCAATGCTTCTCTTAATTCCGCTGATGTGATTGGGCAGTTTAACAATTCCCTGTCCACCTCCGATAACTGCGGGAGCGGACAGGTTTGTAGAAACTGTACCAGCTCAGACGGAATATATCTAGTTTTGCTGGAGTACAAGTCCCTGTAAAACTGCTGAAAGCTGCTTAAGATGTCTGAACTAAGGGTCTGCCTCTCCCCAGATTTAGCCCTCACAGCCAGGATATTAGTAGGATCTCTTTGCTCTCTGGCTATAAGGGCTAAAAGACGGCCAGTGTTTTCCCCTTCTTCAAAGTAACTTTGTTGCTGAAAGTATCTTCTCTTCTCTGCTGCTGATAACCAAACCGAGTTATATATCACTTGTGCCTCCCTCCAGGATTCTTGATTAGGTTTTGATGGATCTCTTATTAAAACCTGTTCCCTTTCTTTCAGTTCTTCCCGTACCTTGTTCTCCCATTCCCTGGAACGTGTTTTAATTCCCGCAATTTCTTTAATAAGACATCCCCTCAAGAATGACTTAAGTGTATCCCATACTACCATAGCGCTTGCAGATCCCCTATTAAATTGCAGGAACTCCCGTAGTGCCTCTCTTGTACTATCTACTTGCGGAAACAAAGTTAACCAGTAGGGGTTCACCTTCCATAATGGTCGCCCCAGCGTTCCAGTGGTGTCTAACCGTACCCAGAATGGGGAATGGTCGGATAGTAGGCGTGGCTCATACGCTGAGTCCTCTACTAGCTGCAAGAGTGCCTCATTCCCTAAACCCAGGTCGATACGGGAGAAACCATCATGTGTTGCAGAGTAACATGAATAGCACCTATCCTCTTCATGTCTCTCTCTCCATACATCTCGGAGTCCTATTTCCGTAAGCAGGGCTGCAAAAGCCGTCCTGCCGGTTGTCTGTCTCATAGTTCTAGGTGTCAGAGACATTCTATCCTGGGAGTTGTCTAAAATGTTATTATAGTCACCCAGTGCTAGCACCGGGACATCCGGGTGTAAGGCTATAAATTGTGATAGACACCCAAGTGGAACTGATGAGAATGGTGGGGGTATGTATATTGATGCAATTATGCACATTAGTCCGTTAATTTTACATAGCAAAAAAACAAATTTTCCTTCCTTATCCACCCTCTGTTCTATGCATTCAAAGGAGACATCCGAGGAGACCACTATACTAACTCCCCTTGAATATGAAGTATGCATGGAATGGAACTGAGTCGGGTATCTCCTTGAACGCAATAGGTGGACAGAGTCGGGACACAAATGTGTTTCTTGTAAACAGATTATCTGAGGTTTCATTTTATCAAAATATCTAAACATTGCCCTTCTCTTGTATCTATCCCTCAACCCTCTCACATTCCATGTCATTAGGAGTAAACCCTTTCTTTTCCCCTTTTCCTTACTCATATAGGGAATCATACCAATTCAAATAATTATAAGGCAAAAGACAACAACATGAGCAAAGAATGAAAATGCAATTGTCCCTCAGAGTTTTACCTACCCCTTGGGTCCCCTCAGTGTGTAATACATAACTGTCAACCTTCCTCTTAATCCCCTCACCATCAGTGGTAAAACGTAAGAGGTATTTGTGGATAAACTTATATTTGTGGTGTTTTTCATTATTTATTTGAGTTGTGCCTTTCCCACCCCTTACCCTCCTGTCTCCCCCACCCCCTCTCCCACCCACCTCCTACCTTCCCTCCCTGCCCATGTGGGCCTACCCTAGGGGCTGTGTTCCTGACCTCCCACTTACTCTCATTCCCCAAACTGCACTGGCATACCTTGCCGGTGCCATACATTTCAATACCCCCTTACCCCAGGGGTCCCTATCCCACCCCCTCCCCCCCTCTCTGACCATATTAGTGCTATTCATGTGTTCTAATTTTTTGTACTTATAAACAAAACAGTTTATCATAACAGCTCAGTGTGTTCTAAAAAGTGTATATCAAACCTTTACTAATTTATAATCCTATTCCTTCAACCTTGTTAGTGCTATTCATGTGTTTTAATTTTTTATGTTCGTAAGAGAGATAATCTGTCGTGTCAACTCAATAAATTTAATAAGTGTATTCTAACTTTTACTATTTTATAATCTGTCCCTATACCACTTTCTCATTTTTACATGTTGTTTGTTATTTACTTATTTCTTTAATGTGTTACTTATTGTTTCACCCTCCCCTCTCCTCTCCCCCCTCCCTAGTGCCTCAGAGAAACAATAAAAAAAAAACAAAAAAAAAAAAAACAAAAACCAAGAGAACAACCCCCCCCCCCCCGTGATCTAATTAGTCTCTAGTCTCTCTTCTCCTTCATTCCATGTTGTTCTCTCTGTGTTCTCCAGCCATTCTTCCACATTGCGGGGGGAATCAAAAAAAAAAGTCCCATTCCTTGTAGTTATTCTCATGCGGGCGGGGTACAATAGTGCATAGTCCATCTTTTTTTGCTGTAGCACACGTTTAATCGGCATGTATGCCGCCCTGAGCTTTTGCAGGTCCGGGGAGAAGTCCTGATATAGTGAAATTCGCGCCCCCCTATATAGGATTTCTCTCATTTCTCTCGCTTTCCGAAGCAAAGATACTTTATCTCTAAAATTGAACATTTTCATGATTATAGGTCTTGGGTACTCCTTGCCCTGTCGAGGTTTAAAGGGGATTCGATGGGCACGTTCAATGCCAAAGAAAAGAGAAAAAGATATAGCCCCAAATGTCTCCTTGATCCATCCCTCCAGAAATTCTATAGGGTCAGATCCCTCGCTCCGTTCAGGCATGCCTATTACTCTTATGTTGTTTCTCCGGTTTCTATTTTCTAGTTCATCTATTTTAGCTGATTGATTTTTTATGCATTTCTTCATATCAGTCATATCTTGTCTAAGCGGAGATAGTATGTCTTCCACAGAGCTTAATCTCTCCTCTAGGGCTGTTTTTCTTCCCTCCGTTTCTTTCAGTCTGCCGCCCATCGCTATCAGTTCCTCTCTTATGCTTTTTAACTGAGCATCCAAACCAGAAATTGATTCCTTACATGCAGTAATCGCATACAGGAGGTCCCTCATTGTTGGCTTTTCCACTCCTCCACTTTGGCCTCCCTCCATATCGGCCTCAGTTATATTAGGTAGCCTTTTAAATTCTGTGTCACCACTTATAGTGTCAAGTTTTCCCGCCCTGTGGCCTTTTGTGGGCGGACTTGTTACGGCCGATATTGACCCGCTACTTTGGCTTTTCCTACTCGCCAGGGTACTCGTTTGAGTTAGTTGTTGGGATTTTACTGGTGATAGGGATGTCCTAGTAAAACGCTCTAACTTTGTTGCAGCCGCTGCTGCAGCTGCTACTGCGACTTTCGCTTGGTTTGTCTGATTTTTTGCAGAGCGTGTAACCTGGCCTCCTACTTGATGCGGCTGATTTTGTAACTGATGCTGGTTTAATTTTTCCTCTGCTGCCCGCTTCCCAGCCATGCTATTATGTCATGGGGGAGGGGGAGAGAAAAAAAAAAAAAAGGGGGATAGGAGGAGGAGGGAAAGAGAAAAGGAAAAGAAAAAAAAAAAAAGCACCTTTCCTTTAGTAATTTGAGATATAAAATTGTTACAGTCCCGGTCTGCTGGTTTTACTTGAAAAAATGGTATCACAAAGATAGCACTCCGTTTGACTCTGCCACCGCAGCGTCGGCTCAATAGCTCTTGGGGTAGTGAGCAGACACTTAAACAACGCAGTTTCACTTACAGCTGATGTTATAATAAGCAGCTTGCATCCGCCGTTCCACTGGTTCTATTAATATTATAAAAGAAAAAGGAACCTCATACACCAGCTCCCTGTCCGTCTCCCACTTCGGACTGGGGTTGCTATTTTCCTCTATTTCAGGTGTTGCTTCGTTAAGATAAATAAGATCAATAAGTAATGAGGCAGCAAGTTTCTATTTAACCAGGGTTTCACATTGCAAACTCAGTTAAGTTTCTTCAAGAACCAATCAATCAAAGGCCAACTCAAAAGCCAACTCTTTAACCAAGAACCAGGAATAAAAGTCATCCGCCGCAAACATAGTGTATGAAAAAAAAAATAAAAAAAGAGGAAAGTTTTCACCTATGTCTGGCGTCTTCTTGGCAACTCTCCAGTTTCACAGCGTTGCGTTGTTAATTCTATTGGCTTACTTCGTTCACTGCCCTGCTGCTGCTGTGTTCGGCCTGTTTGATTGCTACTGACAACCCGGGGGAGGCCTCTCACGCCGCCCCTATGGCTCCGTCTTCCTGGCTCTCTCACCGCCACGCTCACTGACACCGCCGCTGCTGAAGCTGCTGTAGCCGCTACCGAAGCGTCTCCTCATTTGGCCACTGGCCCGCTGGAAGGGTCTCTCACACCCCACCTCAGCTCCATCCACCGAGTCTACGCCGGGGTCAGATATGCTCAGTAGCGCTATAGTTTAGCCGGATTCCGCTGCTTACACTGCCGCTTACACTGCTGCTTACACTGCCGCCGACATACTGGTAGTCTCCTCAGCCTGTAGCTTAGCTGGTCAGAGCGGAGGGAGAGGAGATCTCACACACCCTCTCACTCCCACATCCGGTCACGCCCCATCCCTCCTCCAAGAAGGACACTGGACCCATGACCCAGCTACTTTATTATTGTGGGTGCAACCCCTTCCTCAAAACGCGTCCATTAATCTCCCGTGATGGCAGATAGCACATGTTGACACACTGTGTGCATCTTCAAAATTTAGCTTTTCGAGAATGTGAAAAAAGGTGCAAAAAATTTTTGTATTCAAAAAACAAAAAAAAAGTCTGGGATTTGAAGGTGTTTTAAACTCTCCCTAAAACATCAATGATGTTCCTTATTTTGTTTTGAACATCATTGATGTTTTTCTGGATGTTTTCCAAGTCCCTATTACACCCTGGGCACTCTCACTGGTGAAATGTCCTTCATCCACAACATCACGGTCACCTAAAAATATAGAAACAAAAACACACCATGTATTATAAATATGCCTGCATCCATCTCTTACCTGAGCCTGTGGTCGCAGACACTCACCTGTTGTGACTATTTCTACGTCTCCTTCCTCCTCCTCCTCCTCCTGTTGGCTTTGGGGGATTTCTCCTTCTTCCTGAGGTGGGGGGGTCTGTTGTCTCCTCGGATGAGTGGTGTCCTCCGAGTCTTTTCCCCCCTATGTAAAAAAAAAAAAAAAAAGGTATACTTAGCACACAGATATTTGATGGTAGAAATAGGAATATGAAACATTGCTTGGAAGTGGGGTACAATTGTCTCTTTTGGCAGAGTTCCAAGATGAAGAATTATTTTTTTCCTTTGTCAAGCTTGAATACTTACCTCTTTTCTACAAGCTTCACAGATGGAGTCACCCCTATAGTATATCCTGGAGCACCTGTGTGGACCCCCTAATAAAAAGGGTGTTCTGGTGTCCCACACTAGTGCTCCAGCGTCCAGATGTGTAAACAGCTGCTGAGTGTCCACTCCTTACACAGAATCTAGTTTGCATTTCATTCTAGTAACAAACCCATCTAGACACCAAAATTATTTGTAGAGAACTAGGCTAGCAAAAATGTATTCAAAATGCATATGTCCAAAACATGGTGTTTTCTATGCCGAACGAACAATGTTTCATACGAACGAATAATGTGCCCATGAACATGAAAGTTGACATTTTAAACTGTACAACAGTAAAAAAAAGCACATGGAGCAGCACAAACGTTAGAAAAATCAAGAATAGGAACACAGGACAACTACTTACTTTTTTGCAGCACTCTCCTGATCCTTCTGTACTGCTCATGCTCCCTTAATTTGAGGTCCGACCACCGCTTTCTAAGTTGATCCTTGCATCGTCGTACCCCAAAATTCCTGTGCAGACTCTTGACAACTTTCGCCATGATCTTGGCCTTTCTGACATTGGGGTTGGGGTAAGGTCCATACTTCCCCCTCATAGTCAGCCCTCTTCAGGATGTCGACCATCTCCAACATCTCCCCAAAGGACATATTTGATGCCTTAAATCGTCTCCTCTGGGATCGGGACGTTTCTGGCTCCAGGCTTTCCTCCTCCTCCTTGCTGTAATTAGCATGCACCTGTTGTGTCTCCGCCATGTGCTCTTCCCCCACTGCGCCGAACGAGAAGGGGCGGGGAATAGACTAGAAAGAACGTCAGGGGCAGGCGGAGTTTCACGCATGTGCAGTGTATATAAAGCGTAACATGCGTGCGTCTTACGTACGATCTGTGAGCGTAGGAAGGAGTATCGGAAGCGCCGATCGTGATAATGAAGGTAACATTTAAACTTGTGCCTATACTGCTTAGAAATTGAGGCCTATATTGGGAGAAGATTAGGAGACTTTAACCTGACTTTAGGGTTTATCTTGTGTTGTGTTTGCAGATAAAATGGATGGCTTCAATGAACACAACTTCCTCCCCCTGTTCATAGACAAGTACAAGGAGCTGCCCTGTCTGTGGCAGGTCAAACACCCGCATTATAATCATAAACAAAAGAGGCAGGCAGCGCTGGAGAAACTGCTGGAGTTGGTGAAGCCGGTGGTCCCCATGGCAACCATCCCCTATTTAAAAGCCAAAATTGGTGGGCTGAGGCGCATTTATCTCAGGGAGCGCAAGAAGGTCACGGATTCCCAGAGATCAGGAGCTGTAGCAGATGACATTTATGTCCCCAGGCTGTGGTACTATGACAGACTTTGTTTTCTGTCAGACCAGACTGAAGTCAGGGAATCCCTCTCAACCCTTCCTTCCACACTATCTTCCACCCCAGCTGAGGCTTCCGATGTCCAACCTGGGACTTCCAGCCAGGAAGAAGTAGAGGAGCCCAGCTGGAGCCAGGTATAGCATTGGTCTACAGATTTCTGGTCAATAAATAAATGATGTTTACTAGATGTTATTATTGATCACTAATTGCTCATTTAATAAAGTGTTTTACATATCAATAGACAGTAGTGGGCAAAAATAATTTGGACAAAAATGAAAAATGCTGGGCTCAGAATGATAGTCTATTATATTTGTTAACATTCAATTTGCAACAGTCATGAGATGAAAATTGTGTGTGATTGATGAAGAAAAAACTAAAACTATGTCCCTTTTTCATACACAGGAAGACCTCAGCCAGGAGGAGGCTGTGAAATGTGGCACACAGGAGGAGGCTGTGGAATGTGGCAGGCAGGAGGAGGCGGGGGTTAGTGGCAGCCAGGAGGAGGCGGGGCTAAGTGGCAGCCAGGAGAGGGCCAGGACCAGTAGGAGCCTTACCGAATCGCTGGTCCCTCCCCTCCGCCTTACAAACAAAAGACCTAGGAAGGGGAGTAACATGCAGGATTCAGCACTTAGGCTGATTCAGGAGGCTTCTGCGTCCCTCAGAGCCTTCCCCACTCCTAAAGAGGCCTTTGCCTCCATGGCTGCCACAAAACTGCAGGGCATGCAGGAGGGTCAACGCCTCATGTGTGAGGACCTTCTTTATTAAACCTTAACCAAGGGGGTGAGGGGCGAAAATCACACCCAATACCCACCTATGTGAGTTGGACCATCCTCATCCTCCTGCCACAACTCCCCCACCAGAGCCACAGCGTGGAAGGAAGCGTGGAAGGAAGACAAGAGAGTGATGGCCTGGGTTCAGTCTGGTCTGACAAAAGATGCAGCCTCTTGTATGACCACAGCCTGGGAACACAGAGGTCATCTGCTGCTGTTCGTGATTCTCTTGGGCTTCTGGACCAGACTGCACTCCCTTTATATATGGACTCCTCAGGCCACTAATTTTGGCAGGAAATAATTGATGTCTGCCCTGGGGGCCAAAGGCTTCACCAATTTCGGATGTTTCTCCAGTGTTGCCTCCCTCTTTGTTTGGTTCGGATCCCTTAATAAAGGTTTTTTGGTTTCAATTATACTTGCCTATGTGTGTTTTCCTTCAAAAAGCACAGTTTGTTTGTGAGGAGGCAGGTACATTTCAAAAATACAATGTGAAATTAACAAGAGACACCAACACCAAGCAACCTCCTTGAGATTAAATAATACAAGATAATAATGGTGTTGTGGTAACTTGACACACAAAACACACCCAAAAATATTCTGGAGTAAAAAAATAAATAAAAATCAGGCTTGAAAAAAATAATAATCCAAAAAAAAAAAAACATATTTGAGTCAGATGTGACAAATAAAAATATTATATTAATGAAATCACGAGAAATAATAAAGAAAGAAGTTTGTGAGAAGTCTGTGTGAATATTGAGCAGCAAAACAACTTCATTCTTCTCACATTATAAAGAAGAAGAGAGTGCGCTGCATTAAACAATTTAAAACATTGCAGCCTGATGAAAGTGCTATATCCATTCTGAACGCTAATTTTACCAGACCGAGCTGTTCTGTCTCGGAATTTCTTCTGAGCATGCGTGGCACTTTGTGCGTCGGAATTGTCCACACACGGTCGGAATTGACGCGATCGGATTTTGTTGTCAGAAAATTTTATAGCCTGCTCTCACACTTTGTGTAACCTTGGCCAGATCTGTGTCTTGCCACAATTTTGTCTCTGAGCTCTTCAGGCAGTTCCTTTGACCTCATGATTCTCATTTGCTCTGACATGCGCTGAGAGCTGTAAAGTCTTATATAGACAGGTGTGTGGCTTTCCTACTCAAGTCCAATCAGTATAATCTAACACAGCTGGACTCAAATGAAGGTGTAGAACCATCTCAAGGATGATCAGAAGAAACAGACAGCACCTGAGTTAAATATATGAGTGTCACAGCAAAGGGTCTGAATACTTAGGACCATGTGATATTTCAGTTTTTCTTTTTCAATAAATCTGCAAAAATGTCAACAATTCTGTGTTTTTCTGTCAATATGGGGTGCTTTGTGTACATTGATGAGGAAAAAAATGAACTTAAATGATTTTAGCAAATGGCTGCAATATAACAAAGAGTGAAAAATTTAGGGGGTCTAAAGCAGACTAAGGACATGGATTACTGAACCATGTCCTGTGGTCTGATTAGACCAAGAAAAACTTATTTGGTTCAGATGGTGTCAAGCGTGTGGCGGCAACCAGGTGAGGAGTAAGACAAGTGACAAGTGTCTTGTCTACAGTCAAGCATGGTGGTGGGAGTGTCATGGTCTGGGGCTGCATGAGTGCTGCCGGTACTGGGGAGCTACAATTCATTGAGGGAACCATGAATGCCAACATGTACTGTGACATACTGAAGCCGAGCATGATTCTCTGCCTTCGCAGACTGTGCCGCGGGGCAGTATTCCAACATAACTACCCCAAACACACCTCCAAGAAGACCACTGCCTTGCTAAAGAAGCTGAGGGCAAAGGTGATGGACTGGCCAAGCATGTCTCCAGACCTAAACCCTATTGAGCATCTGTGGGGCATCCTCAAATGGAAGGCGGAGGAGCGCAAGGTCTCTAACATCCACCAGCTCCGTGATGTCGTCATGGAGGAGTGGAAGAGGACTCCAGTGGTAACCTGTAAAGCTCTGGTGAACTCTATGGCCAAGAGGGTTAAGGCAGTGCTGGGAAATAATGGAGGCTACAGAAAATATTGACACTTTGGGCCCAATTTGGACATTTTCACTTAGGGGTGTACTCACTTTTGTTGCCAGTGGTTTAGACAATAATGGCTGTGTTGAGTTATTTTGAGGGGACAGCAAATTTACACTGTTAAACAAGCTGTACACTCACTACATTGTAGCAAAGTGTCATTTCTTCAGTGTTGTCACATGAAAAGATAGAATAAATCATTTACAAAAATGTGAGGGGTCTACTCACTTTTGTGAGATACTGTATGTATTGGCGTGTGCTGAGGTATGCAGCAATGAAGGATTTTTGTACCGTATTTTCCGGCGTATAAGACGACCTTTTACACTTAAAAAAAAACACCCAAAAAACAGGGGTCGTCTTATACGCTGGGTATAAAATGCCGCCGCTGGATGTCAGCCCGCTGGATGCATGCTGGATGTGCGATAATACTGTATGTAGCTTTGGCTACATACAGTATACACCGCTGAGCCAATCCCGGCGAGCGATGTATTCTATTGAATACAGAGCCTGCTTGGATTGGAGTAACAACCTCTGCCAATCCGAGCAGGCTACATACAGTTGCCTGGCAGTTATGCCAACCCACTAAAATGAATTGAGTAAAAAAGGGGACTGATTCTTCACTTTCCGGTGCGGTGGAGTAATCTGCAGTGCTTCTGTTTCTTATTATTAAACACCCGGCCTCTTTTATTGTAATCCCTTGAATTGTTGCGGTGGATTGATATAGAAGAAGCCATGACTGGGAACCGCTGCATTGCAGATTACTCTGCCGCACCCCAAAGTGAAGAAATAGGGGTGACCCCTCATCCTTGTTCGTGGCAATCCCTATACATGTGTACATATGGGGGGTGGCCCCTCATCAATGGTTGTGGCAATCCCTATACATGTGTACATATGGGGGGGTGACCCCTGATCAATGGAAAAGAAGAATCCAATGAAAGGGTTTCAGTTATCTTGTATCTATCAATAGTTTTCAAAGAATTTTAGAACAGAAGGGGATTTTAATGGTGCCAAAACACATTGTTATAAAAACCTCTTTATTGGAGTGCAAAGTTTTAAAAGAAACAGGGGACAATAAATGTTGTCCACATTTCATAAAAACAATTCAGTGCACATGTACAATATGCACATAAAGTAGCTACTGTAACCAGCGTGATGCTTGTTGCTCGACATGTTTCACTTTTCAGCTTCTTCAGGAGCTTATAAAGGAATATGTAGCTACAAAAAGACAAATACAATTAAAATAAAAACTACCGACAATAATGCAAAAAAATTTGGCATTAACAATTATTAAGTATGAATGACTGTAAATAAACATTTTCCATACACAATTACTTTGATAACAGAAATGTTTATTTACGGTCACGCATACTTACTAATAATTCTTTATGCAAATTTTGGAATTATTGTTGTTGTTTATTTTTTATTTTGATTGTATTTGTCTTTATGTAGTTACATATTGCTTTATAAGCTCCTGAAGAAGCTGAAAAGTGAAACATGTCGAGCAACAAGCATCACGCTCGTTACAGTAGCTACTTTATGTGTATATTGTACATGTGCAATGAATTGTTTTTATCAAATGTGGTCAACATTCATTGTCCCCTCGTTTCTTTTAAAACTTTGGACTCCAATAAAGATGTTTTTATAACAAAATATATTTTTGTGTGTTTTTTGGCACCATTAAAGAAGATCCTGTTCCTTTAAAGCCTGTTATAGAGCACAGTGCTTGTGCTGTGTATGAAATAGCTGGCTGATCCTACCAGTTTCTACCCTCCCCTCTCTGTGCTGACTCCCATGTATCAGGGCTGCAGAGTCCTGACAACGGAGTCCTGACAGAGGCTTCTTACCATGTGATCGTGTGAACCAGGAATTGCCGGTAAACGGCATTCCTCGGTTCGCACTGACAGGGAGAGCCAATCAGCGGCTCTCCCTGTCAGAGGGGGGGATCTGTGCTGATAATCAGCACATTGATTATCAGCGCAGCCCCCATGAGAGGTGCCCATCAGATGTGCCAATCAGTGCCCAACAGCTGCCAGCAGTGCCCCCTCATGGTCTCTCAGTGCCAATCAGTGCCCATCACAGTGCCAATCAGTGCCCAGCAGTAAAACCCATCAGTACATCATCATAGGTGCTGCCCATGAACGCCATCTATTAGTGTCCATCAGTGCCATCTGTCACAGCCCCTCAGCGCCGCCTGTCAGTGCTCATCAGTGCCACCTTTTAGTGCCCATCAATGCCACCTATCGGTGCCCATCAGTGCTGCATAACAGTGCCGCCTATCAGTGCTGCATATTGGTGCCCATCAATGCTGCATATCAGTGCCTCCTCATCAGTGCCACTTTATCAATGCCAACTCATCAGTGCCCATCAGTGCCTCCTCATTGGCGTCCGTCAGTGAAGGAGAAAACAAAATTTTATGACAAACTAAGAAAAAAAATTTTTTTCAAAAATGTGGGTCTTTATTAGTTTGTTTAGCAAAAAATAAAAACCCCAGAGGTGATCAAATACCACCAAAAGAAAGCTCTATTTGTGGGAAGAAAATGATAAAAATGTAGTTTGGGTACAGGGTGGGGGGGGGTGCCTGGTATTGTGGTATTGAAGTGGTTAATCTTCAACTGCCATAATGCTGCACATGTGATCCATTTTGACACCAGCCATTGGATGGTTTGACAGTTTGGTTGCAGGTTCTGGGGCCGTTTGGGCTTACCTCTCTGAGGTATGGAGTTTGGGCTTCTTTTGGGTTTGTGTGGGGTTTTTTTTTCTCCCCTCCCGAGTGGTGGTTGGTATTCCCTTTGCTTTGTTTTGTGGACGATATGGGGTCATGCATGTGCAATGTTATATTGTGTTAACCCTATTGTACTGTATTGTATTAATTTTTGTGTTTTCTTCTTTTCTTCACACACTCAAGGCTGTGCATATTTTGTTGTCTTATATATACTTTGTTTTAACTGAATATCCTCGTCCTTTTCCTGATGAAGCCGTCACAGCGAAACATGTCGAACTTCTAGGGCGTGGGAACACTTTGTATGTGATTTCAGTTCTCTCATTGGTCAGGGTTATGATATGTGTGCTTACCCAGGACTATGATTGTAACTGCAGTCCTTATTTTTATCTTGTCTTTTATAAATAAATGATTTATATGTTTTATATTATTATATTTGTCTTGCTTTGTATATGATGTACCTTTAAAGTCCCATTCTTTCATGGGGGCAGTATGATGGGGCAATTTTGATGGGGGCAGTATGATGGGGGCAATTTGATGGGGCAGTTTTGATGGGGGCAGTTTTTATGGGGCAATTTTGATGGTGGCAGTACGATGGGGCAATTTTGATGGTGGCAGTATGATGGGGGCAATTTGATGGGGCAATTTTGATGGTGGCAGTATGATGGGGCAATTTGATGGGGAAATTTTGATGGGGGCAGTATGATGGTAGCAGTTTTGATGGGGCAGTATGATGGGACAATTTGATGGGACAGTTTTGATGGGGGCAATTTTGATGGTGGCAGCATGATGGTGCAATTTTCATGGGGGCAATATGATGGGGCGAATTTGATGTGGGCAATTTTTATGGGGGCAATTTGATGGGGCAGTTTTGATGGGGGCAGTTTTGATGGGGCAATTTTGATGGTGGCAGTATGAGGGGGCAATTTGATGGGACAATTTTGATGGGGGCAGTATGATGGGGCAATTTTGATGGGGGCTGTATGATGGTAGCAGTTTTGATGGGGCAGTATGATGTGGCAATTTGATGGGGCAGTTTTGATGGGGGCAATTTTGATGGTGGCAGCATGATGGGGTGATTTTCATGGGGGCAATATGATGGGGCGATTTTGATGGGGGCAATTTTTTTATGGGGGCAATTTTATGGGGCAGTTTTGATGGGGCAATTTTGAAGGGGGCAAATTTGATGGGGGCAGTTTTGACAAGGCAGTATGATGGGGCAATTTTGATGGGGCAAATTTGATAGGGCAGTATGATGGGGCAGTTTTGATGGGGGCAGTTTTGATGGGGCAATTTTGATAGGGGCCGTATGATGGGGCAATTTTGATGGGGCAGCATGATGGGGCAATTTTGATGGGGGCAGTTTTGATAGGGCAATTTTGATGGAGGCAGTATGATGGGGCAATTTTGATGGGAGCAGTATGATGGGGCAATTTTAATGGAGCAGTATGATGGGGGCAATTTTTATGGGGGCAGTATGATGGGGCAATTTTGATGGGGGCAGTTTTTATGGGGCAGTATGATGGGGGCAGTTTTGATGGGGCAATTTTGATGGGGGCAGTTTTGATGGGGCAACTTTGATGGGGGCAGTATGATGGGGCAATTTTGATTGGGCCAATTTTGATGGGGGCAGTATGATGGGGCAATTTTGATGGGGGCAGTTTTGATGGGGGCAGTATGACCGGGACAATTTGATGGGGCAATTTTGATGGGTGCAGTATGATGGGGCAATTTGATGGGGGCAGTATGATGGGGCAATTTTGATGGGGGCAGTTTTGATGGGGCAATTTTGATAGTGGCAGTATGATGGGGCAATTTTGGATGGGGCAGTATAATGGGGCAGTTTTGATGGGGCAGTTTTGATGGGGCAGTTTTGATGGGGGCAGTTTTGATGGGGCAGTATGATGGGGCAATTTGATGAGGGCAATTTGATGGGGGCAATTTTTACGGGGGCAATTTGATGGGGCAGTTTTGATGGGGGAAATTTTGATGGGGCAGTATGATCGGGCAGTTTTGATGGGAGCAGTTTTGATGAGGGCAATTTTGATGGGGCAGTTTTGATGGGGGCAGTTTTGATAGGACAATGTTGATGGGGGCAGTGTGATGGGGCAGTTTTGATGGGGGCAGTGTGATGGGGCAATTTTGATGGGGGCAGTATGATGGGGCAATTTCGATAGGGGAAATTTGATGGGGCAATTTTGATGGTGTCAGTATAATGGGACAGTTTTGATGGGGGCAATTTTGATGGTGGCAGTATGATTGTGCAGTTTTGATGGGGGGCAGTATGATATGGCAATTTTAATGGGGGCGACTTCATGAGGGCAGTATGATTGTGCAGCTTTTATGGGGCAATTTTGATGGGTGCAGTATGATGGGGCAGTTTTGATGGGGGAAATTTTGATGGGGCAGTATGATGGGGCAATTTGATGGGGGCAATTTGATGGGGGAATTATGATTGTGCAGTTTTGATGGGGCAATTTTGATGGTGGCAGTATGATGGGGCAATTTTGATGGGGACAATTTGATGGGAGCAGTATGATTGTGAAATTTTGATGGGGCAATTTTGATGAGGGTAGTATGATGGGGCAATATTGATGAGGGCAGTATGCTTGTGCAGCTTTGATGGGGCAATTTTGATGGGGGCAGTATGATGGGGCAATTTTGATGGGGGCAATTTAATGGGGGCAGTACGATTGTGCAGTTTTTATGGGGCAATTTTGATTGGGGCAGTATGATGGGGCAATTGCTCTCACGTCCACAAGATCTACTTGTCATACACACTTTATACATCAAAACGTAGGTATTTTTGTCTAATTTCAGGAAATGTGCTCCGTTTTGTGATACACCTTTTACTTTTGGCTGGTTGAGCTTCCAAATGACAAGAGTTCTACTCTTTTTTTTTTTCCAAATATAAATTTTATTAATTTTCATAGAAAAGGGGTAGATCCCCAGACGAAAAACAAAACAAAGGAGAAATTAGAAAAGCGAGGTCGCAGCCTCCTTACAGAACATCATATCTAAACAGAGTCTGTTTATAAAAGTAAAGCTCTTGTCCATCTGTTTCTGTTATATGTTGTTATCTCTGACAGGTAAATTTTCTTAGTATTACAACATTTCAGTGCATCGAAATCTTAGTACATTCACCATAGATATTAGTTGGTGTCTCATTTAAACGTTTACTGTTTAAGAGCTGTTGCGACTGCGCCAGATAGAAGGGCGCTACCAAAAAATAGATTAAAGAGAAGAGAAAGTAAGTATATGAAAGAAGAGAGATAGAGAATAGGTAGGGAGTGAAGGGGAAGGGGCAGGGGGGGGAGGGGAGGGGGGGTAGATGGTGGGGCATCGTTGGTTGTTTTGAGTAGGTCGGGTTTCTTTTAACCAAGAAGTTACAAGTTGTTATTAAGTGGGATTCCCCATAAGGGTTTTACCTTCGTCTGAATATTTAAACATATTCCAGAGCGTCCATGTTTGCCTATAGACTTCTTGTCTATCTTGGGCTGTCAGTATAATGTCTTCTAAATTGTTTATGTCTTCCACTTTCCGTAACCACATTGATACTGTCGGTGGGGAGGTTTGTTTCCATAGCAAAGGGATGCAGGACTTAGCTGCGTTTATTAAGTGATGTAGTACTGATTTTTTATACTTTTTGAGCGGTATGGACGACACCTGGAGCAAGAAAAATGCTGGGTCGTTTGGAATTTGAAAATCCGTAAATTTTTGAGAGATAGAGCGAACCGTAGTCCAGAAATGTGTCAGTCTAGGACAGGACCAAAACACGTGTAGCATCGTTCCCTCTTCCATCTGGCATCTCCAACAGTATTTGGATGTATTAGGAAATATAATATGTAGACGACTGGGTGTTAAGTACCACCTCGTCAGGATCTTATAGTTCATTTCTTGTAATTTAGTGCACATTGATGATTTAAGGGAGAGAGCTATCATGCTTTGCTTCTGGACCGGAGTGAAAGAGCGTTGAAGGTGTGTTTCCCATTTCATGATACAAGGCAGGTTGGGTTGTTGTGGGGGTGTGTTTAGCAGAGTGTACATTTTGGATAAGACCTGTGGTAATGGTTCTGTGTCTGAACATATCTCCTCAAATGTAGTCAGAGGTCTGTCGTATAATTGGGGATTTTGGATTGTCTGGAGGAAATGATGAATTTGTATTGCACTCCAAAATGTGAGTTTGAATGGGCCAGTCGGGTCTAATAGCTCTGGAATAGTGGGCCATCTATTGTTTTGGATAAATTGTGAGGCTTTGATATAGCCGGAGTTCTTTAGTACCTGAAATCGTTCAGATGAAATTCCAGGATGAAACTCGGGGTTTCCTAAAATCGGAGTTAAGGGGGATTCTCTGGTCGTTAGTGATGTCTGTAGTGTGGCGTGAAGGCATTGTTTTATAGTGTTTCCTATGAGGGGATGTGATTTCAATTCTATAGGTAGAGAGGCATAACACCACAGTGCAGTCTGTAGAGGTATTTTTGTTTGATGTTGCTCTATTTGAGCCCATAATTTAACTGCTTTGTGTCGGTGCCAATCCACCACTCTACCTACATGAACTGCCAGTGCCTGGTAATATTTCCTGATATCCGGAAGTGCAACCCCTCCAAAGTGTTTTGGTGTACATAACTGCGATCTGGGAATACGGGGTTTTTTATTTGCCCATACGAATCTGGTGAATAGTGATTGTACTTGTTTGAAGTATGAGGTAGGGATGTTGATTGGTAGGGCTTGGAATAGATATAAAAATTTTGGCAATATGCTCATTTTAATTAAATTGCATCGCCCAAACCATGAATGTAGTCCCTTATCCCACTCCCTTAGTAGGATTTTAGTCTTATTCAGAAGGGGTGGGAAGTTGCTGTCAAACAGTAGGGCTGGATTCGGTGTTATTTTAGTGCCTAGATATGATAAGGTAGAGTCTGTCCACCTGAAGCGGAAGCTGGCTTGTAGATTACGAAGATTATTAGGAGTTAATAGAAGTCCCATTGCCTCTGATTTGGAGAAATTTATTTTTAAATTAGATAATTTACCGTATTTTTCAAATTCCTTAAGAAGGTTAGGTAAGGAGATCGTTGGGTTTGTTATTGAGAAAAGTAGGTCGTCTGCGTATGCTGATATTTTGTGTTGCATAGGACCAATAGGTATGCCTTGGATGTCAGGATTTAGTCTAATCGTGGATAAGAAGGGTTCGAGAGAGAGGGCGAACAATAGAGGGGATAGGGGACATCCCTGTCTTGTTCCATTTGTTATAGGGAAGGGATCAGATAATACCCCATTCGCTTTCACTCGTGCTGTGGGGTTGGAGTATATACTGGCTATCCGACTAAGCATCACCCCTCCTAGGCCTATGTGCCTGAGTACGGCGACCATAAATGGCCAGCTGACTCGGTCGAACGCCTTTTCGGCGTCTGTATTGAGGAATACACAGGGTATTTTCCCAGTTCTAGTAACATGTAAAAGATTGAGCACTTTTGTGGTGCTATCTCTGGCTTCCCTAGACGGTATGAAGCCAACCTGATCTAGGTGGATTAGTTGTGTGAGGTGCTGCGCTAGCCGGACAGCCAGTATTTTGGTAAACAGTTTGAGATCAAGATTTAACAGTGAAATGGGTCGGTAGCTACCACATGCCGTTGGGTCCTTCCCCTCTTTGTGAATTACTGAGATATGTGCGCTTAGGGTTTCTCTAGCAAAGATTTTTCCCGTTCCCATTTTGTTAAACAACGTGGCCATATGGGGTCCCAAAACTGGGAAGAGATTTTTATAGTATTGTAATGTATACCCATCTGGGCCAGGGGCTTTACCTGGTTTCATTGATCCTATAGCTTTTTGGATTTCTAGTAACGTTATGGGCAATTCTAGTTCATCTCTAATTTCTTGGGGGAGGGATGGCATTTGGGATGAACGTATGTAATGTTCTAGCTCATTATTAGGGGGGTTTGTTTGTGGCAAGTTGTATAAGTTGGAATAGAATTGCTTGAATATTTCGGTTATTTGCTTAGGTAGTGTCACTTTTTTACCTTGTGGTGTAGAGATATGTGGAATATAGGTTCTTGATTTTTGGTTCCTAACTAGTCTGGCCAGTACTCTTCCACATTTGTCTCCATATTCATATGTCTGTTTGCGACAAAGCTGTATGGCTGCTTTTGCTCTATACTGTAGAATGTCAGTAATCTGTCTTCTGAGAGTAGATAATTCCATCTCAGATGACTGTGAAGGGGCATGTTTGTGCCTGGCTTCAGAGTTGGCCAGTTCTTGTAAGAGTTGTGATAGTTGTTTATTCCTCTCTCTTTTTATACGGGCACCGTGAGAAATAAGGATCCCCCTTATAACTGTTTTATGAGCCTCCCACAGTATTCCCGGGTCACATTCTGGTTGGTTATTTTCTTGAAAATATAGTTTGAGGGCTTTTGTTACTGCTGTCAGAACTTCAGGATTCTGTAGAAGGCTTTCATTAAGCCGCCAGAATCTCTGTCTGGGGGAGAGATTATCGGACAGGCGGTAGCGCAGAAATATCGGTGCATGGTCAGACCATGTCCTGTTACCAATTGATGTCTGTTCCACCGCGTGTAGTTGTGTATGGGGTATTAGGAAGTAATCAATTCTGGTGTAGACCTGGTGTATATGTGAGTAGAATGTAAAATCTTTTTCTCCTGAATGTTGTAAGCGCCAAACGTCTATTAATTGAGATTTATGTAGATTTTTAGCTATTCGTTTAAGTTGGGATGTGGGGACTGATGATTTTCCCGTTGAGGTATCTACCGAAGGAATTAAGGGGGTATTAAAGTCTCCTCCTAGGATTAATTCTCCCTCTGTAAAGTCATGTAGTTTCTCTAGTGTCTCTCTCAGGAACGTAGCTTGTAATTCATTAGGTGCATAGATGGTTGCTAATGTTACTTTGACTGTGCCAATTAGGCCTTTAAGAAAAATATACCTCCCATTGGCGTCTATTTCAGAGTTTTGATGTTGCCAGTGAATCTTCCCAGATATTAGGATGGATACCCCTTTAGATTTAGATTCCGGATTCATAGAATGGTAGGCTATCGGGAAGTGTCTGTTTTGTAGGTATGGTAACTTATTGGTTTTGAAGTGTGTTTCTTGGATGAAGGCTATGTCTACATTATTTCGCTGTAAGTCATGTATTAGCATGCGTCTTTTCTCGGGTATGTTTAGTCCTTTCGTATTCAGGGACATCACCTTGATATTATTAGCCGCCATAGTAAAATAGAGCTATGTGTGTGTGGGGGGGGGTAGGGAGGGGGGAGGACAAGGGTAAGTCAAGGAAGAGGGTGGAGAAGAGGAAAGTGGTTAAATAGAAAATTTAGAATAGAGATAGAAAGGAAAGATTGAGATTAAGAATAAGGTACAAGCACGACCTAGTGTCCTGCCTGTGATGTTTCCCCTAGAAGTATGGGGAGTGTTTAATAGCATATAATCCCAGAGGAACACCGATCGGTCTCCCAGGGATATATGCTGACCTATTCGGGAGAGTGGTAGGGCACGGCACAAAGAGAGAGTCTCCCACCCGTCTCTCCCCCCAAGCTTATCTAAGATAAACAACTATCATAGAGTTACTATGCAACATTATACAACCTGTAATTAGGTCAGCCCAAAATAATCAAATAAAAAAAAAGAAAAACCTTTTATAACAAATCTGTCAATATTACAATCCTCATCTATCAGTGTTTCAGTTAGGAGAGGGGGACTCTCCTCCAGGAGAGCAATTCCCCTTCAAGTGAGTCATCCCCTCCATCCATCGTGGTTTATGACTTCGCGTCATCTGATCTGATCTGAGGGAAGCTTAACTTTAGTTATCTAACAATACAAATCAAACTTATATTCCAACCCTTGTATCAAGCATATTATAAGAAGGTGGTTCACTTTACATATGCAATGTCATTACTGCTGGATGGTCGCTTCCTGTCTCCACCAGGTTAGAATTGGGACGGTCATCTCTCAAGCTACTCAAGATAGGCCGTGCGGTTTCTGACTATTTTTCAAACCCCCCTCTTATGGCTTCTGATATCTCTGGTTGCGTAGGGGGATTCATTTAATATGACCGTCACTTTTATAGTCTTGTCATGGTGGGTGCTACAATTCAGCGACCAGACCCCTCAAGGTGTTGTAGGATCAGTTCTGTCAGGTAGATACCCATGGCTGAGCCTCTCTTCTCATGTATATCATGTCAATAGGTATTATCTTCCGGTCATAAGAGCATCTGTGTAAGTTCAGTAACAGACCCTGCAATAATATCTGGCTCCTCTGTATATGTGGTTACTGCATAGCGTCCAATTACATATATAGACAGCTCATTTCTGATAAGTTTCTGTACGAAATGCTCAGATATACAACCTCCAGCATGGTTGGAGGGGGGTCTGTGTTATGGGGTTAAGTCATGTGTAGGCCCGGAAAACGTATAAACTGGTGCCACCAAATAAAAACATCTCACCAGGAACAGTTGTTGGCCAACGGTCAGATGTGAACAGTAAAAGAAAACAGTTTAAATCTCACCCAGACATTGGAGTGTAAAGATGATAAACGAAACTTCTGTCTGCCATTATAGTTATTTCACGACTCACGTATGTCTTCTTGAGAAACGGCTCTGGGTCTGCGGCGGTTCCGCTGTTGTCTCGGCGGTAAATTGTTGTCAGCTCTCGCCGGGAACTGGTGACCCGGGGTGCGTGTTAGAGGACCAAGCCAATTGGGGATCTCAATGGGCTCTGCGTCAAGGAAAGTAAATAGTGCTGGCAGGGCATCTGGCTTTCTAAGGGTGAAGCTTCGTTGGTTTCTTCTGAATGTTGCAGAAAGGGGATATCCCCAACGGTATGTGGCTCCCTTCCTTTTTGCTAGGTCCAATAACGGCTTTAGCATCGCCCGTCTCTGCAGGGTTGCACGTGAGAGATCCGGTAGAATTTTCACCGTGGCGCCATCCAATTCCGGGTCCTCTGCCTCCCAGGCTTTCCGTAAAATCATTTCTTTGTGTACATAATGGTGTACTCTGCACACAACGTCTCTTGGTCTCTGAGGATCTGTTGGTTTAGGGCCCAGTGCTCGGTGTATCCTATCTAATTCAATACGATCTGGTAATTCAATACCTGGTAAACTGCGAAAGATTGCAATAGCCGTGTCTGCCAGATCTTCAGGACCCGTGGCTTCTGGGAGTCCTCTGAGACGTAGGTTATTCCTGCGACTTCGGTCTTCCATTTCTTCCAAGCGCAAGCACTGATCTTGTAAAGCCTCTGTGTGTGAGTCCTGTTGTTCCTCCAACTCTGACATACGACGTTCCAGTGACATAAGGGAGTTTTCACCCGCTTCCACTCTGCTAGTATGCTGATGTCTGCTTTAACTGCCTTTATTTCCTTGCGGTGTGTGGCTTCTACCGTCGCTATCAAGGCCGCAATGTCCGCTTTGGTTGGCAGTGTCTGCAGTATGGCGCGGAGCTCTGCATTTATTCCGGTTGTCTGTGAGGTGGGGGGCTGTGGGTCTCCATCTAAGTCAGACCGGAGATCCGAGGGGAAGCCCGCATAGGTATCCGTTAGAGGTATGTCTCTGTTCAGAGATGGGGAGCCGCTCGTTGCCTGTCCCACTGAGTGCTCACCACGAGGCGTCGCGGCCATCTTGAGCTCCGGGGAGCCGAGGAGAGAGAGCTGAAATCTCCGCCTGAGATCGTTCGACGTGGGTGGTTGAGGGGTTGATCTGCTCGGTTTGTTACTCTTCTTCACCGATTTCCGTCTGGTGGATTGCATAGTGTGTGGATCAAGCTGAAATAGCCAGGGTAAGGGAGAGACGGGCGGGAGCTCAGCAAACACACTTCTCTATCCAGCCATGTCCAGGCCACGCCCCCGAGTTCTACTCTTTTTTCCATTGACTGTCCTGTATAAAATTCTTCAAATTTCCCAGCAAAATGCACAGCCAACTTCTTTTTTAAATTGCTGACATGCCCACATTTTTAAGTTTATCAACATAAATTTTATACTGATACGTTCACAAAGACTGTGTGTCTCTAACGGTGAAGTCGCTGTTTCGATAGCATGTACTGTTGTGGATTTATTAAGGCTTGTTTGAAGGGTTCTCTCACACTGTCTCTCACTCATTAGGTGTGGGGATTAATGATCAAAAAGCTTTTCAAAAAACCTGTAAATATTCTACATCTTTCATACATTAGTGGTGTTGTTAAACTTTTTTTAATGAAATTCATGTTTATTTTAAAACCATTCCTACTTTTCCAACTATTCTCACTTCAACTTTTTCTTACGGATTTAAGCTATTCATCCAGTTAGCTTTAGCAATTCAGCTATTCAGCATTCCCACTCATTTTCTCCAGGAAATTAATTTTCTAGTTAATTAGTGGGACTGCTTCAGCAGTCCCACTATTGTTGTTCGTTTTTTTATTTATTCATTTTAATTTCAATTTTATTATTCCGTACGTTTTTTCGGCTCTGCATAACGTCTGCGTACTTTCAACTTTTAAAACCATTCAACTTTAAAAATGTTCAGCTCTTTCAGCTAATGATGGGACTTCTTCAACTTTTTTCTACTATATATACTTTTCAAAACATTAAGCTTTTTAACACTTTTTTTAACATTGAAGTGAATGAGAGCATGCTTCAAATCCTTAAAATCTTCTTCCGCTCCCAAAAGTTTCAGCTCCTTCATACTTTCACCTACAGATGCCAAACAAACTTTAAAATGTTCACAAAATATTCAGCTATCTGGCTATATCTTTTCAGTTTGATATCTTTTACAGTTTTTGTGAAAAAAGCTGTTTGTTTAGTGATCATTTCAGGAAATGTTATCGATTAAACAGAGTGTCTATTGGGCTGCTTTTGTTGCCATGGTTACAAAAGCTTCTTATACACAGTGATGGGTGGTGGGGGAGGCGGCTGGAGCATCTCAGCTCTGATTACAGAGCCCGGGGGACAGCACAGACACGCCATGTGAGGATTTATAATAGAGGAATATAATGGGGCAGTTTTGATGGGGCAATTCGGATCGGGCAGTTTTGATGGTGGCAATATGATGGGGCAGTTTTGATGGTGGCAATATGATGGGGCAGTTTTGATGGGGCAGTTTTGATGGGGCAATTCTGATGGGGGTCGTTTTGATGGGGCAGTTTTGATGGGGGCCTTTTTGATGGTGGCAATATGATGGGCAGTTTTGATGGGGGCAGTTTTGATGGTGGCAATATGATGGGGCAATCTTGATGAGAGCCGTTTTGATGGTGACATTATGATGGGGCAGTTTTGATGGGGGCAATATGATGGGGGCAGTTTTGATGGGGGCAGTTTTAATGGGGCCGTTTTGATGGTGGCAATATGATGGGCAGTTTTGATGGGGCATTTTTGATGGTGGCAGTTTTGATGGTGGCAATATGATGGGGCAATCTTGATGGGGGTCGTTTTGATGGTGACAATTAGGGATGAGCTTCGTGTTCGAGTCGAACCCATGTTCGACTCGAACATCGGCTGTTCGACCGTCCGTCGAATTGCGAACGTTATGGGCCGTTCGCGCCAAATTCGTGTGGCGCGTCACGGCCCATAATTCACTGCGGCATCGCAGTGCATTGCTGGCTGATGATTGGCCAAGCATGCACTATGACCCACATGCTTGGCCAATCACAGCGCCGTCAGTAGAGAGAGCTGTAATTGGCCAAAGCCAGGGTGGCTTTGGCCAATTATGGCTCAGGGGATTTAGTACACGCCCCACACTATATAAGGCCGCCTGCACGGCGGCCCTGTGTAGTGTGTTCCGGTGTGCTGATAGAGAGAGAGACAGACAGTGTCATTTGATTTGAGTTAGATAGATTAGGCTAGATCTGTTCCTGCTATTTACATTTAGTGCAGTGCGTCCTGCTCACAGTGTTCAGCTAGATCCGTTCCTGCTATTTACATTTAGTGCAGTCAGTGCGTCCTGCTCACAGTGTTCAGCTAGATCCGTTCCTGCTATTTACATTTAGTGCAGTGCGTCCTGCTCACAGTGTTCAGCTAGATCCGTTTCTGCTATTTACATTTAGTGCAGTGCGTCCTGCTCACAGTGTTCAGCTAGATCCGTTCCTGCTATTTACATTTAGTGCAGTGCGTCCTGCCCACAGTGTTCAGCTAGATCTGTTCCTGCTATTTACATTTAGTGCAGTGCGTCCTGCTCACAGTGTTCAGCTAGATCTGTTCCTGCTATTTACATTTAGTGCAGTGCGTCTTGCTCACAGTGTTCAGCTAGATCCGTTCCTGCTATTTACATTTAGTGCAGTCAGTGCGTCCTGCTCACAGTGTTCAGCTAGATCCGTTCCTGCTATTTACATTTAGTGCAGTGCGTCCTGCTCACAGTGTTCAGCTAGATCTGTTCCTGCTATTTACATTTAGTGCAGTGCGTCCTGCTCACAGTGTTCAGCTAGATCTGTTCCTGCTATTTACATTTAGTGCAGTGCGTCCTGCTCACAGTGTTCAGCTAGATCCGTTCCTGCTATTTACATTTAGTGCAGTGCGTCCTGCTCACAGTGTTCAGCTAGATCTGTTCCTGCTATTTACATTTAGTGCAGTGCGTCCTGCTCACAGTGTTCAGCTAGATCCATTCCTGCTATTTACATTTAGTGCAGTCAGTGCGTCCTGCTCACAGTGTTCAGCTAGATCCGTTCCTGCTATTTACATTTAGTGCAGTGCGTCCTGCTCACAGTGTTCAGCTAGATCTGTTCCTGCTATTTACATTTAGTGCAGTGCGTCCTGCTCACAGTGTTCAGCTAGATCTGTTCCTGCTATTTACATTTAGTGCAGTGCGTCCTGCTCACAGTGTTCAGCTAGATCCGTTCCTGCTATTTACATTTAGTGCAGTGCGTCCTGCTCACAGTGTTCAGCTAGATCTGTTCCTGCTATTTACATTTAGTGCAGTGCGTCCTGCTCACAGTGTTCAGCTAGATCTGTTCCTGCTATTTACATTTAGTGCAGTGCGTCCTGCTCACAGTGTTCAGCTAGATCTGTTCCTGCTATTTACATTTAGTGCAGTGCGTCCTGCTCACAGTGTTCAGCTAGATCCGTTCCTGCTATTTACATTTAGTGCAGTGCGTCCTGCTCACAGTGTTCAGCTAGATCTGTTCCTGCTATTTACATTTAGTGCAGTGCGTCCTGCTCAGTGTTCAGCTAGATCCGTTCCTGCTATTTACATTTAGTGCAGTCAGTGCGTCCTGCTCACAGTGTTCAGCTAGATCCGTTCCTGCTATTTACATTTAGTGCAGTCAGTGCGTCCTGCTCACAGTGTTCAGCTAGATCTGTTCCTGCTATTTACATTTAGTGCAGTCAGTGCGTCCTGCTCACAGTGTTCAGCTAGATCCGTTCCTGCTATTTACATTTAGTGCAGTGCGTCCTGCTCACAGTGTTCAGCTAGATCTGTTCCTGCTATTTACATTTAGTGCAGTGCGTCCTGCTCACAGTGTTCAGCTAGATCTGTTCCTGCTATTTACATTTAGTGCAGTGCGTCCTGCTCACAGTGTTCAGCTAGATCCGTTCCTGCTATTTACATTTAGTGCAGTGCGTCCTGCTCACAGTGTTCAGCTAGATCTGTTCCTGCTATTTACATTTAGTGCAGTGCGTCCTGCTCACAGTGTTCAGCTAGATCCGTTCCTGCTATTTACATTTAGTGCAGTCAGTGCGTCCTGCTCACAGTGTTCAGCTAGATCCGTTCCTGCTATTTACATTTAGTGCAGTCAGTGCGTCCTGCTCACAGTGTTCAGCTAGATCCATTCCTGCTATTTACATTTAGTGCAGTCAGTGCGTCCTGCTCACAGTGTTCAGCTAGATCTGTTCCTGCTATTTACATTTAGTGCAGTCAGTGCGTCCTGCTCACAGTGTTCAGCTAGATCCGTTCCTGCTATTTACATTTAGTGCAGTGCGTCCTGCTCACAGTGTTCAGCTAGATCCGTTCCTGCTATTTACATTTAGTGCAGTCAGTGCGTCCTGCTCACAGTGTTCAGCTAGATCCGTTCCTGCTATTTACATTTAGTGCAGTCAGTGCGTCCTGCTCACAGTGTTCAGCTAGATCCGTTCCTGCTATTTACATTTAGTGCAGTGCGTCCTGCTCACAGTGTTCAGCTAGATCCGTTCCTGTTATCTTCCTACTGACAGGCAGGCTTGTCTGGTTACAGTATATAAAGCTACCTGAAGAAAATTACAGGTGTTCTATCCCAGCTTAGTGCAGCTACAGGCCATTAGTATGTCTGGAAGGCCAAGAAGGAGAGGCAGACAGTCACAAGCCAATAAGAGAGGGCAAGCAGGCTCTGTGTCTAGTGCTGGTCGTGGAGACGGTGCATCCTCATCAGCACATGGCCATGGGACACGCTTGGCCTTTTTTTCGGCAGCTGGCCGTGTTGAGCCGCAACATGCGGAAGACTTGGTCGAGTGGATGACCAAGCCGTCCTCATCCTCCTCATCCTCTCTCACCCATGCCCAGGGTGCTTTGTCTGGCAAAGCAGCGGCCTCTTCCCTCAGCTCAATGTCATCAGTGACTCCTTCCCTAGCTCCACCATGTCCTCCTGAGGATTCCCTCGAACTGTTTGACCACAGTGTTTGGTACATGCTCCAGGAGGATGCCCAGCGTTTGGAAGGCTCTGATGATGATACTGAGCTCGATGAAGGCAGTAACATGAGCACGGACAGAGGGGGTGCCCAAGAAGGACAGCAATCTGGCAGTCATGCTCCCCCTGCTGCAGCATACTGCCAGGTTTGCTCCAGTGATGAGGAGGGAGGGGATGATGAGGTCACTGACTCAACGTGGGTGCCTGATAGGAGAGAGGAGGAGGAGGCAGCACATCACCAACGAGGCAGGATGCCCTCCAGGGGCCAGCCTAAGGGCAGCACATTGACTGCATCACACCCCAAAGCTCCACATGTGCAGGGCGCTGCAGTCTCTGCGCGTTATTCAAAAAGTTCTTTGGTGTGGGCCTTTTTTGAGACGAGTGCATCAGATCGCACCGCTGCTATTTGCAACATATGTCTCAAGCGTATCTCGCGTGGCCAAAACATCTCCCGCTTGGGTACCACATGCTTGACCAGACATATGTTGACCTGCCATGCAGTTCGTTGGCAAGCATATCTAAAAGACCCACACCAAAGAACAAAGAGGATCTCTCCTTGCTCCTCATCAGCTGAGATTTCCAACCCCACTAGACCTTCAGTCCTCTCTGAGACCTGCAGTGAGAGGAATGAAGGTGTAGAATTAGGTGTGTCACAGCCAAGTACTTGTGGGCAATCTGCTTTTGGTACACCGACGTCAGATTGTACCAGGCAAATTTCCCTGCCCCAGTTGCTGCACCGCCGAAAGAAGTTTGCTCCCAGCCATCCACATGCCCAGCGGTTGAATGCTAGCTTGGCAAAATTGCTAGCACTTCAACTGCTGCCTTTTCAGTTGGTAGACTCTGCCCCCTTCCGTGAGTTTGTGGAATGTGCAGTTCCTCAGTGGCAGGTACCCAAACGCCACTTTTTCTCACGGAAGGCGATTCCGGCTCTCTACCGGCATGTGGAAGGCAATGTCCATGCCTCGCTGGACAGGGCGGTCAGCGGTAAGGTGCATATTACCGCTGACTCATGGTCCAGCAGGCATGGACAGGGACGTTACTTAAGTTTCACGGCGCATTGGGTGACTCTGCTGGCAGCTGGGAAGGATGCAGGACAAGGTGCAGTAGTGTTGGAGGTTGTTCCGCCACCACGCCTCCAAAATGCTGATTGTGACACACCTCTCTCCTCCACCCCCTCCTCTTCTTCTTCCTCCATGGCCTCTTCCTCGGAACCAGCGGTGCTCCGTAGGCGTTCAAGGGGCTACGCAAGTACGCAGGCCAAAAGATGCCATGCGGTGCTTGAGCTGGTGTGCTTGGGGGACAGGAGCCACACTGGGGCAGAGGTTCTGTCAGCTCTGCAGGGGCAGGTTCAGAGGTGGTTGACGCCACGCCAACTTAAGGCAGGAATGGTGGTTTGCGACAATGGCACCAACCTCCTCTCTGCCCTCCGACAGGGACAACTGACCCATGTGCCCTGTTTGGCTCACGTCCTTAACTTGGTGGTGCAGCGGTTCTTGGGCAGGTACCCGGGCTTACAGGATGTCCTGAGGCAGGCCAGGAAAGTCTGTGTGCATTTCCGCCGGTCATATAATGCCAGTGCTCGGCTGACGGACCTCCAAAAGGAGTTTAACCTGCCCAAGAACCGCCTAATCTGTGACATGCCCACCAGGTGGAACTCAACGTTGGCCATGCTGCAGCGGCTGCACACGCAGCAGAGGGCCATCAATGAGTACCTGTGCGACTATGGCACCAGGACAGGGTCAGGGGACCTTGGTTTTTTTTCCCCACGCCAGTGGGCCATGATCAGGGATGCATGCACTGTCCTGTCACCATTCGAGGAGGCCACGAGGATGGTGAGCACTGACAGTGCATGCATCAGTGACACTGTCCCCCTTGTCCACCTGTTGGAGCACACGCTGTGTGGAATAATGGACAGGGCACTTGAGGCAGAACAGAGGCAGGAAGAGGAGGACTTCCTTAGCTCTCAAGGCCCCCTTTATCCAGACAGTGTTCCTGCGTGCCCGCCGATCACACAGGAAGAGGACGAGGAGGAGGAGGAGGAGGAGGAAGATTGTGTCAGTATGGAGGTGGAGCCTGGCACTCAGCATCAGCAGTCTTTAAGGGATCAGTCCCAAGGAACACATGGACTTGTACGTGGCTGGGAGGAGGTGGCTGCGGACGTTGTTGTCCTTAGTGACCCAGAGGACTCCGGACCGAATGCCTCAGCAAACCTACGCTGCATGGCCTCCCTGATCCTGCAAAGCCTGCCCAAGGTATGATCGGTTCCAGCAACCATCGCCAGCGTCTGTTTTACATGGTGCAGGAATACCTAGGGGCAAGATCAGACTTGGACACCTTTCCCACCGAAAATCCTCTGGGTTACTGGGTCTTGAGGATGGATCACTGGCCAGAGCTTGCACAGTATGCAATTGAGCTACTGGCCTGTCCTGCATCCAGCGTTCTTTCGGAACGCACATTCAGTGCTGCTGGAGGCGTGGTAACCGATCACAGGGTGCGTCTGTCCACTGACTCGGTCGATCGGCTGACCTTCATAAAAATGAATCAGTCTTGGATCACCACCAGCTACCAAGCACCTGATGCTGATGTAACTGAATAATTTTTTTCAGATCCCTTCAAAGACTGCCTATGCTGATGCTGAGTGACTATCCCTGAGTAATTATCCTCTTCCTCCTCAATCATCACGCTGATAGCTTGTAAGAACATTTTTGGTTCTGGGCGCCACCACCAGTGCCTAAGGCCAAATTTTTCAGCCCCTGTCTAACAGGGGCGTGTAATTACAATTTTTGATGCAATACTTTGCAGCAGGGCTCGTTCCTGCATTCCAACTAGAGTGTCTGTGAGGGGTTGCAGTGTTGTGGCACCAGCACCAGTGCCTAAGGCCCAATTTTTCTGCCCCTGTCTAACAGGGGCGTGTAATTACAATTTTTGATGCAATACTTTTCAGCAGGGCTCGTTCCTGCGTTCCAACTAGAGTGTCTGTGAGGGGTTGCAGTGTTGTGGCACCAGCACCAGTGCCTAAGGACCAATTTTTCTGCCCCTGTCTAACAGGGGCGTGTAATTACAATTTTTGATGCAATACTTTGCAGCAGGGCTCGTTCCTGCGTTCCAACTAGAGTGTCTGTGAGGGGTTGCAGTGTTGTGGCACCAGCACCAGTGCCTAAGGCCTAATTTTTCAGCTCCTGTTCAACAGGGGCATGTAATTACAATTCTTGATCTAATATTTCACAGCAGGGCCCTGTGAGGGCTTACAGTGTTGTGGCCACAGCAACACCTAAGGCCCAAATTTCTGCTGAGTATATAGGGCAGGACCCTACTTTCAAACATCTAACTTACAAACGACTCCTACTTGCAAACGGAAGGAGACAACAGGAAGTGAGATGAAATCTACCCCTAGGAAGGGAAATTCTCTCCTGTAAGAGTTAATATGGGAAAACAATTTCTCCTTTCCACTGATGCTTTCCAATCCTTGTTCCACAAAAAAACCCAAATTTTCAAAAAACATTTTTCATTGGGACAAAAAAGTGAGGTGAAATCTTCTGAAGAGGAGGAAAGACAGCAAAACAAATGTCACAGGGGTGATAACCCTTCCCTATGTTTTCCAAAAAGCTTAAAAAAGATTTTTTGGCTGGAGCTAAACACGTTAAAAATGTACCCGTTCAAAATTACAAAGAGATTCTACTTGACAACAAACCTACAGTCCCTGTCTTGTTTGCACCGCCTGTATACTGCTGTTCAGAGTATATAGGGCCTTTCCTTATTTTAATTTGGGTGCGGGGTTCCCCTTAATATCCATACAGGACCCAAAGGGCCTGGTAATGGACTGGGGGGGTACCCATGCCGTTTGTCTCACTGATTTTCACCCATATTGCCATGACCCGACATGACATTAAACCCGCAAGCAGTTTTAAATGAGATTTTTTCCTTTAAAAATGACATTTGGTGCAGGGACTGTTCTAAACATGGGAAACACGCGTCACTTTACAGGCATACTATAGACACCCCCCAGGTACGATATTTAAAGGAATATTTCACTTTTTTTTTTTTTACTTTAAGCATCATTAAAATCACTGCTCCCGAAAAAACGGCCGTTTTTAAAAGTTTTTTTTGCATTGATACATGTCCCCTGGGGTAGGACCCGGGTCCCCAAACCCTTTTTCGGACAATACCATGCAAATTAGCCTTTAAAATGAGCACTTTTGATTTCGAACGTTCGAGTCCCATAGACGTCAATGGGGTTCTAACGTTCGTGCGAACTTTCGGTCCGTTCGCGGGTTCTGGTGCGAACCGAACCGGGGGGTGTTCGGCTCATCCCTAGTGACAATATGATGGGGCAGTTTTTATGGGGCAGTTTTGATGGGAGCAGTTTGATTTGGGCCATTTTGATGGTGGCAATATGATGGGGCAGTTTTGATGGGGGCTGTTTTGATGGGGCAATATGATGGGGCAGTTTTAATAGGGCAATATGATGGGGGCAGTTTTGATGGGGGCTGTTTTGATGGTGGCAATATGATGCGCAGTTTTGATGGGGTAGTTTTGATGGTGGCAATATGATGAGGCAAATTTGATGGGGGTCGTTTTGATGGGGCAATATGATGGGGGCAGTTTTGATGGGGGCAGTTTTGATGGTGGCAATATAATGGGGCAATATGATGGGGCAGTTTGATGGGGGCAGTTTTGATGGTGGCAATATGATGGGGCAGTTTTAAAGGGGCAGTTTTGATGGTGGCAAGTTTGATGGGGCAATTTTGATGGGGCAATTTTGATGGGGCAGTTTTGATGGGGCAATATGATGGGGCAGTTTTGATGGGGGCCGTTTTGATGGTGGCAATATGATGGGGCAGTTTTGATGGGGCAAATTTGATGGAGGCCGTTTTGATGGGGCAATATGATGGGGAAGTTTTGATGTATAAAATTCTTCACATTTCCCAGCGAAATGCACAGCCAACTTCTTTTTTAAATCGCTGACATGCCCACATTTTTAAGTTTATCATTATAAATTTTTTACCGATACGTTCACAAAGGCCGTGTGTCTCTAACGGTGAAGTCGCTGCTATGATAGCATGTACTGTTGTGGATTTATTAAGGCTTGTTTGAAGGGTTCTCTCACACTGTCTCTCACTCAGGCAGATAGTGAGGAGATGTTTTTTACAGTGTGTTCAGGGGACAGGCAGCTAGCAGATAGGGAGATGCTATTCAGCATTCCCACGCATTTTCCCCAGGAAATGCATTCTCTAGTTCTAGATTTATAATCTTCCTGATTCCTGGAGGGGGAGGAGAGGTTTCCATAGCTAAGGGGCGGCAACTTCCTCTGACACTGCTGTTGCTATGGAAACCCGACCTACAACCTATTACACTGCTTGTGCTGCTCTGAGCATGTGTAAGATCTGGAGGTGCATGCTGGGTAACCAGCATGCATGGAATACAGGAAGAGATACAGTCTGGCTTCAGATGCCCACACATGAGATGGCCGTGGCCTGCTGGAACTGACAAAAGTAAGAAATCAATGGTGCAAAAATACAAAACGGACCTTAGTTTACAGCATACCTTTACTAGAATACATTAACCACTTCAATACCAGGCACTTTTTCCCCTTCCCGCCCAGGACAATTTTCAGCTTTCAGCTCTGTCGCACTTTGAATGACAATTGCGTGGTCATGCTACACTGTACCCAAACTAAATTTTTATCATTTTGTTCCCACAAATAGAGCTTTCTTTCGGTGGTATTTGATCACCGCTGAGGTTTTTATTTTTTGCTAAACAACCTAAAAAAGAACACATTTTTTAAAAAAAAACAGTTTTTCTTAGTTTCGGTTATAAAATTTTGTTTTCTCCTTCACTGACCGGCACTGATGGGGTGGCATTGATGAGGTGGCACTGATGGGCACTGATGAGTTGGCACTGATAAGGTGGCACTGATGAGCACTGATGAGGATGCACTGATATGTAGAATTGATGGGCACTGAAGGGCACCAATAGGTGGCACTGATATGCAGCACTGATGGGCACTGACTGGCGGCACTGATGGGCACTGACTAGTGGCACAGATGGGCACTGACTGGCGGCTGTGATGGGCACTGACTGGCGGCACCAATGGGCACTGACAGGTAGCTGTGATGGGCACTGACAGGCGGCACTGATTGGCAGATAGGCGGTACTATCTGACACTGACAGGTTGCACTGATGGGCAGCACTGATGTTGAGGTACTGACAGGTTTTACTGATGGGCACTGAGATGGGCACTGACTGGCACTGTGGTGGGCACTGATTAGCACTGATATGGGCAATGATTGGCACTTTGGGCACTGTGAGCTGTGTTTTTATGTGGCACTGACTGACAGCTTATGGGCCCATTTTAAAAGGTGTTGTGGCACATCTGAGGGGCCTGTGCTGATAATCAATTTGCTGATTATCAGCACAGACCTCCCCTCTGACAGGGAGAGCCGCCGATCGGCTCTCCCAGTCAGCGCGAACTGAGAAATGCCGTTTACCTGCACTTCCTGGTTCACGCGATGATCAGTTGTGATTAGTCACAGCTGATTACGTGGTAAGAAGCCTCTGACAGAGGCTTCTTACCACGATTGGAGATGCGGGGTGTCAGACTGACACGGGCGCACGCCAGCATGTTATCTTGCTGGACGTCATATGACGCCCAGTCAGGCCATCATTCTGCATACGGCGGGCGGGAAGTGGTTAAGCATGAGGATTATAGGGGTATTTTTATCTAAAAAGTAAAATTTTGCCTGGAACACCGCTTTAAACCCTCAGTTTTTTTAAGCATGCTCAGCAGCTGATTTATTCACTTATGGATTATGAAGCTTGTTGATCTTTCCATCCTTGCCTATGTGCCAGTTTAAGCTGGTGCCATGACCACTGCCCAGAGGTTCCTGTTTCAGTGTGACTCCTTTCTCTTGCAGAATCCTATGGAGTTACTGTACCCTTGCATGCAGGAATTAGAGTTGCATCTCCCTACACTGTGTGCATCAGTAGAAAAACACAGCCCCATAGCCTAGGATGACAAGGCACCCCCGGGTTCCATTCTCACAGACTGACTGCAGACTGCATTGTCTATTGTTTACTCTATCTGTAAGCCCTGGAGCGAGTATCTGTTTAAATGTAGGAAGTGTACATGAATTCAATTTAGTATCAACCTCTTGCAGTTCCTTTTACAGCAGAGATTAAACTGGGGGAGGTAGAAGGAGCACAAAGAGCCAGTCAGTTGTGCTTCATTGCAAAATGAATTGCGAATTGCACAGGAGCCCTGTGCTTCTTCTGGTCCGTTTCAGGTCCGAAATTCCGCCAAATGTTTTTACCACACACCCCCAACTACTGGTGTAGCATCAAGAGTTGCAATAATGACCCCGCCCCATGTTTTAGGGAGCCCGGGTGGCCTCCTTGTCACATTCTGTTTTACACTTGGACAGGAGGGGTGGCATATACAGGAACCAGTCCTCTGCATTTTCCTCCTGCATTTTCCTCCTGCAACTGCTGAGAGACAGCTTCTCCTCCTCTCCCTTCCTCTGGCATTCAGCAGCTGCAGGAGGAAAATGTTCATTATGCTATTTAAAATAAAAAAAAATGTAATTTTTATTTTCATTGTGGCTTGCGACCGGTTACCAAATCACATAAGTGGCCCTCGCTCTTCAAAAGGTTCTAGCATCTCTGTTCTAAGGTGTTTCACACTAAATAGTGCTTAGTTATAGAGTCAAACAGCTCCCTTATACATGTATGTGCTTCCTTTTGTGTATTTAGCCATTTGACTAGACTTCATCTTTAACCACTTCAATATCAGACATTTTTACCCCCTTCCTGTCCAGGCCAATTTTCAGCTTTCAGCACTGTCACACTTTGACAATTACTTATTGCAACACCGCTCCCAAATTAAAATGTTATCATTTTTTTTGAGACAGGTAGAGCTTCCTTTTGGTAATATTTATTCACCACTGTTTTTTTGTTTTTTTTATTATTTGCAAAAAAATTACAGAAAATCTTAAATGTGTTTTTCTTTGTTTCCCAATTATTACATTTTGCAAGTAAAAAATATATTTCTTCATAAATTTAGGGCAAAATGTATTCTGCTACATTTCTTTGGTAAAAAATAACCCAAATCAGTGTATAATATTTAGTCCGTAGGACAGTTTTAGAGTCTATAAACTATGGTATGTACTGACGGCCTATCTCATTTCTTAAGGCTCTAAAATGCCAGGACAATACAATTATCCCCCAAATAACGCCTTTTTAGAAAGTAGACAGTCTGAAGTATTAAGAAAAAGGGTGTGATGAGTTTATTAAAATTGTAATTTTTTTACACTATTTTCTGGCAAAAAAAAACAACCTTTTTTTCAATTTCTTAAGCTTTTTTTTGTAAGATTTTAATTTTTTTTTACATACTGTGACCAGAGCAGCACAGTGTTACCATAAGTACAGGATTTTTTTTAATACTATTGTAGCACCCTCTACTAGGTAGGTGCTAGTAGTAGGATTTTTTTTTGTCATTACGGGTAAATTTAATCAGGCCTAGCTGTAAGCTAGGCCTGTTTGTTGTGATCTGTGTGGGCTGGGAGTGGCTCAGAGTAGGCTAGAGACTCACAGATAGCATCATCTTTCCATTACCTCCCTTCTGCTTCTAGAGGCTTCTAGAAGGAAGGAGGGGAAGAGAGGTGGGGCAGGCTGGGGTATTCAGGGGGCCCTGGCCAATCCCCAACTAGGATTGACAGGGGGCAGGCTCCCTTGAAATACCCAGGGTCAGCCCAGCTGGGGAGGAGTTGTCAGGCCTATAATCCTTCAATAAAAACACAAAACAAACCTAATGGACTGTTCATTGTCTTGGAGTGTCTGAGAAGTGAATGCGGGGCTGGACAGGGTGACAGGTGGACCACAACACTCAGCAGCCCCTACGGGTACCACTACACTATGATTGCTTATAACAGTGATGATCACTGTTATGAGCAATAATTTTTATGAATGGCATCCATTTATTGTTTAAAGACATACTGGTAGATTAATCAGATCCTGTCTAAATTGGCCCTAGTATATGCATGAATGTGTGTTAGGGACCTTAGGTTGTAAGCTCCTTGAGGGTAGGGACTTATGTGAATGTACAATGTATATGTAAAAGCGCTGCGTAAATTGACGGCGCTATATAAGTAGCTGAAATAATAATAATAATAATATTCATTGTGTACTATTGTGAAAGCTGTGATTGGCTACAGCTATCACATAGTACAATCAAATTAAAAGTGCAGCGCTAACAAATAAGTGAAAGTAAATGCCAAAAACATACAAATAAATGTCTCTAAGAGGAATGTCAATCCCAAAAGTCTTGTATAAAAGGGCCAAACAATCCTCTCCCAAGCAAGGGAGTACCAGTGTCTTGAAGGGACTGTGGACGCTTAAAGAGAGGCGACCCCAAAATAATAATCCAATCTTCAAAAAACAGGATGGGTACTCTTACCAGATCAGTTGGACGCATCTGCCGTATAGCAGTGCGTCAATAGGGCGAAAGGGAGATGATACTCCAGGATGTCCAGCCGGATAGTAACCACCGGGTCTCGACCACCAATGGAGGGGTGGTGTCCTAGGCAGGCCGTAGATCTCCAATGCACCCGATCACCGATGATGGAGGCAGATAGTTCATAATAAACCCACAAGGGAAAAGAAAAAGGGACTCCACATAGTGCAGGTCAATGCGATTTAATACTCCAAAAAGCTGTACAGAGATGTGATCACAAATAAATAAAAGACATAAAAATGGCAATGTGGGAAGCTGAGATAGCTGGCCCTATGCGTTTCGACCACACAGTCATCAACAGTGCCCCTGTTGATGACTGTGTGGTCGAAACGCGTAGGGCCAGCTATCTCAGCTTCCCACATTGCCATTTTTATGTCTTTTATTTATTTGTGATCACATCTCTGTACAGCTTTTTGGAGTATTAAATCGCATTGACCTGCACTATGTGGAGTCCCTTTTTCTTTTCCCTTGTGGGTTTATTATGAACTATCTGCCTCCATCATCGGTGATCGGGTGCATTGGAGATCTACGGCCTGCCTAGGACACCACCCCTCCATTGGTGGTCGAGACCCGGTGGTTACTATCCGGCTGGACATCCTGGAGTATCATCTCCCTTTCGCCCTATTGACGCACTGCTATACGGCAGATGCGTCCAACTGATCTGGTAAGAGTACCCATCCTGTTTTTTGAAGATTGGATTATTATTTTGGGGTCGCCTCTCTTTAAGCGTCCACAGTCCCTTCAAGACACTGGTACTCCCTTGCTTGGGAGAGGATTGTTTGGCCCTTTTATACAAGACTTTTGGGATTGACATTCCTCTTAGAGACATTTATTTGTATGTTTTTGGCATTTACTTTCACTTATTTGTTAGCGCTGCACTTTTAATTTGATTATATTTGGGACTTGGTTCGTTGTGTGCTAGCAGCTTGTATTTCATTTATATATTTGGTTCACTGGTGAGCGCAGCTTATTTCACTTTCACTATCACATAGTACAGATGCATTGTGATTGGCCCTGACTGTCCCATGTGATCACCGTGACTAATCACAGAGTTCATCACAATAGTACATAATGAATGGCTATGAATGAAAGCCATTGATTGATCACAGCGATCACATGGTACCAGGGCTGGCCCGGTACAATGATCTGTCATCTGCTGTGGACACAGTGGTTAACAGATCATGCTGCAGCACAGCCACTAGGGCGCATGTGAGGCATGTGACTGGAAGGATGTCATATAATGTCCACCCAGGATGGGAAAGCCCCTGCTAGGCTGTTATCTGCCTATAGGCCAGACGGGAAGCAGTTAAAGTTGATTCCTTCCAAGATTATATTTTTGAAATGACAGAAGGATCTTCTCAGTGTACACTGTTCTAGGATAATTAACCTCACAATTATGGACTTTTCACCAAGTTCTATACTAATTACTCAAATCCGTTTTTTTTCTGGCAAAGATAACTGAACCGTTGATTACATTGGCATCTATATTTTATTACATGATATTGATTGGCAGGCATATGTCAAAATTTTAACTATGCATTAAAAAGAGAACAGAACAGATTGAATGATGAATAAACTGAGCTTGAGGCATATATAAAAAGACACCTTTAATGTCAGGTACAGATAAAGTAATTGGATACATTTTAACCACTTCAAGTGTTGCACCTGTACATCCATTATGGACCACAGCAAATTTTTAATATCTACTATTGACCTGTTCATTTGACAATAGCGTAATCACAATCTAATTTAAACAATGTAATACATATATCTTTTTTTCCATGGATAAAAGCCTGGTTCACGCCTCTGCATTTTAAGTGTGTTTTTGCAGTGCATAAAAATGCATGTGTCATTAAAATACATTGATACAAATGAATTGATTCCGATGAGGCTGTTCATATCTGCATGCCGTGCTGTAAAAAATGAGGCATGTCTGTTTTTTGTTTTTTTTTGTAAATTTTCTTTCCCACTAGAATAAGAAAAATGCATGTACAATGAATGTTAAAAATGGACAAAATCGGACACAGACAGATGTGAATCCAGCCAAAAGGGTTATTTACAAATTACAATTATTGACTTGCAAGGTTGTTTTAACTAGCATAACACGCAGATCAAAGGTTACCACTTTGATCTGCTGCAAACGGACCAAAGTAATTACAATGTAACAAAATAATGTAGCTCATAATTCTTTTTGACATTGCAGATGCTGTTCTGGTTTTGCCTGTAATTGCAGCCAAGGAGCTGCAAGGGAAAAAGAGGAATAAAGAAGAGAGGAGTATTTACATGAAGCTTATTATTGTGTGTCTGGTACTTGCAAAGCCCACAACTGGGCTCCTATAATCCTTACAAAGCTGGACACAACACTGGCACAGGGTCAACACTGTATCTTGGCCTAGGCCGCCAAGGCCTAGGGCAGCACTTTGCAGGGGGGGGGGGGCAGAGCCATCTTAAGAGCATTATAAGCCCCCGGGTAATACAGTGCACTAGGGCCCTGTCTACACAATCACGCACGATTGAACATCAAATGCAGCTTTACTGTGCCCGTGAATGCAGCCTCACTGTGCCAGTGAATGCAGCCTCACTGTGCCCCTCAAATGCAGCCTCACTGTGTCCATGAATGCAGCCTCACTGTGCTCACCATTGCAGCCTCACTGCGCCCGTGAATGCAGCCTCACTGTGCCCACCATTGCAGCCTCACTGTGCCCACCATTGCAGCCTCACTGTGCCCATGAATGCAGCCTCACTGTGCCCATGAATGCAGCCTCACTGTGCCCACCATTGCAGCCTCACTGTGCCCATGAATGCAGCCTCACTGTGCTCACCATTGCAGCCTCACCATGCCCGTGAATGCAGCCTCACTGTGCCCACCATTGCAGCCTCACTGTGCCCACCATTGCAGCCTCACTGTGCCTACCATTGCACCCTCACTGTGTCTACCATTACAGCCTCACTGTGCCCATGAATGCAGTCTCACTGTGCCAATTAATACAGACTTACCATCGCCTGGTAACACACACACAGCGGGCATCTTCTCCTGTGTATCACGGAGCTGGCTGAGTCTGTGTTCGGCGGCCATGCTGTAACAAGGTCCCGCCCCCTAGACCAGCTCGTGTGATAGGCGGAACACTGATTCAATCTACTATTACACAAGTCGGTCTAGGGGGGCGGGACCTTGTTATAGCGCGGCCACCGAACACAGACCCAACCAGCTCCGTGATACACAGGAGGAGAGAGGGAAAGAGCGAAGGGCTGCAGCCGCAACTCAAAGCGACCCCAGGGCAGGCGGCCTACCAGGAAATTTCCCGGTAGGCCAGTATGGCCCTGGCTGGGGTCGCTGCCCAGGCAAGTGGGGCCCCCCGGGCAGCTGCCCACTGTGCCCATGCGAAAAGACAGCCCTGGGGGGTGGGAAAAAAGAGGGGACTGGGGGAATGGTGAGGGTGTCCAGTGAACTTACACTTTAATATCATGTTGAAAACCAAGGACGCCAGGGGAGGGGAGGGCTGTGCTGTGCAGACAGTGGATGATCCTCACTGCTCCCTACCTGCGACCCCCTCCATCAGTCCTCCTTATCTGACATTGACACCGCTAACATGGATCTCAGGGGGTTCCTATCTTGGTGTCCCCTGATTTGTCCCCTCATAGAAGAAGAATGTAGGATGCCTGGCTCAGGGATGTGTTGCCATACTACACAGGTTCTCCTCCACCTACCAGGAATAATACCCTGTGACCGACCCCTCTCTCCTGGATCTTCCAAGATGTCTTCCAGCCTGTTGGGATCTTACAGGACTGGGAGTGATGGGAAAGTCCTGATCCCTCTCCCCTCCATCATCCTGGAGAAGAATATAGGGAGGACTCAGTACACCTGCAGCCTTCCCCACACCAACCATGGCTGTGGCTATAGCCAGCTCTCTCATCAGACAGAGGAGACAGACCAGGCAATCCAACAGTGACCGGGTGGGTATCTCCAAGAGACGCAGCAGCCCCAGCAAGGACGACCGGTCCCTGTAAGAGAGGCATGTCTAGGGGTGTTCACTAAGGTCCTCTTCTGCAGTGGGAGCAAGAAGTTGGTCCGGGAAAAAACCAGGTCAGAGCGTGACAGCTACTCACACTCCATACATCCCTCCATACATCTGTCCCTCATCCACCCTTCCCTCCATCCATCCATTTCTCCTTCTATTCATTCCTCTATCCATAAATCTGTCCATATTTCCATTCATTCACCCCTGCTTCAATCCATCTCTCCATTCATCCCTCTATCCATCCCTTTCTAACGACAATACATTATACAATTAGACTGTACAATCTTCATAAAACTAACCCAACACAATAAAAAAAAGTGAGGCAGGGCAGTGTGCTGGAGTGACATGGGGTGTATTTGGGAGCCCTAACCAATCCCCAACTAGGATTGACAGGGGGCAGGCCTCCTATATATACCCATGGTCAGCCTGTTGTGGGAGGAGTTGTCGGGTGGAGGAACTGAATGATGGCGTATTAGGCTGTGGTGACCCTTGAGGGACCCCCTTTCTGGGGGGTGACCCCGGGCATGGAGCTCGGGAGCTGGGAGGGAGCCTCTCTTTACACGGTCATTGAGAGGTGTCCTGGAACAGGAGCAGGAGGAAGACAGTGTTGAGCATGGCCAGGAAAGTCATCCAGGAGGAATCCATGCCGGGGTCGGTGAGTGAGAAGCTCTGGGAGAGACATGCCAGGATTGGATGTGGAGCCAGAGGGAGAGACTGTGGTGGTGTTGAAGTTAAGTCACTGCAGCTAGGAGGGTTGGCAGGAATTGCATCGGACGTGCTGGGAGTAGTCCACCAAGTATCAGTTAGCACAACTATCTTTTTCATCTAAAATGGTTGCTACCACAAAGGGGACTGCAGACCCCCTCCTGCAATTGGCTACTAGGAAAATGGTAGGACTTAATCAGAGTGAGGCCTAGCCATGTGCTAACGGTGACAGGAATCTAGAATTGGACAGTGATGGAAAGCAAATGATCTCAAGTAGTGTGCTGGTGGAGATATGCAGTAGAAGAGACTGTCAGTTTGGATTCAATTACCTTTATTTCAACTAAGAAGTATTCATCATTTGGGCATCCCATGTCCCTTTTCCCCATCCAAGTTTAATCCCCTAATAAAAACAACAAAAACAAGCAAGAGACTGTTCATTTACTGGAGAAGTGTGCCTAAAATGGATGTCTGACCAAGCAGGGTGATGTGTGGATGTTGAAATATGCAGTGACCCCACGGGGCACCACTACACTCATTTAAGGTGACGTGGCAGGGGTGTGTCCTATGCCTACATACTTTTGCTAATAGGTGTCCCTCATTCCCATTTCAAGTTGGGAGGTATGGGTATTGCACGGAATGACCCCTTACCTCCTCCTCTGGAGTTTACTGGCGACGCTGTCTGCTCCTTCTCCTTCTCTCCTGCGTGTGCCCCCATTGCAAACTGTGTGCTATGGGTGCTCACATGTGGGTGCACACTCAGGCTGGGTTGTGTGCATCCATAGACACACAAAGCATGGCTCAGCCATGCCCCTGCTCCCTCCTCATAGGTTTTGACTGACAGCAGCAGGAGCCAATGGCTCCCGATGCTGCCTGAGTCTCCTGTGAGACTAGGAAGAGTAGAGATAAGAACTGCAGCTGGGCATAGTGCTGGAACAAGAGAGGACTCAGGTAAGTGTTTAGTTGTAGGGAGCACATAATGTGGTAAAACATTTTTTACCTGAATGCAGGGAATGCATTCAGGTAAAAAATGTTTTAACTTTAGAACCACTTTATTGCTAGTTGGGGCAACAGGATAAATACTGTATGTGGTGTTTTGGTGAACACTACTTTACCACACAAGTGTAAGGATCTGCTGCCCTCTACTGTTGCTGCTAATATCATAGTGTTATGTACAGTATAACATTTCCTGTCTTTGGGGTACTAGCTTTAATATCCCAGAAAGAGGAAGTGGAGAGAGACAAAGTCTCAGCCGCATGTCCTGTCCATGCTGCTAAACCCCAAGCCAGAAGGGACTGTGTACTGCTTCTTAATATAGGGGGTCAATAATGGCAAGAGTTGGTGAAAGCAGGGGTCCGTCATCAGGAGATAATTCTGAAAATCATCCGGATTATTCTCCTGGAGCTCCCGCAGCAAAGGCATATGACATAATTGGTCACGATTAATAAAGCAACCAATTTTTGGTCCAAGAAATCCTCCTTCTCCTGTTCCTGGACTGGACTTGGGTCAAAACCATAACTCCAAAGCCAATAATAAATAACACGTTATCTCCTCCTATTCCGCAACATGTCTGGTTGACGTACGGCCGTTCAGAAACAAACTGAAAAGCATGAAATGAAAAGCGCGAACTGAAAAGCGCTATATAAAAAAAGCAAAATGAAAAGCGCGAATCAACACTCACCAAACTTCTACTAACACGAAATTAGCAGAAGGATCCCAAAGGGTGGCGCTACAGAGCTGAAAAACCACGTAGTACGTCACTACGGTCGTGTTTGTTGACCGACAATTCCATGCCGTTTATATGCAAGACAAAATCCAGGCACACGCCTTCGGACAAAAGTCCAAGGTTTTGTCTGCGGAAAATCCGATCATGTGTACGAGGCTTTAATCTCTTGAGAAGTGAAACCACGCTCAATATAACTGTTGGTCCAAAACCAGTTTACTCGGATGTACAGCCAACACTCATCAGGAAATCATATGGCAACCAGTTATCATTTAGAGAGAAAAAAAAAAGAGAAAGAAAGGAGCGACTAGCTCTCATAGTGTAAAATACTCTGCTCCCAATTACTTTGATTAGATTACTGGTTAGTTTCGGAGAAAGTCCCTCTTTTCTACAGGTTTAACGCAACATCCTGTTTGGAGAGAGCCATTTCTCATAACCCCCCCCCCCCCCCCCGAAAGAGAGTTACACAAGTATACGTTGAAGTGCAGCAAACATGGTGCAGTTTTGCCTGCCCCAACTATAATGCCCTGTACACACGATCGGACATTCCGACAACAAAATCCATGGATTTTTTCCGACGGATGTTGGCTCAAACTTGTCTTGCATACACACGGCCGCACAAAGTTGTCGGAAAATCCGATCGTTCTGAACGCGGTGACGTAAAACACGTACGTCAGGACTATAAACGGGGCAGTAGCCAATAGCTTTCGTCTCTTAATTTATTCTGAGCATGCGTGGCACTTTGTGCGTCAGTTTTGTGTACACACGATCAGAATTTAACCGATCAGATTTTGTTGTGGGAAAATTTTATAGCCTGCTCTCAAACTTTGTGTGTCAGAAATTCCGACGGAAAAAGTCAGATGGAGCCCACACATGATCAGAATTTCCGACAACAAGCTCCGATCGCACATTTTCCGTCAGAAAATCCGACCGTGTGTACAGGGCATTAGTGTACATTGCTCACCCTGAAAAAAGGCAGAAAAAATAGCCCTAAACATGAAAATCCAACTCATTTTTTAACCTAGCATAAAAAAAAAATGTCAAAAACTTTTAAAAAAGCCCCAAAAAGCACAAAAGGCCTGCAAATGTGGCATCAGCTAAACAACAACTAAAGTTGTTGCTGTTACACAACAAACAATACCTTAAAATTGACTGTTGGGTCTCTGGTCCGAACATCGCCTGTTAACCGAATATGTGGGGCGCTTGGCGGGATATTTACCTGCCCAGCGCCCCACAATGCACTATTGCAATTTTTCTATTGCTGGCAATGGTATTGCATTGCTGGCAATTTAAATGTCATTTTTCTTTTTCTTTATAAATGTCAGTTTTGCTGCAGCAAGTTCCATACACAATACAGGTGCGCCATTTCACAGGCAGACTAACTAGACCCTGGAAGGAAGAGAGGAAAGATCCCTGGTGCCGCACATCCACAGAGTCCTATGGTGGTATGAGAAAGACAACCTTAGCCTAGGCTCCCGCCAGGCACTATATTTAAAGGAATTTTTCACTTTTATTGTTTCACTTTAAGCATCATTAAAATCAGTGCTCCATTAACCACCTTAATACAGGGCACTTACACCCCCTTCCTGCCCAGACCAATTTTCAGCTTTCAGCGCTCTCACAATTTGAGTAAAAATTACTCAGTCATGCAGCACTGTACTGATATGAAATTTGCGTCCTTTTTTTTCATACAAATAGAGCTTTCTTTTGGTGGTATTTAATCACTAGTGGGTTTTTTCTTTTTTGTGCTATAAATAAAAAAAGACCGTAAATTTTGTGAAAAAAATGCATACTGCTACTTAGCTTTGGTAAAAAAAAAAAAAAAAAAAAAAAAAAAATTTGTGTATATTATTTGATCTTTGTGAAAGTTATAGAGTCTACCACAATGGTGCCAATCACTGAAAATTTATCACATCTGATCAGGCCTTCAGTACATCAGGTGTATCTCATTTCTTGAGACATTAACAAGTCAGGAAAGTACAAATACCCCCCAAATGTCCCATTTTTAGAAAGTAGACATTCCAAGGTATTAAGTAAGTAGCATGGTGAGTTTTTTAAGTTGTATTTTTTTCCCCCACAATTCTTTGCAAAATGAAGATATATATATATATATATATATATATATTTTTACAAAATTGTCATATTATCAGGCTATTTCTCACACACAGCATATGCATACAACAAATCACACCCCAAAATACATTCTGCTACTCTTCCCGAGTATGGCGATACCACATGTGTGTGACTTTTACACAGCCTGGCCACATAGAGAGGACCGACATTGAAGTAGTACCTTCAGGCGTTCTAGGAGCATAAATTACACATCTCATTTCATTCCTACCTATCACACTTTTGAAGGTCCTTGAGCACCAGGACAGTGGAATTATCCACAAAATGACCCCATTTTGGAAAGCAAACACCCCAACGTATATTCTATGAGGTATGGGCTGCAGATAGGTACTCGGGTACTCTGATGGGCTGCAGATAGGTACTTGGGTAACTTTATGAGCTGCAGACAGGTACTCGGGTACTCTGATGGCCTGGTGACAGGTACTAGGGTACTCTGATGGGCTGGTGACTGGTATTCGGATACTCTGAAGGGCGGTGACAGGTACTCCGTACTCATATGAACTGTGACAGGTACTCAGGTGGACTGTGACAGGTACTCGGGTATTCAGATGAACTGTGACAGGTACTCAGGTACTCAGATGGACTGTGACAGGTACTCAGGTACTCTGGTACTCATATGGACTGTGACAGGTACTCTGGTACTCATATGGACTGTGACAGGTACTCAGGTACTTATATGGACTGTGACAGGTACTCAGGTACTTGGGTACTCAGATGGACTGTGACGGGTACTCAGATGAACTGTGACAGGTGCTCGGGTACTCAGATGAACTGTGACAGGTATTCAGGTACTCAGGTGGACTATGACAGGTACTAAGGTACTCAGATGGACTGTGACAGGTACTTAGATGGACTGTGTGAGACAGGTACTCAGATGGACTGTGTGTGACAGGTACTCAGATGAACTGTGACAAGTACTTTGATGGGTGGTGACAGATCCTCTTTATTGGGGGGGGGGGGGGGGCAATCAGTGTGGTTGGTGTACACTGTAAGCGGTAACGAGATGTTACCGCAATCTCCTTCTCACACATGATCGGTGTGTGAGGAGGAGAACCCGGTAACATCTCGTTACAGCTCTATGTTTACATTTAGTGATCGGCTATGGAAGGATCACAGCCGATCACGTGGTAAACAGCCGCTGGCCAATGGCTGTTTACCAGCCTCGCCGCCACCGATGTCTTCATACAGCGTGCTCACACGCATGTGCCCTGCAAAGTGGGGCGTTACCATCTGTGATCAGCCGGGACTTCATCATGGCTGATCACATGGTAAACAGCCATGCCCAATGGCTGTTCACCCCCCTTTGTGGCGAGCCGTGTCTCCGTGACACCCCGCCACCAAAGGTACAGGGCTGCATGCACACGATCGCGCGCATGCCCTGTTTAAATGGACGGATGTCATATGACGCCCACCCAGAACAAGAGCCGCTCTGCCTGGCCATCATATGACAGGCAGCGGGCAGAAAGCATTTAAAAACAATCTTTTTAAAAGTTTTTTTTGCATTGTTACATGTCCCCCAGTGCAGTAGCCGTTCCCCATACCCTTTTTATGGCCAATAACCAACAAGCCTTAAAAATGGGGACTTTTGATTTTTCAAGTTCGGGTCTCATAGACTTCAATGCGATGTTCGAGAGTTCTGATGGGAACCGAACCGGGGGGGTGTTCGGCCCATATCTAATCACAGTAAACCAACAAATTCTCCCTACACAAAATGTCAGCTCTTCCTTAACTACTCCAACAAGCACTGACAAATGGCTTGCTGGAAACCTACCTTTTCATAGTGAGAGAGGGCTGGCACATAAAAAAGCTTCTATTATTGGCCCTTGTGAGCCAGCTGGCCTAAGATTAAAGGCCATGATGCTTACAAATAATTTGGCCTGGCGAATTTCACCATAAATTTACTGGGATTGGGAAACTTGAACATTCACCTCACGCTCATAGTAGCGGTGAACCCGTACTTCATCACTACTATGGAGAGGTCGTCTATTGCTGGAGGGGACTTTGCTTTGGTGGCAGCGGTGTGGCTCCATGATATGTTTTTGCTGCAGAGCTTATCTCCTATGTTAGATCATCCATTTTGAGCAATTATTTTGTTCTTCTATGCCAGGGGCCTCCAAACTTTCTAAACAAAGGGCCAGTTTACTGTCCTTCAGATATCAGGAGGGCCAGACCGTGGCCAGCGGGAGTGGAAATTTTCCTGGCATCGGTAGGAGTAAACATCACCACATTTGGTATTAGGCTAGAGAAATAGTGCCCCATTATTGATATCATAAGGAGCAATAGTGCCCTATTATTAATGTCAGTGGGAGAAATGATGCTCCATTGTTGTTGTTAGATGGCAGAATAGGGTCACATATCAGTGGGAGGATTAGTGCCCCAAGGGCTGGATAAAAGCAGGCAAAGGGTCGCATCTGGCCCCCGGGCCGCAGGTCAGAGACCCCTGTTCTATGCAATGAGATCACCAGTGTTGCTCATTGTAGGTAACCTGTACATACAGAAGGTCAAGAGCCCAAGTGCACAACATTGAGTCTTTGCCCTTTTATTTGTTAAATTGAAAACATCTGAAGTATAAGCTTGTAGTGAAAGTCCTTGACCTGGATAAATGAAAATGTATGACAACATGTTTTTTTCCCATTGTCTTTCACTCTTCAAGCCCAATATTATTAAATAGTCGTATGATGTGAATGTCAGGGCTACAGAATCGTAGGGGAGGAGGCCGATTCACTTATTATCTGTTAAGGGTTTTTAATTAAACTGAATTAAAATATAAGAAGAAGAAATAAACATTTCAGTTTCTGCAAAATACAAACTATGTACTCATGAGGACTTGTGGTCATAGGGGTCACAGGGCTGATCACAAGTTCACGTTTTAAAACAAAAGCGTTCTTGTTGGATTTATTTTTAAGCTTTTTTTTGCTTGTCCACATGTACAGTATTTTTGTATGTATTTTTTACATTAAAATGCATAACATGTTTCTCTTGCATTTATGTCCAATTCCATTTAACTCCATGGTTCTGCTAGTTTATCAATAGTTTCTCTGAATTCTGCTGTGGCATTACTGTAGTAACTTTACATATTCCTGTCATCTTCTAACTGCTCCACTAACATCCTGGAATAACTCACAGCTATCATCATCCTTCTTTTATCTACTATGACAACGACAATTAAATCACCCATAGAGTTCAATTCATCAAAAGCCCTTTTATCTGACAATGAAATATTACATGTGTTAGACTTAATTTTACTCCACATCGCCACATATTGTGCAATTTATCTCTGCACACAAGCATGAAAGTTTTTTATTTGCTGCTCTCCCTTAGGGGACACGCGGCAAGATTTAAAGTACTCTTTCAATTCTTGGGCTAGGTATTAAAGTGGAACTCTGACAAAATACTTTCTTTTGCATTCTAGTTTTGAATATGAAGGACTAGAACCTCAATAAAGTGAAATCTAATATCAAACAAGATAGAGGGACAATCTAAATGAAGATATGTGTTCCAATGTCAACTGTGAATGAGGCATTTCCCCTTGTAGGTGGGGTGCAGCGTGTGGGGCGGCAGTAACTCACACATACAAGTGCAATAGAAAACTCGTATTGAAGTAAAATATCCACAGTTCACAACAACCCAGAGGGACCCATGCCCAACCAGGTACACTCACAAATTCCAATGATGCAAAGATGACAGGTATCAGCCGGGTTGACAGCATCTGCTAAGAGAGCTGAATGGAGCCTGGCCATCCTGTGCTCCCAAATGAGAAGATATCCAAAGGAGTTGTGACCCTACTCTTTCCCTCCTCAACAGGAACCTTTCCTTTTTGTTAGTAATGTTAGTAACAGGCAGGGTACCTGTTCCTACTGTACCAACTCACCAAAAAGTAAGTGCGCCTAGCTTGGGAACCAGGACCTTAAATAGGCTCTGTCTGACCCAAATCATGAACAAGCAAAAGAGAAGAAAGGATGGCCTTGGGACTTTATGTGAGGTGGGAGAGATTCGGAACATTTTCACAATCAGTTCAGTACAAAAATGTTTATTGTTCACAAAAATGCTCAATACAGTAATGGGATCAGCAATAAGTGTGCGTAACCCGGCATAGTGGCCTAGTATTCAAGCATAAGTAAAAAACAAAAAACAAATACAGTTCATTGCACTTGATTAGTACATCCATAAAAAGTATTATACAAAATATATATATATCATATGAATAAGTAAAATACATATTACACATGCATAGATAGCAGTAGTGTGTGACCATGTGGTGATCAACTTCAAGTACCCAACAAGGGCATGCATGTGGCATCGGTATTGCCCTACGCGTTTCGCGAGTCTCCTCTCGCTCGTCAGGGGCTGATGCATAATTTGTATGTCTATAACAAAAATTGAGAGTAATAGAAGTATGAAAAATAATAACTGAGTCGGGACACGAAAAAATGGTTGGCACGAAGGGTCCATGATAAACGACCCCGTACTTACCACTTGACTGGGTTGGGTCACCAAAAGACCGGGTCTCAGGATGGCGGCAAAGGGCAATGCCGGCACGGGGGCTGAGGGGGAGTGGCGACCACCAGTACGCTGCAGGACAAACCAGGGAGCACAGCAAGGACCGCAGGAGCTAGTGTGGTGGGTGATATGAAGGTGTCCATGAGCATATCTAGAAAAATTACATATATAAAAAGGATACATGAGTCTCAACAAGTGTACCCAAAGTAGACTAAGAATCAGAGGGTCAGTCCTAACCCTCAGGAATAACTCAGAGGGGTTAAGGAATAAGTATATATGTATAGAGTAACATGAATTTAAAGTATGAATTGGTAAAGATGAATGAATGGACCGTCATGATGGCAAGTAATTAAAGGCAAGGGCTGGAGGGAAGTGCATACATACAGATAAATATGAGATATAAAGTATAACTACTTTTAGTTCTAAGTATATATGTATATATGTATAGGGTAACGTTCTCAGTATATATGTATAAGTATATATGTATAGGGTAACATGAGTTCAAAATATGAATTGGTAAGGATAAATGAAAGGACCGTCATAATGGCAAGTAATTAAAGGCAAGGGCTGGAGGGAAGTGCATACATACAGAAAAATATGGGATATAAAAGTAAAACTAATTCTAGATTGTGTGGGGGGGTGAATGTGTGTAGCAACAAACGTGTGGAGTATAATTAAAATGGATAATGTTGTGTGTGGTGAAAGGATATCACATATGCATTTAGATAATATAAGGTGAAAAGAGAAAGGGGGGGGGAAGAGGAGGAGGGGGGAAAATGGAGGAATAATACCTGAGTGAATGTAAAGAGTCCCAGGCATAGAAGGTGCTCTCACAGACCCAAAACATGTAAACACACCAGCCGAACCACAGATGCAGACTGCAGCCGCGCCGAGCCCCCGGATATACCCACAGCGGTAATGGAAGCCACGCCCCCAGCGTCATGTACGGATGGCGGTATGCTGATGCTAACAGCATCAACCAGAGGAGCCGGATGTACGTGACACCAGCCGCTCACCCATCCGGGATGTTCCACACAGCCCAGGAACGCGGGGTCAGAGGACACCGCGTAGTGGGCGTGGAAAACATGACGCCGACGTGCAGGTGGCCCCGCCCGACCGTGAGGACAGGCGGGGGCAGCAGGAGGTCAGATAGACCTCCCCTTTACACGTCGCAGCCCCCAATGCCGGAAGCGCAGTGTCACCAAACAAACAGACCACAGCAGAGGGGAGCCAACACAACCCGGAAGTAAAACCTGATTATAACTAAGTATGTTGATAAAAAATATGTAGGTAAAAATGGACCAATGGTTTAGACCGACCACATTTTGGCCTAATGGGTGTCTTCCACCCGAATACATACAAAAAAGGAGAGTTGTGGTCTGAAGAAACCACTCTGCCACCTCCATCCCTAAATGCAGCAAAAGAGAAGAAAGGATGGCCTTGGGACTTTATGTGAGGTGGGAGAGATTCGGAACATTTTCACAATCAGTTCAGTACAAAAATGTTTATTGTTCACAAAAATGCTCAATACAGTAATGGGATCAGCAATAAGTGTGCGTAACCCGGCATAGTGGCCTAGTATTCAAGCATAAGTAAAAAACAAAAAACAAATACAGTTCATTGCACTTGATTAGTACATCCATAAAAAGTATTATACAAAATATATATATATCATATGAATAAGTAAAATACATATTACACATGCATAGATAGCAGTAGTGTGTGACCATGTGGTGATCAACTTCAAGTACCCAACAAGGGCATGCATGTGGCATCGGTATTGCCCTACGCGTTTCGCGAGTCTCCTCTCGCTCGTCAGGGGCTGATGCATAATTTGTATGTCTATAACAAAAATTGAGAGTAATAGAAGTATGAAAAATAATAACTGAGTCGGGACACGAAAAAATGGTTGGCACGAAGGGTCCATGATAAACGACCCCGTACTTACCACTTGACTGGGTTGGGTCACCAAAAGACCGGGTCTCAGGATGGCGGCAAAGGGCAATGCCGGCACGGGGGCTGAGGGGGAGTGGCGACCACCAGTACGCTGCAGGACAAACCAGGGAGCACAGCAAGGACCGCAGGAGCTAGTGTGGTGGGTGATATGAAGGTGTCCATGAGCATATCTAGAAAAATTACATATATAAAAAGGATACATGAGTCTCAACAAGTGTACCCAAAGTAGACTAAGAATCAGAGGGTCAGTCCTAACCCTCAGGAATAACTCAGAGGGGTTAAGGAATAAGTATATATGTATAGAGTAACTGTATTTGTTTTTTGTTTTTTACTTATGCTTGAATACTAGGCCACTATGCCGGGTTACGCACACTTATTGCTGATCCCATTACTGTATTGAGCATTTTTGTGAACAATAAACATTTTTGTACTGAACTGATTGTGAAAATGTTCCGAATCTCTCCCACCTCACATAAAGTCCCAAGGCCATCCTTTCTTCTCTTTTGCTGCATTTAGGGATGGAGGTGGCAGAGTGGTTTCTTCAGACCACAACTCTCCTTTTTTGTATGTATTCGGGTGGAAGACACCCATTAGGCCAAAATGTGGTCGGTCTAAACCATTGGTCCATTTTTACCTACATATTTTTTATCAACATACTTAGTTATAATCAGGTTTTACTTCCGGGTTGTGTTGGCTCCCCTCTGCTGTGGTCTGTTTGTTTGGTGACACTGCGCTTCCGGCATTGGGGGCTGCGACGTGTAAAGGGGAGGTCTATCTGACCTCCTGCTGCCCCCGCCTGTCCTCACGGTCGGGCGGGGCCACCTGCACGTCGGCGTCATGTTTTCCACGCCCACTACGCGGTGTCCTCTGACCCCGCGTTCCTGGGCTGTGTGGAACATCCCGGATGGGTGAGCGGCTGGTGTCACGTACATCCGGCTCCTCTGGTTGATGCTGTTAGCATCAGCATACCGCCATCCGTACATGACGCTGGGGGCGTGGCTTCCATTACCGCTGTGGGTATATCCGGGGGCTCGGCGCGGCTGCAGTCTGCATCTGTGGTTCGGCTGGTGTGTTTACATGTTTTGGGTCTGTGAGAGCACCTTCTATGCCTGGGACTCTTTACATTCACTCAGGTATTATTCCTCCATTTCCCCCCCTCCTCCTCTTCCCCCCCCCCCTTTCTCTTTTCACCTTATATTATCTAAATGCATATGTGATATCCTTTCACCACACACAACATTATCCATTTTAATTATACTCCACACGTTTGTTGCTACACACATTCACCCCCCCACACAATCTAGAATTAGTTTTACTTTTATATCCCATATTTTTCTGTATGTATGCACTTCCCTCCAGCCCTTGCCTTTAATTACTTGCCATTATGACGGTCCTTTCATTTATCCTTACCAATTCATATTTTGAACTCATGTTACCCTATACATATATACTTATACATATATACTGAGAACGTTACCCTATACATATATACATATATACTTAGAACTAAAAGTAGTTATACTTTATATCTCATATTTATCTGTATGTATGCACTTCCCTCCAGCCCTTGCCTTTAATTACTTGCCATCATGACGGTCCATTCATTCATCTTTACCAATTCATACTTTAAATTCATGTTACTCTATACATATATACTTATTCCTTAACCCCTCTGAGTTATTCCTGAGGGTTAGGACTGACCCTCTGATTCTTAGTCTACTTTGGGTACACTTGTTGAGACTCATGTATCCTTTTTATATATGTAATTTTTCTAGATATGCTCATGGACACCTTCATATCACCCACCACACTAGCTCCTGCGGTCCTTGCTGTGCTCCCTGGTTTGTCCTGCAGCATACTGGTGGTCGCCACTCCCCCTCAGCCCCCGTGCCGGCATTGCCCTTTGCCGCCATCCTGAGACCCGGTCTTTTGGTGACCCAACCCAGTCAAGTGGTAAGTACGGGGTCGTTTATCATGGACCCTTCGTGCCAACCATTTTTTCGTGTCCCGACTCAGTTATTATTTTTCATACTTCTATTACTCTCAATTTTTGTTATAGACATACAAATTATGCATCAGCCCCTGACGAGCGAGAGGAGACTCGCGAAACGCGTAGGGCAATACCGATGCCACATGCATGCCCTTGTTGGGTACTTGAAGTTGATCACCACATGGTCACACACTACTGCTATCTATGCATGTGTAATATGTATTTTACTTATTCATATGATATATATATATTTTGTATAATACTTTTTATGGATGTACTAATCAAGTGCAATGAACTGTATTTGTTTTTTGTTTTTTACTTATGCTTGAATACTAGGCCACTATGCCGGGTTACGCACACTTATTGCTGATCCCATTACTGTATTGAGCATTTTTGTGAACAATAAACATTTTTGTACTGAACTGATTGTGAAAATGTTCCGAATCTCTCCCACCTCACATAAAGTCCCAAGGCCATCCTTTCTTCTCTTTTGCTGCATTTAGGGATGGAGGTGGCAGAGTGGTTTCTTCAGACCACAACTCTCCTTTTTTAAATCATGAACAAGGGGAAGGTTTGGTTAGGGGGAGAGTGGGACTTTATATGAAGCAAGTGACAGCAAGATGGTAGTAGGGTGAACGTAGAGGAATTTATTCACATAATACTAGAGCATACACATTACAATTGTAAAATGCATACAACCAAACATATAATGCATAGATAAATATAATATAACATACATTGTAATGTTCATACAAATGATGAATTGGTAATGAAGATAAACAGGTTAAGCAATAATAGCTCAAGATACCACCTTGACAAAATTCCCTAGTTCACCACAATCGAAGTTAGGTAAAATGATATTATAAACGGTAATGCCTGCAGGACCTAAGGCCTCAAAGAACCTGTGGGGGGGGGGTAAATATTGGTAAAATTTGTGAGAACTATGTATGGAAAGTTCAAACGGCGAATGATGGCTCAACGTGTTTCGTGGCTTCCATGCCACTCGTCAGGAGCAAGCACGTGTGGTATCTGCAAGAATATTGAAATAAATAAAACAGAAAGGGGGCAAGGACAATGGTAATTGAGGAGCGAGGTATGTAAACCCCCGCGGCTAATATATAGATATACTTACTGGGGTCCTGTGCACTGATGGTATAGTGGCGGGACACCGCAAGCCATCCAAGGTACCCCCCAACCGGGAGCTGTGGCGGGGAGCCCCGATATATGGACATCTTCCTGGGCGGCCTGGGCACTCGAGGCTCTGCACACACTCGATCTCACAGCATTTGGGAACCTTCTCCCTTCTTAGGGGTCCCAATCTTCTCCAGGTACACTTATCATTTCTTCTTTATTTTTTTGTCTCTACACTGTTTTTGGCTTGGTTTTTGTTTTTGTCCAATCTCCCCATCCTTTATCACTATTGGCTAACCCTCCGGTTCTTTCTATGTCCCTCACTGTCCTTCCCTTCACCTCACTGACCTTCCGTGGGGTCCTTATTTCCTTTCTTTTCCTTCGCTTTCAGTTTCTTACCTTCACTTCCCAGCACTCCCATCACATCTTGTACAATCATTCCCTCACTTTTCCCATAGATATGCCTCAGTTCCCATGCCTGCCCTGGTTGGCGCCTGTTTTCGTCTCCGCGGGGCTCCCCGCCACAGCTCCCGGTTGGGGGTACCCTGGATGGCTTGCGGTGTCCTGCCACTATACCATCAGTGCACAGAACCCCAGTAAGTATATCTATATACTAGCCGCGGGGGTTTACATACCTCGCTCCTCAATTACCATTGTCCTTGCCCCCTTTCTGTTTTATTTATTTCAATATTCTTGCAGATACCACACGTGCTTGCTCCTGACGAGTGGCATGGAAGCCACGAAACGCGTTGAGCCATCATTCGCCGTGTTTGAACTTTCCATACATAGTTCTCACAAATTTTACCAATATTTACCCCCCCCCCACAGGTTCAGTGAGGTCTTAGGTCCTGCAGGCATTACTGTTTATAATATAATTTTGCCTAAATTCGATTGTGGTGAACTAGGGAATTTTGCCAAGGTGGTATCTTGAGCTATTATTGCTTAACCTGTTTATTTTCGTTACCAATTCATCATTTATATGAACATTCCAATGTATGTTATATTATATTTATCTATGCATTATGTTTGGTTGTATGCATCTTACGATTGTAACGTGTATGCTCTAGTATTATGTGAATAAATTCCTCTACGTTCACCCTACTACCATCTTGCTGTCACTTGCTTCATATAAAGTCCCACTCTCCCCTAACCAAACCTCCCCCTTGTTCATGATTTAGATTGGGATGGAAATGCATGACCTTACCAGGTCATGATTTAATTTAAAGTCCTTAGGGATGGAAATGGGTGACCTTACCAGGTCATGATTTCCTCAAAGTCCCTAAAAACCCCTCCTCTCTTTTTCTGTCTGACCCAAGAGGGCTATCGGGACCACATGGGGCATCAACATCCAATCTGTGACCCAGAAAACCATAGATGAACTGTGTTCCCCTTGACACCCTCTCCAACAGTGGTGCTACTGTGGAAGAGCGCCACCTGCAGTGGAGAAAGTAGACTGCTCCTGCCTACACCCTCAAGTAAGCAAAGTTATCAGCACCTCCAGTATGTAAGCATTGTTTCACATACAGTAGTACCTTGGATTACGAGCGTAATCAGTTCCAGAAGCATGCTTGTAATCCAAAGCACTCGTATATCAAAGCGAGTTTCCCCCATAGGAATCAAAGGAAACTTTGTTCCAGTGTCACTGCTAGTGTATGCAGTACCGCATGTGGCCAGAGGTGGGGGGGGCACCGGAAACACTCAGACTCTCTGAGACCAGTCGGAGACACTCTGAGCTGCTCGGAGGCACTCGGAGACACTCGGAGACACTCGGGTACGAAGTGTTTCCAAGTGTCTCAGAGCATCTCCGAGCATCACCGGCGCCTCCGCACCTCTTGCCACATGCAGTATTGCACACCCCAAAGGTTTGAATCCTGCTCGTCTTGCGAGACGACGCTCGCAAATCGAGTCAGGATTTAAAAGAAAAACCAGCTCGTATTGAGAAACGTTCGTAAACCGCGTTACTCGCAATCAGAGGTTTTACTGTATAATGAATCAGAGGCTACACAATTTGTATCGGTCTTGTTTTCAACTTACTTTGGGGAGATTTTCACTCACTTCCTGTTGCATTTCTAGGACATAAAGCCAGAGAATTTCCACCTAGCAGGGACACAGAGAGCTTTAAACCCTTAGAGAGGTTTAACCCTAACCCACGCTATCTAAAACCAGAAAAATTATTTGGGCTGGGATTCCCCTTTAAACACAGTGCATATGGTACTTACAGAATGTAGTGACTCTTTTGTCTTCAGCACCTCATGTGAACTGCTGTTAAACAGGGGCTGAAAAATTGGGCCTTAGCCACTGGTGGCGACGCCCAGAACCAAAAATGTTCTTACAAGCTATCAGCGAGATCATTGAGGAGGAAGAGGATAATCACTCAGCATAACAGGATAGTCATTAAGCATCAGCATAGGCAGTCTTGAAGGGATCTGACATTTCAAAAAAAATTATTCGGTTACATCAGCATCAGGTGTCTGGTAGCTGGTGGTGATCCAAGACTGATTCATTTTTATGAAGGTCAGTCGATCGACCGAGTCGGTGGACAGGCGCACCCTGTGATCAGTTACAAAGCCTCCAGCAGCACTGAATGTGCGATCCGAAAGAACGCTGGATGCAGGACAGGCCAGTAGCTCAATTGCATACTGTGCAAGCTCTGGCCAGTGATCCATCCTCAAGACCCAGTAACCCAAAGGATTTTCGGTGGGAAAGGTGTCCAAGTCAGATCTTGCCCCTAGGTATTCCTGCACCATGTAAAAAAGACGCTGGCAATGGTTGCTGGAACCGATCATACCTTGGGTATGGAACCGATCATACCTCGGGATACCGTCTGAATGCATCGGTCAGACGGCCACCTTCTCCACCGCTCCTTCTTTGACTGACCGAAGCCTCAGCAACACATTGTCCAGGAACAGGATTTTGTAACCTCCTAGTCTCTGGGAACGCGTTGCACAGACCTTTCTGCAAGGCCTCCCGAAGATGTTTCATCCTTTGCTCCCTCTGCGATGGCAAGATAAGGCATGCAACCTTACCCTTGTAACGTGGATCAAGGAGGGTTGCCAGCCAGTATTGATCCCTCTCCTTGATACCACGAATACGAGGATTCTTCCGCAGGCTTTGCAGGATCAGGGAGGCCATGCAGCGTAGGTTTGCTGGAGTCCTCTGGGTCACTAAGGAAAACATGATCCGCAGCTACCTCCTCCCAGCCACGTACAAGTCCATGGGTTTCTTGGGACTGTAAATGATCCCTTGAAGACTGCTGCTGATGCTGAGTGCCAGGCTCCACCTCCATGCTGACACAATCCTCCTCCTCAGCCTCTTCCTGTGTGATCGGCGGGCACGCAGGAACACTGTCTGGATAAAGGGGGCCTTGAGAGGTAAGGAAGTCCTCCTCTTCCTCCCTCTGTTCTGCCTCAAGTGCCCTGTCCATTATTCCACGCAGCGTGTGCTCCAACAGATGGACAAGAGGTACAGTGTCACTGATGCATGCACTGTCACTGCTCACCATCCTCATGGTCTCCTCAAATGGTGACAGGACAGTGCATGCATCCCTGATCCTAGCCCACTGGCGTGGGGAAAAAAACCAAGGTCCCCTGACCATGTCCTAGTGCCATAGTTGCATAGGTACTCATTGATGGCCCTCTGCTGCGTGTGCAGCCGCTGCAGCATGGCCAACGTTGAGTTCCTCCTGGTGGGCATGTCACAGATTAGGCGGCAATTGGGCAGGTTAAATTCCTTTTGGAGGTCAGCCAGCCGAGCACTGGCATTAAATGACCTGCGGAAATGCACACAGACTTTCCTGGCCTGCCTCAGGACATCCTGTAAGCCCGGGTACCTGCCCAAGAACTGCTGTACCCCAAGTTAAGGAGCCAAACAGTGCACATGGGTCAGTTGTCCCTGTTGGAGGGCGGAGAGGAGGTTGGTGCCATTGTTGCAAACTACCATACCTGCCTTAAGCTGGCGTCAACCACCTCTGCACTTGGCCCTGCAGAGCTGACAGAATCTCTGCCCCAGTGTGGCTCCTGTCCCCCAAGCACACCAGCTTTATGCCTGCGTGCTTGCGTAGTCCCTTGAACGCCTATGAAGCACCGCTGGTTCCGAGGACAAATCAGCACAGGAAGAGGCCATGAAGGAAGAAGAAGAGGGGGTGGAGGAGAGAGGTGTGGCAGAATCACCACTAGTAGAATTTTGGAGGCGTGGTGGCGGAACAACCTCCAACACTACTGCACCCTGTCCTGCATCCTTCCCACTTGCCAGAAGAGTCACCCAGTGCGTGGTGAAAGATAGCTAACGTCCCTGTCCATGCCTGCTTAGCCATGAGTCAGCAGTAATATGCACCTTACTGGTGACTGCCCTGTCCAGCGAGGCCAAGACATTGCCTTCCACATGCCGGTAGAGAGCCGAAATCGCCTTCGGAATCGGAAGGGGGCAGAGTCTATCAACTAAAAAGGCAGCAGTTGAAGTGCTAGCAATTTAGCCAAGCTAGCATTCAACCGTTGGGCATGTGAATGGCTGGGAGCGAACTTATTTCGGTGGTGCAGCAGCTGGGGCAGGGAAATTTGCCTGGTACAATCTGACGTCGGTGTACCGATAGCAGATTGCCCCCAAGTACTTGGCTGTGACACACCTAATTCTACACCTTCATTTCTCTCAGTGCAGGTCTCAGAGAGGACTGAAGGTATAGTGGGGTTGGAGATCCCAGCTGATGAGGAGCAAGGAGAGGTCCTCTTTGTTCTTTGGTGTGGGTCTTTTAGGTACGCGTGCCAACGAACTGCATGGCAGGTCAACATATGTCTGGTCAAGCATGTGGTGCCCAAGCGGTGATGTTTTTGACACGCGAGATACAATTGAGACATATGTTGCAAATAGCAACGGTGAGATCTGATGCACTCGTCTCAAAAAAGGCCCACACCAAAGAACTTTTGGAATAACGCGCAGAGACAGCAGCGCCCTGCACATGCGGAGCTCTGCGGTGTGATGCAGTCCGTGTGCTGCCCTTAAGCTGGCCACTGGAGAGCATCCTGCCTCGTTGGTGATGTGCCTCCTCCTCCTCTCTCCTATCAGGCACCCACGTGGAGTCAGTGACCTCATCATCCCCTCCCTCCTCATCACTGGAGCAAAGCTGGCAATATGCTGCAGCTGGGGGAACATGACTGACAGATTGCTTCTTGGGCCCTCTCTCTGGGCTCACATTACTGCCTTCCTCTAGTTGGGTACCATCATCAGAGCCTTCAAAACGCTGGGCATCCTCCTGGAGCATGTACCCAACACTGTGGTCAAACAGTTCGGGGGACTTCTCAGGAGGACATGGTGGGGCTAGGGAAGGAGTGACTGATGCCATTGAGCCAAGGTAAGAGGCCGCCAGACAAAGTACCCTGAGCCTGGGTGAGAGAGGATGAGGAGGATGAGGATGCCTTGGTCATCCACTATACCAAGTCTTCCGCATGTTGTAGCTCAACACGGCCAGCTGCCGAAAAAAAGGACAAGCGTGTCCCACGGCCACGTGCTGGTGAGGATGCACCGTGTCCACGACCAGCACTGTTGCCTCTAGACACAGAGCCTGCTTGCCCTCTTTTATTGGCTTGTGACTGTCTGCCTCTTCTTGTTGGCCTTCCAGACATACTAATGGCCTGCAGTGAGATGAAGCTGCACAAAGCTATGGTAATTTAGGCTCCTCACTTTGTAGTATACTGATTATACTGCAGCTAGCAGAATCAACTGTCTGCCTGTAGTATTATTAGTATGAGAACAACAGCAATTGTCTTCAGGTAGCTTTAGGTGCACACTGTGCAGAGGACACAGTACACTAACTGTAAATACCATAGCTGCCTGCCTGTGGTATTAATAGGATCAGAAGAACACCACCAATTGTCTTCAGGTAGCTTTAGGTGCACACTGTGCAGAGGACAAGGTACACTAACTGTAAATACTGTAGCTGCCTGCCTGTGGTATTAATAGGATCAGAAGAACACCACCAATTTTATTCAGGTAGCTTTAGGTGCACACTGTGCAGAGGACACAGTACACTAACTGTAAATACCATAGCTGCCTGCCTGTGGTATTAATAGGATCAGAAGAACACCACCAATTTTCTTCAGGTAGCTTTAGGTGCACACTGTGCAGAGGACACAGTACACTCACTTTAAATACTGTAGCTGCCTGCCTGTGGTATTAATAGGAGCAGAACAACAGCAAATTGTCTTCAGGTAGCTTTAGGTGCACACTGTGCAGAGGACGCACTACACTAACTTGTAAATACTGCAGCTGCCTGCGGTACTAATAGGATCAGAAGAACACCACCAATTTTCTTCAGGTAGCTTTAGGTGCACACTGTGCAGAGGACGCACTACACTAACTTGTATATACTGCAGCTACCTGCAGTACTAATAGGATCAGAAGAACACCACCAATTTTCTTCAGGTAGCTTTAGGTGCACACTGTGCAGAGGACGCACTACACTAACTTGTAAATACTGCAGCTGCCTGCGGTACTAATAGGATCAGAAGAACACCACCAATTTTCTTCAGGTAGCTTTAGGTGCACACTGTGCAGAGGGCGCACTACACTAACTTGTAAATACTGCAGCTGCCTGCGGTACTATTAGGATCAGAAGAACACCACCAATTTTCTTGAGGTAGCTTTAGGTGCACACTGTGCAGAGGACGCACTACACTAACTTTTAAATACAGCTGCCTGCGGTACTATTAGGATCAGAAGAACACCAACAGTTTTCTTCAGGTAGCTTTAGGTGCACACTGTGAAGAGGACACAGTACACTAACTGTAAATACTGCAGCTACCTGCCTGTGGTATTAATAGGAGCAGAAGAACACCACCAATTGTCTTCAGGTAGCTTTAGGTGCACACTGTGCAGAGGACACGGTACACTAACTGTAAATACTGTAGCTGCCTGCCTGTGGTATTAATAGGATCAGAAGAACACCACCAATTTTATTCAGGTAGCTTTAGGTGCACACTGTGCAGAGGACACAGTACACTAACTGTAAATACTGTAGCTGCCTGATTGTGGTATTAATAGGATCAGAAGAACACCACCAATTTTATTCAGGTAGCTTTAGGTGCACACTGTGCAGAGGACACAGTACACTAACTGTAAATACTGTAGCTGCCTGCCTGTGGTATTAATAGGATCAGAAGAACACCACCAATTTTCTTTAGGTAGCTTTAGGTGCACACTGTGCAGAGGACACAGTACACTAACTTTAAATACTGTAGCTGCCTGCCTGTGGTATTATTAGGAGCAGAACAACAGCAATTGTCTTCAGGTAGCTTTAGGTGCACACTGTGCAGAGGACGCGCTACACTAACTTGTAAATACTGCAGCTGCCTGCGGTACTAATAGGATCAGAAGAACACCACCAATTTTCTTCAGGTAGCTTTAGGTGCACACTGTGTAGAGGACTCACTACACTAACTTGTATATACTGCAGCTACCTGCAGTACTAATAGGATCAGAAGAACACCACCAATTTTCTTGAGGTAGCTTTAGGTGCACACTGTGCAGAGGACGCACTACACTAACTTTTAAATACAGCTGCCTGCGGTACTATTAGGATCAGAAGAACACCACCAGTTTTCTTCAGGTAGCTTTAGGTGCACACTGTGCAGAGGGCGCACTACACTAGCTGTAAATACTGTTGCTAATAGGACTAATAGGATCAGAAGAACACCAGCAATTCTTCAGTTAGCTATAAATACAGTAAAAACACCTGCCTGCCTGTCAGTAGGAAGAGAATAACAGGGACGGATCTAGCTAAACTGAATACAGTATATATATATATATATATATATATATATATATATATATATATACACAATACACTGTAAGTGCAGCTGACTGACTCGCCTGCCTACTCTATCTAACTTAAATCAAATGACACTGTCTCTCTCTCTCTCTATCTCTCTCTCAACGCCGGAACACACTACACAGGGCCGACGTGCAGGCGGCCTTATATAGTGTGGGGCATGTACTAAACCCCCTGAGCCATAATTGGCCAAAGCCACCCTGGCTTTGGCCAATTACAGCTCTCTGTACAGACGGCGCTGTGATTGGCCAAGCATGAGGGTCATAGTGCATGCTTGGCCAATCATCAGCCAGCAATGCACTGCGATGCCACAGTGAATTATAGGCCGTGGCGCACCACTCGAATTCGACGAACGGTCGAACATGCGATGTTCGAGTCGAACATGAGTTCGACTCGAACTCGAAGCTCATCCATATCCACAATATATGGAGTAGAGAGCCAATATGACCACATCCCCTGAAACACAGAGGGGATAAATCTGGGAAGATTTTAGCGAGGGTGGCAGGGACTCGGTACCGACGTGTGATGATTTTAATGCTAGCTTCCATTAGAGAAATGTTCATGATGCCTTTGAATGATCTGTGAAAGCATTGATACCATTTATCCAAGGCCCACTCATCTGCCAGGTCTTGTTCCCAAAGTCGGGCATAAAGTGGTTTGTTTAAGGTTCTGGCTAGTGAGTTATAGATAATGGAGATACCCCCGCTCTGATCTTTTATGTTGGACCACCATGTCTCGTAAGCAGTCATTGTAGGGGCATCTGATTTGTCAAACCATTTGGATCGCAGGAAGTGAGTAATTTGGGTCAGTCTATATCTTTCAGAGTCAGGCATTTTTAATTTACTCACACAGTACCCAACAGTAAGGGGACCCATGGAGTTGAGGAAGTGTCCAATCCTATATAGGCCCTTGTCTAGCCACCATTTGAACGCAAGTATGTTTTGGCCAGGGGGAAATTCTGGATTGTGGAATAAGTGAGCAAGTGGGCGTATGGGAGAAGTTAGGGAGGAGTGTTTTTGAAGTCTATCCCACAAGGGCATTGAGTGGGAGAGGGTTGGGGCTAATATCGCTGGTCTGAGGCGAGGAAGAGCCCAAAATAGGCAGTCTATCGTGTAATGCGGTGTCGCTTGTCTCTCCATCAGTATCCAGTATGGTTTAGGGCCCCTTAAATAGGCTATGGAGATCTGAGCTATTTGCGCCAATTGGTAATACCACCAGATATTTGGGAGGGCTAGACCTCCCTGGTTTTTGAGTCTAAAAAGTGTTTCTTTGGAGCATCGTCTGCCCTTGGATCCCTAGATGAATTTCAGGATGGAGGATTGGAACCGAAAGAGTTGCGCTTTCTTATTCGGGATTGGAAGGGATCAGAAGAGGTACAGGAGATGGGGAAGGAGGGTCATTTTAATGGAGTTCACCCTACCCAGCCAGGATAGATCATGCTTGGACCATGCAGACATGTCGGCTTCAAGTTTTTTGAACAGAGGCGGTAGTTGTTAGCGAATAACATGTCAAATTTGGGGGTTAAGATGATACCTAAATAGGGAATAGAATTTGAGCTCCAGGCGAAAGGGAAGTGTGCCTGCAGACATTTAAGTAGGTCCAGTGAGATTAAGATGTTCAGAACTGCGGATTTGGATACGTTGACACGGAGACCTGAGGCTACCCCAAACTGCTCAAGGAGCTTAATAATGTTAGGGGTTTAAATGAGGGGCGATGTAACAGGAGCCAAGAGGAGTAGGTTGCCTGTGAATAGGGCACATTTATGTTCTCGAGGGCCGCATGTGACTCCTTTAATGCTACGTATGGCGATTGCTAAGGATTCTATGGCGATGGCAAAAATCAGGGGCGATAATGGGCAACCATGTCTGGTGCCTTTCTCTTTATTAAACAGGTCTGAGTACCTGCCCTGCATTCTCACTTGAACACTTGGATTGGAGTAGAGGGAGTGTAAAATGTCCAGGAAGCCTAGTCCCCATCTTTCCAGGAAGATATACGGCCAAGTGACTGTGTCAAAGGCTGGTCTTGATGGTCTCATAACCTCCATGGATGTAATCGGTTGTTCTAGAAGATCAGTGTGATCCGTTGAAAGTTTGGGAAGCGAAATGGAGTCGAGAAACTCCTCGAGGCAGGAGGGGGGGCAAGATTTGTCGTCTTTATAAAGGGAAGCATAGAAGTCATGGAAGCATTCCATGATACGTTGTAGGTTCTGTGTGATTGAGCCAGATGGCAAACGGCTTTTAGGGATTGCCAACAGACGTGGTTTGGGGGATAGTTTGGTGGCTAGTTTGGACCCAATTTTATCTTTTTGAGAATAAAACCTTGCCCCCGACCAAGGAATGTGTTTTTCAGCCTCGGTAATGAGGGCCAGGTTGGGATTCAATCTGGCTGCTTCTAGTTTTTGTAGTGATGACTGAGTGTGTTCTCATTTGTTACGCTTACATGATTCCTGGTATTCTTTAGTGAGGTTATCTATCTCGGCTTGGTGTTCTTCTTTTAGACGGGATGATAGCTGGATGATTTTGCCCCTTATCACAGCTTTGTGGGCCGCCCATAGAGTAGCTGGGGAGATTGCCTCTGTGTCATTCGTGTGAAAAGAATCTTTGAGGTCCTTCTCTAACAGAGTACAATGGACCAGATTACTTAGAAGCGTTTCGTTGAGTGGCCATTTATATTCCCTTTTTGTGTTATTTGAGTGGCGGAGGGAGAGAGTCACCATAGAGTGATCTGAGATAGGGGAGTCTCTGATAGTTGATGTCACGGAACGCCCCACACTCCGCTTGAGTGCTTCCGTCAGTATACCGCTTCCTAAGTTCTGGAACACGAGTCCAATGGATCTGGCTATAGGAACCCCCAAGAACTAGACAACACCAGTCTTGGAGTACATCAGAACTGCCCTTTATTTTGAGATCTCACAGACCTTTATACAGCAGGGATGACTCAAAGCTAACCTAATTAACATGACCTAATTTACTACAAAATGTACCCAGACCAGATGACAGTCTTGTGGGCACCGAGCTTCACACATTAATACAATTAACAATACAAACAACAATCTCCCCCCTCCTCAGCCTAGACCATTCGTCTATTAGCCAGGGCTGGTGGCTAATGTGATCAGCTCTCTCAATTAACATAAACACATGTTGATAACACCAGCATCTCCTCACAGGATGTGTCCCAACAGAATGAATCAGTCTTATCAGCAGGGGGCTGCTGGAGGAACCCCCCCTCCCTCTTCAGGGACACAAATCTACAGTAAGGAGTCCCCATACAATATATACATGACTGAGTCCGATTAATACAGTTCAGACTGGATTTCTCATTCACCTCAAATGCTAGGGCCCATAATCGGTGGGCAACAGGCTTGCACACAGTCCTCTCCAACAGCCTCCGCTCTGGCCATGCCCGTGACAGTTGACTTTACCGCAAGGGGTATGTGTGTCACTTGAAGGAAAACATGATCTATCCTGGCATAGGTCTGGTGCGGGGCAGAGAAATAGGTATGGTCTTTGGTACAGGGGTTAAGTTCCCTCCAAATGTCTACTAATCCTGAGTCATAGAGGAGTTTGGCAATTTTTATGCTTTGTTTGGGGGGTCGCCTGGGGCGGTGCTGGCCTGAACCCGATTTGTCGAGAGCAAGATCAAACGCTATGTTTAAGTCCCCTCCTAGAAAAATGATTCCCTCTAACTAAGGTGTAAGGGAATGCATCATCGAGGCAAAAAAATTTGTCTTGAGCCCTATTGGGGGTGTAGTATGAGATGAATGAATATAGTGTTCCATCTATGATGCCTTTTACCTAAATGTATCTACCAGAGGGGTCCCTGGTAGTGTGCGGCAAAGAGAAGTTTAAATGTTTGGAAAAACAGACGGCTACTCCTTTTGCTTTATTCTCTGCGTTGGAGAGGTAAAATTGGGGGAAGTGTTGGTGAAAAAATGATGGGTTGTAAGACTTGGGAAAGTGGGTCTCTTGAAGCAGAAGGATATCAGACTTTTGGGATTGATATAGCTTGAACAATTTTCTCCTTTTGACAGGGGAGTTAAAGCGGAGTTCCACACAAAAATGGAACTTCCGCTTTTCGGAACCCTCCCCCCCTCCGGTGTCACATTTGGCACCTTTCAGGGGGGAGGGGGGTGCAGATACCTGTCTAAGACAGGTATTTGCACCCACTTCCGGCATAGACTCCCATGGGATGCCTCTTCCCGTCCCGACCGCGCTGTCTGCTGGGAACACACAGCTCCCAGGACAGAGCGGGGACCACTAGGGACGCGCAGCGCGACTCGCGCATGCGCAGTAGGGAACCGGGAAGTGAAGCCGCAACTCTTCACTTCCTGATTCCCTCACCTAGGATGGCGGCGGCAGCTGCCGAGAACCGAGCGGGTTCTCGGCGTCCCCTGCCGACATCGCTGGACCCTGGGACAGGTAAGTGGCCATGTATTAAAAGTCAGCAGCTGCAGTATTTGTAGCTGCTGGCTTTTAATATTTTTGGTGTGAGAACCCGTTCCCGCACACCATAAAACCCTTCCCTAAAAACAACAATGAACGAGTCACCCCCGTGGTCCGGGGGAGGTAACAGTCGCTAACAGGAAAGAGAAAAAAACTTCCCAGTCAGGGACAGGTGGAGGAGCAGGAACTCCGCCCCGGCCGCCTCCAGATACTATAACGTTTCAGTGTATGAGGGCAGAGCCCCTAATAATATATAGGGTTCCTGAGGGGAGAGGTCCTCCCTGACCACCGAGCCGGCCAGGGTCCCCACATTGGGGGGGCCAAACTGGAACGGCTCAGGGTCCTGGGAGGAGCCCGCCTCACCCGGGAAGTACAGTGCAGCAGATTAAGTACAAGATAAGGGGGAGTAACGACTCCCTTAAACTATCTTCCTTGGCCCTAAGATTGTTCTGCTGTTTTAAGAATCACCATAAAAATAAAAATAACCATGTCATATACATAAGTAGGTGTCTATATGTAGGGCAACAGGGTAACAAAAACCAGTTTAACTGAAAACTTCGAGATATCAACCAGAACGGGCACAGTTCCTTGGACCTAAAACTTTGGAAGAAAAAACGCATGGATGCAATTGTTATGCGATTCCCAACTATGGAGTTGGGACAAGGAGTGCTACGTCTAGCGTAGCCACCGGGTAACGGTGAGAAAGTGTTCTTTGAAGGATCTGGCTGGATCAGAGAGGGTCAGAGCGGGACCAGGTGGTACCCAGGCCTTAGGCGTTGGTTAGGGAGGCCTGGAATCCTTGGATTTTTTGGATAGGCGCTTCGGCCACATTGGGGCGATGGGGCTGGATGGTGATGGCCTCTTGGAGGATGAGTTGGGAGCCCTGCCGGACGATGTCGACTCATGATCCTGTGAGATGAGGCCCATCTGGAGCAGGAGCTTTTCACCCTCCAAAAACGATGAGAAGCCATATGGTTTGTTGCTGAAGGAGAATGATAGGCGAAAGGGGAAGGACCATCTGTAGGTGATGGATTTCTGGGTCAGCGCTAGTAGGAGCGGTTTCAGAGATCTCCTTTTCTGTATAGTAAAGGGGGATAAGTCTGCAAAGATTTGTATGGGATGACCCTGGAACGTCAGGGGCCCTTCTGCTCGAGAACGTTGCATCACCTCGTCCTTAACCTAGTAGAAGTGCGGCTTAACTATAATGTCTCTCAGGAGGCCATCTTGGCAGGAAAGGTTGTAGTGCTCTGTGAGCACGGTCCATTTCTAGGCGATGATCTGGGATGTTGGGGATAAGTTCCTTAATAAATGATCTTACAATGCTTTGGATAATTACTATCTTGAGCCACTAGATGGCCTCAGACTAGTATTATGAAGCTAATTACCCATTTTCAATCACAAGATGGCACTAATTTGCAGGCACGAACTAGTCTCTGACAGAAAAATAGAGGTTTTTTCTTCCACTTCTGGTTTATTCCGGTTTTTGGAAGTTATATTATAATTTTAACTTTCTGATCTTATCATCTACATCATACTGTAATGATTAGGTATGATGTTTTAAGTATTTGTTACATCAAATGTGTTATTAAAAAGATTGTGAGCACCTTAGAGTAAATAGCAGGTAAACAATCCCAATAAATCCAGATTGGATAAAATCACACATGTGACCAGAAGTAAGGGTATTTATACCCTTAACCAAAATGGCGAAACCACAACTTCCTGAAGATGGCCTGTTTGATTGGCTGAAATGCGTGTAGAGGTTGGTCCGCAGCATCGTGACACACTTCCGGTCCCGGAAATCAACCAGTATACCGTGGCGGCATTCCACTGGGCAGATTTCCTGGGAACTTACCTGCTGTTCACACCGGGTGCCAGGTTTATAGGCACCCTTACATGTGAGTTTAATTACTATGTTTTTATATGGAATAAATGTTTTAAAAACGTTGCTGCCCTCATCTACCCCAAACAACACTAGTTGTTTGACCAAACTAGAAATAGTTGGTCCATTTGGAGGGGTGAGTTCTCATCCATGTGGGGGCACTGCCCTGTGAGCACATATCAAGCACTAATTAAGCACGGATTCACATCCACTTTGTAGAGCACGAACACTTTAATTAGGATTTGGAACTTTTTATTGCTTCAAGTTTACTGATGTTTGCAACAAATCTTCTGTATGGGACTTTTTAGCGATTTTTCAATTTTCAGTTTTCAAATGTGATATTTATTTAACATTTGTGGCACTTAGTGCGGTATATTTATTTTTATCACCAACTTTGATAGCAGTGGGAGCCAATGGTGCCCGCTGCTGTGCCAATTAGGAGGGAGAGTCAGGACAGCTGAGTTTCTTGTGCAACATCACTGGATCGTGATGGGGCTCAGGCAAGTATTAGGGGGGCTGAGAGGGGCTGCTGCACACTGAAGGTTTTTTATCATAATGCATAGATTGCATAAGATAAAAAAATGTGGGGCGTGTCCTGATGTGAGCGGCGGTGGACGTCTTTGCGAGGAGCTCCGGAATCCTGATTGTTAATCCGCCGACATCCGTGCATCTGTTGACCTGCTAAGCGCCCAAAACCCTGCCAGCCTACCCATCTAGGTGCCCCTGCAGTGTCCTCCTCCCAGCAATTCGGTCTGTAATCAGCAGAAGGACATTGCCCCTGGACTCCCGCGGCCGCCACCATCTTGCCGATCTGAGGCCTCCCAGGGGAAATCTCAATCCGGACGGATCTGGAGGTAAGGGACTCTCATCCGTCCCCATATCTGTCCATCTACCCACCTGGCACGGTCCGAAGGCCTAGCCGAGCTCTGGGGACGCCCGTGGCGGCCATGGCCTGGTCTGGCCTAGAGTGGTCTAGTGAGGCCTGTGGATCCCCACTGTTTCCTGCGGCTGTTTCCCCACGGGGAGTCACCGTGGCCAGTCTGGCCTACATTGGAAGTGCAGCCCTACTCTCTACATCTGCCCTATCAGTCCTCCAGGTCCCTGCCAAGGCCTGGGGTGCTGCCAGGGACTGCCTGACCGACCTGGGCTATCCAGTGGCTTAGTATGCCCTATCTGCTGCTGTCTCTGTCCCACTGCTCTGGGCCTTCTGCACCCTGGCACTCCCAGCCCAACATCCTTACTGCCTTGCCCCTGCCTGTTAGTTACTGTGAAGGGGGAGGCTACTGGTGAGCATTGACTGTCTGTCCATGGTGTGAACGTCAGGGACTGGAGGTCTGCGACCAGCTTGGGTCGCATCTAGCTGTCTCTTAGAAATACATCTGGGCTGGGGCGGGGCCGGGGGTGGCGGAGGAGGGTTGCATCGAGAAGAGCTCCTGTCATCCTGAAATAACATCATCCTTCTCCGCACCAACGGGACTCTGTTCGGGTGGCCCTTGGTGCCCGGAACGAACAGCACTTGTCCTTGTGCCTCCATCCATGCTAGCAAAAGGTAAAACAGCGGCCCCGAACTACTGTAAAAAGCACCCGCCGGCGCCGGTCGGACGCCACTTTAGCTGACAGGCTCCACGTGCTGCTGGCTGAGCTAAACATGGCCGTGAGCCAGGAGAGCCCGATCGAGTCCTCCACCTCTGGAGACACGGCGGTGATCCTGCTAGCCATAGAAAACAGTAGATCCTCCCTGCTGACCCATATTGATAAGCTCAAGGAAGAATGCAATTGCATAAGAGGAGATCTAGATAAGTTCAGAGGCCGCCTCACAGAATCTGAATAAGGCATATCAGCCACAGATGACCTGACTGCCAGTCATGACCATCGCATTGAAGTGCTAGAGAACACGGTCAAATCACTGGTGGCTAAATCCTATGATGCAGAGAATCGCCTCAAGAGGAACAACGTAAGAGTACTCGGCCTGCCAGAGGGCTCAGAGGGCGAGCGACCTACAGAGTTCGCTGAAGCTTTCTTCAAGGACATTCTTGAGCTGACGCGTGTTCCGCCGACCTATGTAGTCGAACGCACACATGAGTTCCCACTGGCCGTAGACCCCCTGGGGCACCACCTCGCCCATTCCTGGTAAGGTTCCTCAATTATCGGGATCGTGACTGCATACTCAGCGAAGCCAGGAAACATCCTCACCTCAAGTATGAAAAGGCTGACATCCACTTTTACCCTGACTTCTCGGCGGACCTACAGAAGAAGAGAAAAACCTTCCAAGACATCCGCAGACGCCTCCGAGAAAAAGGCCTGCCCTATAGCATGCTGTACCAGAGCCGCCTGAAAGTTGTACATGCTGGCACTGCAAAATTCTTTGATTCCCCAGAGGAGGCCGACTCCTGGTTCTCTGCTCTGCGGTAAGCTGTTGTTGCCTGAAATGTCCAATGGCGTTTGACAGATACATTATCCTACCCTAACGGGTCTGAACATCCTGCCGCTTAATTAGGTACTTTCCTGTATACTCCTTTTATCATCCTTTTAATAACTGAAATAACAGGAGCAATACAGAATGGAAGATCTTTACACCCTTTGGACGTTGCCCCCTTTTGAGTTTGAGTCTGTTTCCACTGCAAAGTACACTTGTCGCACCACAAAAGTATAGGAGAAATATGACTGACTTGATTCTCTTATTTTAGCGATTAGTTTGGATTACAGACTGTTCCAGCTTTTTGTTTAGGGATGAAGCTGACCTGTCCTAATGGTTCTGGCGGGTTGGCAGGGGTTGTTTACTTGCTGCTATATTGCTATTCATTGATACTGTCTATCTGCACATGTGATTGTGACACTGGGTTCATACAGGTAATTGTTCTTATCCTTCTATGGGGGTGGCTGGCCTCGGGGGGCGGAGCAGACATTTGGCCCTCCGCAGGCGATGGGTGAGACAATCTTTCCACGCCACATACTCTAACTATGGCAGAGGGGTGTCCATTCTCCTGAACAAATCTCTGAACTGGCAGGTGGAACATGTTATTTCAGACCCTGGGGAACAGTTTGTCATATTGCTGTTGTCCATAGGGGCCCAGATGTTCGCCTTTGTGAACATATATGTTCTGCCCCCTTTTTCCACGTCTATACTCTATGCGGTGTATGACAGACTGGCTCCTGATATAGTCACTAGACTCATCTTAGCAGGGGATCTTAATGGCATTCTGGACCGGACTTTGGACACCTCTAATCCAACAAGGCTGCCGGACCCCGAATTGGGGCAATAGGCCTCAGCCCTGCAGCTTACAGAGGTCTGGAGATGGAAAAATCCACAAGCACAGCGCTTATCCCACTTATCTGCGGTCCACCGCTCAGGCTCCAGAATTGACTTGGCTTTTTGCTCTCCGGTTACACTCCCGTATGTGGCCTCAGCTACTTACCTGTTGGCGGGGATTTCTGACCATTCCCACTAGAGGTCATTCTGCAGCTTAGAGGGGGGGAGCGCTGGCGACTGGCAACACGCTGGCTACAGAACGAAAAAGTAGAAGAGAATATGCAAGGGAAAATTGCCCAATATTGGGACTGTAATGACAATGTGACCAATGCACAGGTGACCTGGGATGCCTTTACGGCAACTATCAGAGGGGATTACATATCTGCAATTAAAGCTGCCAGGGTGGACTATGCCTTCGAGACTAAAGAACTAGAGTCTTGGGTGAGTACGGCAGAGGAGGTGTTTGCATCAGACTCTTCTCCTGGGGCATATTCCTCCCTAGCACAGGCTTGAAGGGCACTCTCTTTACACCTTTCTGGTTTGACTGCCTCATCAGAGAGGTTGTTCAAGGCCAGAATTTTTGAGTCTGGGGACAAGAATGGGAGGCTTCTAGCCAGTCTAGTGGGCGACCCCAAACAGTTATACCCACAATACATACTGCTGTGGGGGGGGGGGGTCACTTCAAACCCGTCTGACATCCTTAATGAATTCAAAGTTTTTTACGCCCCATTGTATAGCTCTACCACCTCGCAGATATCCCCTGACCACCTCTTGTATCTACGTGAACTGACTGTAGCAACCTTGACAGAGGAGGACGTTGCCTCCCTAGAGGAGGAGATCCTGGTGACCGAGATTGAAACGGCAATTTGCCCACTTTCCCCTAACAAGAATTCTATTCCATCCCAGACCCAGTCATATAGGCGTCATGTGGTATTCGATATTTACATCATATTTTTGAGAATGACGCACTGCTGACATTTGACCAACTTAAATTTAGATTCAGCTTACCCAATGTGTACTTCTTCCGGTTCCTGCAGCTCTGCCACGCCTACAGGGCACAGTTCGGGGGCTCTCCCCTGACCCTTGCTGTTGGGGTCATTCGAAGCACTGTGGAATGTTTTATTTCGAGGTACTTGGGCTCCATCACTATCTCAATGAAAACGGTGTTTAGAGCATGGTCTGGGGCGGCCGGTCCTCGGGTTCCCCAAATACTCCACTATGGATTAATCCTTCTTTACCTGAATGCTATTCCAGTCGTATTTTAGTCATCTCAATTGTTTAATTTTAGTCGTATTTTAGCCGACTAAAATGGTATTATCATTTTAGTCGACTATATATCATTTAGTCGGCTAAAATGTTTTAGTCATTTTAGTCGACTAAATTAACACTGGTTTGGAGAGACTTTGTGACTTCTGGGTGTCAGAGCTGCCAGGGTTGGATGGGGAGGATTGGGAAGATATCTGGGACTCCCCCTTTGGACACCTGGTCTCTTCTAGAGATCGGTTGATCCAGTTTAAAATATTACACAAGTTTTATTATACTCCCATACAGGCTTCACAAAATATACCCACTCAGACTGCATGTCGCAGTGTTGGCGCTGTCGAGCTGACTCTGCGGGTTTCTTACACATGATATGGTCATGCCCCGCTATACAGCATTGCTGGTCATTAATTACAACCTTCATCACTGAACTGACCACAATTCCTACACCCCAAAAAATAGAAATTTGCCTGCTTGACTTGGTGGATGCTCTCACCCCTTCGAGGGCAGTTTGTACACTACTAGGATTGCTTCTCTTCTATGCCAGGAAACTCATCATACTCAAGTGGAGAGCTCCCACGTCTGCCCTTACACTGAATGCATGGAAATCATTAGTCAACCTTGCAGTACCCTTATATAAAGAAACATACTCTAGTAGAGGATGTCCCCTAAAGTTTCAAAAGGTCTGGAACATATGGCTAGAGTCTGAAACGACAACTGTAGAACAAGACCCTGTAGGACTATCGGTTTGATTTGATTTACATATGAGATGATAGTTCCTCTGACTGTCCCCCCAGGGGTGCATTCTGACTGACCACGCGCCTATAACCCCCCCATTAGTTGTAGACTTTTTCTTGGGTGATACCTGTCGTATATCACATATCTATGTAAATTGCTGAGCATTACACTTATCCTGTTATTTTTAGCAGCAAGCTATGGGGTTGTTTTGTTGTTGTTTAACCACTTCCCGCCCGCCCTATAGCGGATTGACGTCCGGGAAGTGGTTGTGTTATCCTGACTGGGCGTCATATGACGTCCTTCAGGATAACATGCCGCAGCGCGCCCCCGGGGGCACGCATCGCGGCGATCGGTGGAGCGGTGTGTCAGTCTGACACACCGCTACACTGATCTTGGTAAAAAGCCTCCGGCGGAGGCTCTTTACCACGTGATCAGCCGTGTCCAATCACGGCTGATCACGCTGTCAATAGGAAGAGCCGTTGATCGGCTCTTCCTCACTCGCGTCTGACAGAGGCAAGTAGAGGAGAGCCGATCGGCGGCTCTCCTGGCAGGGGGGGTCTGCGCTGATTGTTTATCAGCGCAGCCCCCCCGCAGATCACCACACTGGACCACCAGGGATCGCCACTAGGACCACCAGGGAAGGGGCAACGTGGATGGCCAGGTATGTACCCCATGGCCATCCACATGTGCCCAATCTGTGCCAATCAGTGCCCAAAAATGGGCACTGATTGGCACTATTATGCCAAAGATCTGCCCAGCAATGCCCAGATCTGCCCAGCAATGCTATATCAGTGCCACCTGTCATTGCCCATCTGTGCCACCTGTCATTGCCCATCAGTGCCCACCTATCAGTGCCCATCAGTGCCACACATCAGTGCCACACATAAGTACCCATCAGTGCCACCCATATATGCCAATCAATGCCACCTACGAGTGCCCATCAGTGACGCCTATGTGTGCCCATCGGTGCCACCTATGAGTGCCCATCAGTGCCGCATACCAGTGCCACCTATCAGTGCCCATCAGTGCCACCTATTAGTGCCCATCAGTGCCGCCTATCAGTGCCCGTTAGTGCCACCTCATCAGTGCCACCTCATTGGTGCCACCTCATCGGTGCCCATCAGTGCCGCCGTATCAGTGCCCATCAGTGCAGCTATATCAGTGCCCATTATTGAAGGAGAAAGCGTACTTATTTACAAAAAAATTTAACAGAAACAAAGAAAAACTTGTTTTTTTTCGAAATTTTCGGTCTTTTTTTATTTGTTGCGCAAAAAATAAAAACCGCAGAGGTGATCAAATACCACCAAAAGAAAGCTCTATTTGTGGGAACAAAATGATAAAAAAAATTGTTTGGGTACAGTGTAGCATGACCGCGCAATTGTCATTCAAATTGCAACAGCGCTGAAAGGTGAAAATTGGGCTGGGCGGGAAGGTGTCTAAGTGCCTGGTATTGAAGTGGTTAACTAGTTTAGGCCAGTAGTTAAGGTATGATATGTCTTGCCTAATGTTTTATACACCTTGAGTCGGGGAATGCCTAGAGGCTCTGTTATGTAACTTTTCTTTTTTCTGAAAAAAATAAAAATAACTTTTTTTAAAAAAAAGATAAAAAACAGTCTGCCATTAGAACCACTTTAAGGGGAGCTAAGCAAACGCACAGTGTGCATGAGGCCTTTTGTCTGTTTGAAGTGGCTACAAACAATATGCTAAGTAGCCAATTAATTTTATCTCAGCGATTGTGGTGACTGGTGCTCCGTATTATAGCTAATGTAAAGCTTGCACACATGCTGGATAACAGGAGCAGGTGAAAAGCATCATGTGTAGAAAAAAACAGTGTGACTAGTCCATATTACTGAGCTTTTTCAATGGCTTAACAGGATTTGAGGGAACATTTGTGACACACAAAGCATTTGAAAAAGTGTATTAATGAGAGATGCCATTCCTACTTTATGTTTGTGTGGTATTACAATGTTAACAAGGTGTATAGAAAAGTCTAGCATCCAGTACCTACTTCACTGAGTCAAAGAGGTGAATGTAAATGAAAAACTATTATAAAAATTGAAAACTTGTAAAAATATGAAAGTCACAGCAAAAATGACTTTCAGATACGCTTATGAAAATTGCTGATCTATGATTATTTGCTTTGGCTTACTGCACACCACTGCACTTTCCACCATGTTAACAAAATAATTTACACTCAATCTTACATGCACCTACTGTATTACATTGCTCTTTCCCTTTTTCCCATTTGTGATCCTGTGTTGTCACCTTGTCAGATGGGCTTCCGACTACACATGACTGGTCCAACACACTTCACGCAATTATCCTCAACTATGCAAAGTCTGAGATTATGTTAATTTGCAATAAAGGGCTTCATTTTTTTTTTAATTCAGGGGAACCCATGGTGCTAAGCCCCATCCACTCAGCACCCCCCTGTTCAATGAGAGTGCCTTATTGAACAGCAAGGCACACTTACTGAACTGGAGGTCAATGGATGGGTAAAGTTTACACTCCAAGTCAAGATATCAAGGCCTCCACAAATGCACCCTGTTTGTTGATTTTCCATTTGTTTTAAAGGGGAAGTGATGCCAAATGGGAATTTATGAGGACGTCACCAAATTTGAGGCACGCTTAGGTGTTGGTGTGGTATCTGGTGTGTTTGTTTTTTTATTTTGGTCTTTTTGGTGGCTCTGTAGTACCCCAGCTCATCAGTTTCCTGGCTCAGTAAATCTCCTGCTTAGCAGTTCCCCAGCTCAGTAGTACCCCAGGTTTAGTAGATCACCCACTCTGCAGTTTTCTGGCTTAGCAGATCCCTTATTCAGTGTTTTCCTGGTTTAGTAGTACCCCCTACTCAGTAGTACATTCCCTTCCTAGTAGTACCCCAAGCCCAGTCGCATATTATCCCTCCCCCACCAGCCAGTAGTACACCCCATCGCTTAGTAGTAGCCCACCCCCTTAGTAGTACATTCCCCACTGCCCATGTTCAGTAGCACCTCTCCCCTTTGCTTAGTAGTATCCCACCTGCTGAGTGGTATATTCCCTTTGACCCCAACAACCCCCTGCTCAGTAGTACATTACCACCCCCATATCTCTCCACCCAGTAGTACATTTCCGTATCTCCTCCTCCATTCCCCCTCCATCCCTCCACTCAGTAGTACCCCACACACTCAGTAGTACATTTCCCAACACCCCCCCACTCAGTAGTACACTCCCAAATACCCCCCCCCACACACACACAGTAGTACCCCAATGCTCCATAGTACATTCCATTGAGCCCCCCCCCCCGCTCAGTAGTACATTCCATTTCCCCGCGCTCAGTAGTAATCCCCCCTGCCCACAATATCTTCCCTTTTCTCTTCTGATCCTCCATTCTGCAGATGGGGGCTTCATCCTGGCCTTCGGGGGACGAAGGGGCCTGGTCAGGTGGGTGGACCAGGGGCAGGGGCAGGGGCAGGGGCAGTCATGAGGCTTAAGGTAGGGGCAGGTCCAAAGGAGAATCAGGCCAGCCAGAAAATGATTAGAGGTCTTGGAGCTGAAACAATCTCAACCTATTCTCAAACGTTAAATGTGTAAATGTCAGGGCTGGCTCAGCCCTTCCTTCTCTGAGCTGGCCGCTCAGCTGTCGGCTAATTGCCAGCTCTTATTTCTCTCCACAGCTAACCAGCTGTTGTGGATCTGCTCGTCCATCCTGCCTACTTAAGGATCTCCAGCTCACTTCCTGCCTTCGCCTTGGTCACATCACAATAAACCATCTCCTGCATTCCTGTTTAAAGACTGGCTTTGCTGACATCCCTTCTGGCTCCTTATCCTGCTTGCTGTTCCTCTACTTGGATCCCTGACTTCTCTAAAAAAGTTTGTTCCCCAGTGGGGCTTTAAAACAGCAATATACAACATAAAAGGGATTATTACTTGTTGGTATAGGAGAAACAATTTATTAACAAAATGTCCAATGAAATCATATGGTTGAATACAGTATGTACAAATAAAAAATCTGGTCCAATGACAGTTCATATTCTATAATACGGTAAAAAACACATTCGGCACATCATTACATTACATAGTGTTGTATGGTAAGCAATCCCGACGCGTTTCGACCTAGATACGGTCTCTTCAGGGGGCACATTTAGATCTAAAAAATATATAAATACATGTATTCAGAATTATAAAATTTATTGTCATTCTTCATATTAAATAGATCATGGTGGTGGATTTTACCGTTAAAAGATGGAATAAGTGTTCCATATTCCAAGATGGTCGGAGCCATTGGAGAATCCGAAGGGTGCACAGGCCGCCCCCACCTCCCCAGGAAAGAAGAGCCAACCCCAAGGGGCTTACAAGGAGCCACACTAGTACACGCCCCCCGGGGGCAAAAGAGCACACACCTGCAACAAACACCCATTGATAGCCATTAGTTAATTGACAAATGAATAATTAAATTGTAATTGTAATTGTTTCTAGTTGTATATATTGAGACTGACGATAAATAGAAATGTCGATGTATAAATATTTCAAAGTATTGTTTGCGTCCCTTAAAAATAAATAAATAATCAAAGTAAAATGGTATTTTGTTAAAATGTTATGTAGCAATAACTCACGGTGGAGCTGCTGGTTTATAGCGGGCTGTTACCGTCACCTTCGTTACCTCTATTTCACCAGAACCGGGTCTAGGGTCCTGTTGAGTTTAACACCAAACAATGTAGGCATAGGACACTTGAGTATCTTTTCCAATGCTTTAATAAACGTAGATTGAAGGAAGTAGCAGGAAAGAGGTAGAAGGAGAGTTGCAGGGAAGCTCAAATACCTTTTCTTAGTGTAGTATTAGGAATTAAAACTTGTAGATGAATATACTCTCTCTGTAGAGTAGAATCTTTGCCCGCCTGGATAGGTTTCTCTCACTAACCTAGCAGCCAGTACGCAGCACGAGCAAAAGTCTCTGCCACAGACTTGATTGGAACAAAACCCGTACGATCCTCTGTCACAGGATGTAATGGTTTACGATGAATAGCAAACACAGCACTAGAAATTTTAGGCGGACCCGGCAGTACTATGCGGTAGGGTTACTTTAGGAGGCGTCCTCCAACTGAGTCACCAGGCCCCTCTCCAGACCAGCACTCTGCATGATCCTTCCATTACGGGTCCTCCCCTGGGATCTTCTCAGTTGTCCAGCTTCTTCCCGTAGGACAGACAGCCCAGGACCATTCCTCTGCCGCTGTGGTAGGCCCCAGACAGACTTCTGAGCCCACCCACACGCTGCAGCGACGTGGGCCTCCCGATCGGAGGACCACGAGGTAGTACTCCTAGCACATACCTGTCGGCCAGGAGGGCCAACAGGCGGAACGAAAACAAACCCTAAAACATGGCGTCTGTCCCATAAATACCCTCTCCCAGAATGCAACTCGGAGGACCACCTCCACTGAGTTATCTCTGGGACAGAGGAGCACTCATACGCTTCAACGTGTTGCCTTTCCAACACCAACCCACGGTGACAATGACACCCACAGGCACAGTGTGAAACTACATGCAACTCAGCCAAGCTGGAACAGAGGCAAATCTGACTATGTATAAAACAGATAACCCACTAAATTTACCTATAAGCAGTAGATTGAAAATCTACCAGCGCTACATACTCCCCCCACTACAATAGACGTTGTCCTCAACGTCTGTCAAAATAATCTCCCAAGCCTGAGAGTAGGTATTTGAACTTTAAAACTTGGATAAGGGCAAGGAAGAAGGAAAAACAGTATAGAAATATTATAGTTTCAACATTTATACAACAATGTGTTGTATAAATCCGCAAACAAAATCACATTATGACTGTCACAACCCCACTGTCTAGCTGAAAAGCCTAACAGCTTGATAGGAAATCCAATTGCTCCTGAAAAAAAAACAAAGTTAGACACACACTAAATATGTACAGTACCCTGAATAAACAGTTTAGGAGCAAAGTCTCATTCTAAAAGAAGAATGACACTCTTCCCATATATTTTTTCCTTTTAATTTAATCTGATTTTATTGAAAAAAAAGCATACAAGAAAAAGTACTTCACATATACATCATTAGTAGTAGTAGTGTTGATAACAATAGATCCAGTGTATTCGCAGGATACATATTGTAGTACGTTATGTGTGCAGATCACAAGGAAAAAACATTGTTTTAATTAGCATAATGAGATATAACAAGGATAACCAAAGAGCCCTCACCATATACGGGAGGGGATTACAAGTAAACTTCGTGTGTTTTTACAATCAACTTATTCCAAGAACCTGTTATGTTGTATAGGATTAGCTTGTGCAGGTCGTATTCTGCATCTGGATTTTAAGGAGTACATTGATATGAAAAGGAGAAGGATTAGGGGGAAAGTAGAAAAACAGAAAGGTTAGGAACAGGAGTCGCTCCAGCATGGTCATGGGGCGGTACCGTCCAGGTTGCCCTCTGCCCAGGGGATGAAGTCCGATGAGTATCGGAACATGGACCACGAAGTCCACGTAAGAGAGAACTGGTTGTCTTTATTAGATTCCTCAGGCAACAGGCATTCAAGGTCCCTGATGCGGTCCACCTCAATAGCCCACTCCCCCAGGGAAGGTACAGTTCTTGACTTCCAATATCTTGGGATCACCATTCTAGCAGCAGCCAAGAAATGGCGTAATACATCTTTTTTAATTGATTTGAGCGTGCCCGGGAGCATGAACAAGAGAGCTATCTCGGGTGAAGGAGAGAGAGCCGTCGCCATCAGCCTGCAGTATAGTAGGAAGATCTGTTGCCAGAATTTTTGTATGGGTGGGCATTCCCACCAAATGTGGAGCATGGTGCCCCTGGAGTTTAAACATCGCCAACAAGTATCTGGGTTTGTCAAGTTGAAGTGATGTATTGTCGAAGGGCATCTATACCACCTCGTCACCAGTTTAAACCCCTTTTCTTGAGTTTTAGTGGCTAGGGAGAGCTTGTGTGTTAGAATAAAGCATTTTTGCCAGTCAATGGGGGAGATGGAGTGTTGGAGATCTTTTTCCCAAGCCTTCGTGTAGGGTGGGAGATCAGGGTGAAGAGCATTCAACAAAAGGGAATAAAGCTGTGATACCACGTGTGTTGGAGGATCGTTTTGGAGGAGCATATCCTCGAATCCTGTGGGTTCAGCTAGAATATCTTGTATTGAATGGAAGGTTTGGATATAGGAAGTCAGTTGTTGTTTCTGAAGCCATTGCATAGGGTATCTAGAAAGCGATTCGGGGGGAGTATCTAGCATTAGAATATTTTTTCCTTTTAATGAAACAAACTAAAGTAACTTGAGAAGTCCATCCCTATTTTTAGGCAAATCACATCCTTTCAATAAAGAAAATCCAGCTAGCAAAGAGTCTTTGGATTTAGAACCACTGAGATGAACATTATCTCTTGACCTCGAAGATCTCTAAACACTGACACTATCTAACTATACACCCCAAAGTTCTTTGTTCATAATCACCAATAAAACCGGGGGATCTGGCAATGTCAGTTTCTTTCCCAGTTTATCCACTGTAGTGATAAAGTACACAATGTCATCTTTTCCGGGTCTGCAAATGACCACTTTATCAGCACAGATGTGCCGACCATAGTTCCAGTGTAGGAAACATCCACTGAAGCGTTCATCTATGGCAACAGAACATCTAGTTTTCCGGAAAGGCTTTGGCACAGACAAATAGTCCCAAACAGCTTCACTGTACCACAGTTCCCGGTTGGCCTCAATTTCCTGCATAATTTCCTCAGTAACATAGGGAAACCTCCAGACCATATTCTGTGGCAACACGTTTGTTAAGCACTCTCTGTAAACGTGCAAGTTTAGGTAAAGATCTATTTTTCCCCGAACCAGGAGGCACACAAGAGTTCAGTGACTTGCTCACCATAGACCCGACGGGTGTCCGAAGCAAATTAGCAACTTTAGACAATGTCTCCTTGGTAGTACTGTGCTCCACACAAGGTAATGTCTTCCCAGAATCCATGGCTATCCACTCTGAGAAAGTCAAGGCAGAAGACACATCTTCGCCCTGAGACCATAACAGTTCCTGTGACATTGTCTCAAATAAATCATCATCACCGGAGAGATCTGACATGGAATCTATCTCCGAATCTCTCAACTCTTCTGCTGGCAAGTATTTACAAAGAGTCCCAGATATGTCCCCCTTTGTTCTCTCACCCGTTCCTGACGTGGACTCCTCCGGATCCATGTGTTTCTCCGGCTCCAGTTCAGGTAGTCTCTGGGGTAGGCCTCGACCACGGCCGCGGGAAGCCTTTACATATCCCACCTTCCTCTGGACAGGTGCAACGGGGATAGGTGTAGTAGACGTGGAAATGGAAGTGATGTCTGCTGATGAAGTAGTGACAGCGGTATCTCCCTCAGGAACACTCTCGGTGTCAACAGGCGAAATCACTGCCTGTTGTTCTCCAGCAGCAACGGCAGCAGCTTCCACTGTGGCAATACCTGTAGCCCAGTCCACCCGATAAGCACGAGGCGACATAGTAGGTTGCTTCACTATGAACAAATATTCTCCGCACTGCAAACAACGAACAAATGGACGGAGATGTATGGCTAGTCCTTCACACTTGTGGCAAAGCATGCCCAGCCCTTCAATATCTCCAACTGTGTAGAGAACAAACCTCCCCTGCGGTTTCAGACGAATGCCGGTATCTGTCAGCAAGGTTACGGTCAGCATAGCACCCGCAGCAGTACTCGTAGGGAACATCTTAGGTCCCATAGCTGACGATATCAGCGGAAAAGAAGACATGGCCGCACTCTGATCTTCTCAGCACGATCACGAAGCCTCTCTTCTCCTCTGGCGCCAAACACACACACGCGTCCCACGTGGCAACAAGTAGGCTAGGCTCCTCCCACTTGTTATTCTGATCACGTAGCTCCTGGGCTTTTACTTCTCACCCACAGCCTACGCAGTCAAAAATAAAGTCCTGCAACTTAACCCCTTCTCCTCTCCAAAAATTTACAAAGTCCAGAAATTTATTCCAACGTAAAGTCCCGGTGAAATACTTCTCATGGCTGCGGGAGGTTGACGGCTAACAAATCCCGGACGACGTCCCCACATGTAGCAATAACTCACAGGAGAGCTGCTGGTTTATAGCGGGCTGTTACCGTCACCTTCGTTACCTCTATTTCACCAGAACCGGGTCTAGGGTCCCGTTGAGTTTAACACCAAACAATGTAGGCACTGGACACTTGAGTATCTTTTCCAATGCTTTAATAAATGTATATTGAAGGAAGTAGCAGGAAAGAGGTAGAAGGAGAGTTGCAGGGAAGCTCAAATACCTTTTCTTAGTGTAATATTAGGAATTGAAACTTGTAGATGAATATACTCTCTCTGTAGATTTGAATCTTTGCCCGCCTGGATAGGTTTCTCTCACTAACCTAGCAGCCAGTACGCAGCACGAGCAAAAGTCTCTGCCACAGACTTGATTGGAACAAAACCCGTACGATCCTCTGCCACAGGATGTAATGGTTTACGATGAATAGCAAACACAGCACTAGAACCTTTAAGCCGACTATGCGGTAGGGTTACTTTAGGATGCGTCCTCAGACTGAGTCACAAGGCCCCTCTCCAGACCAGCATTCTGCATGATCCTTCTATGACGGGTCCTCCCCTGGGATCTTCTCAGTTTTCCAGCTTCTTCCCGTAGGACAGACAGCCCAGGACCATTCCTCTGCCGCTGTGGTAGGCCCCAGACAGACTTCTGAGCCCACCCACACGCTGCTGCGACGTGGGCCTCCCGATCAGAGGACCACGAGGTAATACTCCTAGCACATACCTGTCGGCCAGGAGGGCCAGCAGGTGGAACGAAAACGAACCCTAAAACATGGCGTCTGTCCCATAAATACCCTCTCCCAAAACGCTACTCGGAGGACCAAAACAAAAAGTGAGAAATAAGTAAAAAACCAAACCAAATGTAGGAGTGTGTGAGTGATACTGTGATGTGCTTAGTGAGATAGTGTGGTTCAAATAAAAAATGCAGTTTACCTTGTACAGTATAGTGATTCGTATGGGCTGTAGGTTGTATTGGACTTGTGAAACTTGTTTGATGTAGAAGACCTGACTACGGTTATACATGAAAAGGTGAGGACTAGGATGCCAAAGGGAAGGTGGATGCAATGCCATCCAGGCCTGCATAGAATTGTTGTTTGATTCTTGAACGTCCAGTCTCTTATATATCTAAAGTGAGGCTAATGGGATGATTGTAAGCAGGTGCAAGCCTTCCCCACTCCCCCAAGGGCATGGTGTGTGGATTGCCTGAGAAGTGGCCCACGTGTGGCTCCCTCGGCGTTCCGGAAAGCCAGAAGGCCTCGACCACCGTCATCATCTCCGCCGTAAATCGTGTGACGTCATGACGTCGTGCGTGTGCCGAGTGCCTCGTGCACTCGCACTCCGTCACCAACAGTCCGGAGATGAACACGGGACGCCGCCGGCAGGGTGAAGTTCACCTCGGCAACTGGGAACAAACGCCGACTTGAGCAGAGAAGGGGCTCCACATACCCCCACCCTGCCGGGAAGCTGCAAGGGGTCGAACTCCACCTCCGGGGGGGAGGGGGACAGGCATGGCCACACCCCTTGGAGCTCACAAAGGCCCTCAGACAATAAACATGACATGGGTCATGCCAAGGGGAAATTTTGATGATTGATTATATAGAGTCATAGAATGTACCAAAAAAGGGACAGTTAATATTGTTTGTTGTACACAGGAGCAGTGTGCTAGCACCATAACCCCATCTTCCTGCATAGAATCCAATAGGTTTTAACTGCAAAAACCGTTCGGGATATTTGAGCGTTATGCAATACAGGAGTCTATTAGATTCCTCCTGATGCATGAAGAGGGAAAGGATTAGATCTCAATCCAGTCCCCCAAAAGGGAATGGGTACCTCATCCCAAGTGTCGGTTTTTTAATTTTATGGGACGCAAACAATACTTTGAAATATTTATACATCGACATTTCTATTTATCGTCAGTCTCAATATATACAACTAGAAACAATTACAATGATGATTTAATTATTAATTTATCAATTACCTAATGGCTATCAATGGGTGTTTGTTGCAGGTGTGTGCTCTTTCGCCCCCCAGGGGGCGTGTACTAGTGTGGCTCCTTGTAAGCCCCTTGGGGTTGGCTCTTCTTTCCTGGGGAGGTGGGGGCGGCCAGTGCACCCTTCGGATTCTCCAATGGCTCCGACCATCTTGGAATATGGAACACTTATTCCATCTTTTAACGGTAAAATCCACCCCCATGATTTATTTAATGTGATGAATGACGATAAATTTTATAATTCTGAATACATGTATTTATATATTTTTTAGATCTAAATGTGCCCCCTAAAGAGACCGTATCTAGGTTGAAATGCGTCGGGGCTTGCTTATCATACAACACTATGTAATGTAATGATGTGCCAAATGTGTTTTTTACCGTATTATGGAATATGAACTATGTCATTGGACCAGATTTTTTATTTGTACATACTGTATTCAACCATATGATTTCATTGGACATTTTGTTGATAAATTGTTTCTCCTATACCAACAAGTAATAATCCATTTTATGTTGTACATTGCTGTTTTAAAGCCCCACTGGGGAACAAACTTTTTTAGATAAACTATCTTCGGGGTGCGCAGCTCCTTCTGTCTCTTGTATATGTGTCTTTCCCATTGGATCCCTGACTTCTGGCCTGGCTGATTACCCGATCTGGTTACTTAACTCTGGCTTGGCTGATTACCCGATCCGGTCACTGGACTCTTGCTATGCTTTGACTACGCTTAATCTATTTACCTTTTTTATTTTTATTAATAAACAAGTTTATTATTATTATTTATTTAAATTTTACTGTACTTCTGTGTCGGTCTGGTTCATGGTTTCTGACAGTAAGAAGTCCTGATCTGCTCATTCCTCACCATTCAGTTTCCTGCTTGGTTCTCGCTTACCTTCCTACTGTATTACTCACATGCTGTACACCATGTATGGAATCTGCTGAGTCTCCTGCTCCAGTCCCCGCTCACCTTAAAGGAAAAGCCCAGCCAAAGCTGAGGCAGTGGCTGGGAGCGTACACATGGCATGGCCACAAAGCTTTGCTTCTCAGCCGCGATAGGAATTATACCCTCTGTCATCCATTCACGTTAAAAGGCAGTTAAAACAGGTGGAGAGGAGGCACCTCCTCACCACCTGTCTATTGCTGTCAGAATGGTGATCCAAAAGCGTATCGTGCTTTAGACAACAAAGCAAGTCTAAACAAGGCCATAGACTTCTATGGGTGCCTTAAGATGCTGCAAAGCATGGGGTATAATTTCTAAAGCAAAGAAAAGCAAACTCAATAGTATGGGAAAACAGATGTACAGGCGCCGCAACCTTCCAACATAACAGCTTTCCCCCCCCCCCCCCCCCCGGTACTCAGACCTCAAGGCTACCAACTCAGGATGACATCCACAAAAGTGTATTCATTTATTATAAAAACATGTACAATGCTGTAAAAACAGCCTACGCGTTTCTGACATTAGTCCTTAGTCATGGCTACGGACTTGCATCCAAAAAGCATAGGATGTTTTTACAGAGCTGTACATGTCTTTTCAAAAAGGAATACTATTTTGAGGATGTCATCCTGAGTGCCGACCATCCTTTTCCTTGAACTCCACAGTTTACTCATGACTGTAAGGTAACCATTTTATTTAGTGACAGGTGCTTTGATTGTCATTATGAGTGCTTTAAAAAAGCATGTCAAATGCCATATTTTGAAGTGTAAACTAAACCTTACCGAACTGGGGGGGGGGGGTCAATGGATGAAGCTTACTTTCCAAGTCGAGACATCAAGGCTTCTATAGAAAAGTGTAAGCAATCAAATACAATGTGCAAAGCAGGCTTTTCTAGATATAATCCATATTTTAAAATAAAACACAGTTAGAAAAGCCACTTTTGTCATATAACATAACTAAGACCTTATATTTATGGAAATCACATTACGTTATAAGGATCACTATACAGTGCAAAAAATGTTATCCTTTCATGCAATAACACATCCTTCCTTACTATGAAATACAAAGAATATTAGGGGAGATCTATGACCTGCATAAAAATCCTTGGTCTGTGTGGCCTTTTTATACAGCTTTACTGACAAAGCTTCTGAGATCATTATGTTTTATGTATCTTCTGTTTTTCACAAAATGAAATTCTGGAATCCATCCAATCTAATGATAACGAGCGTTATATCGTACATCAGGTTTCATCATTTGAGGTAATCATCGCTGCCCTGAGCCTGAAGTGCATGCTCATCAGCATATTTGTAGGAACCTATGAAAGGAAAATCTGATTTTGCGTTCCCATTACATGGAATCTTTCTTGCTAAGTTAATCACAAAGCTTTTGCCTGTCATCGGTAATGAGTATGCCAGTGGATGTTATTGATTTTTGTTAAACTATCTGGATTGTGTGGATTGACCCATCAATAGAATATAAGCCTAAGGCAGTCTACTTCCAAGTGCTTAGAAGTTGTGTACATCATCCAAGAAATATACCATGTACAGTAGCATTCTTGTCTCATTTGCCACCTGAGCTAGGACTTTGCAGCAAAATTGTCAGTTAAAAAAAAATTGTTTCAGGTATAAATTGACAATCAAAGCTGCCAGCCCTTTCCTTCCGCCTGCGCAGCTATTGAGGTGGCCAATCTTAGTGATGAGTCATTAGAAATGTGTAGGGGGGCCAAAGTAGAATAAAGTTCTAACAATACCTGGAAGTTTTGGAGCTTTGCCTGTGAGTAAGGCTCACATATGGCTGTACTTGCACAGAGGAGCTTAAAAAAAGAGCTGCTTTCAAATTCATACAGTGCTTTTGCTTATGGATCTGTGAGTAGCTCCATTATGGCCAATGTGTCCATGTACACAGTGGCGTTCCAATTTAGAGCAGCGTTTAGTGTTGTGAAAAAAAAAAAAAGCACAAACCCTGCCTTTGAGATGAGTATATGGGCATAATGAATATCTATATGCTTGTAAATGTTTAAAAATGCATATGCATGCATACGCGCATAAATGTATTCTAGTAGAGCTGTAGGAGCCGATAGAGAAATATAAGCTTCTAAATGCTGTACCTGCTGTATCTATACAAATCTAAACACGCAAGTAGTTTACGCACCAGTACATGCATTTTTATGCTGCCTGTTTCTGCCTGTGTACATGAGATCTAAGCTCCATGCAGTTACTCTGCTGATGACTGGCTTATATAAAAAAAAAAAAAAAAACAAAGCCCTGATTTTTCACTATACTATCATTAATCTAAAAAATAGAACAGCAATATCTACAGGATCTCAGGTTGCTCTATATTATTGAGATCTTACCTTGTAACATATTTACTTTAATATTTGCTATTTCCCCGATAGGAAGCTGTTATTGAATGTAAGCAGTAAATGTTTTCTAGTGTAGCCAAGGGTTTGCTACTATAGTTATTACAGTTATTGTTATTTTAAATGAGTTTGTCTCCCTCTAGTGCCTGCTAGGCTCTTTTAGGATTTTTCCTTATTTCTGAAAAGGAATGCAGCAAAGTATTGTAGGAGATGTAGTTTGGAGGAGGAAGTGACTCTGTAAGCTGGATCAGCCCTGAACTACAATACAGACAATGCAAAGTGCGCAGCACTCCCTGCTGGGAGCAGTGATAAAAGGACCAGCACGGCCTGCTTTCAGCCTCTCTGGATGCCATTCAACACTTGCCAGCAGGAGGTCTGTGTGTGTAACAAAGAGTGAGAGACTGCGGTCTATACAGCGCAGAGCCGGATCGCCCGCCTCTGAGGGATCTCGGAGTACAGCCTTGCCATCCTAGCAAGCGGACCGGCCTGCGCTTCAGAGAAACCAGAAGCCTCTGTACTTCAGTCCACCGGGAGTTGAAGTGCGGCGGCGCCATCGTCACCAGACAGACACCAGGAGGGGATTCCGGACGGAGCCTCACAGCCATTGGAGTCCATTGTGGTGAGAGGGCACCTGCCCATTTCAGTAGAGAGTACAGTAGTGCTGAGTGATATCAAAGACAAAATGTGCATGGAGTGCACACAGGGTTCGCCCCTTAGGACTTTAAAGGCAACAATGGAGTAATAAAGAGTAATTATATATAAAATGCACAGAAGTGCTGTTTTTATTAAATTCGTAGAAAAAATATAAAAGAATACAAATATAGATGCAGTTAACAATATACATGTGCGTTTACAATACACATATCAAATTATACAAAGTCAATATGTCAACCCAGTGCTTACACCCTGTAGCCTATATCTTAAAGGTCGAGCGGATGATTTTACAGCACATATCCCGACATGTTTCGGAAATTGGTATGTATTATTCCTTCATCAAGGGATTTACAGTTGGGTGATCAATCTTTATCTGCAATATAGATTTAAACATAGTAAAATAGCAGCGTACTATATGAAGCTACTACAAAATATTGATTACTTCAAAACTCTTTTGAAATGTTTGGGCAGTTATACTTACATAGAAGGTTCATGGAAATTAGGACATAGCAAAACAAAGCAGAAAACAAACAAATGATTTGGAACAGGCTGGCTAGAAAGTCCACAAACAAGTGGAGTGGGCAGCTTTGAGTGCAGGGCTGAATGCTGATACACATTCACAAGAGGCGCCTGATAGAAGTCTACATAATAAAAAAAATAGAAAAAGAAGGGGGTAAATAAGTTTATCCTGAATGCAGCTGGAAAAATCAAGCTGGAATACAGGGACACAGGGATATTAAATCCCATCAAGATCAGTAGCAGTAGTAATCAAGTTACCTGTATGCTTGACATGTATGGATAAGACGTAGACCTCTGGGCAGCAGTTCCACAACTGACAGATGCCCAGTGAGTGTCTGCGTCTTATGAGTGGCTCTGATGAGGCAACAGCCAATCAGAGCCGTTTTTGGAAAGGGTCAGGGACTTTTTTTCATGCAAAATGCAGCGTTTTGCATGTAATAGAATTCAATGGACCAGCATCAAAAACGCAAGTGCAGCGTTTTTACAGCGTTTTTGCAGCGTTTTTGAAGCGTTTGGCGTTTTTGGCGTTTATTTATTTATTTTTTTTAGACTGTATACAGTATAAAAAAAACTGTAAAAAAAAAAAACGCAAAACGCGGCAAAAACGCCACAAAAACGCTGCTCAAAAACGTGGCAAGCATCACAAAAAACACTGCAGAAACGCTCAAAAGCAACATGCATAGATGTGAATCGAGCCTAACAGGCTATTGCCATTTTTGGCAGGGCTCCGCTCGTTCTGGTGGGGGGGCAACTTTAATTTTGCATGCGACCCTCTGCTAGATGTTTCTCGAGATGCATTACACCTCTCTTATGCCCACCTGAAAATTTACCTGATTGAAACAAACTTCACCTTCATCATTTAGTGGATACCTGGCATTTTCCCCATCCGTCTGTCTGATACTACACGATCTTCTCAGCTTCCCATCATACCTTTTCCAGACTTGATTACATTCTTGTTTACCATAGGAACCAACCTTGTGTTTCCTCTGCCACTATCAGTTCAATGCTTTTCTCCAACCGTGCGTCTATTTATCAAACCATCAAACTTAGGCAATTGTCCCCCAAGAGAATTGATGCTCATGAAGCGACTTAATGCCAGTTTACTTCAAGACCCGGATACTGTGGCAGAAATCACTAGAGAATTATCTGCATACTTTGGGGAAAACAACATTTGTGACATTGCCCCCCAATGATGTGGAAGGCACACAAATGCTTAGTTAGAGGTCTTTTTTTAAAAAAAACATTGCACTAGATTGAAGAAACAACATATTCTTCAGTTTCAGGCTCTTAATAACAAGATTTGACAATTAGAATCTATTTAGAAAAAATCCCTTGCAACGGAGGTCTACGGAGACATTGTAGCACTACGAGAGAAACGTAACTCACTTTTGTTTGATGCAACTTGTGAAGGTTTTTTTCTACAAATTCTCTGACAAACCTTGCCGCATGCTTGCGAAAACATTGCGTGGCCCTTAATAGCCTATATTTCTTCCATTTTGTCCCCATCAGATGTCAAACATGTTATGTCTCGATCTATAGCCCAGGAATTTCAATCTTAATACCACAACCTATACAATTACCTTCTCCATCTTTTGCCAAACTATCCAAGCAAACTGTGATAGAGGCATTCCTTCGAGATTTGGGCCTCCCCCAATTGTTTGCTGAAGACTGTAAATCCCTTGAAAACCCAATCACTGACATCGAATTCCATGCTGCCATCTCGTCAACAAAATTGAGCAAGTCTCCCTGACCTAATGGCTTGACGACCTCCTATTACAAAACTTTTTGTGAAGGTCTTATGCCATACTTTCTAGGTGCCTTCAATTCTTTAGTCTCTCTCGACAGACTCCCATAGGGTCCATATTACGGTCCTTCCAAAAGCAGGCAAGGACCTCTCACAATGCAGCAGTTATAGGCCAATAGCTCTGCTTGGAACGTGGAACTCAAGCTGTTCTCAAAAATTTTAGTCAACAGACTACCACCTATTAGGACTGCGATCGTCCATCCCGATCAGGTTGGGTTTATGCCTCAATGGGAAACCCAGGATAACACCACACGAGTCATCAACCTTATTCATATGGCCAGGTCGAGGGCATCTCAGCTCATGCTCTTATCCACCGATGCAGAGAAGGCCTTCGGCCGGGTTGATTGGAAGTTTTCTCTGGTCGATCCTGTTGTATATTGGTCTAGGCTACCATATGCTTCAGTGGGTGACAGCTTTATATTCTACCCCACAGTCAGCAGTTAACAAGATGCGTTTTGATTACTTTACATGGTCCAACAGCACCAGATAGGGGTGTCCTTTGTCGTCCCTGCTCTTTTTGCTGACTTTAGAGCCGCTTTTGTGCTCAATTTGGGCCAATCCTTAAATTCAGTGGCTCCATAGCAAGTTGAGCCGCCACAAGGTCTTGGCTTATGCTGATGACCTGCTCTTTCTTGTCTCCAATCCAGAAGTGTCCTTTCCTAATTTAATGTCCCATTTTCAATATTATTGGAGTCTCCCCAACTATCAGATTAACTTTTCTAAGTCGGAAGCTCTTAACATCTTTTTAGTAGCCAACTGAGTGAAAAGAGTGAAACGGGCTGTTCCTTTCTGCTGGGCTATTCACGATCTCAAATATCTTGACATTTAACTTATTTAACACCCTGATCATCTGTTTGAGACAAACGTCTGTCCCCTGAGATACGTCTCGACCTTCGGAAAATGGAGGACATTGAACTTGACCTGGTTTGCAAAGCCTTCAAAATGAGTACGTTACCTGAGATTCTGTATTTGATACAGACATTGCCAATCCAGATACCCCTTACCTTCTTTTCTGAATTGAGATTTTTGCTTCTCAAATTTATTTGGGGGGGACAAACGACCTCAGGTCTGTATTTCATTTCTAAACCTCCCTATGTCTTATCATACTTTGGAGCCCTCTCGAGTGATAAGTTGGTGCACTCAGGCAAAATGTAATATGTTGGTCATGATAAAACAGGAGTTTTCTCCTGTTCCAATGTCCTGTCTTCAGTGGCTTTAGCCAGGTTCCTCATCTCTTCTAGCTCAACCAACCATGGGAGCTACACTTAAAGAGTTTGTTACCCCAACACTTCATATTCCTGATATGTGCCTGCTGTACCATGTAATTGTATGAGAATGTATCCTTTTCTCTTTGTATTGTTTCCTTTGTGTGAAATCCCTGGTGTTCCTGCTAGTCCTCTTGCTTTCCTATTAAAAACTGACCACACTAAGCAGGAGAACACACCAGCTCTTATGCAGCTGAGAACAGAGGTAGTATGATCACTTATAAAAAAGGGAAATAAGGTATTTATAATGTAATTTTATATCTATAAAAAAATGTTTTGCCTTTCATTTCTAATTTAAACTAAATGTGTTGTTTTACAAGATGATCGTTTACAATCATTTTAGAGTGATCTCCTCCACATTGCATCTTTTGGCCATTACCTCTTATCCCATATTTAGAGACTCAGACTTTACAGCAGGCAATACACAGCATTCTCTGGATCCTCCAATGGACCCATATGTACCTCATCTCCTGTCACAATTGTATAAACTACTGGTTGCCCCACCGGAACACTTTATTCCTCCAAATATACGTAAATGGGAGGAAGACCTACTGGTGACCTACTCTCCTCTCTTGAGACCAATACGCCAGTTTGTCCTCAAGCTCACATCTGTGGATTTGGGGACTCATCCTATGAGTTACTTACTTCACCTGAATAGTGTTCCGCTTTTGTGGTATAAATCCTCATTTACAGTACATCTACTAAATGCAGCCAGGGCATGCATTTCTACTTTATAGAAACAACCTGTCACTCCTCCCACTTCTCTGTGGCTGTCTATAATTATTGATATTACACATATGGAACGCCTTACGGCTTCTTTTTACCATAGGGAGGAGATGGGTCGTGATTTGTGGTACCCTTGGTCAATCCACCCAGAGCGCTATAGCATGGCCAACAACTACTGATCCAACTATTTCTCACTGGCCTGGGTTTCCTCCCTCCTACACCCCCCCACTCCTTCTTCCCTTCAATCCCCATTCCCCCTCTCCCATTACCACCCCACTTTTTTTTCCCCCTCTTTACTTTTTTGTTGATCCTCTCCTTCATTTTACAACAATACAGGTCGCTGGCAGGCCTTTTGGCTCAGCCACTGAATAGCTAACAGGAATAGTGACATCAGTTTCACTACTTTTGTCAGCCAGTGGCGAGGCAGCAAGCTGGGGCTATAGAAGAGAGAACCAGGAGGAGGCATGGGCTGTGCACTCTCCTCCAACTCCTCCCTCTGGCCACACATATCTCTGTTACTTTGGCATAGTGATTACATTATCTAGCCACTTCAGCCCCGGAAGGATTTACCCCCTTCCTGACCAGAGCACTTTTTACAATTTGGCACTGCGTCGCTTTAACTGCTAATTGCGCGGTCATGCAATGCTGTACCCAAACGAAATTTGCGTCCTTTTCTTCCCACAAATAGAGCTTTCTTTTGATGGTATTTGATCACCTCTGCCGTTTTTATTTTTTGCGCTATACACGGAAAAAGACCGAAAATTTTGAAAAAAAATGATATTTTCTACTTTTTGTTCTAAAAAAAATCCAATAAACTCAATTTTAGTCATACATTTAGGCCAAAATGTATTCGGCCACATGTCTTTGGTAAAAAAAATGTCAATAAGCGTATATTTATTGGTTTGCGCAAAAGTTATAGCGCCTACAAACTAGGGTACATTTTCTGGAATTTACACAGCCTTTAATTTATGACTGCCTATGTCGTTTCTTGAGGTGCTAAAATGGCAGGGCAGTACAAAACCCCCACAAATGACCCCATTTTGGAAAGTAGACACCCCAAGGAAATTGCTGAGAGGCATGTTGAGCCCATTGAATATTCATTTTTTTTGTCCCAAGTGATTGAATAATGACAAAAAAAAAAAAAAAAATTACAAAAAGTTGTCACTAAATGATATATTGCTCACACAGGCCATGGGCATATGTGGAATTGCACCCCAAAATACATTTAGCTGCTTCTCCTGAGTATGGGGATACCACATGTGTGGGACTTTTTGGGAGCCTAGCCGCGTACGGGGCCCCGAAAACCAATCACTGCCTTCGGGATTTCTAAGGGCGTACATTTTTGATTTTACTCCTCACTACCTATCACAGTTTTGAAGGCCATAAAATGCCCAGATGGCATAAACCCCCCCAAATGACCCCATTTTGGAAAGTAGACACCCCAAGCTATTTGCTGAGAGGCATGGTGAGTATTTTGCAGCTCTCATTTGTTTTTGAAAATAAAGAAAGACGAGAAAATTTTTTTTTTTTCTTTTTTCAATTTTCAAAACTTTGTGACAAAAAGTGAGGTCTGCAAAATACTCACTATACCTCTCAGCAAATAGCTTGGGGTGTCTACTTTCCAAAATGGGGTCATTTGGGGGGGGTTTTTGCCACCTGGGCATTCCATGGCCTCCGAAACTGTGCTAGGCAGTGAAGAGTGAAATCAAAAATTTACGGCCTTAGAAAGCCTGAAGGCGGTGCTTGGTTTTCGGGGTCCCGTACGCGGCTAGGCTCCCAAAAAGTCCCACACATGTGGTATCCCCGTACTCAGGAGAAGCAACAGAATGTATTTTGGGGTGTAATTTCACATATTCCCATGGCATGTTTGAGCAATATATCATTTAGTGACAACTTTGCGCAAAAAAAAATAAAAAAAATAAAAAATTGTCTCTTTCCCGCAACTTGTGTCACAATATAAAATATTCCATGGACTCGACATGCCTCTCAGCAAATTGCTTGGGGTGTCTAATTTCCAAAATGGGGTCATTTGGGGGGGTTTTGAACTGTCCTGGCATTTTATGCACAACATTTAGAAGCTTATGTCACACATCACCCACTCTTCTAACCACTTGAAGACAAAGCCCTTTCTGACACTTTTTGATTACATAAAATTTTTTTTTTTTTGCAAGAAAATTACTTTGAACCCCCAAACATTATATATTTTTTTAAAGCAAATGCCCTACAGATTAAAATGGTGGGTGTTTCATTTTTTTTTTCACACAGTATTTGCGCAGCGATTTTTCAAACACATTTTTTGGGGAAAAAATACACTTTTTGAAATTTTAATGCACTAAAACACACTATATTGCCCAAATGTTTGATGAAATAAAAAAGATGATCTTAGGCCGAGTACATGGATACCAAACATGACATGCTTTAAAATTGCGCACAAACGTGCAGTGGCGACAAACTAAATACATTTTTAAAAGCCTTTAAAAGCCTTTACAGGTTACCACTTTAGATTTACAGAGGAGGTCTACTGCTAAAATTACTGCCCTCGATCTGACGTTCGCGGTGATACCTCACATGCATGGTGCAATTGCTGTTTACATTTGACGCCAGACCGACGCTTGCGTTCGCCTTAGCGCGAGAGCAGGGGGGACAGGGGTGCTTTTTTTTTTTTTTTTTCTTTATTATTATTATTTTTTTTTATCTTATTTTTAAACTGTTCCTTTCATTTTTTTTTATTTTTATCATTTTTGTTGTTATCTCAGGGAATGTAAATATCCCCTATCATAGCAATAGGTAGTGACAGGTACTCTTTTTTGAAAAAATTGGGGTCTATTAGACCCTAGATTTCTCCTCTGCCCTCAAAGCATCTGACCACACCAAGATCGGTGTGATAAAATGCTTTCCCAATTTCCCAATGGCGCTGTTTACATCCGGCGAAATCGAAGTCATAAAATGCTCATAGCTTCCGGTTTCTTAGGCCATAGAGATGTTTGGAGCCACTCTGGTCTCTGATCAGCTCTATGGTCAGCTGGCTGAATCACCGGCTGCATTTTCAGGTTCCCTGTTGAGACAGGAGAGCCAGAGAAAAACACGGAAGACGTTGGGGGGGGGCATTCCCTCCCACGGCTTGTAAAAGCAGTCTAGAGGCTAATTAGCCGCTAGGATTGCTTTTACATGAAAGCCGACCGCTGGCTGAAAAGAATGATACCAAGATGATACCTAAACCTGCAGGCATCATTCTGGTATAACCACTCAAAGTCGTGAATGGCGTACTTGAAGACAAAAAAATGGTTAACAATAAAGCACAGTAAACGGTAAAGTATAAAAAATTGCATACCTGAAAAACAAACATGATAAAACATAATAACAATAAAACATTGCAGAATAGAATACAGTAAAAAAGAGCAGAACAATAGAGAGAATAGAGAGAGAGAGAACAATAAAACGACAACTATTTTTTTTTATTTTATATTTTTGTATGTGTTTTTTTTTTACACTTTTTTTTGTAACTGTAACTTTTATAACTGTAACGGTTCTAGGTTCGGGTCTCTCAAAATGCGATGGCATCTTGGGAGACCCTGTGAAAGTGCGCCTAGTCTGTGCAATGCTGTACCCTACGCTAATACTCAACTAGTGAATGGTAGCGTACTCGGGAGGACATAAAGAAATGCCTCTCATGCAGCCGACTGCATTTGGTTGGGGATGTGAATGGGGGAAGTACGGGCGCTGCAGAAGCGGTGGGTTCCCAATTAGGATTGGCGAATGCAGCAGGAAGGGCATTATGGGCACGACGGGCCTGTGTTTGTCTTTTTGGTGGCAGCGGGACACTACTTGTGCTTGCCACCTCACCAGCTTGAACTGCACTTATGGGACTCGCCACGTCACCAAGTGTTACTGCAGTGCTGGTTTGACTACGACCGGGGTGTACTAGGACGCTGGCGCTTGCCAGTTCACCAAAACGCTACCAAAAAAACTGTTAGCGATCGCAGGGATCAGGCCTGACTCTGCGAATGCTGCAGTTATGCGTTTAGTGTTTTGTAAGTGACAGTGATCGATCGATACTGCACTTGGGTGGGCTGAGCTGGGCCGGGCGGAGGGGCAAAACACAGGTGCTAGCAGGTATCTGGGCTGATCCCGCTAACACTGCGTTTTTGGGAACCCTAAACTGCTGGGGACGCTAGTATAGATCTGATCGGATCAGATATTGATCCGATCAGATACTATACCACTAAGGGAGGTGTATGCTGCGTGCGTGGGTGTTAGCGGTACTGGCGCTAATCTGACGCTGCCTGGGGCGACGCATATCACCGCCGGGCGATCAGGGGGCTAAACCTTTATTCGGTAATAAACGGCGGGTGCCCTGACACTATAAAAAATAAACGAACTAACCAGCGTCACCCGTAACGGTTATACGGTGATCAGTGGTGAAAGGGTTAACTAGGGGGCAATCAAGGGGTTAAAACATTTATTAGGTAGTATATGGGGGTCCCTGTCGCTATAAAACGCTGACGGCGAACCTAAATATTTACCTCCCTAACTAGCGTCACCAGCGACACTAATACAGCGATCAGAAAAATGATCGCTTAGTGACACTGGTGACAGGGGGTGATCAAGGGGTTAAAACTTTATTAGGGGGGGTTAGGGGGGTACCCTAGACCTACAGGGGGCTAACACTCACTGACCTAACACACTAACTGTCACAAACTGACACTAATGCAGTAATCAGAAAAAAAAAAAAAAAAAAAACCTGCTTGGTGTCAGTTTGTGACGGGGGGGGGGTGATTGGGGGGTGATCGGGGGGCGATCGGGGGGGGGGGATCGGGGTGTTTTGTATGCCTGGCATGTTCTACTGTGTGTGTTTGTGTTGTGCACTCACATTACAGTCTTCTCTCCTCGGCCCGGAACGGAAAATACCGAGCCGAGGAGAGATGACATCATTTCCTCTGCCTCTGTGTACAATACAGAGGCAGGGAAATGATCCCATTGGCTGGGAGCGATCGCGAGGGGGGGGCCACGAATGGATGGCCTCCCCCTCACCACCGATCGCCGGGGGAGATTTGACGACCGCCGCAGGCACCGGGGGGGGTCCGATCGGACCCCCCACCCGCGGGCAGGCAGGGACGTACAGGTAAGCCCTTTTGCCTGCCCGTGCCGCTCTGCCGACGTACATCGGCGTGCGGCGGTCGGCAACTGGCTAGAGCAGTGTTTCTCGACTCCAGTCCTCAAGGCGCCCCAACAGGTCAGGTTTTCAGGATTTCCCTCAGATGAAACAGCTGTGGAAATTACTAAGGCAGTGAAACCGATCAAATCACCTGTGCAAAATAATGGCCAGCCTAAAAGCACGACCTGTTGGGGTGCCTTGAAGACTGGAGGTGAGAAACACTGGTCTAGAAGACTGTCTGTATTTACCTACTGTGTGCTAATTTAAGCTCAAACCACCATTTAGTCTAACCCGTACCAATACATTGAGTTAATTTACCACTAAATGGTCTTGTGCCTATTTCCTGGTACTAATTCACAACCAGGTTAAAGGTATCTACACTTGCCTGTGTAGCTTAACAATTGCCTGTTTGTTGCCCATTTAAATGCTTACCCAATAGCTACCAACATATGTAAGAATTTGACTGTTTGTTCCCGACATATAAAAACAATTGCTTGTTTGTTCCCCAAATAACCATTTGCTGCCTGTGTATTTTAATGATTGCTCATTTGTTGCCCACATATTGTAACTATTGCTTATTTGTTGCTTGCATCCCTAAACAATATTTTGGCTCCTACTGCAAGTCACCATTAAGTGCCCGACAGTTTCCCACAGGGTGTGAAGTATGTTGCTTTAGCTAGGTGCTTTGCTAAGAATGGAGAAAGAGAGAAACACTGGCTGGAGCTGCTGTCTACAGCTGTTGCCCTGGGTGCTGAACAGGTTAACAGCTATAAAAAAAATAAGTAAATGTCACTGATCCTATACCCTTATATGTGCATGGTAATTGTTACGTAAATTAAATCAAGTCATTCCACATAAAAAGCTTTCATAATATTCCAATAGGCGTACTAATGGTAACAATATCAAAATTGTAAACATATACGATCAAAATTTCAATTTGACACATCCAACGCAAAAGTGTGCAAAAATTATAGTGAAATTATTTAAAACAAGAAAAGCAAATACAAATTTGCAACTCTTCAAGTGTCCTTCATCAATCCAAATGTGTGATACAGTTCATAGTGGACCTAGGTAAAAAAAGGTGCTTCAGTGACTCCCACCATCACTCAATAATGCGCTCACCTCCACATTTGACCTGTCGTACCAGTTCAACTTGTGCTTTCCCTTACTCTGGGGCTCAAGAAATAAGCTCCTTTGTACTCCTCCTCCTCCAATGCACTCTCAGATGTCCTGGGTTGTTCCCCACAATTAGGTGTATGGCCCTTTAAATTTGCAGTCCCTTCACTGCATGCAAACCATTTTGGATGAACACAATTTGGTTGCTCGCAGCCATCCACTAAGTTTTGATTTATACCACACAGGCCAGAACAGGTACAGGATGATAATACAATTCTTCTTTAGGTTAACAGCTATATCAGCAAGTGGAGGGAGCTGCTGATTGTGAAGAGTTCAATAGGCTAAGTCAGGCGGCACTGCAATATGGGAACTGTAGTCCAAAGGAGAGAGACTCTACTGTAATCAAAAGATTTTCACCTAAATTTCCCAGAGGGAGATTGCCAGGAGGAGAGAAAAGAGCTGCACTTTTTTAGACTGTAGAGAACCAGCTTCATTCTTAGCCACAAGGGAGCCAGGAGAGTGCATATCACTGCCAGTGTGCACCACCACTGCTGCACAACAGGAACCTGAGGAGGATTCTGAGGGCTGAGTCCAGATGTGCCAACAGCCAGAGTCACCTGGTGTCAGCAAAGGGTCCGTCCGCTGGTAAGATATATCATTTGGCATGCAGTACTGGGGTCCACCAGCAGGTGTCTCCTGGCAGTTTGGAACTGTCAGGGGAATCTTTCCCTGCTGGTGTTATTTCATCTTTTGGCCGCAGTACTGACGTCCACCAGTGGATGGATCCTGGCAGTATGGAGCAGACAGCACTCCCTGCGCTCAGGTGTTACATGAAGACAATTATTGTCAGTCCCATAAATACCCGGCAAACCCTCACATGCTTGCCTTGGTATCTCTCTCCTTGAGCCCTGACTTTGTTTGCCTGTTATCCGATCCAAAGCCTGCATCTGACCTTGTTCCGTGCTTATCCTGACCCAGTCCCTCCTGTGTTCCTCTACCCTTTCTTTTACCCTTCGGCCCGATCCATCCCCTCCCTGTCCTGTTGGTTCCCAGTCCCTCATCTACTGATCTCCCGTGTATGACCTTGGCCTGGCTAATGTTTACGTTTCTGGAACATCCCTTGTCTTTCTGCTGATCTGCTGTGTATGACCCTGGCCTGGCTGACATCTGTGATTTTGGTACTGCCCCTTGCTGTATATACTGTTGTTGGTAGGTTTGTTGGGTTGGTTGTGCACTGTTTGTATTTTCTTATTTATCACCTATCTTAAATATCATTACTATTCACTTTTCATGCGTTTTGGGTTATCTCTGTGCAGTCCACATAGTCTGGTCTACTAACTCTCCTGACAGTATACCAAGGCCCATCCCTGACCAGACGTGGCTGCACTGAGAAACCATCCTGGTACGGTGGGCGCGCAAAAGATAGACTTTAATGAAATTGTCTATTAGTCTCTGCTGGCGGCAGAGGATAATGAATATTGCCGCCAGACTCTTAAAGCTTGGACCAGTGACCAACTGCTGGAAATGATCCGATCAGCCCATTTTCTAGTAGATCAGGGTCATGTTATTTGAGGATGTTCAGCCTTTGATCCAATTATGTGCAAAGCCAGCCTTGTCATGCTTTCCCGAAGGAAGTGACGATTTCTCCCCTCCTTTAAGTTGTGACCAGGTTGAATCCCTGGTATGGTTGTTAGAGGATGATCCGGCTTTTTTTGAGGAACATTATTCCTCTTGTTCCCAGCAGGTGGTATCCGATTGCATTTGTTCAGTACAATCTCTGATTAGACAGGCTGTATATGAACCAACATTTGTTCAACCTGTGTTACAAGCATGGTCAGATCTCCTGCATTTAGCTAAGCCACAGCAATCCAGCCCGCCATTAGTCACCCACCTTCCCAAGAATCTTTCTCCCAGTCGCCCATGGCAACCTCAGCTACAGTCCAGTATACACAGCTTCCCACTAAGTACTATTACCCAGTCTCTACTTACTGCACCTATCCTGCTTTCAATCCACCTGCCTCTTCTCTTCCACCTGTAACAATCCCACAAACCCATTCTCCAGCCACTGTTCCCTGTTCTTCCTTTTGCCCAGTTACATCCCTTCCTTATAGCCCTGCAATTACCTACAAGGCTGCACAGGCTAAACCAAAGAAGAAATTAAAGTTCCTTACTACCCACACGATCCTGCCAGTAACTCAACTTGCTTCCACACCAACCAACCCACTCCAGTCTGCTTGCGTGCCAGCTAAACCTGATAACCCACCTGATCCTGCCTTCCAGCTTGATGTCTCTGCTACCCAGTCTGACGTCCCAGTGCCTGCTACCCAGTCTGACGTCCCAGTGCCTGCTACCCAGTCTGACGTCCCAGTGCCTGCTACCCAGTCTGACATCCTAGTGCCTGCTACCCAGTCTGACGTCCCAGTGCCTGCTGACCGGTCTGATGACCTTCTATCCATGTTCCAGCCTAAAGTTTTGCTGCCAGTGTTCCAGTCTGATGTGCCCGCTTCCCAGTCTGATGATCCTCTGTTTGCTGCCCAGCCTGATGTGTTCCTGTCCGCTGCCCAGCCTGATGTGTTCCTGTCCGCTGCCCAGCCTGATGTGTTCCTGTCTGCTGCCCAGCCTGATGTGCCAGTGTCTGCTACTCAGCCTGTTGTGCCAATGCCTGTGCCCGCTGCCCAGTTTGAGGTCCCAGTGCCTGCTGCTCAGCCTGAAATCCCAGTGTCCATGTTCCAGTCTGACGCTCCAGTGACTACTGTCCAGTCCGATGTACCTGTTGTTCAGCCTGTTGTGCCAGTACCTGCTGTTCTACCTGATGTGTCAGCGCCTGTGTCTGCTGCCCAGCCTGAAGTTCCAGTACCTGCTGCCCGGTCTGATGTCAAGGTGCCCACTTTCCAGCCTGATGTGCCCACTTTCCAGCCTGATGTGCCCGCTGTTCAGCCTGATGAGCCCGCTTTCCGGTCTGATGTGCTCGTCTTCCAGCCTGGTGTCTCATTGCCTGCCTTCCAGCCTGATGTCATGATATTGGTATCTCAGCCTGAAGTTTCGGTGCCCGTGTCTCAGCCTGAAGTTTCGGTGCCCGTGTCTCAGCCTGAAGTTTCGGTGCCTGTGTCTCAGCCTGAAGTTTCGGTGCCTGTGTCTCAGCCTGAAGTTTCGGTGCCCGTGTCTCAGCCTGAAGTTTCGGTGCCCGTGTCTCAGTCTGCTGAACCGGTGCCAGTTACCCAGTCTGCTAAACCGAAGTCCGTCACTCGGCCTGTTAAGCCAGTACCCGTTATTCGGCTTGCTGAACCAGTGCCCGGTGTCCAGCCCACTGGGCCGGGGCCCGTTACCCAGCTTGCTGAGCTGGTGCCTGTGATCCGGCCTGCCCTTACGGTGCTCGCTGTTTGGCCTAATGTTCCAGAGCCTGCTGCCCAGCTCGACGACCTGGAGCCTGCTGCCCAGCTCGACGACCCAGAGCCTGCTGCCCAGCTCGACGACCCGGAGCCTGCTGCCCAGCTCGACGACCCGGAGCCTGCTGCCCAGCTCGACGACCCGGAGCCTGCTGCCCAGCTCGACGACCCAGGGCCTGCTGTGATGTGCCCGCTGTCAGGTTTGAAGTACCCGATGCCCAGTCTGACTTGCCCTCATCTGTTGTTCAGTGTTTGACCATTAACTTTGGACAATTACTTCTAGTTGGAGCGTCTGGAGGCCGCTCCTTTGAGGGGGGGTACTGTCAGGAAAGGGTCCGTTCGCTGGTAAGATATATAATTTGGCGTGCAGTACTGGGGTCCACCAGCAGGTGTCTCATGAAGACAATTATTGTCAGTCCCATAAATACCCGACAAGCCCTCACATGCTTGCCTTGGTATCTCTCTCCTTGAGCCCTGACCTTGTTCGCCTGTTACCCAATCCAGAGCCTGCATCTGACTGTTCCGTGCTTATCCTGACCCGGTCCCTCCTGTGTTCGAGTACCCTTTCCTTTACCCTTCAGCCCGATCCACCCCCTCCCTGTCCTGTTGGTTCCCAGTCCCTCATCTACTGATCTGCCGTGCATGACCTTGGCCTGGCTAATGTTTGTTTCTGGAACATCCCTTGTCATTCTGCTGACCTGCTGTGTATGACCCTGGCCTGGCTGACATCTGTAATTTTGGTACTGCCCCTTGCTGTATATACTGTTGTTGGTGGGTTTGTTGGGTTGGTTGTGAACTGTTTGTATTTTCTTATTTATCACCTATCTTAAATAAATATCATTACTATTCACTTTTCATGCGTTTTTGGTTATCTCTGTGCAGTCCACATAGTCTGGTCTACTAACTCTCCTGACACCTGGTTGCAGAGCAGAGAGTGGACTAATCGCTGTGTATGATCGGATAGTGAGCTGCAATATCACTGGGACTAGTGAGCTGCTGCTGTGGAGATTTACTATCTGCTGCTAGAGAGACTGAGCCCTTTAGGAACTAACCATATAGTCGTCTAGTAGCCTCATTGCTGTCTGCAGGCTTGACTGTGACTATTATCATGTGCACCAACAGTACAACTGGGCCCCAATGCTAGGTACCCGAGGAGCTGAGAGTAAGAACTGTCCCTTTACAGCTGCTCTACAGAGACCTTTACCTATTGCTTATGCTATGAGCTACCTCTCAGCGAACATTGCACCATATTCTAGCCATTCTCCTAGAGTACACGCTAGACTAGTGATAGCATTATTATTGACATTGCAGTTAATGTTTATATGCACTGTTTATTGTTGACTTTCCTGATTTAGGTGTTGATTTCAGTCTAGTGGTACAGAACTCAATTGTAAGGTAATTTGGCATAGTGATTACATTGTCTAGAAGACTGTGTCTGTATCTACCTACTGTGTGCTCATTTATGCTCACACCACCATTTAATCTAACCCATACCAACACATTGAGTTAATTTACCACTAAACAGTCTTGTGCCTATTTCCTGGTACTAATTCACAACTAGGTTAAAGATATCCACAGTTGTGTTCCTTTAAGTGCTGGCAGTAACTTTCACTCAACAGTTGTGTCAGAGGGGCTAAGGTTGGTCTTGGAGCTGAGGCACAGAACAGAGAACCCAGATTACTAAGTGGCTCCTTCGGAAGTAGTACTGCACTGCTACCAGCCCCCCCCAAGAACAAACATGAAATGACTAAACAGCATAAAATGGGCAGGCCAAAGACAAGCATTCTTGGATCAGGGTCAGAGCTGGATCCCACAAGGCCATGGACCTATTAGGAGTTGTTACCTCTACTGCCAAAACTGCCATCTGCTTTGAAACAGCACAGATATTTAGTTAGAGGAAGAATGAGGAAGGTGTGCTAGTATCTTACATTTAAATGGCACATAGGATGCTAAAATAGGCTAAAATAGGTGTGTGTCAAAAATGGCCAATAAAGGAATGCCTGTGAAATAGGTTACGTGTAGAGTGGATTAAAAGATGAATGCCCTTGTAAGCCAACTTATTTTTACTTTATTATATACATTATTGGTGGCATACCAGAGTAATTGGTGGCATAAACAAGTTTGTATCATTGCGCTATACATTTACAATCTTTCTATATTGGTTTATTAGTCCTTTGCTGAACATAGAATATTTCTTATTATTATCTATATTCACTCCAGGGTAGAGAGTAGAAACCTCATAGAAGGGTATATTGGGCCAGACTAGCAAGTTACTAAGGCAGCGGTGAAGAAATTATATCTGTGTGTAAATCATACAGCTAATTAGGGTTTCCTAAACCTGCAATATGATCTGCTATATGTCCCCTCTGGCACACACTTGGCATGCGATCCTTGGGGACTAATTAAATCAGATTGTGACATGCCATGATTTAGACAAGCAAATGACAAAAATAGCAAGCATGTCTTATGTATTTTAGTAGAGAGGGCATATATTCTGCTTATAATATGAATAAGGCACCTCTGACTTGTATCCTTTTTATTTGCACTTCTCTGAAAATTCCCTTATGTACACCAGTGAAGCTATTTCCTTAATATAGTGTGAGCAGAATGAAGGTATATTGCTATTACAAGCAATATTTGACAACTGACTGTATATAAGTAAGACCCCCTTTGGCTAATATGCTTGGTACTACTGTTGTTTATCACAGCATGGCAAGGAAAGCACCCAATACATTTTCAATGTGAGTGTTGCATGGAGAGGTTGTTACAGTTGTATAATCTTTCTCCAGCCAATCACTGTAGAGGAAGCTACAGAAGAAAAAACTGCAATGACAACTGCATGAGTGCTGGGTGGTTGGTATTGGAGCTTTCCATCTTACTTAAATTTATATGCTGCTGTTAAAAGAAAAATTACATGGGGCGTTTTTCAGGTTGGTCCCATCCCAATGCTTATACGGTGCACAAGATGGATCAGAGAATCTTCACCCCAGGCCAACTGAATTTTTTGCTGATTTTTTTGGAATGCAGATTAATGTAAAGTTTTTGCATGTCTCACTTCCCTTACAAATGCACAAAATATGGGAATTATTGCTCATTTTCTTTCTAATAAAAGATAGCAAAAGCCATAAAAAATCCAGGGCAGAGGAACTGTTGTGAAGGTAACTAGGTGTGTACGTGCTAACTAAATGTGTGTAAAATCCTGTAGGATGCCACTGCCAATCAGGTTATGAAAGTGTGGCCCCATTCAATATCGTCTTATTCCTTCCTATATGTGGTACATTTTTCATTTTGCATGTAGAAACTCCAGCCCCTCCCTACCTGTTCCCTACCTTTCACTTAGTGTAGGACGGAAAGGATGGACAGGATCCTTACCTCTGTAACACTGTAGTTGGCGCTAGTAACAAACATCCACCAAATCACCCCACTGCCAGATTCCCATACAATGAACAGTCTTTTGCTGATTTTGTTTTAGTTTGTTTATTGGGGGTACAGCTTGGTTGGGGAAAAGGGTATATGGGATGCACATCGGATAGTTGATTTGCCATCATACTGTAAAGATTGTAAAAGTCAGCACATAGTTAGAGCCAGAAAAGATGATGCGCATGTATTTATGGCTATGATCTTTCCTCCTGCATCACCATGCAGACTGTTGCTTCTCCTCTTATTAACTCCCACAGACTATTTCTTTCCAGGCATTCCCCATCCATTACCGTGTAAGGGACATCACCCTTGACCGTGTAAGGGTGATGTTCCCAGAACTTCTCTCCTCCTGCACAAATCTTATCAGCTCTGCTTTCCTCCTGCACAAATCCTATATTGAAGTAAAGTAATGTCACATCTTCTTCTGAAAGCTAGAAGGACCCACTCTAAATAAATCCTTTAAGCTGGCTCTGGTTGCTTGCAGCTACTAGGCCAGAGGCCTGCAGCACCTCTCCACGGAGGCCTAGTAGTTTAAAAGCAAATTATTGAATGGTGGACTACTGTTCCCAGCCAGCCCAGCTTGCAAATCCGGTGCCCTCAGGCTACATCGATTTGACACATATCCCCACAGTCTTTCCTCTGATCCAGGATTCCCCATCATTGACCGTGTAATGATGAAGACTTTGCTGATGACCGTGTAAAAGCAAAGTTCCCTCACAGACTTGCTGGCACATCCAGCCCTCCACTGTGGTACACTCACTGACCTTTCTCTGCCTTGAGTCCTCAATGGAGAACTTGACCAGTCCATACGTTCCGACAGCTTCACCTGCCCCTCTGCTCCAGGAGTTCTTTATCAACGACCATGTGATGATAAAGATATTGCCAATGACCGTGTAATGGCAAAGTTCCTTCACAGCTCTCCCTGGGCCTCCTCCTGTGATCGGTATACCCCCCAGATGGAGGTGCCCTCCTGCTGCTGTCTAGTACTCCATTCTCCACTTCACTCAGCTGACAACTCTCCCCAGTGGCATGTTACCTTAGCTTATATAGGAGGCCCGTCCTCTGCCAATTCCAGTTGGGGATTGGTCAGGGCTCCCACACAAGCTGCCTGCCACTCCAGTCCTAGGCCCTGCCCCTCTTCCAGAACATTCTCCCTGGAAGCAGGGGAGGCGCCTCAGAACTAGAGCACAGGTGGCCACACCCACTGCTACTCTGACCACTCCCAGCCCCCAGATCAAAACAGACAGGCCTAGCTTGCAGCATAGGCCTGCCTAAATTTGCCTGTGCTGACAGTTTTTTAGTAAAACCATATTACTAGCACCTACCTATTGGTAGAGGGTGCTACACCTCAATTTGCCTGAGGTATAATAGAAAAAGTATTTCTGCCTGCTGCTCTACTGCCCTTGCTCTCTAAACCACTTCCCGCCCGGCCTATAGCAGAATGATGGCCGGGCGGTGGTTCAGTTATCCTGACTGGGCGTCATATGACGTCCATCAGGATAGCAGCCGCCGCGCGCCCATCGTGGTGATCGGGGGGGAGGCTCTTTACCACATGATCGGTCGTGTCCAATCACGGCTGATCACGATGTCAACAGGAAAAGCCGTTGATTGGCTTTTCCTCACTCGCATCTGACAGACACGAGTAGAAGAGAGCCGATCCTGAAGAGGGGGGGCCTGCGCTGATTGTTTATCAGCACAGCCCCCCCTCTGAAGCCCACACTAGACCACCAAGGAAGCCGCCAGGACCACCAGGGAAGGGGTCAACATGTGGATGGCCAGGTATGTACCCCATTGCCATCCACATGTGAAAATTATGCCCAATCTGTGCCAATCAGTGCCCACAAATGGGCACTGACTGGCACCATTATATAAGATGTAACTTCAGTGATGCCCATCAGTGTCATCAGTGCCACCCATCAGTGTCCATCAGTGCCCATCAGTGCCGCCTATGAGTGCCCATCAGTGCCACCTATGAGTGCCCATCAGTGCCGCATACCAGTGCCACCTATCAGTGCCCATCATCAGTGCCCGTCAGTGCCACCTCATCAGTGCCACCTCATTGGTGCCCATCAGTGCTGCCTTATCAGTGCCCATCAGTGCAGCCATATCAGTGCCCGTCAGTGCAGCCATATTAGTGCCCGCCATTAACCACTTCAATACCAGGCACTTAGACATCTTCCCGCCCAGGCCAATTTTCAGCTTTCAGCGCTGTTGCAATTTGAATGACAATTGCGCGGTCATACAACACTGTACCCAAACAAATATTTTATCATTTTGTTCCCACAAATAGAGCTTTCTTTTGGTGGTATTTGATCACCTCTGCGGTTTTTTTTTTTTGCTCAACAAATAAAAAAATACCGAAAATTTTGAAAAAAAAACAAGTTTTTCTTTGTTTCTGTTAAAATTTTTTGTAAATAAGTACGTTTTCTTCTGCAATGATGGGTACTGATATGGCTGCACTGACGGGCACTCATCCGGCGGCACTGATGGGCACCGATGAGGTGGCACTGATGGACACTGATAGGCAGCACTGATGGGCACTGATAGGTGGCACTGGTATGCGGCACTGATGGGCACTCATAGGTGGCACCGATGGGCACTCATAGGCGGCACTGATGGGCACTCGTAGGTGGCATTGATTGGTACATATGGGTGGCACCGATGGGTACTTATGGGTGGCACTGATGGGCACTGACAGTTGGCACCGATGGGCAGTGACAGGTGACACTGAATAAACTGGTGGCATTGCTGGGCAGACCTGAAACATAATGGTGCCAATCAGTGCCCATTTGTGGGCACTGATTGGCACAGATTGGGCACATTGGGCACATGTGGATGGCCATGGGGTACATACCTGGCCATCCACATGTTGCCCCTTCCCTGGTGGTCCTAGTGGCGATCCCTGGTGGTCCAGTGTGGTGATCTCAGGGGGGGCTGCGCTGATAAACAATCAGCGCAGACCCCCCTTGTCAGGAGAGCCGCCGATCGGCTCTCCTCTACTCGCGTCTGTCAGACGCGAGTGAGGAAAAGCCGATCAACGGCTCTTCCTATTTTTACATAGTTACATAGTTACATAGTAGGCGAGGTTGAAAAAAGACACAAGTCCATCAAGTCCAACCTATGTGTGTGATAATGTGTCAGTATTACATTACATATCCCTGTATATTGCGGTCATTCAGGTGATTATCTAATAGTTTCTTGAAGCTATCAATGCTCCCCGCTGAGACCACCGCCTGTGGAAGGGAATTCCACATCCTTACCGTTCTTACAGTAAAGAACCCTCTACGTAGTTTAAGGTTAAACCTCTTTTCTTCTAATTGTAATGAGTGGCCACGAGTCTTATTAAACTCTCTTCTGCGAAAAAGTTTTATCCCTATTGTGGGGTCACCAGTACAGTATTTGTAAATTGAAATCATATCCCCTCTCAAGCGTCTCTTCTCCAGAGAGAATAAGTTCAGTGCTTGCAACCTTTCCTCATAACTAAGATCCTCCAGACCCTTTATTAGCTTTGTTGCCCTTCTTTGTACTCGCTCCATTTCCAGTACGTCCCTCCTGAGGACTGGTGCCCAGAACTGGACAGCATACTCCAGGTGCGGCCGGACCAGAGTCTTGTAGAGCGGGAGAATTATCGTTTTATCTCTGCAGTTGATCCCCCTTTTAATGCATGCCAATATTCTGTTTGCTTTATTAGCAGCAGCTTGGCATTGCATGCCATTGCTGAGCCTATCATCCACTAGGACCCCCAGGTCCTTTTCCATCCTAGATTCCCCCAGAGGTTCTCCCCCCAGTGTATAGATTGCATTCATATTTTTGCCACCCAAATGCATTATTTTACATTTTTCTACATTGAACCTCATTTGCCATGTAGTCGCCCACCCCATTAATTTGTTCAGGTCTTTTTGCAAGATTTCCACATCCTGCAGAGAAGTTATTGCCCTGCTTAGCTTAGTATCGTCTGCAAATACAGAGATTGAACTCTTTATCCCATCCTCCAGGTCGTTTATGAACAAATTAAATAGGATTGGTCCCAGCACAGAACCCTGGGGAACCCCACTACCCACCCCTGACCATTCTGAGTACTCCCCATTTATCACCACCCTCTGAACACGCCCTTGTAGCCAGTTTTCAATCCATGTACTCACCCTATGGTCCATGCCAACGCACCTTATTTTGTATAGTAAACGTTTATGGGGAACTGTGTCAAATGCTTTTGCAAAATCCAGATACACCACGTCTACGGGCCTTCCTTTATCTAGATGGCAACTCACCTCCTCATAGAAGGTTAATAGATTGGTTTGGCAAGAACGATTCTTCATGAATCCATGCTGATTACTGCTAATGAAATCATTCTTATTACTAAAATCTTGTATATAGTCCCTTATCATCCCCTCCAAGAGTTTACATACTATTGATGTTAGGCTAACTGGTCTGTAATTCCCAGGGATGTTTTTTGGGCCCTTTTTAAATATTGGTGCTACATTGGCTTTTCTCCAATCAGCTGGTACCATTCCAGTCAATAGACTGTCTGTAAATATTAGGAACAACGGTCTGGCAATCACCTGACTGAGTTCCCTAAGTACCCTCGGATGCAAGCCATCTGGTCCCGGTGATTTATTAATGTTAAGTTTCTCAAGTCTAATTTTAATTCCGTCCTCTGTTAACCATGGAGGTGCTTCCTGTGATGTGTCATGAGGATAAACACTGCAGTTTTGGTTACTGAAGCCCCCCGATTCACTTGTGAAGACTGAGGAGAAGAATAAATTCAATACCTTTGCCATCTCCCCATCCTTTGTAACCAGATGTCCTTCCTCATTCTTTATGGGGCCAATATGGTCTGTCCTCCCTTTTTTACTGTTTACATACTTAAAGAATTTCTTGGGATTTCTTTTGCTCTCCTCCGCTATGTGTCTTTCATGTTCTATCTTAGCCATCCTAATTGCACCCTTACATTTCTTATTGCATTCTTTATAAATACTGAATGCTGAGGATGATCCCTCAACCTTGTATTTTTTGAAGGCCTTCTCCTTTGCTTTTATATGCATTTTTACATCGGAGTTAAGCCATCCAGGATGTTTGTTCGCTCTTTTAAATTTATTACCCAATGGGATACATTGGCTAATGCCCTTATTTAATATGCTCTTAAAGCAAACCCATCTCTCCTCCGTATTCTTTGTTCCTAATATTTTATCCCAATTTATGCCTTTTAGCAAGGTTTGTAGTTTAGGGAAGTTGGCTCTTTTGAAATTCAGTGTCTTTGTGTTCCCTTCATGTTTCCTATTTGTGTGATTTATACTGAAACTAATTGACCTGTGATCGCTGTTACCTAAATTGCCCCGTATTACCACATCTGTTATCAGGTCTGTATTATTGGTAATCAGTAGATCTAGTAATGTTTTATTTCTAGTTGGTGCGTCTACCATCTGACCCATAAAATTGTCCTTCAAAACACTAAGGAACTGGCGAGCCTTAAATGAATGCGCGGTTCCCTCCGCCCAGTCTATGTCTGGATAATTAAAATCCCCCATTATGATAACACTTCCCATCCTTGCTGCTAATCCAATTTGTGATAGGAGATCCGTCTCCACTTCCTCCCTCAGGTTTGGGGGCCTATAGCATACTCCCAGTATTATTTTCCCCTTAGCTTCATCCCTTTGGAGCTCTACCCATAAAGATTCCACCTCCTCCCTAGCCCCCTCAGTGATGTCATCTCTCACACTCACTTGTACATTATTCTTGATATATAGGCATACCCCTCCCCCTTTTTTACCTTCTCTATCCTTGCGGTATAGGGTATACCCTTGAATGTTTGCCAGCCAATCATGAGAGCTGTTGAACCAGGTCTCTGAAATTCCCACAAAATCCAAATCCTCCTTGTACAACCGTATCTCTAGTTCACCCATCTTGTCCGCCATGCTCCTGGCATTGGTGAACATGCCACATAGTTTAGACTGGTCGCATATTGTCCTCGTATTGGGTGTTTCAAGATTGCAACTAGGACTTGCTACTATACTCACCTTGTGTTTTTGTGCTTTGGTTAACCTACCACTAATGCCCCCAATACTACCCTCTGGAATATCTTCCGCGCTGGCTATCACTGTCTCTGGACCCTCCCCCCCATCGCCTAGTTTAAAAACCCCTCTAACTTTTTGGCCATCTTCATTCCCAGCAGATCTGCACCCTCCTCATTTAGGTGCAGTCCGTCCCTTCTATAGTACCGGTTACCGACTGTGAAGTCGGCCCAGTCCTCCAGGAACCCAAACCCCTCCTTACTACACCAGCTCTTCAGCCACTTGTTTACTTCCCTAATCTCCCTCTGCCTTTCTGGTGTGGCTCGATGTACCGGTAGTATTCCTGAGAACACTACCTTGGAGGTCCTTTTCTTCAATTTAGCTCCTAAGTCCCTAAAATCGTTCTTTAGGACACTCCATCTGCCTCTGACTTTGTCATTGGTGCCAACGTGCACCATGACAGCTGGGTCTTCCCCAGCCCCTCCCAGTAATCTGTCCACAAGATCCGTCATGTGCCGAACCCGAGCGCCCGGTAGACAACATACTGTTCGGCGCTTCAGGTCTTGGTTACAGATTGCCCTCTCTGTCCTTCTAAGAATTGAGTCCCCTACCACCAGAATCTGTCTTTCCTTTCCCTTTGCTGCCCCCCCCACTCTCACTGGAGGAGTTCTTCCCCTGGCAGCTAGGAGAGTCCCTCATCTCCAGCAGTGCTGGTCCCTGACTGGCACTCCCCTATTGACATCTTGATCAGCCGTGATTGGACACGGCTGATCACGTGGTAAAGAGCCTCCGCCGGAGGCTCTTTACCAAGATCGGTGGAGCGGTGTGTCAGGCTGACACACCGCTCCACCGATCGCCGCGATGCGCGCCCCCGCGGGCGCGGCGGCATGTTATCCTGCTGGACGTCATATGACGCCCAGTCAGGATAACTGAGCCACCGCCCGGCCGTCATCTGCTATGGGCCGGGTGGGAAGTGGTTAAAGAAGAAAATGTAAAAAAATTTTTTTAACAGAAACAAAGAAAAACTTTTATTTGTTGCGCAAAAAATAAAAAACGCAGAGGTGATCAAATACCACCAAAAGAAAGCTCTATTTGTGGGAACAAAATGATAAAAAATTTGTTTGGGTATAGTGTTGTATGACCGCGCATTGTCATTCAAATTGTGACAGCACTGAAAGCTGAAAATTGGCCTGGGCAGGAAGTTCGTGTGGCGCGTCACGGCCCATAATTCACTGCGGCATCGCAGTGCATTGCTTGCTGATGATTGGCCAAGCATGTACTATGACCCGCATGCTTGGCCAATCACAGCGCCGCCTGAACAGAGAGCCGTAATTGGCCAAAGCCAAGGAGGCTTTGGCCAATTATGGCTCAGGGGATTTAGTACACGCCCCACACTATATAAGGCCGCCTGCACGGCGGCCCTGTGCAGTGTGTTCCGGTGTGCTTAGAGAGAGAGAGAGACAGTGTCATTTCATTTGAGTTAGCTAGATTAGGCAGGACAGTCAGTCAGTTAGCTGCACTTAAAGTGTATTGTGTATATATATGCATCCCAGGTGTTGCATATATATATATATACACTGTATTCAGTTTAGCTAGATCCGTTCCTGTTATCTTCTAGACTATTTACATTTAGTGCAGTGCGTCCTGCTCACAGTGTTCAGCTAGATCCGTTCCTGTTATCTTCCTACTGACAGGCAGGCTTGTCTTGTTACAGTATTTACAGCTACCTAAAGAAAATTACTGGTGTTCTTTTGATCCTATTAGTACCACGGTCAGGCAGCTAGACTATTTACATTTAGTACAGTGCGTCCTGCTCACAGTGTTCAGCTAGATCCGTTCCTGTTATCTTCCTACTGACAGGCAGGCTTGTCTTGTTACAGTATATAAAGCTACCTGAAGAAAATTACTGGTGTTCTTTTGATCCTATTAGTACCACGGTCAGGCAGCTAGACTATTTACATTTAGTGCAGTGCGTCCTGCTCACAGTGTTCAGCTAGATCCGTTCCTGTTATCTTCCTACTGACAGGCAGGCTTGTCTTGTTACAGTATATAAAGCTACCTGAAGAAAATTACTGGTGTTTTTTTGATCCTATTAGTACCACGGTCAGGCAGCTAGACTATTTACATTTAGTGCAGTGCGTCCTGCTCACAGTGTTCAGCTAGATCCGTTCCTGTTATCTTCCTACTGACAGGCAGGCTTGTCTTGTTACAGTATATAAAGCTACCTGAAGAAAATTACTGGTGTTCTTTTGATCCTATTAGTACCACGGTCAGGCAGCTAGACTATTTACATTTAGTGCAGTGCGTCCTGGTCACAGTGTTCAGCTAGATCCGTTCCTGTTATCTTCCTACTGACAGGCAGGCTTGTCTTGTTACAGTATATAAAGCTACCTGAAGAAAATTACTGGTGTTCTTTTGATCCTATTAGTACCACGGTCAGGCAGCTAGACTATTTACAGTTAGTGCAGTGCGTCCTGCTCACAGTGTTCAGCTAAACCTACAAGTTAGTGGGGTGCGTCCACCTCACAGTGTTCAGCTAAAGCTACCTGTAGAAGGTTGGTGGTGTTCTCATACTACAGGCAGGCAGTTGATTTTGCTAGCTGCAGTATCAGTACAGTATATATATATATCCCAGCTTAGTGCAGCTACAGGCCATTAGTATGTCTGGAAGGCCAAGAAGGAGAGGCAGACAGTCACAAGCCAATAAGAGAGGGCAAGCAGGCTCTGTGTCTAGTGCTGGTCGTGGAGACGGTGCATCCTCATCAGCACGTGGCCATGGGACACGCTTGGCCTTTTTTTCGGCAGCTGGCCGTGTTGAGCCGCAACATGCAGAAGACTTGGTCGAGTGGATGACCAAGCCGTCCTCATCCTCCTCATCCTCTCTCACCCATGCCCAGGGTGCTTTGTCTGGCAAAGCAGCGGCCTCTTCCCTCGGCTCAATGTCATCAGTGACTCCTTCCCTAGCTCCACCATGTCCTCCTGAGGAGTCCCTCGAACTGTTTGACCACAGTGTTGGGTACATGCTCCAGGAGGATGCCCAGCGTTTGGAAGGCTCTGATGATGATACTGAGCTCGATGAAGGCAGTAACATGAGCACGGACAGGGGGGTGCCCAAGAAGGACAGCAATCTGGCAGTCATGCTCCCCCTGCTGCAGCATACTGCCAGGTTTGCTCCAGTGATGAGGAGGGAGGGGATGATGAGGTCACTGACTCAACTTGGGTGCCTGATAGGAGAGAGGAGGAGGAGGAGGAGGAGGAGGCGGCACATCACCAACGAGTCAGGATGCCCTCCAGGGGCCAGCCTAAGGGCAGCACATTGACTGCATCACACCCCAAAGCTCCACATGTGCAGGGCGCTGCAGTCTCTGCGCCTTATTCAAAAAGTTCTTTGGTGTGGGCCTTTTTTGAGACGAGTGCATCAGATCGCACCGCTGCTATTTGCAACATATGTCTCAAGCGTATCTCACGTGGCCAAAACATCTCCCGCTTGGGTACCACATGCTTGACCAGACATATGTTGACCTGCCATGCAGTTCGTTGGCAAGCGTATCTAAAAGACCCACACCAAAGAACAAAGAGGACCTCTCCTTTCTCCTCATCAGCTGAGATTTCCAACCCCACTAGACCTCCAGTCCTCTCTGAGACCTGCACTGAGAGGAATGAAGGTGTAGAATTAGGTGTGTCACAGCCAAGTACTTGTGGGCAATCTGCTTTTGGTACACCGACGTCAGATTGTACCAGGCAAATTTCCCTGCCCCAGCTGCTGCACCGCCGAAAGAAGTTTGCTCCCAGCCATCCACATGCCCAGCGGTTGAATGCTAGCTTGGCAAAATTGCTAGCACTTCAACTGCTGCCTTTTCAGTTGGTAGACTCTGCCCCCTTCCGTGAGTTTGTGGAATGTGCGGTTCCTCAGTGGCAGGTACCCAAACGCCACTTTTTCTCACGGAAGGCGATTCCGGCTCTCTACCGGCATGTGGAAGGCAATGTCCATTCCTCGCTGGACAGGGCGGTCAGCGGTAAGGTGCATATTACCGCTGACTCATGGTCCAGCAGGCATGGACAGGGACGTTACCTAAGTTTCATGGCGCATTGGGTGACTCTGCTGGCAGCTGGAAAGGATGCAGGACAAGGTGCAGTAGTGTTGGAGGTTGTTCCGCCACCATGCCTCCAAAATGCTGATTGTGACACACCTCTCTCCTCCACCCCCTCCTCTTCTTCTTCCTCCATGGCCTCTTCCTCGGAACCAGCGGTGCTCCGTAGTCGCTCAAGGGGCTACGCAAGTACGCAGGCCAAAAGATGCCATGCGGTGCTTGAGCTGGTGTGCTTGGGGGACAGGAGCCACACTGGGGCAGAGGTTCTGTCAGCTCTGCAGGGGCAGGTTCAGAGGTGGATGACGCCACGCCAACTTAAGGCAGGAATGGTGGTTTGCGACAATGGCACCAACCTCCTCTCTGCCCTCCGACAGGGACAAATGACCCATGTGCCCTGTTTGACTCACGTCCTTAACTTGGTGGTGCAGCGGTTCTTGGGCAGGTACCCGGGCTTACAGGATGTCCTGAGGCAGGCCAGGAAAGTCTGTGTGCATTTCCGCCGGTCATATAATGCCAGTGCTCGGCTGACGGACCTCCAAAAGGAGTTTAACTTGCCCAAGAACCGCCTAATCTGTGACATGCCCACCAGGTGGAACTCAACGTTGGCCATGCTGCAGCGGCTGCACATGCAGCAGAGGGCCATCAATGAGTACCTGTGCGACTATGGCACCAGGACAGGGTCAGGGGAGCTTGGTTTTTTTCCCCACGCCAGTGGGCCATGATCAGGGATGCATGCACTGTCCTGTCACCATTCGAGGAGGCCACGAGGATGGTGAGCAGTGACAGTGCATGCATCAGTGACACTGTCCCCCTTGTCCACCTGTTGGAGCACACGCTGCGTGGAATAATGGACAGGGCACTTGAGGCAGAACAGAGGCAGGAAGAGGAGGACTTCCTTAGCTCTCAAGGCCCCCTTTATCCAGACAGTGTTCCTGCGTGCCCGCCGATCACACAGGTAGAGGAGGAGGAGGAGGAGGAGGAGGAGGAGGAAGATTGTGTCAGTATGGAGGTGGAGCCTGGCACTCAGCATCAGCAGCAGTCTGTAAGGGATCAGTCCCAAGAAACACATGGACTTGTACGTGGCTGGGAGGAGGTGGCTGCGGACGTTGTCGTCCTTAGTGACCCAGAGGACTCCGGACCGAATGCCTCAGCAAACCTACGCTGCATGGCCTCCCTGATCCTGCAAAGCCTGCGTAAGGATCCTCGTATTCGTGGTATCAAGGAGAAGGACCAATACTGGCTGGCAACCCTCCTTGATCCACGTTACAAGGGTAAGGTTGCGGACCTTATCTTGCCATCGCAGAGGGAGCAGAGGATGAAACATCTTCGGGAGGCCTTGCAGAAAGGTCTGTGCAACGCGTTCCCAGAGACTGGGAGGTTACAAACTCCTGTTTCTGGACAACGTGTTGCTGAGGCTTCGGTCAGTCAAAGAAGGAGCGGTGGAGAAGGTGGCCGTCTGACTGATGCGTTCAGACAATTTTTTGGTCCGCAGCCCCAAGGTATGATCGGTTCCAGCAACCATCGCCAGCGTCTGTTTTACATGGTGCAGGAATACCTAGGGGCAAGATCAGACTTGGACACCTTTCCCACCGAAAATCCTCTGGGTTACTGGGTCTTGAGGATGGATCACTGGCCAGAGCTTGCACAGTATGCAATTGAGCTACTGGCCTGTCCTGCATCCAGCGTTCTTTCGGAACGCACATTCAGTGCTGCTGGAGGTGTGGTAACCGATCACAGGGTGCGTCTGTCCACCGACTCGGTCGATCGACTGACCTTCATAAAAATGAATCAGTCTTGGATCACCACCAGCTACCAAGCACCTGATGCTGATGTAACCGAATAATTTTTTTTGAAATCTCAGATCCCTTCAAAGACTGCCTATGCTGATGCTGAGTGACTATCCCTGAGTAATTATCCTCTACCTCCTCAATCATCACGCTGATAGCTTGTAAGAACATTTTTGGTTCTGGGCGCCACCACCAGTGCCTAAGGCCCAATTTTTCTGCCCCTGTCTAACAGGGGCGTGTAATTACAATTTTTGATGCAATACTTTGCAGCAGGGCTCGTTCCTGCGTTCCAACTAGAGTGTCTGTGAGGGGTTGCAGTGTTGTGGCACCAGCACCAGTGCCTAAGGCCCAATTTTTCTGCCTCTGTCTAACAGGGGCGTGTAATTACAATTTTTGATGCAATACTTTGCAGCAGGGCTCGTTCCTGCGTTCCAACTAGAGTGTCTGTGAGGGGTTGCAGTGTTGTGGCACCAGCACCAGTGCCTAAGGCCCAATTTTTCAGCCCTTGTTTAACAGGGGCGTGTAATTACAATTTTTGATGCAATACTTTGCAGCAGGGCTCGTTCCTGCGTTCCAACTAAAGTGTCTGTGAGGGGTTGCAGTGTTGTGGCACCAGCACCAGTGCCTAAGGCCTAATTTTTCAGCTCCTGTTCAACAGGGGCATGTAATTACAATTCTTGATCTAATATTTCACAGCAGGGCCCTGTGAGGGCTTACAGTGTTGTGGCCACAGCAACACCTAAGGCCCAAATTTCTGCTGAGTATATAGGGCAGGACCCTACTTTCAAACATCTAACTTACAAACGACTCCTACTTGCAAACGGAAGGAGACAACAGGAAGTGAGATGAAATCTACCCCTAGGAAGGGAAATTCTCTCCTGTAAGAGTTAATATGGGAAAAAAAATTCTCCTTTCCACTGATGCTTTCCAATCCTTGTTCCACAAAAAAAAACAAATTTTCAAAAAACATTTTTCATTGGGACAAAAAGTGAGGTGAAATCTTCTGAAGAGGAGGAAAGACAGCAAAACAAATGTCACAGGGGTGATAACCCTTCCCTATGTTTTCAAAAAAGCTTAAAAAAGATTTTTTGGCTGGAGCTAAACACGTTAAAAATGTACCCGTTCAAAATTACAAAGAGATTCTACTTAACAACAAACCTACAGTCCCTGTCTTGTTTGCACCGCCTGTATACTGCTGTTCAGAGTATATAGGGCCTGGTGGCCCCACACCTTTCCTTATTTTAATTTGGGTGCGGGGTTCCCCTTAATATCCATACAAGACCCAAAGGGCCTGGTAATGGACTGGGGGGTACCCATGCCGTTTGTTTCACTGATTTTCATCCATATTGCCATGACCCGACATTACATTAAACCCACAAGCAGTTTTAAATGAGATTTTTTCCTTTGAAAATGACATTTGGTGCAGGGACTGTTCTAAACACGGGAAACACGCGTCATTTTACAGGCATACTATAGACACCCCCCAGGTACAATATTTAAAGGAATATTTCACTTTTTTTTTTTACTTTAAGCATCATTAAAATCACTGCTCCCGAAAAAACGGCCGTTTTTAAAAGTTTTTTTTGCATTGATACATGTCCCCTGGGGTAGGACCCGGGTCCGCAAACCCTTTTTAGGACAATACCATGCAAATTAGCCTTTAAAATGAGCACTTTTGATTTCGAACGTTCGAGTCCCATAGACATCAATGGGGTTCTAACGTTCGTGCGAACTTTCGGTCCGTTCGCAGGTTCTGGTGCGAACCGAACCGGGGGGTGTTCGGCTCATCCCTAGTGCTGGCCGCCTCAGTCTCCAGCCTTCCAGAGTCGTTCCGGAATCGGATTTTCCGCCGGGCCCGGCAGCTGGTCGTCCATCATCGGTGATGCCTCAGCGAATCAGTGAGTATGACTGTGAATTGATTTGGGGTAGGTCAGCTGATGCTTCCGTATCGGGCCCAGAAAACCGCATAGTGTCGGTCGCCAAATCAGTTCTTTCCAGTATGGGAGTTTCGGGCTCGGCGCCCAATCCCACCTCTGCTTCCTGTGGTGCTTTGTGGGCGGTTGCGCCCACTGGTACCCACCTAATGGAGGAGATGAAAGAAAAGATATGGTGACACGAATTCGTCGATTTCCTCGCCCTCGTGCCGCCGGATAGGGAGACGATCGACAAATCTCGACGGGTTGACGTGTCGGCGCAGGGTGACAAACCTAAACAGCTTCCTAGGACTTTTGGTAACTGGCTGCAAGGGTTCTGCGCCTACACGGGAGTGCTCTGCGAGCGGTTCCCGGAGTTGGCAACTTCGCTGTTTTGTTATTTAGATCTCATTTGGGGTGCGTACAAGGTTTACGGGGGTCAGTGTTGGTTCCATTATGACACCCAATTTCGCCAAAAAATGGCGGCGCGTAAGGAGTTTCGCTTCGAATGTCAGGACGGTAGCCTGTGGTTGCTGCTTATGTGCCCTCACAGGCCTTCGTCCTTTCAGTCCGCGGTCGGCGCTCCTCAATCCGGAGCGTCGGCCGCTTCAAAAAAGGGTATCTGCTGGCTTTTCAATGAAAGCCACTGCAAGTGGTACTCCGCCTGTCTCTTCCGGCATGAGTGCTCCAGTTGTGGGGGCGCACACCCCGCCAGCTGGTGCTTCCGGAGAGGTAAACAGCCGCTTCCCAGAACTGGAGCCAAAACTGACCTTCCTAAACCAGAGGACGCCGGTGAATGTCTTAGAGATGCTTCCCTGGCTAGACTGGTACCCCCCTCATAGGGAGGCCCTGATCCTGAAGGATGGCCTGGACCGCGGTTTCTGGATCCCTTTTTCCCCGTCGGATGCCCCGACCATGTCTCCAAATTTAAAATCAGCAGTGGAATTTGAGTTCATCGTGGCCGAAAAGCTTCAGAAGGAGTTAGAACTGGGGCGCATGGTGGGCCCATTCGATCTCCCCCCTTTCCACAACCTGAGGGTGTCTCCCCTCGGTGTGGTCCCAAAAAAGGCGGGGGTAAATTCCGCCTTATTCATCACTTATCCTACCCTTCTGGCTCCTCGGTGAATGACGGCATCGACAGGGAGGAATCCAGGGTACATTACGCGTCTTTCGATAAGGCGCTCCACCTCGTTAGGACAGCGGGGCAGTCCGCTCTGCTGGCAAAGGCGGACATTGAGTCCACTTTTCGCCTTCTCCCGGTCCACCCGGACTGTTTCCATCTCCTGGGTTGCTACTTTCAAGGAATCTATTTCTTCGACATGTGCCTTCCCATGGGTTGCGCCATTTTGTGTTATTTCTTTGAGCTATTTAGCAGCTTCCTCGAATGGGTAGTCGCCCAGGAGGCTGGTCTTCAGTCCATTCTACACTACCTAGATGACTTCCTCTTCGTAGGCCCAGCGGGCAGTGGGCAGTGTCAATGCCTCCTCTCTGTTTTTCATGATATTTGCCGGCGTTTTGCCATCCCACTGTCCGCTGACAAAACCGAGGGTCCCGTAACGGTTTTGGCTTTTCTAGGGATAGAGATAGACACGGTGGCGATGTTTTTTTCGGCTGCCTAGTGACAAGCTAACCAGGCTTCTCTCATTGGTTCGCTTGGCTAAGGGGGCGAAAAAACTGCAGTTGAAGCAGCTACAGTCGTTACTGGGTCATTTGGTCTTCGCCTGTAGGGTCATACGTATGGGGAGAGCCTTTTGCAGGCGCCTGTCGTGGGCCACGAAGGGCGTAACGGCCCCTCACCACTATGTCCAGATCACCAAGCCCATGCGGGACGACTTGGGGATTTGGCTATGTTTTTTGCAGTCCTACAATGAACAGTCTTGTTGGTTGCGGGAGGAAGTGCCGAACCCACAGCTGGAGTTATATACCGATGCAGCAGGCTCCTGTGGTTTCGGTGCTTTCTTTCAAGGGGAGTGGTCTGCTGAACGCTGGCCGGCCTCATGGGCCCAAATGGACTTGCTGTGCGACCTCACCCTACTGGAGCTTTTTCCAATCATTGTTGCCGTTGAGCTTTGGGGTGAACGGTTGCGCAATCATCAGGTAGTCTTCTGGCCGGACAATATGAGCGTGGTGCAGGTAGTGAACAAGCAGTCGGCCAGTTCCCCTCCAGTCGTTTCGCTGCTGCGCTTTTTAGTCCTAAAATGTTTGCATTTTAACATTTATGTTAGGGCCAGACATGTTCCGGGAGTCTCTAATGATATTGCTGATGCTCTTTCCCGTCAACAGTTCCTTCGTTTTCGCTCCCTGGCTCCGTCGGCTTCTCTGGAGGGCCTCCCCTGTCCGGCCCACTTATGGAACCTCGTTTCCGGCGATTGCTAGAGCTTCTACGGTTGTCGCTTTCTCCGCGGACGTGGGCGTCGTACTGCCGGGTCTGGCACGAGTGGTCCCATGCATCGGGCGGTGAGTTTACCATCTCTTCTTCAGATCACAGACGTTTGGCTTTATTTGCCTATCTAGTTTGCAGGAAAAAGGTGTTTCGGGCTCTACCGTTTCCTCTGCCATGTCGGCGTTGTCCTTCTGGTTTCAACTCCTTGGGTGGGAGGATGTCACCAAAGCTTTCCCGGTCCGGCGGGTGTTGCGGGGTTGGAAACGGGTCACCCATTCACCTGACGCTAGGCGGCCTATTTCCATTCAGATTTTCTCGGGTATTCTGTCCTTGTTACCGGAGGTGTGCTCATCGGGGTTTGAGACCCTCCTTTTCCGGGTGGCCTTTTCGTGGGCGTTCTTTGGGGCATTTCGCATCGGCGAATTAGTTTCCAAATCCAAGTTGTCCCCGGGGGGTATGCGGTGGGAGGACGTTTCTTTGTCGGAACGTAGTGCGACGGTTTTGTTGCGGACATCCAAGACCGACAGTTTCGGCAGGGGCCGCCGAGTAGTCCTGCATCATTGCGGTGGCCCATTTTGCCCGGTGTCTCTGGCCCTCCCATTTGTGGCTGCGCGCCCCTCGTCTCCCACGTTTTTCGTTCACGCCGATTCCTCCTCTCTCAGTCGGTTTCAATTTTTAAGGGTTTTTCGCCGCTGTCTGGAGGCTTTAGGCCTCCCTGCGGGGAATCTCTCGACCCACTCGTTTCGTATCGGCGCTGCAACCGCCGCTTCTGGTTTGGGGTTTTCCGATACGGAACTTCAGCGACTAGGTAGATGGGAATCATCTCGTTTTTCATTGTATGTCCGTCCACATCATTTGTGTTAATTTACAGGTTGCCCCCCGGCTCAGATATGGATACTGGGTGATTCATTCATCTACTGGGCAGGGATCCGAAACTACGGTAGAAACTTGGGCTTCTCATCCAATTCGGCAAGAGTTGGCTGGCTTGGGTTACGCGGGTTGGGTTGGCCTCAGGTCCTTCCGGAATGTTGGTAGCTTCGTGCCCATGTTTCTGGTCCCCTCATCCTGGTTGTTCACGCTGGTGGGAAAGATGTTGGTTACACGCGATCTGTGGATCTCATTTCAGCTATTAAAAGCGACATTGCCCAGTGTTATGCGGTCTTTACCAACCTGATGTTTGTTTGGTCAGAAATTGTTCCTCGCTCAATATGGGCGCGAGATGTCCCCGGCCCCCGTCTGGAACACTTTCGTTGGAAAGTCAATGCTCAAGTGGCTAAGTTCGTTCGTCAGATCGGGGGGTTGTGGTCCGCCACAAAGATCTAGAAGGTGATAATACTGATTTGCTGAGAAGGGATGGAGTCTATCTCAATGATATCGGTTTGGACATCTTTAATCTGGGCCTTCAGCGGGGTGTGGAACAAGTGCTGGCTGCGGTGGGGCGCCCGTCAGTAGCTTACTGACAGGCGGGTGGCGGTTTTGGTGACCTTGCCAGCAAACATGGCTTAATAGGTATGCCCTTGATGGTAATTGGGAGATAGACGGCCGGTCCGGCACTTATGGTAAGGACAGGCCCCTCCTTCATCTCCCTGTCCCATTTGGAATTGTGTGCTCACAGTACAACTGTGACTGGCACTGTTAAAATGTTTAAAGTTATGTATTTGAGTTAATAAAAGCTGTGGCCTTGCCCTTTCCAACATTAATGGTTGTAAGTGGTCTTTATTGGATGGGAAGAAGGGGTAAGGTCTTAAAGTTGGCTATGAAAATGTTATGGTATGGGACCTGGCCTCATTGCACCTCAGCAGTCATGGGATATTGGAGGGCTTTGAAAGCAGAGATGTAGAACTCAGTGAAGATGGCTGGTGAGAAACACCGTGACATCCTGCCCCCTAGATGGGCTCAGCTTAGGGCACAGTAAGGAAGAGAGACCTAAAGTGGGCAATTATGACATCTGCTTCCGGAGAGAATGACTTTTATGTAACTGAAAGCAACCATATTTATGAAAATAGCATGGACTTGTCTCTACTATCGCCATCAGTGACTGGAGTGGTTATACCTGACAAAGCCAGGGGGAATAGGGTGATGAAGTGACTGCCAAGTCCATATGCCATATGGACCTGACAGCGGGGGGTTTTACACACATTCCCAGTGGCTGCAGCTTTTTAGAAATAAACAAACATGTTATGCTTACCTGTTCAGTGCAATGGTTTTACACAGAACAGCCCAGATCCTCCTCTTGGCTCCTCCACCCTTCCAAGTGCCCCCATAGAAAGCTGCTTGCTATAGGGGTACTCATGTGGGCTCAATCCTGAGCTGGGCTCTGTGTGTTCATTAACACACACAGCACATTTTGTCCCCACCCCTCAGCACTCTCCTCGGGCTGTGATTCTCAGCAGCAGGAGCCAATGGCTCCAGCTGCTGCCTCCATGTCCAGTAAGGAGGGAGAGGTACAGCACTCTTAGGCACAGCACTGGATCGAGATCGGGCTCAGGTAAGTATAAGGGGGTACTGTGGGGAAGCTGAACACAGATGGGTTTTTTACCTTGATATAGAGAATGCAGAATAAATAGATACCCAACATTTCAAGTTTTAAATTTGCGCTCGCTTGCAAAACAACAAATAGGCGACATTTTAAAATCTCCTACAGCTAGTCAGTGTAGAGTGACTGTAATAGCAGCCCTATAATTATCGCTCTTACTCCGATGTGCAAGGCAATATGTTACGTGTATCACAAGCAACGTTTTTGTATGTAGGTGCCCCTGATGGGTGTGCTTATGTTCATGTGTGCATGTTTGTAGGACTAGGGCAGGCTAAACATTTTTTGGGGCAAGGGTTTTTAAGTGCTTGGGTGTAACTTAATTTTTTGACTTTTTTTAACTTTCACTAAAACGTTAGTTATGTCACCTAGGGCACAAAAAAGTCCCTTATGTGATATATTTTTAAGATAGGTTTTCTTTAATGAGGCATCAGGAGTCTATTAGAACCCTGATGTCTCACCTGCCCCTCACCTGAAGCTAATAAAGCAAGGATCATGCTCCAGTAGATTTTTTCCTGGCAAAGTGATACTAGAAAACAGAAGTGACGTTTTCAACATTGCTTCCAGGTTCATTCTAGCTAGGGGAGATCAGCTAATGGATGTTTTCTGGTCACCTTCCATGCAGGTCCTGGGCCCACAGGTGGAACGTCAGAGCCCATGAAGCATGGCAGGGGACTGTCCTGGGGGTCATAGAAAGCAATTGGACGGATGTACAGCCGCCAGATCATGTTCACTGGAAAACCAACAGTTGGTTTGTGAAGTGTGCACACGATTCCACGGCTTGAGTGAGTGTAACACCCCCCCCCCCCAAAGCTGCCACCGCTGTATGACATACGTCGGTGACTGCCAAAGAGTTAGAAAAATGGCAAAATGTCAAAAAACGCAAAAAATGTGCAAAACTATACAAAATTTTCAAAAACCCCCAAAAAATGGTAAAAATGTGCTATGTCATTTGTGTAAACTTGACTACTATGGGTTTACATTATTTCCCTATTAGGCCTGTGACATCACATGAGTCATAAGGGATGATGTCATGAGAATTTCTACCCCCTGTGATGTGTTAATGCATAGAATGCATTGAGGTGAAAAAACGCAAGGTTTTACAACCCCTTTAGGACAGCACATCAGCATTCATGGCATGGTGTAATGTAGTGCATCAGTCCCCAACCTTTTTGGCACCAGGGACCGGTTTTGTGGAAGAATATTGTTTTAAGGACCGGAGGGCGGTGGGGTGGGTCAATGGGGTAATCCGGAAGTGTTGTGTTAGCGCTTAAATCATATTAACAGGATGATTTAAGCACATTATTTTTTTTATTATATCATTATATTATTATATCATAATACATACTTAAATGGTTAAACTCACCATAACGCATGTAGCGGGCACCTACTTTTAGGTAGGTGACCCTTCCTGCTAGCTTTCTTGTACAAAGGTTTTTATTAAACATAAAAATCGTCAAGAAAAATACAAAAAAAAAAGAACAATGGTGAGCACACCATGTAAACATATCTGCAATAAGATTGCGGGTATATATCAGGCATAACAATATTAGACATAACAAATCTTACACGGTCTTGAGGTTCAGGTGAGTGTGCATGAGGTCTGCGGATTTTATGAATATATCCACCTGCTGAATCAATGCAAGGGGTGCTTAAGATTAGAAAAATACCTATTACAGATTGGATAGACTATGGATGTTTAGTGTCTTAATGAAAAAGACCATATAGCGTTGAGTAGCAATTTTACATGTCTTTAGAACGGTTGCTCATCCGTTGTCCGACCTGAGAGAGGTTGGTCTGTAAATTAGAGAAATCGTGAGAAGGAATATACGAAGGGAGAATTTGAGAGAGGAAAGGCCAAGGAAGGAGGAAAGAAAATAGTGTAGCAGAGGAGAGAGAAAAAGAAGAGGGTGGAGAGAGAGGGGGGAGGGGGGTCCCCGGGGCTGGAGGACGGAGGCATCTCAGAGTGAGAGTAGCACAGGATCAAATCTAGAAGGGTGGACATGGGACACCCAAGGCTGCCATGTCCGAAGGAATTTATCATGTGTGTCAGATAGGACAGCTGTCAATTTTTCGTTAATCATAATATCGTTTACACGATTTTTAACTGCTTCGAAGCTGAGGAATGGGGTTTTCCAAGCCTTTGCTATGGTCAATTTAGTTGCAGTAAAAACATGTGACGCCAGTTGGCGTTCCGGTCTCAGTAATTCTATGATTGGTTTCCCCAAGAGAGCTTCATAGGGATCCCTTCTTATGTTTGTGTTGAAGAGGTTACGTAGAAGAGCATAAATTCTGACCCACAGTCTGCAAACCTTGGGGCATTTCCACCAGATATGTGCCATTGTTCCCTCCTGGGTACACCCACGAAAGCATAAGGGGGAATAGGATGGAATAAAGCTTGCAAGCCTAGCTGGAGTATAATACCATCGATAGAGTATTTTGTAAGCGTTTTCTAGATGTAACACATTTTTGGAGCATTTGGATAGAGCAGCAGTCATGGCCTGCCAGTTTTCTGGATCTAGTTTTTTCCCCAATTCTGCTTCCCACTGGAGATGATATGGTCTCAGGGGTGGTTTCTTGGAGCCTATGATGGCTGCATATATTAAAGAGATCAGACCTGAGGATTGGGGTCGTGATCTGCATAAGCTTTCGAAAGGGGTCAATGTATAGGGAGATGGTTGAGACTTAATGAGTTGTTGTAGGAAATGCCTAATCTGCATGTAGCTATAGTGCTCCCTAAGGGGAATATCGTGGGAGGACCGCAGTGCTGCGAATGGGATAATCTTGGTAGGGGTAAACATAGAGTGGATATCTACAAAACCATTCTCGGACCACCACGTGAATTGCATAGGATTATCACGCCCAGGTGGAAATAGTGGGCAATGAAGGAGATGGAGTAGAGGAAGATGCGGGGAAATTAGGTTCGCTGAGTATTTAATCGAGTCCCACATCTTAAGTGAGTGAGCCAGACAAGGGCCTATATTGGTTGGGCGGTGAGCCTTGGGAAGTCCTGCTAGCTTTCTATGTCAGGTAAATTTAGACAGGCATGTGCTATTACAGCAGGCCTGTTGTTGTCAATTTCCATTTTTGAGTGGCAGGCAGTTTGTGTGTTAGTCTCGGCCAATCATTGATTTGCTTGGTAATCCCGGGACTCTCATATAAAAGCGGGGTCACATGGTCCCCGGGAGAGTTTTGGAGTTCGAGTCCAGTCCTACTCTGAGGAGCGAGAGAGCCAGCCTGGTTCCCGGAGGGGAAGGTGGAGGTTTTTCCCCTCCGGGGAGCCAACGGGGCTTCACCTTAGCGAGAAGGGTGGAGAACCGGTCCTCATGGAGGAACAGACAACATCTTACAGCATGTAGTCGCTAATGTCGTTGCTGCCCCTGCAGGGAGGGGAGCTGGCCACAAAGGAGAAGAGGAACTAAGAATCATTGCGGGAGAAGTAGAGACAAGCTGAAGGAAACTGGGTGATTGATTGCTTAGGAGCGACACACGGGCTATTGATCAATTGAGTGAAAAGCCCCAGGAGGGGTACTGTCCAGAGGCTGAGGGATGTTGGTACGCAAGTCAGCAAGACAGGTGGTTGTGGCCTGTAACTTTGGGTTCAGCATTGCCCCGGGATTCCAATCAGTCAAGCGAGAGAGGTCATTCAGAGTGACTCTTTTTAGCTCAACTTGGAAGTACCATGCGGATGGGAAGTAGTGGTAAAAAGGTAGCGGTGAAGCTGCAAGCACATATATAGAGATACAGACTGTTCTTAAAAGTTCTGCAGATAAAGACGTTATTCAGAGTGATTCTTTATTGTTTATTCTCTATCAAGAAAATCTACTTCCATCTTCCCTGACAAATTAATCATCCAGTTTTGAATCACTGTCACCCGCAATGTTATGAGTCTTTGCAGAGAAACAAAAGAAAGATTAGAAATCAACTCAAGAGCATCTCAAAGAAAGTCCTTCTCCCAGCCCAGTTTATGTTAATAAAGCATTAAGGACTGTGACTTTTAAATTTATGGGCTGCGAGGGTTGAGTAGTAAACGTGAATTACGGTTATAACAATTATTCAGCCGCTCCTTCGAGGGTAAGCACTACACGCAGAATCAGTGGGAGCCTTGAGCTGCCACCAGATGCAGCTTGTCACTATCCTGCCACCAAATGCAGTTTGTCACTGTTGCAGCCTGCCACCAGATGAAGATTGTCACTGTTAGGGCCTGCCACCAGATACAACTTGTCACTATCCTGCCATCAAATGCAGTTTGTCACTGTTGCAGCCTTCTACCAGATGCAGCTTCCCACTGTAGCCTGCCACCACAAATACCAGATACAGCTTGGCACTTTAAGAATTGAAGGCAAATTTGTAAGTTGTTTTCTGCAGTGAAACAACTTACTTGCACCCTCTTCATAGAGCCTCTCCCCAGGGCTATGGTGTCTGACTTGAGCGGGGAAACCGGCACATGCACAGTTGCAGGACTGGGTTCCATCCTGTGAGAGTAAGAACAGCAGTGATGCGGGGCGGGCAGTGAGAGATGTTGTCATCTCTTGGCTCAGCCGCTGCTCCACTTTCAGTGCAGCCTTTGCGGCCCAGCTGCAAACAGGGCATGGACCGACACCGGTCCGGGGCCCAGGGGTTGGGGATCCCTGGTGTAGTACCTAGGACAGCAGGAGGGTTTCCTCAGTCTATATTGAGTGGTTAGTGAATATGAAGGCACTATACTGTATATTCAGGTTCTGGGTTCTCCTAACCCAGGGAAGTATGGCATGGTTGGACATGCTTCCTTCGGTGGTTGATGAGCAGGCCTCCTTTGAGAGGTTGAGGCCAGCAGAGTCATTGGCCCTTTATTCAGAGTTCATGGCATCCCGTGGAAGAAGAGGAAGGTGGAGGGGTTTCATAAAAAGTACAGAAAGATAGGAGTGCTAAAATGCTCTAGATCACTAAAGAAGTAGCCAGCACCAAAGAACCTAGTTATAGTTGACCAGACCATACCCCCTTAACCATCCCAGATACTGAGAGACTGTCCCAGGATTTAAACAAAATTCTGGGGTCCCACAGATCCAAGGGATGTCATGGTGCCAAGTGCTGGAAGACTCATTCCAGCACCCAACATTCGCTTTTGACAGTCTGAGTGCACCACACACAGTTTCCCCTCCACCATACTGACTGTCTCAATGCCAGTTCTTACCTGCAACCCATTGGCCAGAGATGTTGTCTCCTGACACCCTATCACTCTGTGTGTGTGTTAGGGGGTGGACCAACACCACCTTGGGGGGGCAGAGAGCAAAGTCACAGTCTATTCTAGAGCCACAGCAGCCCCCACACACACACACATAATACAACCCTGACCCCCCCCCCCACACACACATATAATACACCCCCTGACCCCCCCCCCCCACGCACACTTAATACACCCCCTCCCCCCCCCCCCACACATAATATACCTCCCGACCCCACTAACACATAATATGCCTCCTGCCCCCCCCCCCACACACACACACATAATACAGTAAAGTTCTAAATACAGAAATGTGATGCTACAACCCTTCCATCTTGTAATCTGATTGTGCTCAGACCACAGCCACACAAACAATCAGACAATCCTCAAATGAAAGGTTGGCAACTCTGTATGTCATACTCATAACATTTTCTTTCTTTCAAATCCATCAAAGTACGAGAAATTCCAATACGTGCATCTTGACGCGTTTCAGCCCTGGTGGGCTTTGATCACAACAAATAATAATAATAAATAAATAAGTCAAATACTGCACACAGGGGCATGAGGTCTGGAAAGCGTGGAAAGGGAGACACATGCAGCTGTCAAAGAGAGAAGAAATCACCGAAGGTGCATATCCAGGTCTCACCTGAGGTTTAATCCCTGAGGAACCTTGGGCTACAACCAAAAAATCCACCAGACTAGGGTTCCTCCGGGATTAAACCTCATGTGTGACCTGGATCTGGACCTTCAGTGATTTCTTTACTCTTTGACGGTGGCCTGTGTCTCCCTTCCCCTGGTCTTCAGACCTCATGTCTCTGTGTGCAGTGTTCCCCTCCTGTGACATGTGCTCATAAATAATAATAATAATGGACATAAGAACCCTGCCATGTCCTCTATGTCATCACCAGCAGTGTGGAAGACTACAAGTCCCAGCAGTGATGGTCCTGTGGTGTCTCTCCTGCATGTGACAAGAGGAGAGGACTGGACACTAGGCCATAGGACCCCTCCTCTCCTCGCTGATGTACAACAGCCAGTGTCACTCACTGGGATCATCAGAATCGAGGCTGGGAGAGGGCCACAGAGAGGACAATGGAGGAGATCTGAGCACCTGACAACTCCCACCTCCTTCCCCAATAGGAGGGGGGTGGTATTGGGGCAGGATTATGGATGACACATGGCCTGCGCATTGTGCAAGGATGCAGGAGATGGTGGGAATTATTTTCTCATGACTCCCTCATTGAGTGAGGGCTCACACTAGAGAGAGTTTAGACCGGAGGCCTGTTGGCCGTGCCCGTGGTTTTGACCTATGTGCAACATTCACTACAAGTCCGTCTTTCAAGAGTACGTTTGTAACCTTTTCTTGTAGAAAATAATGGAGAACTGTCTTTCTACAATACATGTGTATTATTTTCTATAAGAGAAAGTTGAACAAGTGCAGTAGCATATGGCTTAAAGGCTCTGAGCACCCATGAAAAGCACTGCCCGGCAAAGGTCAAGCTATAGTAAAGCTTGGCCACAAATGCACTTTTCTGATCTGGGATGCTTCTGATCTTTGGGAAGAATTAAAGAAATTGATATAGTCACTTTTGTCTAAATTACTAGACATATAGATATACAGTACATGTGAAGGTTATCTGTTCTTTGAAAGTAATGTCATAATTTTGTTGTGCTGATCTATTTATAAAGTTTACGTACAAGCAGGGTATTTTATTATGACTAATTTCATCATGTTTTTTTGGAAATATATGATGTAGCAAAGTGGAAGACATTGAAGTTCAGCAAAGCAAAATGTAAAAATGTATTTAATATTAGTGGTGCTTTTGAAAAAAGGCATTATATTTCTCAACTTTTATTGTGATAGCTGTGGGTGGGCCCAGCTGATTGGTACCCAAGATAGAATAAAGGTACATAGAGACCAAAGAAGGTTGCACAATTATTATTTGGAACAAAAAACATGTGGATGACAGTGGCCAGGGCTCACTTACAATTGCAAACAATATGCAATTGTTAAAAAAAATAACAATTGCATATTGTGTTCCAGCCGCAAACATTTTTTTCCTAAAAGTCAGCAGCTACAAACACTGATGTCGCCCCCCCCCCCCCCCCCCCAGGCCGATCCGTCCATCGGCTTGGGTGCAGGCGCCGCCATTGTAACTAAGGGAAACTGGCAGTGGAGCCTTCACGAATCGCACGGCGCTTTCTGAATGGCCCCGTCATCTTCTGGGACACACACAGATCCCAGAAGGCAGCGGGGAGCAGGAGGAAATGACGCCCTGGGCCGCGGCCAAGGTAGGACGGAAGTACACTTAGTACTTCATAAAAGGTAAGAAACAAAATTTAAAAAAAATAATATTAATCCAAAAACGAGTGGTGGAGGAGTGGACTTTCCTTTAGGATAAAGTTGTAAAAGTGGGTGGAACTCCCCTTTATTATCTCAGGCAACCTGGGTACCATAGCTCTTAACAGCAATAGAAATGTATCTAGGCTAGAGTGTAGTTCAGAGGCACCACATCCCTATAAATAAATCAAATTAATTTGTAAACGAAAAGGGATTTGAAGGTGCCAACAGAAAACCATATATTAAAGATAAAATATAACATGTTTCTTTATTTTAAAATTACATTAAAAACATCAATAATTGAAAGGGGTTGTAAACCCTCAAGATTTTTCACCTTAATGCATTCTATGCATTAAGGTGAAAAACCTCCTGTGATACAGCAGACCCCCAGAGCCCCCCTTTTACTTACCTGAACCCGGTCTTTCCAGCGACAGTGACGAGCACACCAGCTCCAGCCGGTGTCTCGGGTCCTGATTGGATAGATTAATAGCAGCGCAGCCATTGGCTTCCACCGCTGTCAATCAAATCCAATGACGTGGCAGCTGGGGGGCGGGGCCGAGTCCTGCTGTCTGTGTCAATGGATGCAGCAGTAGGACATGGGAGCGCACCCACACGAATGCCCCGAGGGAGAGCAGCTCTCCAACCAGGCACTCAAGAAGAGGAGGACCCAGGAGCACCACTGAGGGACCCCAGAAGAGAAGAATTGGGGCCACTCCGCGCAAAACCAACTACACAGAGGAAGTAAGTATGACATGATTTTTTTTTTTTAAACAAACCTTTACATATCCTTTAACACGTGCCAATCTCATCAAACACATGAGCTTCACAATTACATATAGTCATAGTTGCTCTGTGTAGTCTATTCATCTCTACATGTTTAGCTTTAATTTGGCTTTTTCAGGTGACTTTTATACTACAGACTTATAAGCACTGACAGATACTGTATATGAAATTTGATGGAAGGACTGCATAGGTACAATGAATAAGCCCATCCCACATGCACCTTTTCAAAGTCCAGGGCAGTACTGGGTAAGCCACAGGAGGGGTATGTGGGACACAGAAGACTAGAAGATACCATAGACAATTGTTCAAATGATTGATTGCATTATAGCTCAACAAATATCACCTAACTGAAACATAACACAAATGTCCAGTGAGGCAAAGTTGAAACCTTGTTCCAAAAATTGATTACTTCCGACCCCCCAGAAGTTCAAAGTGGATTCCAGAGGATCCCCATATTTGTGAGATAGAACAAGGTAGAAGAACTATATGATGTAATGCTTCACGTCCCTGTGCTCTTAACAGCGTTAGTAGTACTTTAACACAGTCTCTGCACTTGAGAGGACACTTTGATAGGCTTACGTTACTGTAACAGCAACTGATGAAAGGGGCGGCTGAGAGACAGAATAGTGATGCAAGCCCCTTTAGTAAACTAATAGGAGTTCCCAGATAATGCAGACAGGTGTGGTATCCCTGCACCATCCCTTCTCGACTGAAACCTCTACCTAGCCTTAGATGCACTGTCCCGACCCAGCAGGGAGTTACAAACCTGAGATACCAAAGAGAAAAGGAAAAAAAGGGTGCACCAGCTGTGTGCATTATCCTTTGGATGTATTTTATTAAAAGTAGATAAAAGGAAAACTACTCACAAACATCTGTAGAAATCTTGCAATGTAAATAGTCTCCAAATAGCAGCAATTGGTTTAAGACAAATGAACTCCAGAGGTCATGGAGGAGATAACAGGGGCCACTGCCGTCTGACGCGTTTCGAAGGAATACCTTCTTCCTCAGAGCCCAGGAAGAAGGAATTCCTTCGAAACGCGTCAGCCAGCAGTGGCCCTTGTTATCTCCTCCTTGACCTCTGGAGTTCATCTGTATTAAACCAATTGCTGCTATCTGGAGACTATTTGCATTGCAAGATTTCTACAGATGTTTGTGAGTATGAGAAGTATGGTAATTGTTTTTATTTTAGATACTTAATACTTACCTGGGTGGATGCAGCATCGCCCCGATGCTGCAATTGTTTCCTGCCGGCTCTAAGGCTGAGAACCGAGCGATCAAACACCGCAGATTGCTCAGTTCTCACAGCTCTCTGAGCAGAGAGCTGGTGACTACCAGTAACTGTCTGCTCTGCCCCTCCAGCACTCACTGGAGCACTGAGCTGTGGAGGGGGCGGGAGCTCGCTGAGAGGCTAAGTCGGGTGCCAGTCCAGACATGTGGGCGGATCCTGACCATATGGTCACGATTTTTCCCGAGCCTTGACCGACTCTGTTATGTCAGCCGACAGTGGGCTTTAGCCCGCTGTCTACTAAAAATGGGTGACAAGGGTGCAGAACAAACTGCTCTCCATGATCCACAGGAGAGGTAAAGCCAAACAAGCTTTGGCTGTACTTCTCCTTTAATTTGCTGGGAAGCTGACTGCAGACTTAATTCTGTCACTCTGTAATCCAAAAAAAACCCAGAAGATTTGTGCATTAAATATTGATGTAAGAAAAGGAAATATTGAACAGTAATTAATATTTATAGTAAATTTTTTGTACAACAGCTGTTTTTTTTAAGCTGGTGTAAATAAAGTGATTACATCCAATTAACATACTAATCACTGTCATTGATTTTGCTGTGTTTTCCAATATGTACGTTTATTGCTTTTAGCAGGACCTTTTTTCACTAATGGGCTCTGCTGTGAGGCTTTGAGAAAATGTTCTTTATACTGTTATTTTTGTGTGTCCAAACTGGTTCATACCTTTAAGAGCACACAGTGTTGTCATAAAACACATGATAATGAGCCTTACTATAACCCTTGTTAACAATAACATATGAGAACATAAGAACAAAGTATGGTGGCCAACTGTCCTTTATTAGAAAGGACATTCATCATTTTCCTAAAACCTCAGAAATGGCTCTTTGCTACATCTAAATACTAAGCAGTTCTGATGATATTTACTGCAAGAATCTTTCCTTCGGCTATGAGCACCAAACTCCATCCTTTCCTTTTTAAATAGAAATGTTTGCTATCCGATTTTAAAAAAAATCATAGTGTTCATTTTGTACACTAAGTTTATAAAGTTGTGTGGCTCTAGAGCTTAACAAATTGATATCATAACCTAAAGCTGGCCATACATGGATCGAAAATTTGCCCGGTTCAACAGGGACTGGATTTTAATCCACGTATGGGCACTCTGGTTGCATAAAAAATCGATCTACTGATCGACTGCTGCTCAACCAGCCTGTTCGGTTTTTCTTAATCGACCGGTGCCAACAGCTTTAGCCAGCAGCACGATCAGTGTAATCTGACCGCAGGGAAGGCTCTCTGCCGTTAGAACACAATAGCACAGAGGTAGAATTAATCGGATCATTTTTATGGGCTGCTTAATAACAACTTATCTGGTGTAAAGAATGGTAGAATAGAAAGATGGAAGATCTGATATTCTATACCCAAGAATTTCAAAGTGCAGGGTGAAAAACACATTTTTTTATTTCTATTTTTTTATTTGGTTCAATAGTTTTCATTTTGCTTTAGAAAGAGTAAGAACATACAACAAATGTAAGTAATCTGAAAAAGGGTGCAAGCATGCATATGTTTCAACGCATGGCTGTACAAAAAAATACTATCTATACATACAGTATCATAACATTGAAGCAAAGGGTTAACTATCCCAAGATAAATGGTTCATATAGTGCATAAGGTGTGGGGGGTAGGAAAGTTGGAAGGGTTAAAATGATATCCTTAACCATACACATCCACTACTTAATAGCCATGTAGTGTATTTTTTTCCATTCTCCATTTAAAGGGTAACTCCACTTTCATGGTAAAAAATGGAAAATAAAAAAATATAATATAGCATATACAAATTGCTACTATTGTAATGAATGTTGTTAAAAAAGACTGTTCTTTTCAATCACTTTAATATTCTGTAAAATGCAATGCAATATAGCAACCTGAAGGTGTTCTGTAGACAGATGATGTATGTGTAGCACCCTCTAGTGTGCTGGAAGTGTAGTGGTTAGCTTTTTGTTAGAGTGGGTAAATTTCCAATCTTGGCTGGCAGCCAAGCCTGGGTGTGTGTTTTGATCTGGGTTGGGAGTGACCCAGGGCAGAGCTGGTGACTCACAGGCAGCATCACCAACACCTCCAACTTCTTTCCAGAATGTTCTGGTGTCTTTTGGAAAGGAAGGAGGAGAGGAAAGGTGGAGCTGCCTGGGGTATTCTGAGGACCCCTGACCAACCCCCAACTTGGATTGGCAAGGGGCAGGCCTCCTTAAATACCCAGGGTCAGTCCAGGAGTAGTTCGGGAGGAAGCTGGAGATGGAGTGCTAGGCTGTCGTGACCTTGGAGGGCACTCCCCAGTCTAGGGGGTGACCTTGGGCCTTGGCTCGGGTTCGGAAGGGAACCTTTTACAACCCACAGAGGTTTCCTGGACAGGAGGCACAGGAGGAGAAGGAGAGGACAGCAGGAGATAGCACTGCTGGGCAAGTCTCCAGGGAGGAAAAACAGTTTGCAGCCAGGAGGGCTGGTGAGTGACACACAGTCAGGAGAGTACTGGGGAGGCACGCCTTAGAGGACTGGGAGATTGCAATCTGGGATGGGTGCAGAGCCAGTGGAGTGGACTGTGGTGGCATGGGCAGTAGAGAGGGGCAGCTGCAGCCAGGAGGGCTGGCAGTGCCTGAAGAGGTGGTACTGGGAGCAGTAGCCACATGTCGGACAGCTAGCACCAAGGACTACCATATTCATTCATTCATATTAGCAAAGGGCATTTGCTAAGGCCTTGCTGAGCCAGTGTCAGGTCTAAATCTGAGTGCTAGCTGGTTCTGGAAGTCTGCAAGCAAGTGATGTGCTGGAGGTGTTAGGGAGAAATAGTCTGCAAGCAAGTGTTGTGCTGGAGCTGAAGTATGGAGGTGTATATACCGGAGGTGTATATAGTTAGTCTCATATATTTTTCTGCAATCAGTTGGACATCTAAAGAATATCCCATCCCCATCCAAGTTAAATTCTCTCAATAAAAATATAAACAAAGTTCAAGGACTGGTATTCTACCTGAGGGTTAATGAGAACTGTGTACCTGGCTGGGCAGGGTGACGGACAGACCACTACACTCAGCAGCGCTTACGAGGGTACTGCTACATATGGAACGCCACCTAGAAATACATTTCCTGCTTGTGTGATTGGCTTACTGATTTTTCCAGAAGTCAGAATTTGGCATCCCCTGCAACAAAAATGTAATTTTTTGGTGAGATTCTCCCAAAGGGAAATCACGTCTAAAGGGATGCAGACACTGCAACTATCCTCATTAGAACCCTGCAAGTGCAGCAGCTGATTGATATTCACATTCACCTTGCACATGGACACAGACAAACAGCTATTTTTTCAGAATTTCATAAGGTAGGAATCTGCAACAAAGTTTGTTAAAATCCTGGCAGTGTACATAGATCACCCAGAGGGGAATGTTTTTTTCTGAACAAAAGTGGAGTTACTCTTTAAAACACGGGCAGAGAAGAACAGACAGTTAAGAACAATAGTATTTAGTTTGAACGTACGTCAGAGCTTTTTTATGTAAGTTCAACACTATTAGCGAAAGACACGTGTGGATCTGCATATAACAACAGGACCATAGACGATAGTACGCAATGCTGTGTATTTTTTATGCAATAATGTCTTACTGTAAGTTTCTGCCTCCTTGTAACATCCTCTGTGAGTTCCCTAACCTTTTCTTTATCCTCTCACTTCCATTGGTTTGGAACAAGCATTGCACATTAGTCACGGTCTTGTGCAGTGCTCTATGCACACTACAAGTTCCATATTCCATAATCCCTAGCTCATGTTGGGTGCAGGCAAGAGAGCGTGGCTACCTTAGTATATACAGTGGGGCCATGAAGAACAAATGTAGCCCCCTTCTAATGCCGCGTACACACGAGCGGACTATTCAACCGGACTGGTCCGACAGTCTATCCGACTGACTTTTGGCGGACTTCCGACGGACTTTCCGAACAAACGGACTTGCCTACACACGATCACACTAAAGTCCGACGGTTTCGTATGTGATGACGTACACCGGACTAATATAAGGAAGTTGATAGCCAGTAGCCAAAAGCTGCCCTAGCATCGGTTTTCGTCCGTCGGACTAGCATACAGACGAGCGGACTTTTCGACCGGACTTGAGTCCGTCGGAAAGATTTGAAACATGTTCCAAATCTGAAGTCTGTCAGATTTTCGACCGAAAACGTCCGCTGCAGGTCCGATGAAGCCCACACACGGTCGAATTGTCCACCGGACTCGGTCCGTCGGACCAGTCCGGTCGAAAAGTCCGCTCGTGTGTACGCGGCATAACAGAATGTAAAATCACAGCAGCAAGAAAAAGTGAATTTGAAGATTTAGAGGTGGCTGAGAACAATAGAAGATGTTTTTTTGAATTAAGAATGCATACTTGAAAAGAGTTTTTTGTAAAAACCAGAGTTTAGAGTTGAGTTGAAGATGGTGGGGGAGGAAGAAGGGGTGGAAGAGCAGGAAGAAAAAGAGGAGAGAAGAAAGTGTTGGAAGGGAAGATGAGGGGACCATGAGTGTCCCACAGATTAGAACCTCAGTGTCAAAACCCAGAGGAAGTTACTTCATATACCAAGGATACTGAATGACCAGGTACTTTTGCATTGGGTCTGAGTTTTTAACTTCCCTTTTTTGTGTTAAGTTACTTGTGTAATTCCAGATGGGGTTGCTACAATGCTTCCAGACTTTACCTATGGTTGTTTGGCAGGTTTTTTTTTTTTTTTAATTAAAAAAGAAAGTATCCTCATTTACCAGACCTGTCCTCAGTACTCTTTCTCTCCATCTGTGGCCCTCTTACCGTGGTAAAACAGCTCCAACCCTGCCTATCCATTTTCCTGCAGTGACAGAGTGAAGGTCTGCACACTGCACCCTAGGGTTCAGGAAACAAACTTGTGGGCGGGGCCACATACCACGTGGGGGTACCTTTCACTGTGCACATGCTCATCAATGCCCAGCACCAGGCGGAAACTGCAGTCATGTGAGAGTCTAACATTAAGGCAGTTCCCCGACTTAGAGAAGAACCGTGTAACTATGTGCAGTAATAAAAAGCACAGAATTCCTGTGAAAAGCACTGTCCCATGTCGATACACACTGTTGCCTGTTGTAGGTTGCATTTAGGAAGGAAGCTGCTGAGCCCACCCCCTCTCCACCACTCCAGCTTACCTGTGCCAACTCACTCCCAATGACAGAATGGGGTCTCACAGTTCACATAGCGCAGATCTCATGCACACACTTTTCAACTCTTTCCTTTTCGTACCGTATTGCCAGGTTAAGAGTATCCTTAACTTGGGTTTGGTCCCGGTTGCTACGGGAGAAAGATCTCTGCGGAGGGAGCCAAATCACCTGCCCCAGGTACCATGCTTTATGACCGTAATGTACTTTGCACTAGAACTTGGTTATCCATAGCAACTGCTCTAGACTTGTCAAGTAGACCTTTGTAGTAGCTTTGCTTTATACCCCACATATGCTTTACTGACCCGAGTTCTTTTGAAACCATAGAACCATCATGCACATCTTTGAATAACTGCAGACTAGACTTAGATCAGTTGATGCAACTTTACTTAAAAGTCTCTGTCATTTCATTTTAACATGAACAACGTCCATAAACCAACACTAGCTATCTCTAGTTGGCTGCCCAGGCATACCTCCAAAAGGTGGTAGTCTATTTTAGGCGTTCTCCAAGTCCTGGCTGATCTCCGGATTCCCAGCTACTGTCCGGCATGTCCAGCTAAGAGCCTCCCCGAAGGACCCCGAACCCAGTCTTCCAACTTATTTATACCACCGGTGGGAAGGCTGGATTAGAAAAGCCCGGGACAGAAGCGCTAACATTAACTCTTTCCTCTCAGCCTGGGCCAGCCACTAACTAAACTAACATACCCATAGGCAACCTGTCTACAAACTGCTGCTTACGTAAACACAGATTTGTCAAGTCACCTGGAAGATCAACCCTATTGAGGGGATGTAGAATATGAATGACTGTTGGGTTCTTCGTGTGACTTTATGTCTTTCTTGGTTTTGTCCAATCGTACTTCAAATAACAAACAAGAGACTAGCCAGTGGAATGAAGTCTGCAGTACTGCAAGCTGTAATAGGTGTTATCATCCTCTTTATGTCATGAAGCCACACCAGGTATATCAGGTATAGATGGATCACAAGACTACGTTCATCACTTTGGTTAATGCATTTGTTTTTATAATGGTTTACAACTGTGTATTTAGCAACTTGACAGGAAGTTCCCTTTAAAGGACAGCTTTACTGAACATTTATTATTTATGTTTTCAACTGCGTATTTAGCTACTTGAAAGGAAATTTTCTTTTAAATGAGACCTTTACTGATAAATAAGTTATCTGCCATTGCTGATTCCCTATGGAAATTGTAGTTGTTTGGCTTCAGTACTTCCTCTATCATTGAATTTGAAATGGCATGCAGAAAATGAAGTCAGAGTGATGTCAGAACTCCTGTTTTTCATACATCTTCCAGTTCAATGACAGACAAGCTATTGAAGCCATTGGATTAGTATGAAAACCAGGCTACTCGCAAAGAGAAAGGGAAGCTGCTTTGCTGTTTAAAATGACATATTTATGACACCCTCTGATATACAGACTTTCCACAAAGTAGCAGACACTCTAACGCCCCCCCCCCCCCCCTTTTCTTTTCCATTTTCCCCTGTCCTTCCTCCCCCTCAAATTTTCTGTAATAGACACCTTAGTAGGACTAGGATAAAAATATGGATTACTACGAGGTTCCCTATTCCGTGCTGGTACTTTGAACATGAGATAATTATATAGCAACTGATAATGTTAACCATTGTAGCTCTAACTCCCAGGGGGGCTGCTGGAAAAAAATTGGGTCCCCTCTACCTTTTCACCGGTTTACCTGCCCACCTTATTAACCATTCCCAGAAGCACAATGACACATTCAGGCTCAGTCTAGGGATGTCTAGACAGCCACAAAAATAATGCTGAAGAAAAAGGGGAGAGCCAGTTAATCTGAGACCCTATGCGAGCAGTCAGAGTCCTTAAGCAGCAGCCGCTGGTGTCTCTTTCTCATTGAACAATTCTGTACCTGTAGCTTCAGAAGAAAGGTACCAACCTCTCCAGCTGACATTTCACAGGCAAGTTCCTTTAAGTTCAGCTTCCATCAGCCCCTCAGCCATAACATCTGCTGAGGCCCAGCAGCAGTAACATCTCTTAAACACACACATGGTTGGAGGAAGAAAACACGCTGACATACAATAGCCGCCAGCAAAACCAGTCAGAAAGAACTGTGCAATCAAAATAGTAATAATAAATGCAGCGCTAAAAGTAGGAACAAAATCAAAGTATATGATCAATAATAGTGATACTAAACATATATAAACATAGTGTCAAAAAATTCATATAAAACAAAAGTTCATAAGTGAAAAGAACTCAAAAGAAGTGTCCATGAAGATCATGTAATCCAGAATAATAAGTGATATGATTTCACCATGTGATACACCATCGCATAAAGTTGGACTCTTACCAGAATGCTAGGACTCTATTACGGAGTCACAAATGTCCAATGTGTATAAGAGGTAACAGGGTAGCAGATGTCATCCAATCACAGGATCAAAGATACAGCAAATTCAAATGGAAACTCCATGGATAAGAAAAAACGCATTCTCATCATGGATATGTAATAAAAAGGAGAATCCACATAGTGTAAATCCATTTAAAACTTTATTTTTAAAACAAGGGGATTGAGGGTACTCACAATGTCATTGAAAAAACAGGCATATCAAAATCCAAAGGCAGCAAGCAGCATGGAAGCAAAATCAGCTTGTGTACACAGCAGGATAGGTGTTGGCGTGGCGATGACACGTATGTAGACTCAGGCAGGCGTGATTGGATGACATCTGCTACCCTGGGCAGCAGGCTCTGGGTCATCAGGCTGGGCAGCAGGCTCCGGGTCATCAGGCTGGGCAGCGGGCAGAAGCACATCAAGCTGGGCAGTGGGCAGAGTCACATCAAGCTGGGCAACGGGCATCAGGAACAGTACCACCAGACATGGCATCAGGAACAAGACCACCAGACAGGGCATCCGGAATGGGACCCCCAGGAACTGGATCATCAAGCTGGTCATCGTGCATGGGTTCATCAAGCTGGACATCGGGCACCGGAACAGCAGGCAGGGCAGCGGGCACTGAAACAGGCTGCTCAGCGGGCATCGGAACAACAGGCTGGACAGCGGACACTGAAACAACAGGCTGGACAGTGGGCACTAGGACAACAGGCTGGACAGTGGCAGAGGCACCAGAATATCAGGCTGGACAGAGGGCACTGGAACATCAGACTGGAAAGCGGGCACCAGATCATTAGGCTGGACATCAGGCAGGGGCACCAGAACATCAAACTGGGAAGCAGGCACCAGATCAGGCTGGACAGTAGGCAGAGGTACCAGGATAGCAGGCTGGAAAACGGGCAGCGGAACATCAGACTGGAAAGCGGGCACCGGACCATTAGACTGGAAAATGGGCATCAGAACATCAGACTGGTCAGCTAGCAGCGGCACTGGCACAACAGGCTGGACAGCGGGCACAGGAACATCAGACTGGACAGTGGGCACTTGAACATCAGACTGGACAGTGGGCACTGGAACAGCAGACTGGACAGCAGGCACTGGAACATCAGACTGGACAGGGGGCACCAGAAAGTCAGACTGGGCAGCGGGCACTGGAATATCACACTGGACAGTGGGCACTGGAACATCAGACTGGACAGCGGGTGCTGGGACATCAGACAGGACAGCGGGCACTGGAACATCAGACAGGACTGCAGGCACTGGAACATAAGACTGGACAGCGGGCACAGAACATCAGACTGGGCAGCGGGTGCTGGGACATCAGACAGGACAGCGGGCACTGGAACATGAGACTGGGCAGCGGGGGCACCGGAACATTAGACTGGACAGCGGGCACTGGAACATCAGATAGGACAGTGGGCACTGGAACATCAGACTGGACAGTGGGCACCAGAACATCAGACTGGGCAGCGGGTGCTGGGACATCAGACAGGACAGGAACATGAGACTGGAGCAGATCGGCTGGTGTGGAGGCAGGATTGGATAATGGTAGGATTGTATGGGTTGGGAAAAACATCCGTTTTTTGGGGGGTTTTAGCCGCTGAAGTCTTGTATGTGGATACAGGGCTTTTAGGTAGTGGGTGCAGCTGATGGAAGCGAATATTTCTATTATCTGAGACTGACTTTAGAATGTGTGTTCTTGCTAAAATATGTTTAGACTAATGAGATAAGAATGGCGGTAAACAACTATTGTTTTGGAATACTTGAAAACACTCTGACATGATATTTAGACATATGCAGACATATGCCTGTCTCACTGAAAATATGATGAAATTGCATATTGTGTGGAGAAAAACATGTATTATTATTAGAGTATTGTAAACCACACCTTTTTCATTTCTTATAAAACAACGACCAATGGGCCATATTTAACATGTATATTTTGATCTCATCTTGTGTGCGAGTCAATCTGTACTTACGGGATAGCGGCGGAAGCCATTGAGCGGTCTGACACGGTCCCATAGCGCCTGGTGGCAGAGTTGCGTCTTTGCAAGATTCTCTAAGGTGAGTGAACTTTACCTGATTTTTTTTTGGCGCATTCTATCACCTTAGCTCTGGTCAGTAGCAGACACTCTAACGCCCCCCCCCCCCTTTTCTTTTCCATTTTCCCCTGTCCTTCCTCCCCCTCAAATTTTCTGTAATAGACACCTTAGTAGGACTAGGATAAAAATATGGATTACTACGAGGTTCCCTATTCCGTGCTGGTACTTTGAACATGAGATAATTATATAGCAACTGATAATGTTAACCATTGTAGCTCTAACTCCCAGGGGGGCTGCTGGAAAAAAATTGGGTCCCCTCTACCTTTTCACCGGTTTACCTGCCCACCTTATTAACCATTCCCAGAAGCACAATGACACATTCAGGCTCAGTCTAGGGATGTCTAGACAGCCACAAAAATAATGCTGAAGAAAAAGGGGAGAGCCAGTTAATCTGAGACCCTATGCGAGCAGTCAGAGTCCTTAAGCAGCAGCCGCTGGTGTCTCTTTCTCATTGAACAATTCTGTACCTGTAGCTTCAGAAGAAAGGTACCAACCTCTCCAGCTGACATTTCACAGGCAAGTTCCTTTAAGTTCAGCTTCCATCAGCCCCTCAGCCATAACATCTGCTGAGGCCCAGCAGCAGTAACATCTCTTAAACATACACATGGTTGGAGGAAGAAAACACGCTGACATACAATAGCCGCCAGCAAAACCAGTCAGAAAGAACTGTGCAATCAAAATAGTAATAATAAATGCAGCGCTAAAAGTAGGAACAAAATCAAAGTATATGATCAATAATAGTGATACTAAACATATATAAACATAGTGTCAAAAAATTCATATAAAACAAAAGTTCATAAGTGAAAAGAACTCAAAAGAAGTGTCCATGAAGATCATGTAATCCAGAATAATAAGTGATATGATTTCACCATGTGATACACCATCGCATAAAGTTGGACTCTTACCAGAATGCTAGGACTCTATTACGGAGTCACAAATGTCCAATGTGTATAAGAGGCAACAGGGTAGCAGATGTCATCCAATCACAGGATCAAAGATACAGCAAATTCAAATGGAAACTCCATGGATAAGAAAAAACGCATTCTCATCATGGATATGTAATAAAAAGGAGAATCCACATAGTGTAAATCCATTTAAAACTTTATTTTTAAAACAAGGGGATTGAGGGTACTCACAATGTCATTGAAAAAACAGGCATATCAAAATCCAAAGGCAGCAAGCAGCATGGAAGCAAAATCAGCTTGTGTACACAGCAGGATAGGTGTTGGCGTGGCGATGACACGTATGTAGACTCAGGCAGGCGTGATTGGATGACATCTGCTACCCTGGGCAGCAGGCTCTGGGTCATCAGGCTGGGCAGCAGGCTCCGGGTCATCAGGCTGGGCAGCGGGCAGAAGCACATCAAGCTGGGCAGTGGGCAGAGTCACATCAAGCTGGGCAACGGGCATCAGGAACAGTACCACCAGACATGGCATCAGGAACAAGACCACCAGACAGGGCATCCGGAATGGGACCCCCAGGAACTGGATCATCAAGCTGGTCATCGTGCATGGGTTCATCAAGCTGGACATCGGGCACCGGAACAGCAGGCAGGGCAGCGGGCACTGAAACAGGCTGCTCAGCGGGCATCGGAACAACAGGCTGGACAGCGGACACTGAAACAACAGGCTGGACAGTGGGCACTAGGACAACAGGCTGGACAGTGGCAGAGGCACCAGAATATCAGGCTGGACAGAGGGCACTGGAACATCAGACTGGAAAGCGGGCACCAGATCATTAGGCTGGACATCAGGCAGGGGCACCAGAACATCAAACTGGGAAGCAGGCACCAGATCAGGCTGGACAGTAGGCAGAGGTACCAGGATAGCAGGCTGGAAAACGGGCAGCGGAACATCAGACTGGAAAGCGGGCACCGGACCATTAGACTGGAAAATGGGCATCAGAACATCAGACTGGTCAGCTAGCAGCGGCACTGGCACAACAGGCTGGACAGCGGGCACAGGAACATCAGACTGGACAGTGGGCACTTGAACATCAGACTGGACAGTGGGCACTGGAACAGCAGACTGGACAGCAGGCACTGGAACATCAGACTGGACAGGGGGCACCGGAAAGTCAGACTGGGCAGCGGGCACTGGAATATCACACTGGACAGTGGGCACTGGAACATCAGACTGGACAGCGGGTGCTGGGACATCAGACAGGACAGCGGGCACTGGAACATCAGACAGGACTGCAGGCACTGGAACATAAGACTGGACAGCGGGCACAGAACATCAGACTGGGCAGCGGGTGCTGGGACATCAGACAGGACAGCGGGCACTGGAACATGAGACTGGGCAGCGGGGGCACCGGAACATTAGACTGGACAGCGGGCACTGGAACATCAGATAGGACAGTGGGCACTGGAACATCAGACTGGACAGTGGGCACCAGAACATCAGACTGGGCAGCGGGTGCTGGGACATCAGACAGGACAGGAACATGAGACTGGAGCAGATCGGCTGGTGTGGAGGCAGGATTGGATAATGGTAGGATTGTATGGGTTGGGAAAAACATCCGTTTTTTGGGGGGTTTTAGCCGCTGAAGTCTTGTATGTGGATACAGGGCTTTTAGGTAGTGGGTGCAGCTGATGGAAGCGAATATTTCTATTATCTGAGACTGACTTTAGAGTGTGTGTTCTTGCTAAAATATGTTTAGACTAATGAGATAAGAATGGCGGTAAACAACTATTGTTTTGGAATACTTGAAAACACTCTGACATGATATTTAGACATATGCAGACATATGCCTGTCTCACTGAAAATATGATGAAATTGCATATTGTGTGGAGAAAAACATGTATTATTATTAGAGTATTGTAAACCACACCTTTTTCATTTCTTATAAAACAACGACCAATGGGCCATATTTAACATGTATATTTTGATCTCATCTTGTGTGCGAGTCAATCTGTACTTACGGGATAGCGGCGGAAGCCATTGAGCGGTCTGACACGGTCCCATAGCGCCTGGTGGCAGAGTTGCGTCTTTGCAAGATTCTCTAAGGTGAGTGAACTTTACCTGATTTTTTTTTGGCGCATTCTATCACCTTAGCTCTGGTCAGTTTGCAAAAAAAGAAGAAAAATAAATGGGAAATAAGTAGGGTGGGAGAAGGGGCCAGGATTTGTTCAGTTTGAATCAGAGATCTGTTATAGCTTTTAAAGCACAGATCAGATTGAGATTTGGTTGCACTCTGCATTAAGACTTATTAACGGGTTAAGTCGGGCTGACCATTGCAGGAGGTTGCACCAGGTGCTGTGTTTGCTGCGCGGCTGATGGCTAGATGGCTCCCCTGCTGTATGTTGTTTGTACTGTATGTTGGATGCTTAAAGCCGTTTTAAGATTTGTATATATGTATGATATTTATATGTGGATGTGTGCTCTAGCATTGCACTCTTGTGGTTGACCGGATTGTGAGAAGCCTCTATAACAGGAGAATTGGCAGCCGATCCCAGAGAACAGCAGGTCTGAAAGAACACGCACATAGGGGATAGCAAGAAAATAAGTCATTTGGTACGGTGGCTTCTCCGCATCCTTATAGCTTGTTTAAAGTGTGATTGGAAATGGGCTCTCAAAATTGTAAAAATGCTCCTCCTGTTTATGGAGAAAATTGTAGGGATTATGTGGGTAGAGTGTCATCAACAGGTTATTATTATGTGGACCTTTGGGTTCCAAATTTGGCGGGCTGGACGCAGGTGATGTGAAGTTATAACCCGTTTCCCCCAGAAGGGTCAAACAGTGAAGTTCACATGAAAATGGTGAAAGGTCTGTGTTTTGGTGATAGGGCTGCTTTTCCATTCTTTGGACCCGATCCTGGGTGGGACATGAGATACATAAGAGGGGGAGGTTTAAATTGTTTGAATATTGCTCCTTTGTGGAAGGCAATGCAGTAAGGGAAATAGGAAAAAGGATAAAAAGAAAGGTAAACAAATGTGTAGCCATGGTGCTGCAGCTAATAACAAGCAATCTGCCAAATTACCCCACTGCCAGACTTCATACATCACTTTCAGAGACAATGAACAGTCTTTTGCGAGCTTTGTTTATGTTGTTTTTATTGGGGGGTACAACTTGGATAGGGAATAATATGGGATGCCCATAGGATAAGCTATTGCCATCATATTTAAGGATTTAGTACATTCTGAATAAAGTTAGAGCCAGAAGATTGAATGTGCAAATTGAATTAGATATGAATCTCCTGCATCTCCATGCAGACTGTTGCTCCTCCTGCGGCTCAACCTCCGCAGACTATAACATCTAAGAGTTCTCTTACCATCCGACTGTGTGGTGGCAGAGACATCACTAATGACCATGTAAAAGCAATGTTCTTAGATCTCTTTTACCTCCTGCCCATAACTTGTTTCCTCCTGTTCACTTGGTTCCTCCTGCACAAACTTGAAGTTACTGTATTGAAATCTGACACATCCCCTTCTATTGAATAGTAGGGGCCCACTCTGAATCAGCCTTCCTACTGTGGCTCTGGTTGCTCGCTGCCACTAAGCCTCAGGCCTGCAGAACCTCTCCCCGGAGGCCCAGTGGGTTAAAAGCATATCTTCTAGGAAATATGGACTACTGTTCCCAGCCAGCCCAACTTGCAAATCATGTGCCCGCAGGGAACTTTGACTTGACACAGATCCCCACAGTCTCTTTTCTGCTTCAGGACTCCCCATCATCCACCGTGTGTATTGATGAAGACTCCACTAGTGACCTGCACTAGCAGAGTTCCCTCACAGACTCCTTGGCACTTCCAGCCCTTGGCACTTCCAGCCCCACTGTGGTAACACTCACCGACCTCCCAACAGCCCTGAGTCCTTGATGAGGAACTTTGACTGGACCATGCGCACCGACAGTTTCATCTGCCTCTGTGCTCCAGGAGTTCCCTGCCATCCGACTGTGTGGTGGCAGAGACATTGCCAATGAACGTGTAGAGGCAATGTATCCTCACAGCTCTCCCCTCCCCGGGCCGTCTCCTGCGATCGATCCCAGATGGGGATGGCCTCCTGTGACTGTCTAACATGCCATTCCTCACTTCACCCAACCGACTCTGACCCCCAGTGGAAAATCACCTCAGCTTATATAAGAGGCCCACCCCCTGCCAATACCGATTAGGGATTGGTCAGGGCTCACACACAAGCTGTCTGCCACTCCAGTTCCAGGCCCAGACCCTTTTCTAGAACATTCTCCTCAGAAACAGGGAAGGCACCTCAGAACTGATGTGCAGGTAGTCACAGCCACTGCTACTCTGACCACTCCCAGCCCCCAGATCAGAACAGAAAGGCCTAGCGCGCAGCATAAGCCTGCCTAAATTTACCTGTGCTGGATAACCTAGTAAAATAAGCCTTACGAGCACCTACCTATTGGTAGAGGGTGCTACAGATGGGTAGAGTAAGTGTACAGCCCAGTCCGCCACCGCCCAGCCCACAGCTTGAAAGAACGGTATTGCCCTTTTCTCATTAAAAACTCCTTCTGTACTCGGGCACTGTGTCAGGGCTGGGCTCAGCCCTTCTTTCTCTGAGCTGGCCGCTCAGCTGTCGGCTAATTGCCAGCTCCTCTCTCTCTCCACAGTTACCCAGCTGTTGTTGATCCTGCTCGTTAGTCCTGTTCCGGTTCCTATGATTCCTCCTGATCGTATTCTGGCTACAGTTCGCACCAGTCTCACTTCTCCTTTGGGTGACAAAATTCTTGCTGCTCAGGTCCATGCTCCTCCTGAGAAACCTTGTGACCGCTGCTTTGTCCCAGAGAGTCCCCGTTATGCCGTGCTCCAGACTTACCACTTCGTTCAGAGGCTCACTGGATATGAGGTTATTCTCCTCTCCACTGCAGCTCTGATCATCAGTTTTGTTTCGCCCAGCTAGAGAGCGGCTCCTCTTCTGAGTACCTTGTTTGGTTTGAAAGGAGAGGTGGATGAGGTGGTGGAATAACATGACTGTATAGAAGTTATGCATTCTGTGACCTCACAGAGGGTGGATCCAGTGTATTTAGTAGTTCTGTTGTGTAGATTACACTGTGGTTATGCTAGCTGATGTTATTCAGGGGGCCAAGCCACTTAATGTCCCGTCGGACGGAAGGTGGTGACATTAACAAGAGTTTGTAAATATTTATCTAGATCCCAAATATGCTGATAGAGCTGTCCGTGATCACTGATAGATCTAGAAGCAGAGAGACTTTGTAGCAGCAGATGGCAAATCAATTGCCCATTCTGCTCTTATAAAAGATCTCTTAAATGCCACACAGTTCCCCTCATAGCTGTCCATTATTACATAAGGGCACAGGGAAGATGTATACATTTTTTATATTGATCTTCACAAGGTTTGGAAATGACTCCAGAAGGGGTCATTCCCAAAAAGATGGGGGTAGGTACACCTCAGAGCATTATGGAATGGGACAGAGGGGAGATAAGCAGCAAAGGTTTTAAATGTAGATATTTTTGTATATAGAGAGATGGGCTTTCCATTGTGGATCAAGACGGACAATGAGTCAGCTTTTATTTCTAGGGACAAGATTAGAGAAGCTACTTGGCGGCACATTTGCCAGGTTGGAAATTGTGCTGCCAGCAATGCTTGCAGGTTTAAAAATGACACCTGCTGAATGAAATATTTAGGCTATCACCATTTGAAGTGATTGTGGGAAGATCATTTCCAATACCCTGGGCAAAAGGCCCACCTGTTTCCATGATTTGAAATTGATTCAAGAAGAGTATTGTAGAAAATTGGTTTAGACTTTGAATGGTATCTATGGTGATGTATCTGTCTCTACAAAGGAATCAACAAACCCCTTCCAATCAGGAGATGTGGTTGTGATAAAAGCAACTGAATAAAGTCAAGGGATCTGGATTCCCCTTATTGTCTAATCAAGAAATCGAAGTAACTTTTAACATTACTACACCCAATGTATTTATCTGTAATCCTAGTTCACATAAGAGAAAGAAAAGAGCCTGGTATGACACACTCCTAGGGGGGACCCAAATAACCTTAGGAATTCTGAATGGTATTGATTTAGAGACTGTCAGAAGTAAACTTTCAGCTGCTGGAAAGGACAGTGTGGATGCCCTCCAGATATTGGGTAACTGAAGCCCCATGCTCTTGGCACCTCAGGTGGCACAGTTTAGTCTAGATAGATCGATGGTGACTCAGCTTGGCGGTTTGACTGTGTTAACAGGGGATCTGACTAAGGGTCTTGGAAATGTTGTAAGATTCCTCTGGATAAGTCAACAGAGGGATATGTTGGAAAACAGACCTGCATCCCCAGGTTCCAGCTGAGGTCTCTTTTCAAGATTCCTGCAGATCGATGGATAATATCCTTTCCTCAGGACACAGTGTGTCACACCAAGATATTTAGCAACATATTTAGTTTTATTGTATGGGACGTTATAAGGTATTCGTCCCTAAAGATTATGGGATCACTATGTGTAAATTCTTTACTCTCCCTATCCCTATGCCAGATGTAATCACTGATACTGTCACATGGTGGGAACCAAAGTATGATGGATCTTATATAGCTGTAGGTTCAAACAACACTTATAGTTTGGATGACTCTCAGAAAGCTGATAATGGTCTCATTTGTACATATAGGTCTCCTGTGTTTTGAACCCTGTCTATTGTCTAGGCCAGATGTTAACATGTGTACTTGGACTTTATATCCACAGGGTTATAATGCGTTTTATAGAAGTAGGCCCACAGCAGGTATGCTTGGCAACGGAAGTAGGAGTAGACATTACTCATTTACCCTTTTCAGGCTGCATACACAATGTTTCATTTTTGTATAAGCATGGAAAAATGATGTGTTAGAAGGAGTCACAGAACGTTTCCACGCTATTTACTGGAGACCAGATGCACTACCAGTGGGTGATTTCTCATTGCCCTATTGTAGAAATACTCAAAACAGAAGAAATCTTTGCAAAATCAGGCAGTCGTAAAGACTACTATCATAAGAGGTAAACTTGAAGCAGCCACTACTCAGTTATCACAGGACGCCCATCATTCGTGGCATGATGTGTTCACGGGGTGGTCACTGACGAGAAGTGAGGTAGTGAAGGCTTTCTTCTACCCGCTTGGCATCTGTATCATTATTTCAGTTATGCTTGTCATATACAATTGCTATTTGGTTTGTACTATAAATAGGGAAAATTAACAGAATGATCAACGAGGCTGATGATAAGGCCTGGGCAAGCTTATTACCGAAGTAATGTGGAGAAAATTATCATATTCATGATAAAACAGGGGATTAAAGGGTTAATGGTGTTTCTAAAGTCTGTTCTGTAAGTTTCCTTGTCACTTCTGTAATATTTCTATTATCTGAGACTGACTTTAGAATGTGTGTTCTTGCTAAAATATTTTTAGACTAATGAGATAAGAAAGGCGGTAAACAGCTATTGTTTTGGAATACTTGGGAACATGGGCGCTGCTATGCGTTCGCCTGGTGGCGCTGGTGTGCATGTCGCTGTCCGGGGGTGCGCTCGGGTGCATGCGGGTGCGCGGACGCCTGTGCGTAACGGTGCGTGCACGAACGTGGCGTTTGGCGCCAATCAGCCTATTTAGGCTTGCTTCTCCCTCTGATCAGTGCTGCCTGATCAACAGCTCCGTGCCTAGTTCCTGTTTCCTGTTCCTAGTTCCTGTGATTCCTGTGTTCCTGATCTGTTGACGACCCGGCTTGCCTTTTGGACTCTCCTGACCTCTGCCTGCATTTGACCCCGGCCTGTTTTGACTTCGCTTCTGCCTGCTCCTTCTGTACCTCTGCTGCCCTCCTGTTGCCAAACCCAGCTTGTGCACTAACCTGTCTCCAGCTCCTGCTCAGCATCTGTTGTCTGTGCCGCTGACTATCATCTGCTGTTTGAAGACTGCTAATCTCTGGAACACGGACTCCTGCACAGACTCTCATACCACTCCGCACTCATGGGACTCCTGTCTGCTCTACCAGGGGTCGCGAGTCGGATACGTAAGGGAGCCTACCCTCTGCCCAAGTGGACTCTCCGGTCTGGTAAGTGAGAGACTTGACAGTATCAGGCAGCCATGACCGAGTCCGGGCAGGGGGCCTCCCCCATGGATGAACTTTGTAGGCACCTTGCGGGCCTTACCCAAGCAGTCAAGAGCCTACAAGAAGGCTACACCAGATTAGAGGGTCAGGTCCAAGCCCTCTCAGCTGCTCCTCCCCCCCAAGGGGCACCATCTGCTGGACTCTCCTCAGCACCCTCCGTAGTAATGCTTCCTCCGGAACCCAGGGTACCCACACCTGAGAAATTTACTGGAGATCGTCGCAAATACCGGGCCTTCCGTAACGCCTGCGAGCTTTACTTTGCGCTACAGCCTCGCATGTTCTCTCTGGACGCCACTTAGGTGGGATTTGTCATTGCACTGCTGTCCGGCGAGCCCCAGACTTGGGCTCATCATTTACTGGAGCAGAAGTCCAGATCCTTAGATACCCTGGACGCTTTCTTCCTGGCAATGTCCCAATTGTACGAGGACCCTCAACTTACTACTACTGCTGAGGCAGCCCTGCATTCCCTGCAGCAAGGCCGCAGAGCGGCCGAAGACTACGCAGTTGAGTTTTGTCCTTTGAGCTCTGATACAGAGTGGAACGACGCTGCCTTGCGTCATCAATTTCGGATGGGGTTATCTGATCCCCTTAAGGATGAACTGGCACGTGTTGGGATACCCCAGACTCTGGATGAACTTATAAACCTATCTATTCAAATTGACCGACGTCTGAGAGAAAGACGCTCTGAGAGGTCCTCTGGTCACCCTCGTCCTATTTGGATGCTCCCTAGAGTCCCCAGTTCCCCCAACCAATTGCCTCTCTCCTCTACTTCAGCCACGGAAGCACCCAAACCCATGCAGCTTGGTCTTCTCCGGCCATCCCTTACCCCGGAAGAGAAGATGCGCAGACGTACGCACAACTTATGCCTGTATTGCGGGGAACAAGGACATTTTGTGAGGACCTGCCCTAACAAGATACGTAAGTGTCTGACGTCTTCTTCCACTTGTGCATCTGTTTTGCCCAAACCTGGTAACCATTTGACTATCTCTGTTGTGTTACAGCTTCCCGGAAAGAACATCCCGGTGTCGGTCATTATTGACTCTGGAGCATGCAGTGGCTTCATTGATCAAACCTTTGTCAATAATCATGGCATTCCTCTTCAACCTAAGACCCAGGGTCTTGCAGTATTCCTAGCTGATGGCTCTACCCTTAGTTCAGGTCCAGTCACCTGTGAGACTGTTCCGCTACTGGCCACCATAGGCCCGGAACATCAGGAACTCTTACGTTTGGATGTCATCTCCTCCCCTCTCTTCCCAATCATTCTCGGAATGCCCTGGCTACAGGCACATAACCCCAGCATTGACTGGTCCACAGGAAGAATCCAATTCTCATCTGACTACTGCAGGCAACATTGCTTACGTGGGACCCCCGTCTCACCGACTCAATGTCTTTGTTTGGATTCGGATACCAAACTTTGCCCATCTCTTCCCGGCCTATCGGGACTTCCAGGATGTTTTCAGTAAGAAGGGGGCAGAGACTCTTCCACTTCACAGGCCTTATGACTGCCCAATAGAACTTTTACCTGGAACCGAAGTTCCCTTTGGAAGGATTTTTCCACTAACTGAGCAGGAGCTGGGCACCTTAAAAAACTACATTGACGAGAACTTAAAGAAAGGGTTTATCCGCCCTTCCACATCTCCAGCCGGTGCAGGCATTTTCTTTGTGGAGAAGAAGGACCACACCCTACATCCCTGTATCAACTACCGGGAATTAAACAAAATTACTGTAAAGAACAGATACCCGTTACCCTTAGTACCCGAGTTATTCCAGAGACTGGGAACCGCAAGAGTTTTCACCAAGCTGGATCTCCGCGGGGCATACAACCTAATTCACATAAGAGAAGGGGATGAGTGGAAAACAGCTTTTCGTACTCGATTCGGGCACTATGAGTACCTTGTCATGCCCTTTGGCCTGTGCAACGCACCAGCCACCTTCCAGCACTTTGTCAACGACGTATTCCGTGACTTCTTAGACCTCTATGTCATAGTCTATCTGGACGATATTTTGATTTTCTCTGCCTCTCTGACCGACCACCGCAGGCATGTGCGAAATGTTCTCACCCGACTTAGGCAACATGGGCAACATCTATGCAAAACTTGAGAAATGTACTCACATTGAGCTTCGAAGCATTCAGTTTCAGGGCCTGATCATCTCTACTGAGGGCATCAAGATGGATCCCCAAAAGGTATCTGCTATCCTGGACTGGCCTGCACCTATTGATAAGAAAGGGGTACAACGTTTTATTGGCTTTTCCAACTTCTATAGAAAATTCATAAAAGGGTTCTCTTTGATAATCGCTTCTATTACTGAACTTACCAAACTAGGAAGTCGGTTTTGCTGGACTCCTAAGGCGCAGTCAGCCTTCGAGGAACTCAAGGCTCTATTTACCTCAGCCACTATTTTAAAACACCCCAACCCAGCTCTACCATTTGTGTTGGAAGTTGACGCTTCCGAAATTGCAGTAGGGGCCGTACTCTCACAACGACAAGGCACCAAAGCTCTTCTGTACCCTGTGGGGTTTTTCTCATGAAAACTCTCACCTTCCGAGAGAAACTACGATGTGGGTGACCGTGAACTCCTAGCTATTAAGGCGGCCTTGGAGGAATGGCGTTACCTTCTGGAGGGTGCTGCTTATCCCATACTGGTTTACACGGACCATAAAAACCTGGAATACCTGAGAACGGCTAAGAGGTTAAGACCCCGGCAGGCCAGATGGACACTTTTTTTTTCTCGATTCCAGTTCCATGTCACCTTCAGACCCGGATCCAAAAATATTAAATCTGACGCACTCTCACGAATGTTCCATGATTCGGAAGAAACCCCACCTCCAGATACCATCCTTCCCCCTGGGAATTTCTTGCTTCTTCAGGAAGATCTAATCTCTCAAATCAGACGGGCTTCTATGGGGGCGACGCTGCCTGCTGGGGCCTGTACCAAGGATGGCCTATTTTGGCATGAAAACAAGATTGTGGTCCCCGAAGAACTAAGGGTACAGGTATTGGAACTGTGTCACGATCACAAATTAGCTGGACATTTCGGCTCACGAAAAACGAGTGATCTGGTACTACCTACCTTCTGGTGGCCTCATCTCATCAGGGATTGTAGAAGGTTCATTGATTCCTGCAATACTTGCGCTAGAAGCAAAACCTCTTTCAGTCCCAGAGAGACCATGGAGCATGATCTCAATGGATTTTGTCGTTGAACTCCCCCATCAGAAGGCTTCTCCTCCATCTTTGTCGTGGTAGACAGATTGTCTAAAATGGCTCATTTTCTCCCAATGAAGGGTACCCCATCAGCCACGGAGACGGCTGATATGTTTATTAAAGAAATTGTCAGGCTGCATGGAGTTCCGAAGAATATAGTTTCTGACCGTGGTGTCCAATTCACCTCCAGCTTCTGGAAGGCCCTCTGTTGCTCCTTGGAAATTGAGTTGGCATTCTCCTCGGCCTACCATCCCCAGTCCAATGGGCAAACTGAGAGGACGAATCAGACGCTGGAGCAGTATCTCCGCTGCTTCTCTGCACTCTCCCAGGACGATTGGGCCCCCCTACTCCCTATTGCGGAGTTCTCTTATAATAATTCCTTGCATTCAGCCACCAACCAGACTCCATTCTATGCCAACTATGGCTTTCATCCGACCTTTTTACCTGGATCAATACTTGAATGTTCTGTTCCTGCAGTATCTGAGACCCTGAATTTCTTCTCGGTGAACAATAAGCTGTTACAAGATACCATGGCCAAGGCCCAAGAAGGTTATAAGAAGGTGTTTGACAAAAAGAGGCGTGGAGAACTCGTGTTGGAACCTGGTAACCCAGTATGGTTATCCAATCTGAAACTGGCATGTCCATCCAAAAAACTAGGCCCTAAGTTCCTGGGTCCCTTCCTGGTAAGGAGGAAAATTAATGATGTTGCCTACGAGCTTGATCTGCCGAATTCCCTGAAGGTGCACCCGGTCTTCCATGTATCTCTCTTAAAGCCGGTTATCCCCAATTCTTTTGTTGGCCGTACTGTCGGTCCACCCAAACCCATCCTTGTAGACAACGAGGAGGAATTTGAAGTAGAGGCAATATTAGACTGCAGAAAAAGACGAAATCAAACCCAATACCTCATAAAGTGGAAGGGATATGGCCCTGAAGACAATTCATGGGAACCAGAAGATAATTTGCATGCCGGGGAACTCCTGCAAGCTTTCAAGGACTCACATGCCTCCAAGTTGGCCCAATTGGGCATCCGGTGTCTGCCCTTGAGGAGAGGGCACTGTCAGAGAGCTTACCTGATTGGGCATCGTCGCGCGCCGGGGCGCGTTGGTACGCGCTTTCCTGCAGGTGCTCGGGCGCCTGCTTCTATGGGCACTGGTGTTGGCATGCCGGCTGGCCGTGGTGGACGCGGTGGTGCACGGGCGCGTATGCCTATGGGCACTGCTATGCGTTCGCCTGGTGGCGCTGGTGTGCATGCCGCTGTCCGGGGGCGCGCTCGGGCCCGTGCGGGTGCGCGGGCGCCTGTGCGTAACGGTGCGTGCACGAACGCGGCGTTTGGCGCCAATCAGCCTATTTAGGCTTGCTTCTCCCTCTGATCAGTGCTGCCTGATCAACAGCTCCGTGCCTAGTTCCTGTTTCCTGTTCCTAGTTCCTGTGATTCCTGTGTTCCTGATCTGTTGACGACCCGGCTTGCCTTTTGGACTCTCCTGAGCTCCGCCTGCATTTGACCCCGGCCTGTTTTGACTTCGCTTCTGCCTGCTCCTTCTGTACCTCTGCTGCCCGCCTGTTGCCAAACCCAGCTTGTGCACTAACCTGTCTCCAGCTCCTGCTCAGCATCTGTTGTCTGTGCCGCTGACTATCATCTGCTGTTTGAAGACTGCTAACCTCCGGAACACGGACTCCTGCACAGGCTCTCATACCACTCCGCACTCGTGGGCCTCCTGTCTGCTCTACCAGGGGTCGCGAGTCGGATACGTAAGGGAGCCTACCCTCTGCCCAAGTGGACTCTCCGGTCTGGTAAGTGAGAGACTTGACACTCTCTAGTGTGCTCTCTCAATGCCTGATAGCAAAAATCTCTGTCATCTGTTGCCAAGAGTGAAAAATACAAAATATCTTCAAGATGCATCTTGCAGTAATTCAGCAAGTGCTCAGACCTAATTCCCAGGTGCAGCCGATCTGATTGTATTGCTTCAGAATTCGGGTAGGGATGCCATACACAGGCATCCAGCATAGGGTGATCAGATCAGTGGGCTGTACTTTAGGAGCCCATTCACACAGGGGCGACTTTGGATCCGATTTGAAGTCGCCCCTAGTCGCCTCAAGTCACGCGACATGATAAAATCAATATAAGTGAATGAGAGCCATCTTAATGCACACTACTGAAGTCGCTTTGACTTCAGAAAAGGTTCCTGTACTACTTCAATCCGACTTCTAGGCAACTTGTACCCATTGATTTCAATGGAAGTCGCCTCCAAGTCCGATCACCGTTCATAGTGAGGCAACTTTACAGGAAGCTTTACAGGAACTTCACAGGGACAAGAATGATGTCACAAGAGCTGATAAGCTCTGATTGGCCATTTGTAAGTTCCCTGTCCTGGAGGCGACTTCAAGTCGTGTTGTAAGTCACCCCAAGTCACGCTGTGATTCATTCTCAAGTCGTGTCCAAGTTGCCTCCCAAAGTCATGCTGGAAGTCGTGTTGCCCCTGTGTGAATGGGCTCTAAGGAATCAGGAACAGAAGAGTAAGTGAAAAAGGTATACAGTATTTATTAAAGATAAAGACACACAGGCAAACCAAACAACAGCAAATCAAAAACAAGTAATGAATACAATGAAAACAGAAAACCCCAAATAACACTGACCTAGCTAACTAACTACTATATACTGTACAAATGAAGGAAAAACACATAAGCAAACAGGGATAAGCAAAAAGGGGAACAGAATCCAGGTACGGGAAACAGACCATAATGGGAGCAGGACCAGATCTCAGGGGACAGGTCTCAGGGTCAGGATACAGGATACAGAGTCCAGGACAAAAGACAGGAACAGATCAAGGAACAGCTCAGGCAGGGATAAGACTTACAGGGGAAATACCAAAGCCCTCAACCTTGGTTAATGGCGGGCTTATATAGTCCAGCAGTCCCACATCAGGTGTAGCTTGATTGTCAATTAGTACTTTGGCTGTGAGACACCCGCTGGTGGCCACCAGAACTACACCCTTTGGTGCTGAACGCAACAGTGCCACCAGCAGGTGAACCAAGCAGTGACACCATTCCTGACACCTCCCAGGGGAAAAGCCATAGGGGAAGAGAGCTCTGATCAAATCCTCCCAAATATCTTCTCCCTAGCCACATCTTCTGTGCCAGCCTTGCAGGGATTGGCTAGGGTCAGATAAATATTCTTAAACCACTCATTGATCCTCCTGATGCCTTATGAGTTTATGTGAAATCTCCATTAATAGCTGTAAAATATTGTAATTAGGAATATATATCATTTAAACGGGTAACACTCCCACTCTGTTTGTGGAAGATTCTTCCAAAAGCAGACAGAAGCAATCAACCACTAGGTTTAAGGAAACCCTGATCAGACCTAAAAAGTGATATGCAGCTCAGCTGACTGTATCAAAGCTATATATTAAGCCAGCCTAAGGCAGGGCTGCTACACCATAGTGGATATTTATTTTTTGCGTTGTTCTGTATTTTTTTTATGATCGTTGTATTAAACATTAGGAATTTAGTAGTAGAGAAAATATTGGATGGATAGCTTTGTGATGTACAAGAACTGATAGTATAATTTGTAAATATGTAGTTATGGTGCTTAGAAGGATGGCATCCCCTGAGGCACAGAGATACAAATAAAGATTTGTTTCCATCATACTTCGACACATTGATATGAAGAACTGCATCATAATAACAAAATATATTTGGTATGGTTTAGTCTTTTGTGAAAGTCTGGGGTATTCCAGAACATTGCGTAACAATGTATTTTTTGTGAAGCAGGTGAGTCTGTTTTCTGTATATACCTCTGTGCATCAGTGAAATGCTGGATCTCGTGGGCCCAAAATGTCAGATGTCAAGATTCTGGCAAAGGTAGCAGTTCTTTAGGAGAGCAAAGTTCTTAGGAAAGGTGCTTATTTTTTTTTTATTTTTTTTTAACAATAGATTTTTATTGAAGGAATTTTCTTAACAATACAGATTGACATTGTCACGATAATAATTGTGACTAACTTCTTTGTAATAGTTCTTAAGAATGTTCTTATACAAATACAGTAATTGATAGTCTGTATCGGCCTACCCCTATTGGGTTAGGAAAGGTGCTTATTAAGATTCTTCTTTTGCATAGTTTTCATTTTTATGTTATAGAGTTTAACATTGTACTCATCCATAGGCTGCACATTTATAAGACTTCATCTAAGACATGACAGTGCAGATATAGATGCCTGCAGTTCATACCTGCAGTGGTTTTCCCCTTTACCAGGGGCCTTGCTGTATGTTAACCACTTCCCGCCCGGCCTATAACAGATTGACGGCCGGGAAGTGGTTCTGATAACATGCTGGCGCTTGCCCGCGGGGGGCGCCCAGCACCGCGATCGCGAGTGTGCGGCGTGTCAGTCTGATATGCCGCATCTCCGATCGTGATAAGAAGCCTCTGACAGAGGCTTCTTACCACGTGACCAATCACAGCTGATCATCGCGAGAACCAGGAAGTGCTGGTAAACGGCATTCCTCGGTTCGCGCTGACAGGGAGAGCCGATCGGCGGCTCTCCCTGTCAGAGGGGTGGTCTGTGTTGACAATCAGCACACTGATTATCAGCACAGCCCCCATCAAATGTACCAATAAGCTGCCAATCGGTGCCCAGTCAGTACCCCATCATAACCCCCTGTCAGTGCCCAATAAAGTGCCAATCAGTGCCCACTACAGTGCAAATCAGTACCCACCATAGTGCCAATCAGTGTCCATCACAGTGTCAATCAGTGCCCAGCATTAACATCTGTCAGTACCTGCCCAATCAGTGCTGCCCATCAGTGCCATCTATTAGTGTCCATCAATGCCACCTGTCAGTGCCAATCAGTCCCGCCTATCAGTGCCTCCAGTCAGTGCCCATCAATGCCGTCTGTCAGTGCCCATCAGTGCCGCTTGTCAGTGCTCATCAATGCCGCCTGTCAGTGCCCATCAGTGCTGCATATCAGTGCCACTTATCGGTGCCCATCAAAATTTTATGACAGAAACAAAGAAAAACTTGTTTTTAAAAACCGCAGAGGTAATCAAACACCACCAGAAGAAAGCTCTATTTGTGGGAATAAAATGATAAAAATTTGTTTGGGTGTTGCATGACCGCGCAATTGTCATTCAAAGTGTGACAGCGCTGAAAGCTCAAAATTGTCCTGGGCAGGGGCGAAAGTGCCTGGTATTGAAGTGGTTAAAGAGCAGAATATGATTTTTTTTTTTTTTGTAGCGTTGCCAATATATTATTTAACATCAAACTCCTTTTCCTCCATTTGACAAAGCATATTTAATGAGTATAGCGACCTGCCCTAGGCTTGATAAATGTAGTTTTTGGCACTGCCGTACCCAGCTGAGCAGCAATCTTTTTTTTCTAGGTCTGGTCAGGTTTCCTTAAACTTGGTGGTTTATTGCTCCTGCCTGCATTTGGAAGACATTTCCAGAAAGAGAGTAGAGAAGGTCAGCCACTGGGTCATGAATATTTGTCTGATCTTAGCCAATCCCTGGGAGGGGGCACTCAGAATGTAGCTGGGGATAAGATAAATGTTTGGGAGAGCCTGTTCAGAGTACACACTGTCCTGGGGCTCTGCCCCTGGGAGGCAGCCTGTGCCATTAAAGATCTGTTGCTGTTAGGCTTCAGCATGTGCTTGGCTGAGGGCCTGAAAGATATCTGCAGGAGGACACCACCTTATGAAGCTGGGCTGGAAAAGGACACCCTTTTACTGAACAGTGTTGCAGGGAAGCTGATTGGAAAGCTGTCTCTGGACAATGTGAGTAGGACTTTTGCTTCAGGTGTGTCTGTGCTTTGAGGGTTAGATGCCAAGGGTAGCTACAGTACAAGGACTGCGACTGCTTTTACAGAATCTCAGGTGCACTGGCTGTCCCCTCTACCTCCAGCAATATTTAAGGCTGCCGCTGAAGTATTTTTGCTTGAGATTCAGTTCTGTACTTGCATTTTTGGAGTATCCTGCACTCTCCCCACTCTCTCCTGTTCAACTACTGTAATAAAACTACAAAATACACCCCTGGACTGAGTCTGTGTTTGTCTGTGTGCTCTTGAACTGGAACCTGGGCCTGGCAGCCTTTAAGCAGGTTAACTTGTGTTATTTTCAGCTGCCCCACTGGGAGTAAGCGCTACATGAGGCTGTTGGTTTGTTATTGATCAGTTATCAGGAATGTCGATAAGGGGGTACAGCTGGTCTTCCTGTATAAAGCCTGGGCTCCATCAGCTTATCAATGGGGCCCGAGAGGCAGAGGGAATCCAAGCATGAATGGTAAGGGTGATCGTTGCGGCGTGCGTGTGTGTGGGAGTGAGGGGGGGGGGTTGTTTGCAATAACAGGAACCAATCCTCAGCGTGGCTCTCCCTGCAGCCTTTTCACCCTCTCGCTTGCTTTCCGTTGCAGAGAGCTGCACAGGGGATTGGTTCCTTAAATTACTCCCCCTCTGTACTGTTCATAGTACTCTTCTCCCTGCTGCCTGGGCCCCCCTGTGTGCCTCTTTACCCCACAGCGCTGCCAACTTCCCCTCATCCCCCTCCCACTGGCTGCTGTGGGCACATAGGAGGATGCTTCAGCATGGAGAGGAGCAGTAAATAAGCCCTTTTTACCGGCCCCTTCCTTTCTCAAGTGAACACAGTGACTGATTAATACCGATCACTCGCTGTGTTCATTCATAACTGAAGCATAGTAAATTGTGTTTACTGTGCTTCAGTTTATTAATGAGCAACCTCTGTACAGCGCATTTCCTGTTCATTCATCTGCAGCGCAGCTGAGGCTCAATTCCTTTCTCTGTCTCAAAATTGAGATATCAGGGGTCTTTTTAGAACCCTGATATTTCACCAAAGCCCCCCAACAGTGCTGTGAAATAAATTGTAAAAAATACAAAAAAATGTAAAACATTAAGGCTCATTCACACAGGTTCTCTGGCCCATACAGTGTGAATGAGGGGTTTGTTTATCCATCTGGAGCTACTTGCTCTCTAGGGACACAGTGGTTGTACGAACACAACCACAGGTCCTACAGCGCCCATGTAAATGTCCTCCCCCCCCAAAGCCTAATTCACACACAAAGCTCTATTTATTAATCAATACAGTTGTTGTGTTTGTGTCTGCCAAAAATGATTTTTGTGTACTGTATGTTTAGCAAAAATATAATTTTGATATTTTCGGTGCGGGGGGGGGGGGGGGGGGGCGTGGGCTGTCATGTAGGCTGTATGGGGTCTGTGATTTCTAATAGCAGCCCTGGTAATTATAGTTTAAAAGTAAAGCCCAGATCTGCGTTTAATGGGTTTAGAGGGTTTGTGGGCACTTTATGCCAGCCATAGACAGTAGGAATCTTGGCCGGTTCAGAAGGGACCGGCTGAGATTAGAACTATGTATGGGCAGGTGGAATGTGCCCAAGTTGACAACCAGACTGTCAGATTTTACATGCAATTATTGCTAGCGATTACTATACCTGCTAGCAGAAATCATTGTGTTCTCCTTGCAGAGACAGCTCTCCCCTCGGCTGGAAGAACACAATGGCTCCGCAGGAGGGATTCCCCCATCAAATAAACACTGACTGTGTTGATGGGGGAATCAAGCAATTTTCTTTCCTGCAACCCATGATTGCAGGAAAGAAAATTACTCCATCTATGGCTGGCCTTACTTCTGCTTTGTAATAATATAATGTTTTCTTCTTTCCCATCAGCTTAAAGACTGCTTTCACAAGATAGTACAGCTCCGCTGTACTTCCAGCCCCCTGTGGATATCAGTGCTGCATGTATGATGGACAGAATCTTTGGTGTCGTGCCTCCACTCTAATGCTGCGTACATGCGATCGCACATTCCGACAACAAAATCCATGTTTTTTTTCCGACGGATGTTGGCTCAAATTTGTCTTGTATAGACACGGTCACATAAATCTTGTCGGAAATTCCCAATGTTAAGACCGCGGTGATGTGCAACACATACGACGAGCCGAGAAAAATGAAGTTCAATAGTCAGTGCGGCTCTTCTGCTTGATTCTGAGCATGCGTGGAACTTTGTGTGTCAGAATTGTGTACACGCGATCAGAATTTACAACAACGGATTTTGTTGCCGGAAAATTTGAGATCCAGATCTCAAATTTTGTTTCTCGGAAATTCCGACGGAAAATGTCCGATGGAGCCTACACACGGTCGGAATTTCCGACAACAAGCTCCTATCGAACATTTGCCGGCGGAAAATCCGACTGTGTGTACGTGGCATTAGTCTTTGCTGATGCTGCAGCTGTGCATTTTGTGAATGGCCAAGTGAGGATAGCTGAGACATGTCACCAATGTTTAAGCATTAATGCATCACTGAATTTGGCGTTAGGTGGTAAGTGCAGTGAGTGCTGTACTATCTGGCTGAAAGCAATTGTTTTGAGCTATTGGAAGAATGCATACATTACATTTCTACAAGGTATTGGTAAACAGCCCCTAAGCCATCTATAAAGTTACCTGAAGTTGGGCTTCAAGAAGTAAATGATAAAGTCTGCTTAGGCTTAACATGGCAAATACTATATTTTTGTTCAGAGCATTTTTAATTAATATTTCATGCAGTTAAGTCAAGTCAAGTTAAGCTTTATTGTCATTCTACAACAAGTGGGGACATACGGTAGAATGAAATGTCGTATCTCGCAGGACCACGGTGCTACATACTAATTAACCACTTCAGTCGCGGAAGAATTTACCCCCCTTCCTGAGCAGACCATTGTTCACGATACGGCACTGCGTCGCTTTACCAGACAATTGTGCGGTCGTACGATGTTGAACCCAAACAAGATTTATGACCTTTTTTCCCCACAAATAGAGCTTTCTTTTGGTGGTATTTGATCACCTCTGCGTTTTTTATTTTTTGCGCTATAAACAAAAAAGAGCGACAATATTTTGTACTTTTTTTCTATAATAAATATATCCCTTTTTTATAAAAAAAAACAAAAAACAAAAAACAAAAACAAATGTCTTCATCAGTTTAGGCCCAATATGTATTCTTCTACAAATTTTTGGTAAAAAAAAAAAAATCGCAATAAGCGTATATTGATTGTTTTACACAAAAGTTATAGCATCTAAAAAATAGAGGATAGATTTATGGCATTTTTATTATAATTATTTTTTTTTTTACTAGTAATGGTGCTGATCAGCGATTTTTATCGTAAATGCGACATTGCGGTGGACAGATCGGACACTTTTGACACTTTTTTGGGACCATTGACGTTTAAAAATAGCCACTGATTACTATATAAATGTCATTGGCAGGGAAGAGGTTAACACTAGTGGGCAATCAAGGGGTTAACTGTGTTCCCTAGGTGTGTTCTAACTGTGGGGGGGATGGGACTGACTAGGGGAGGAGACCGATCAGTGTTCCTACTTAGCAGGAGCACGCGATCTGTCTCCTCTTCCCTCTGTCATGAGCGATCGCGGACGCCCGGCGGCCATCGCGCATCGGCTCCAGGGACAAGTTGCGGGCGTGTGCACCTGCAAAAGTGTCCTAAAGAGCCAACATACAGCTACGACGGCTCGCGCAGGGGAGCCATCCTGCCGCAGTATAACTGCGGCGGCTGGTTGGGGAGGGGTTAAACATCATTATAAGTATACAATAATAGAACACAACGAAGAACCTAAAAATAAACAATTATAAACCTATACACATCTGGGAACTATGTAACTGTACATATACTGTGAGTAAATGGCTATATATAAGATTTACATAATTAGCGTTCATGAGATTGTGGAAGAGGAATATTTCAGGGCAGTCAGTATAAAGTGCAAGATGATGTGTAGTGTACTGCCCTATCCCTACATATTTCTAAGTGAGTCTTTGTAGCAGCAAGTGTTTGTAAAAGTGTCTCGTGCATATTCAAGAGTAGAAAGGAGGAGAAGTGAGATGTTCCTGGTCACAATATATGGGTTGTAAAAGAGGTTTCAAAGGGGATTGGAGTTGAGTCAAAGCCTAGGGGAAAAAATTGTTGAGCAGTCTCATAGACTGGGTTTTGATACTCCCGTACCTTCTACCTGATGGCGGTGGGATCCTTCACGAGACTGGTAACTTTGCTGGAGCATTGTGTATGGAAAATGTCCAGGATGGAGGGAAGAGGGACACCAATAATCTTTCCAGCTGTCTTCATTAGCCGCTGCAGGGTCTTGCGGTCAGCATAACTGCAGTTCCCATGTCAGACGATGATGTAGTTGGTCAGCACGCTCTCAATGGTTCCCCTAGAGAATGTAGTAAGGATAGGTGGAGGGAAACTGTTTCTTTTCAGGTGGCAGAGAAAACATAGGTGCTGTAGTGCCTTCTTGGTGAGTGACGTGACATTGGTTGTCCAGGTAAGATCCTCTGAGATGTGCACTCCCAGGAATTTAGTACTGCTGACTCTCTGTACAGTCGAGCTGTCGATAGTCAGAGGTGGGTGATCTACAGAGTTTTTCCTGAAATCCATCACAACCTCCTTTGTTTTGCTTACATTAAGGGACAGGTTGTTTGTACTACACCATTTAACCAGTTGTGCCACTTCCTCTCTGTATAGTGTTTCATCATTGTTGCTGATGAGACCTACCACAGTTGTGTCATCTGCCAACATGATGATATAGTTTGAGCTGAACTTGGCAGTACAGTCGTGGATCAGCAGTGTGAAGAGCAGCGGTCTGAGCACACATCCCTGTAGGGCACCTGTGCTCAGTGTGGTAGTGCTCGAGGTGCTGCAGCCGACATGGACTGACTGAGGTCTTCTGGTTAAAAGGTCCAGGATCCAATTACAGAGGAGCAGATTGTGGCCCAGCGAGTTCATTTTAGTGATAAGTTGCTGAGGAATTATTGAAATAAATGCTGAGCTGAAGTCGATGAACAGCATTCTAACATTAGAGTCTTTCTGTTCTAGGTGGGTAAGGGCCAGGTGGAGGGTAGAAGATACTGCATCGTCCGTGGAATGGTTTGGACAGCATGCAAATTGGTATGGGTCCAGCGTGTATGGAAGACTGGACTTAATGTGATGCATGACTAACCTCTCAAAGCACTTCATCATTATTGGAGTTAGTGCTATGGAACGATAGTCATTCATTGTCAGATAGTCATTCATGAACTGTTAATGTGTTTTTTTTGTGCCTTACCAAAATGTCTTCAAATAAAAAAAAGAAAATTTGATAGTGAACACAAGTGTTAAAAATCAGCAGGAATAAAGATAATGTTGTGATTGAGCACATAAGCTATAAATTATGTCTGATATGTCAAGAAAAAACAGCTGTTTTCCAAGAGCACAATGTCATTATTCACTAAAACATTCAAGTACACATGACCCCTTTGTAGGTCAGATTAGAAGTGATAAAGTAAAAATGTAATACAAAAGAACATGACCAGCCCAATTATATTCTTTTAAGGTAGCTACAGAACATCAAAAACTGTGGCCAAAATTATCTGCCTTGCTGAAGCCACCAAAAAAGGCAGTTCTCTGATAGTGATTTTATTAAAATCTATGTGAATATAATTACAACTGTGGCTTACCCTGAAAAAAGGGAATGGTAAATAAAATCAGCTCCTCACATTAAACTATAGCAAGAAGAATAAGTAATGTTTCTGGCATATATCATGCCCCAGTTGAAGTCCGCTTTGGACGAAACGTGTCGGGTCCGCTATGCTTGCTCCCCATGTTGCTCTTTGTTCTATTTTTATACTCGTGATCACCTTTTTTTATGTACTCATTGAATTTGATGTACTGCAATTTTAAATAAACCCTTCCGGTTTTGACCTGCACCATATGGATCTTTTTCCTTTTTCTCCATTTTCTCCCCGGTTTGGTTGAGCCTCTTTATATACACTCTGACCTCCTGAGAGTCAGTCTATTGAGTGAAGGTTTTGTTGTCATCATAGGAGAATCACAAGCATTCAGGAATCCTGCCTGGGCTATCATCATTGAAGCCCGGTCGTATCCTGCTTGGAGTGATCCCTCTTCTGCCTAAATTCATACCGTGAGGCATCCGGCCCACATAAGCTCGATTGACCCACTACCACTGGTAAGTGGGTCCACCATATCCAGTAAGAGTACCCATCTATTTCCTTATAACAGAGGATTGTTTTCATCTTTACAGCTTCACTGCTAATCGCATGTTGTTTACACCATTAGTTTAAATGAAGATTCACCACTCTGTATTTGATGGACACTTTTTGTTGAACTTCCAATCTTTTTTTCACCGGTTCACCACAGTGAACATTGGATTTTTGTTTGATTATCACATCGGTTATAGGTTAAGCATATAACAGTTCTAGTTATTCTATCGCTTTTAGCGCTACACTGTATTTTCTTTAATATTGGGAAATCACTGATCAACAGGTGTTACTGTTTAATAATTCAGCTCATTTACTAAGCTGGCTGGCCTGTTATCAGCAGGAAATCCTGCTAAAAATGTCTTATTAGTGTTACTGTTCAATAATTTAGATGCAAACTAAAACATCCTTTTTTACAATGTATATTTAATTGGCTTGTTAGTCTGTTATCTAGCCATTATATTTAATTTTACTAAACCCAGGACCCTGAATTGACTATATCTGGTCTTCCGCAGTGCACAGAACATGGAAATGCAATTATTTTAGTAAATATAAACTGCTAAATACCTTTTCTCATCAGCAGTATATATCAGTGTCTGGTTAAAACTTGTAGGAGAAGTTTTCATTCTACTCTGATTGTCCTGTAAGGCTGCAAGGCCCCTGACACTATGTCTCGACAGTGCCGTTCAAATGCACCCTCCCAGTAAAAAAAAAAAAACTCTCTAGCAATATACACTGAGCATGTGCAGGGTGCCCTCAAGGCTCCGTTCTATCAGGAGATGGATTGGGAACTGTGGAATAAGGGGAGGATCAGAGAAGCCAGGATGAAACACAATGCAGAGGATTAACCCCTTAGGTTCCACAGTGAGTATAACAAGCATGCTTTACTGCATATACAGACTGATTTTACTGTTGTGGGTTTAGTAACACTTTAAAGCTTGTAGAAGGAGTTTCCATTCTACTCGGACTGTCCTATGAGGCTGCATGACCCCTGACCCTCTGTCTGGACAGTGTTGATTGGCCCTGTGCTGATCACCGGCAACCTCCCTAGAAAAAAAAAACTGTTTAGCAATACACACCACACTGAGCATGTGCAGAGTGCCCCCCAGGCTCTGTACTATCAGGAGATGGATTGGGGGCTGTGGAAGAAGGGGAGGTTCAGAGAAGACAGGATGAAACACAATGCAGAGAAATAACCCCTTAGGTTCCACAGTGAGTAAAACAAGCATGCTTTCCTGCATATACAGACTGATTTTACTGTTATGGGTTTAGTAACACTTTAAGCACTAGCTACACCTTATTCCCCACCTAGGGAATAATATCTCTTCTCCCTGGGATAATCAGTGTTTTTGGTAAAGGATGCATTCCTTAAAACCCAATGTAGTCTCACTACTAGCCAGGAGACTAAATAACATTTGTCGGATTTCAGATCCTGATTATTTCCCCTGTGAGGAAACATCTTATTTGGTCGTGTTTTCTGCAACACTGAGGAATAAACCTGGGTTAGAAGCCCTTAAACACACTTTCGCATCTGGATTACCTCTCTGCAAGTTCTCCGCTTGAAGCTGAACATACAGTGGGGACGGAAAGTATTCAGACCCCCTTAAATTTTTCACTCTTTGTTATATTGCAGCCATTTGCTAAAATCATTTAAGTTCATTTTTTCCTCATTAATGTACACACAGGACCCCATATTGACAGAAAAACACAGAATTGTTGAGATTTTTGCAGATTTATTAAAAAAGAAAAACTGAAATATCACATGGTCCTAAGTATTCAGACCCTTTGCTGTGACAATCATATATTACTCAGGTGCTGTCCATTTCTTCTGATCATCCTTGAGATGGTTCTACACCTTCATTTGAGTCCAGCTGTGTTTGATTATACTGATTGGACTGGATTAGGAAAGCCACACACCTGTCTATATAAGACCTTACAGCTCACAGTGCATTTCAGAGCAAATGAGAATCATGAGGTCAAAGGAACTGCCTGAGGAGCTCAGAGACAGAATTGTGGCAAGGCACAGATCTGGCCAAGGTTACAAAAAAATTTCTGCTGCACTTAAGGTTCCTAAGAGCACAGTGGCCTCCACAGTCCCAACAGTGAAGCATGGTGGTGGCAGCATCATGCTGTGGGGGTGTTTTTCAGCTGCAGGGACAGGACGACTGGTTGCAATTGAGGGAAAGATGAATGCGGCCAAGTACAGGGATATCCTGGACGAAAACTTTCTCCAGAGTGCTCAGGACCTCAGAATGGGCCGAAGGTTTACCTTCCAACAAGACAATGACCCTAAGCACACAGCTAAAATAACGAAGGAGTGGATTCACAACAACTCCGTGACTGTTCTTGAATGGCCCAGCCAGAGCCCTGACTTAAACCCAATTGAGCATCTCTGGAGAGACCTAAAAATTGCTGTCCACCATTCAACCTGACAGAACTGGAGAGGATCTGCAAGGAGGAATGGCAGAGGATCCCCAAATCCACGTGTGGAAAACTTGTTGCATCTTTTCCAAAAAGACTCATGGCTGTATTAGATCAAAAAGGTGCTTCTACTAAAAACTGAGCAAAGGATCTGAATACTTAGGACCGTGTGATATTTCAGTTTTTCTTTTTTAATAAATCTGCAAAAATGTCAACAATTCTGTGTTTTTCTGTCAATATGGGGTGCTGTGTGTACATTAATGAGGAAAAAAATGAACTTAAATGATTTTAGCAAATGGCTGCAATATAACAAAGAGTGAAACATTTAAGGTTGTCTGAATACCTTTTGTCCCCACTGTATGTGTGTATGTGTATATGTGTATATATATATATATATAGATAGATAGATAGATAGATAGATAGATAGATAGATAGATAGATAGAGAGAGAGAGAGTTTAGAGAGAGAGAGAGATAGAGATAGATATATATAGATAGATATAGATAGATAAAGATATATATAGATAGATAGATAGATAGATAGATAGATAGATAGATAGATAGATAGATAGATAGATAGATAGATAGATAGATAGATAGATAGATAGATAGATAGATAGATATAGATAGATAGATATAGATATATAGATAGATATATAGATATATATATATATATATGAAAGAAATGCTTAAAATATATCACTCTGTGTGTAACGCATCTATATAAAATATATGAGTTTCACTTTTTGAATTGAACTACTGAATAATAAACTAACTTTTTGATGATATTTGAATTTTTTGTGATGCACCTGTATATATACTTTTTTACAACTATTCTTTCTTTCCTGTTAGCATTTCCTGTCTACTACTAACATATACAGTATATGCAAAAAAACTAGGAATTATTAATTCATTTGGTGTTATAAGGTGTTAAAACTAGATAGTGACTACATGAGGTCGTAAAGTATGATATATATATATACATATATATATATACATATATATATATATATATATATATATATATATATATATATATATATATATATATATAATTTATTTTTATTTTTTTAAACTTTTATGTCCACTTACCAGGAGAGTACACTCTGTTCTCCCCCCAGCTCTCACATTTTTAATATATTTTCTTTGCAGTGGGAATTCACAAGGTGTCAGTGAGCCCGTGTACATTGCTCTTTTTAGATCGTCTGCCTGCTCTTGAACATTTCTTTTGAAAAGGTTAAAAAATTGTCTCCTACAGCTCTTGCCTTTAATGTGCCAAAAAAAAAATGTTTGCACCATACTTGCACAGAACACAAGAGTTTTGACATTCAGATACTGATTAAGCTTTAAAGGACCATTCCAAGCATTGATGTCTTAAAAATTTCAGGAACTCCAATATTAATATAGCCCCACTGGAAAACACAGCTTTCCCTCCCCCACCCCTCTGTCTCGCTTCTGCGTCTTTCAGCTAAATGATTCTTAATCTTTCTGCCACAATCTCAATGCTACATTAATGAAAAAATAAATGCTAATCTGGCGGGTGATTCAACAGTCTGGCATCTATTCAAAATTAAAATCTTTGCTCCTGGGGGATGGACTCTTTGTTAAAAAAAACATACTTTACCACCTCATGTAGTCAGTATCTAGTTTTAACACCTTATAACACCAAATGAATGCAAAAGCATTTGACACAGTTCCCCATAAACGTTTACTGTACAAAATAAGGTGCGTTGGCATGGACCATAGGGTGAGTACATGGATTGAAAACTGGCTACAAGGGCGATTTCAGAGGGTGGTGATAAATGGGGAGTACTCAGAATGGTCAGGCGTGGGTAGTGGGGTTCCCCAGGGTTCTGTGCTGGGACCAATCCTATTTAATTTGTTCATAAACGACCTGGAGGATGGGATAAACAGTTCAATCTCTGTATTTGCAGACGATACTAAGCTAAGCAGGGCAATAACTTCTCCGCAGGATGTGGAAATCTTGCAAAAAGACCTGAACAAATTAATGGGGTGGGCGAATACATGGCAAATGAGGTTCAATGTAGAAAAATGTAAAATAATGCATTTGGGTGGCAAAAATATGAATGCAATCTATACACTGGGGGGAGAACCTCTGGGGGAATCTAGGATGGAAAAGGACCTGGGGGTCCTAGTAGATGATAGGCTCAGCAATGGCATGCAATGCCAAGCTGCTGCTAATAAAGCAAACAGAATATTGGCATGCATTAAAAGGGGGATCAACTGCAGAGATAAAACGATAATTCTCCCGCTCTATAAGACTCTGGTCCGGCCGCACCTGGAGTATGCTGTCCAGTTCTGGGCACCAGTCCTCAGGAGGGACATACTGGAAATGGAGCGAGTACAAAGAAGGGCAACAAAGCTAATAAAGGGTCTGGAGGATCTTAGTTATGAGGAAAGGTTGCGAGCACTGAACTTATTCTCTCTGGAGAAGAGACGCTTGAGAGGGGATATGATTTCAATTTACAAATACTGTACTGGTGACCCCACAATAGGGATAAAACTTTTTCGCAGAAGAGAGTTTAATAAGACTCGTGGCCACTCATTACAATTAGAAGAAAAGAGGTTTAACCTTAAACTACGTAGAGGGTTCTTTACTGTAAGAGCGGCAAGGATGTGGAATTCCCTTCCACAGGCGGTGGTCTCAGCGGGGAGCATTGATAGCTTCAAGAAATTATTAGATAATCACCTGAATGACCGCAATATACAGGGATATGGAATGTAATACTGACACATAATCACACACATAGGTTGGACTTGATGGACTTGTGTCTTTTTTCAACCTCACCTACTATGTAACTATGTAATTAATAATTCCTATTTTTTTTGCATATACTGTATATGTTAGTAGTAGACAGGAAATGATAACAGGAAAGAAAGAATAGTTGTAAAAAGTATATATACAGGTGCATCACAAAAAAATAGAATATCATCAAAAAGTTAATTTATTTCAGTAATTCAATTCAAAAAGTGAAACGCATATATTTTATATAGATGCGTTACACACAGAGTGATATATTTTAAGTATTTATTTCTTTTAATTTGGATGATTATGGCTTATAGCTAGTGAAAACCCAAAATTCAGTATCTCAGAAAATTAGAATATTACATAAGACCAATAAAAAAAGGATTTTTAATACAGAAATGTTGGCTTACTGAAAAGTATGTCCATGTACAGTATAGTATGCACTCAATACTTGGTCGGGGCTCCTTTAACATGAATTACTGCATCAATGCGACGTGGAATGGAGGCGATCAGCCTGTGGCACTGCTTAGGTGTTATGAAAGCCCATGTGGCTTTGATAGCGACTTTCAGTTCATCTGCATTTTTGGGTCTGGTGTTTCTCCTCTTCCTCTTGACAATACCCCACAGTGTCTCTGTGGGG